>CM037875.1:45349968-46589968 GCA_021292105.1 Anadara kagoshimensis
CCATTTAGACATTTATGATATTTTACGACAGAAAAGTTCTCTTTCTCGGAGTTATGCCGATTCCTGACTTCAGCTGTATTTGTACGTCTGAGCTTAATGTATGTTGTGTCTGAAGTTTTACAATCATAGTTTCATCCAGGAAATTTTGGTTTAAAAATTTTGGTCCAAGCACTACTGATGAAGAATTGTATTCCAAAACGACCATCTAGTGCTATAAAATTGGTTTAATGTGTAATTAATTAATGTCGCTGGTATTTTCATAAAAGATATAAACTTTCAAAATGGAGTAAAACTTATTTCACTATTTTTAGGGTTGTGGGTGGCCAATAAGTGCCAATTAGAAGCAAAAAGAAAATGGTTGTATTCATTTGTTAATTAATGTTACATGGAATATTTTGTTTCAGAAAAATGCAATGTTTGACACATTATTTTAAATGTAAAGTAAATTAGATACTTGCATGCATTTAGGCAGCGGTGTACTTCTTTTGTTCTGTTAAAAGGTTATTATATAGTGTATTGTTGGCGGTATCTTTTGTCGGTTTTCACATATCTCAAACGTTATTCTTACCGTTTTAGAAAGTTGACAACAATATTGGTCACTTTCCTAATTGTCACATTTCTTTATAAACTCTTACAAAATAATAGAATATTTCAGAAGAAAACGTGATAATGAGAAATGTGACAATTTTGTTGTCAACTTCCAAAAATAGCAAGCACGGTACAGATGTTGCATGGTAAATACATACGCAAAACCACTCATATGTGGTTTTCTGACGTAGCTGATCGCACGAGTTTATTGTGCGGACGAATACATTACACGAGTGCGCTCTGCGCACGAGTGTAATGTATGCGTTCGCACAATAAACGAGTGCGATCAAGCTACGTCAGAAAACCACTTATGTGTGGTTTTGTATTTATCACATACCCTACCAAACTGAATCAAAAGCTTTCTTTGGCTTAATCTGTCAAAGAATTCACAATCAACTCAGTATTTCATATTGATTCTTGATTCCATATCACATAGCTGGAAAAAACAGTGTATCAGGGGCGGATACAGGATTTTTTGAAAGGGGGGGTTGAGAACTATCCAGGATTTTTGAAAGGGGGGGGGGTTGAGATCTCTACAGGACTTTTTAAAGGGAGGGGCGAGAATTATATCAATGCTAGATGCGAGCGCCGAAGGCGCGAGCTTCCAGAGACGATGGGTCTAGGGCAGAGCCCCGATGGGGGGCCAAGAAAATAATTTTAATCAGTCAATATCTCACTCTCTCTCTCTTTTTAAATTTTTCAAAGGGGGGGGGGTTGCAACCCCTCCCCTAAATCCGCCACTGTGTATTGCTGTAGTAAGGTTAAATGGATATGTGATAAAAAGCTTATTAACCCAAAATGTCGTATTTCAAATATAAAGTTCATCATTATATACTAATCAATATTATGTATTATACTATTTATAATTTTATATTGATAAAGAAAAGTTAGATTTGATTAAATGAAAATGATAGTCTAGGTAGTTAGTTGTAGACATGGGTATTTATATAGAACACAAACTCTAAATGTCGCCTTAGTAAAGTCAGAATTAATATAAACTGTATGATCCTTATCGTCTGAATTCAATTTTATTTTCGGTGGATAAATCCATTGCTATCAAGCTAAAATTAAAAAGTTAGAATTTAATCTTTGTAAAGTACAGAAAGAATATTTTCCACATGATGTATAATATTGTTTATATTGATAAATAAAAATTGCATTTGATTCAATGACAATAATGGTTTCACTTGTTTGTTGCAGATAGTTGTATGATACTTCGATATACAAGTACATGTATGAGTGATGGGGTTTGTAAAATACATTTAAAAAATAGGCACTGCGACTTTCATAGTCCACAGCCCTTGAGACCTTTTTTGTTTGAAAAATCATATCACCCAGAAACCATCAACTCACAACAGGTCCTGCCCCTGGGTGGAATTCAACTCAATGTAGTTATATATACAATCTTAAGCCAAATGCTTTAAAGTACAGCTATTAAAAAATATACCATGATGTCGTTTTCATTATAAAAATCCATTTGAGTATCCATGTAGGATAGGGAAATCTCACCCAAGGGGTTGAACATTTCAGTCAAAGACGAGGCTTGCCGAGTCTCTGACCAGAAATGTTCAAACCCAAGGGTAGGATTTCCCTATTTTACATAGATAAACTCATAATGGATTGTTTTTCTCCCATTTTAACGCCAACATTTGGCTTAAAATTCGATTTACATAGACAAAAACGCCATGATGGAAAAAATTGACTTTGTTATTCAACATTCTACTATAAAATAAATATCACTTTTGGAAAGAATGTACCTGATTTTGGTTTATACAAAATGTATAAATTACAAAACAAATCTCACTCTCGGGTTGAGCATTTCTGGTCAGAGACTCGGCAAGCCTGGTCTCTGACTGAAATGCTCAACCTCTTGGGTGAGATTTCCTATCCTACATGGACACTCATAATAAATCCTTATACTACTATGTTATGAATTATGTTGTTTATATTGATAAATAAAAGTTAGATTTTATCAAATGGCACTGATAGTCTCAGTGATAAGTCACATACATTGTATAGTGTTAGTGACTTGTGTACAACAAACAAACTCTAAATGTCAACTTAGTAAAGTCAGAATTAATATGATCTGTAAGATCTTTATCGTTTGATTTGAATTTAAAATTAAATTTAGCTTTCGCTGAATAAGCCCATTGCAATCAAAATTTATATTAATAAGTTAGATTTTAATCTTTGTAAAGTGCAGAAACAATGGATGAAATTGTATTTTGTATTTAATTTCTCCTTTATTTAGAACCAACAATCACTTATCTATAACAGGTCAGAACAATGATGTTTTTTTTAGATTCAAAAGGGAACAGCTTTATGAGATTCTTCAATATTTATCAATGTGTAGTTCCTTATATTGTATACATTTCATATTTTAATGTTTTTTTAAAAAAAAAGATTTAATATCATATTAATAGCAACTGAAAATGTGCACTGAAAATGAAGTTGAAACTTTTAGATCAGGTTTGTACAAAATGTACTTTAAATTAAAACTAAAATGATTTACAAGTAACAATACATTTATTATTAAATTTCCCCATTCATGTGACACGTTCAGTTTCTTTGATTCCACTCCAGTACAGGTTAATGTGTATACTGATCAACGCTGTGTGAAAACTTTTAAATTCTTTTCTTTGCGGGTGGCTATATTTATCAATTTTCATACACGTAGATCTATGTTTTAAATCTTAATGCGATATTTGCACCTCAGTGAAAGGTCATCGAAGGCAGGGTATAAATAGGTGCTGTTTCAACATTCTCGTTTACTGTTACAAAATTGTTGAAGCAGCGTAGGCTTAAATCGTAAGCAGACAAATAGTTCATATTCAAGTGTAGACAATTAGTGCTAGATATGAACATGATGAAGGCATCATGTATTTTGGTTTTAGAAAACCCACCTCAGGGGCCATCGGTTGCTGATGGATACGCTGAACGTTGTAACCAAGGCGCTGAAATAAGAATGAAAAATACAATGTCACAAATAGAGAGAAGAAAACAACAATCGGCATCTCAGTTAGAAAAAGAGAAAAAGAAAATAGTAAAAGACTTAAAGAAGATTAATATGGCTAAATTCAAACGGAACCAAAGTAAAAACGTGATTCCAAATTTACTGGAAACAGAGAAAACAAAATTGAAAGAAAAATTTGGAAATGTTATATTAGGCCATCGGGATTCGGACTGTGATATATCTGAAGATAGTGCTGATGATAGAAGTGATTGTAATTCTGAGGACGGTAGTGTGGACTCTTTACAGGAAGATTTAGAGAAATCACAACACAAAGCAATGCGATCATATAACCGTCACAAAACATCTTACCAAGAAAGATCACGAGAGGATAGACTTACAAATTTACATAGACGATTCTCAGCTCAAATACATACAGAAAAAGTCGTGGATGTGAAACGAGTTCAAAAACAAAACACTGGTGGCAACAAATCACGATGATTCATACTAATATGGACAAATAAACGTAACGCCTAATTTAATGTGCAATATTTTACTATTCAAAGGTAATGTTAATCAATTTCAATTAAATAATTATAAAATTATTGACAAACAGAATTATAAAAGAAATTATGTATTTAAAATACTGAAATTGGAAATGAAAGCAATATCAAATATAATTATATCTTTTTATGCAATTTTAATATATTAAACGTATTTTCATGCAATTTTATAATGTAACCATGGAGAAAACTATGTTATTCAAATTCCCGCACAAATGGTTTCATTTTGTTAATTTTACATGTATTTATATATAGACCTACATTTTTGTATTTACATATTTCTATGACTATGTAACAGATTCGTTTTATGTTATAATGTATGCGTAATAAATTATTTTTAAAATATCTTATTTACAAGTTATATTTTATGGGGCATAGGACATTTGAGCGAAAATTAAAAAAATCCCAGTGGACATTTGAGCGACGACTTTAGTGGATATTTGAGCGACAGCTTTGAACTATTAACTGTATTTTACGATGAACATTTGAGCAACTGTTTTAATCTACTCACCTGTATACTTACAGGCCAAACGAGTATTTTATATGATGGGCTCCGCTATTGATGTTTGGTGCTTTTCAAAAACACACTCCTTTTTTACTTTAAGCTTTATCCAGTAAATTTTACAAAGTTTTCACAGATTTATTAAATATAATGATAGACTTTCAATGGATTTTATGATTTTAATTTGGTGCTTTTCAAAAACTCAAAATTCCTGCTCAAAATTCTACTACCAACTGCTCGCTCAAATGTCTACCATGTAGTTGGAATTTCGCTCAAATGGGTTATAATTCTGTCGCTCAAATGTCCATTTTTTCGTCGCTCAAACGTCCGTTTTTTCTCGCTCTTTTGTCCTATGCTTTCGCTAAAATGTCCAATGCCGATTTTTTGCAATATATTCTTGTTCTTTCGAATTCTGTAATTTAGAAGTTAAGCTTGTTCTCTTGAAATCAAGTTTTTCAAACTTGAAGCATGCTTACCAAATTTTTAAATGACAATATAAAAATATAGCAATTACAAGGAATAGCTTAATATATCATCTTGGTGAGGAATCAATTAACAGTGAAATGTCATTTATTATATATATTAAATCTCATTAAAGATGAAAGAATAAATTGCTTAATTTTTCACGTTTGATGTTATGTTGTTTTTGCTGTCAGAAATTTGTAATTTACAAATAGTAACAGGCATTTTAAAAAATAGACATGTCAGATTAAGAAGCATTATTTCATTTGTCTAAATGTAAATTGTGATATGAACTATCACAGACGTCAGATGTTCCGGCAACAAGACTTTTGGCGGTATCTAATACAATCATCATCAGATTCATTCACAGTAATGAAAATGTAAAACATTGCTTTATTAAACTTTATTGCCACCGTTATATCTTTTATTAGCGTTCATACCCTTCTCTCTTACGATTTTTGTAATTTTTAATTATCTCAGAAAGTAATATACCAGTTACTGCTAAAATTTTGTTCCGTATATCCTTTTTTCATTTTTTCAATTAGAAATAACACAGAATGTACAAAAATGCAATTGAATTGATTACAATTATTACTAAACCTGTCTTGATTTTGCACCATTCGACTGCCACAATAGTTCTCGGACCAAAATTGTGGAAATAAAAATACAACAAACTACAACCAACTTGTCAATAAAAATAAATAAAAAAATAAATAAAATAAATTCAATATGACATAACCTTTTGTTGGTACGTAAACTGATTTCTATATTAAAATATTAAAATACATGTACACAGTGAGTAAATTAAAACCAATTCCGTCGTCAGCGAATGGGTGTCTGATTTGTTTTGAAAATTAAGTGAAATAAAACCATCACTCAAAGGTTGGTTAAATGGTCAAGAATATTCCACCTGAGGGCAATATCCAGGAACAATTTTTTAACATGCCACGCCTGCCTTAACACGGGTCATCGGTTTTTAATGACGCTTCTGAAAGGCCTAGTGACTTTCATTTCAAAAATGCAAAGTGCTTGGCGAAAGAGCAGACACTACATATTTTATTTATTTCACCTACAAGCTGCTTACAAATAAATTGTTGACTCAGTGATATAGCAAGCCCAGGTTCAAAACGTTTTGTGGCCGTCATAAATTATTGTTGACAATTGACCATAATAACCCTGGATATTTTTGACGTCCAATAGTTTTCTGTTCTTTCATTCTCAATTATTTTGATTTTACATGTGGCGGAAGTAGCTAGCTGGACAGAAGTTGCTTATCCTTCCGGAACATTCAGCTTCGCTATCCTTAAGGTTGTTCACGCGTTAAACTTAATTTGCACTACACAAACTTGTTACTTTGTTTTGGGATTGTAATTTAGACACGTCTTGTTATGTTTGCTTCTAATTATGACTGCTGAGTTTATATTTTATTCTGAAACAATATTTTTGTGATGGTGACTCGTTTAACCTTTTTTCAAAAGAACTGATATTGATTAAGTCATACGCATTTTCTTCTTTTGATTTAGATCTTACAGTTACATTTAAAGTAAAACCTGCTACCTGACTTTGGATTTCCATTTGTAATATTAACTCGGTCGATGGCAAAATTCCTAGAGCACCTTGCTGCTATGGTTTTTAAATCTCTTATCATGTAGATTTCCTCGTTCTTGTTACGTAGTTGGTGTAGCTAGCTTAACAAGAGATGCTTACCCTTCCGGTACAACCGGCCTCACTTCCCTGGTGGAAGTTCGCGTGTATAACCTAATTTTTTATTTTTAACGTTTTTACTTTGAATCTGGATTTTGATTTGGACATGGATTGGTATGTTTGTTTTTGTTATAAAATCTATGTTTTTCACGTTATAAATCTATTTATAACTTGGAATTGTTACCACGTCTGAAGGTAGGAAGGAGCGAAGTTGAACAAGTTGAAAGTTTCACATTGGTGCAATTGTGACCAAAGACGGCGGAAGCATCATTGACATAAAAAAGAGAATAGGTTGAGCCTGTGCAGCCTACAAGAGACTCTACAACGTGTGGCAGTAGGGAGACATTATCAAGAAGACCAAGATCTCTCTCTCTTCAAAAGATTAGTGCTAGCATCCCTCCTCTATGAATGTTAAACATGGAAGCTGACCAGAAATGAGGGGGAAAAACTTAACGCCTTTCAAACCAAATGTCTCAGAAAATTTTTACAAAATTCGATGGCAGCAACACATCACCAACAAAGTAGTTCTTGAAATGGCAGAAGTCAAGAAGATCAGTAATGAAGAGAGGAGGAAGAGATGGAACTGGATCGGTCATGTATTGAGGAAATAACAGACAGATGACTGCGCTGTTGCCCTTGGGTGGGAAAGAGGGAAAGAGGGCGCGGATGGTTGAAGTAGAATGGAACGGTGCAGGCTAGAACACCTGGAATGCGTGTAGCCCTTGACCGACGCGACATGGAGGAATGACGTCCAAGCCTTGTGAGCCTCCCGGAACTGAGAGAATTAAGGTTTAGGTTATGGATTGTTACCACGGTATTATCATTTTCACAATATATATACAGTCTAACCTGTCTATAAGGGCCACTCGGGGGAAGTTGCAAAAGTGGCCCTTATGGACAGGTGGCCTTTATATACAGGTTTGTAAATCCAGTTATGACATCAATATAAATATTAGTTGGAAAAATAGTGAGCAGTTCTAATTTATTTATTTTATTTGTTGAAATTAGGCATTAGCTAATTTTAACAGAATAATTTCTTTGAAAACAATTAAAGAAAAATCTTCTGACCACACTATTTATCGATCTTTGAAAAAAAACCCTTAAAAATCACCAAGTATATACACATATCTTAAATAAAGACATGTCTTCTTTAATAGGTAGGAGTAGTGTCTTCTTTAATAGGTAGGAGCCAGTAATGAAAACAATAGAAAATAGTATATGTATCATAATTAACAATGAGTAATAATCTATCCTTAGTGCTTTATGGCTTCATTTGTTGACATGAGGATAAATGACTTAAAATTTGTGTAAGTTTTTAAAAAAGTTTCAAAAATATACTTTTTAAAAATTCTTTTCTTATCAACATACAGATTTGGTTACATGTACTGAGTTTAATGATCAATGGTTTAAAGTTAAATAATCAATGTTTAACTTCAAGATTTAAAAAAAAAAACTACATGGCTTAACATTTTTGCACAAATTTTTAGAAACTACCGGTATAACAAAACTTGTCCCCAAAATACGAATAAAAAGTGGCCTTAACAGACAGGTTCATGAGCCATTTTGTACAAAAATAGGGTGGCCTCTGGCTCAGTTGAACAGTGGCCCTAATATAGAGGTTAAATAAAGAGTAAAATGGCTCGGGAGGAATGGAAAGTGCCCTTTATAGACAGGTGGCCCTTATATAGAGGTGGCCTTTAGCACAGGTTGGACTGTATATATATATATATATATATATATATTATATATATATTATATATATATATATATAATGAATACTCAAATTAATTGATAGATTGACAAAAGTTAAATGGGTGTTGTTTCCTGTAATCAGAATATTACACAGGTGATTTTAAACACTTTATTTAACGGTGATCTTATTCTATAATCATATAAAATGTTAATAATGACTGTTTTTTGGAAACTTCTAGAAAGGAATTAACACACCGTCATTTGCTATCAGTACAATGCATCAATGCGTTACTGAACAAAATACAAGGTGATTTATGAGAGTATTGACCGATGGATAGGCCGATGTATATTCTATAAATAGTGCCCTTGGTTTGGGAAAATATGGTGGATTGTCTCCCCTATCGGCTCGGGTGATAATGATCCCTCAGGGAGACAATCCTCTATGTTTACCTCAACCAACGGAACGTTTTACTTTATTATACCGAAAAAATGTTCTCTTTAACATTTTAGGCATTTGTTTAAAAAGTTTTAATGTGCTTTTTTTGTTTCTAAAAGTAAAAACAAAAATGTCTATAGGAATATAATAAAATAAACTGTATAATAATATCAATACAGGAACATGTCCCACGAGTTAATGTATCCCGGTATCTCGATTTTACAATTACAAGGCGTCTATTGCCTCCTCAACCTTTTCTTCTTTTTGTATTGTTTTGTCATTATCGTTTTTCTGATCCTTCTCGTCATTCACATTCACATCGTCGAACCACCCAACATTTATGCACATTGCAACAAGCATTAATCCACCAAACGTGTAGATGACAAAGAAGGTAAAGCCGTCCTCGTTAAGTGGGCATATATCTCCGAAACCAATGGTACTTAGTGACACAAACACAAGGTAAAGCATATCAAAATACGATAGTTCTTTTTGATCTTTTTCCAAAACCAAAAATATTGCCGATCCAATCAATATGTAGATGAGCAAAATCTTGACTGGGATAAGAAGTGGAAGCGAAACATTTTCAACTTCTCTTGAAACATTCTTTTTCCCCAGGCAACGGCAAAATGCGATCCATAAATATTTTGTTCCGAGAGTTAAACACTGACTGGTTTTAGCTATTGTTAGCATTGCCAATGGAACAAATAAAACAATATAAAATATTGTGAGGATTTTGCCGCCGTTTGTCTTTGGAGTGTAGTTTCCATATCCTGAAAATAAGAATAGAGAACTTAAAATGTAATATAATAATTGAAGCGAAAACATGTACTTTGTAATTGACAAAAAGTATACAAGAACACGAATCAAGAACCAAAAAGACAAACAGCTATTGTCCTTTAAGCACAGCTTTTGGTTTAAGTCAGCTACATTTAGAACATCTACACGTTTAGGTCGTATTTCACATAGGGACCATAATAAATTAAAACAATAACTTCGTGTTGATGAAATTGTTAAGGTTCTTTTTTTAAATATCAAGAGAGACTATGACTTTATCTGTTATCATTCAATTAGAACAAAACAATAAAGATCCTTGAATGAGTCTTACCAATGCCTTTAAAAGAAAGTAGATAATGATTGTAAAGACATCGAAATCGTTTTTACCTCTTAAGGGATGTCCATTGCCATGTTAGGCATCATGCAATAGAGATCCACCAAAGACACTTCTTACATCGCATTGCATAGATATAATTTTCATATACAACTAGTGTCTTCTGTATCCAAGGATAATAAAATATTACTTTTATTTGTTGGAAAATATGGATTTTTCCATTTGTCAAGACCTCTTGATAGTGAATAATCTTGACTGGGACATGAAACATAATTCCGACTGACCAACCTTACCTATTGTCGTGACCAATGTTACAATGTAGTATACGGCATCGTAGTATCTCCAATTACCAGCA
Source organism: Anadara kagoshimensis (assembly GCA_021292105.1). Lineage (NCBI taxonomy): Eukaryota > Metazoa > Mollusca > Bivalvia > Arcoida > Arcidae > Anadara > Anadara kagoshimensis. The sequence goes on from CM037875.1 coordinate 45,360,329, forward strand.
TTAGCATTGCCAGTGTTTTCTACGGCCATGAACACAGCAGCACTGACGAGAATAACCACTGTTAACAAAGGCACTAAAACTATTGTGGAGTAGACAGGAGAAGCTAATAACTTCTTTACTTTTTCTTTAATATCCTGGACCTTCCCCATTGCGATTTCTTGTGGATTATCTGTTGCAATAGAAGTTTAAGAAAAATACACTAGGGAAAATTATTGTGAATTATTATAAATGAACTTTTACGAGAAACATTTTCTCCAAAAATAATGTGATGTTAGTTGCGTTAAACCGACGTCAATTGTACTTGAATACACTGCTTATTGTCATGAATATATATTAGATAGAAAATATTTAACTTTATTGGACACCATTCTGGTATTATTCCGTGAAAATTATTTTTTTTTTTTAAAAAGCATAGTTTATTTTATATGAATGCAACCTGCAGTAAAACATACATCAAAATACATGTACATATTTAATGTCTGAAGCTATATGCTAGTAATAAAATTATATTATTCTGTCCATCTTTCTGACAATACTGATGCAGGTAATGTAAAAATTTTGATGTTAATGAAAAAAAACCCAAAATCAAGTTTGATCATTAACAAAGCTCAGATGTATTGAAGCACAGACACAGTCAGATATCACATATATGATTATATTTTCACAATCACCAGGTAATTAAGTATGCGAAACATTATCCTAAAGACAAAGTAATGATCAAAGAAAAAAAATTGGAATCATATCTTTCGATCTGAATCTACTTATAATGTTCCTGGAAGATATATAAGGGGTTAACTATAAACTCCAACTTTCGTTTGCTCAATGGAGATGTTTTCTTAAGTTCTTACTATGGTATCCTACTTAATGTCCAAAACTATTATATAGAAAGTATGATAAATTGCTATAAGACATGCACTAATACTGGTTGAAAAAAACCCATTTAGTAGCCTCTGTCGACTTGTGGAGCTGGAAATCATCAACAACGACAGCCCCATGTTTTACGGTATTAGGCATCTCCTGAAAACTACACGCTTTTTGAATCTGACGAATTTATTCAGCTACCCAAAGCAATGCAAATAGCTTAAATAATAAAAACAAACCAATCCATGCCCAAATCCAAGTGCAAAGCAAATTTAAAGTAAAAATTTTGAAACTATATGCAAATCAATAAGGAAAGTCTAAAACATAACAAAGCATGTGCAATTAAACCCAGAAGGCTAAAGCATTATAAAACATACCTAAATCTGCTCGGTTTATCTACAGGAACAGAAATAAGTATATATAATAAATATAACTAGATATAAATGGCAGAATCCAATGTCAGTCAAAAACAATTGCTTGTCATTTTATGAATCACTTAGCATCATTATCCTATTTATTGGATATTATGTTAAAACATAGTTTAGCGAAATTTTATCGCTCTATTTAACATATGTGTGTGACATTAATAACTACTGTTATATTCATTATGTCTGTGAATAAGCGAAAATGTATATTTGTAACATATATTTAGTAGAAGCCAACCAGAGTATACATCTTTTACGAATCGGGGCTAAAATTCCTATTTGGATTTTAAATCTAGTTCCATTAAAAAAACAAACATACCAAACTATGCCCCAATAACAATCTCAAAGCGAAGTAAGCTGACAAAATTAAGTTAAAAAACGTGAAATTCTACAAAGTAAGTGAGGCCGGATGCTCCAGAAAGTTAAGAACCTCCTTTTGAGCTAGCTTCACCAGCCACGTTTGTTATCAAAATTAAGAATAAAAAGAACATGGAACTATGGGACGTCAAATATATTCAATGCAATTTTGGATACAAAGAAATCATAACAATCAAGAATATTGTTTTAACAGTCATGAAAGTTTTTGAGCCTTGACAGGCCTAGACTTGCAACATCCCGGCGTAACCAGCTTGCATCGTTGTGTAAATTTCTTTTACGAATCAGAGCTAAACTTTCAATCAGGATTTAATATATCTGTTTCTCCTGTTTATTGTGTATTTTAGTCCATAGTTATTACGCTATGGTAGAAATTCGTCCCACATGTTTATGCAAATAAATTGTTGACTCAAGGATATTGTAAGGCTTCCTCATCAAAGGCCATCTAAACGATTTATGGGCATATCATGATACAGTTGATGTATCTGTATAAACAATTATCACGGATTTTTTTGGCACCCAATAATTCCATGTTTTCATTGCAAATATGGAGAATGTAGCTAACTAAATGGAAGGTGCTTACCCTTCCGGGGCACTTTTGTGATGGAAGTTCATGTCTTTGCCTTAAATTTTCAGTTTTCAAAGTTTTTTACCTTGAAATCGGATTGTGCTTTAAACATAAATTGGTATGTTTGGCTTTTTTTTAGTTCAAAATGAGTTTAATTCAGTTGTTGTTTATAATGGTAGTATTTTTAAATGAAATTTCTTTGTGACCGGGTGATCTAAAGCGCTTTGCATCGTCCAAGTTTGAATCCTAATCGGGAAGATCTTAGTTCGATAAAGTTTGCTCGCAGAAGGCCGGTGGTTCTCTCTGAGTACTCCAGTGTCATTAATCACGTATTTACTGACTCCTCGATGTATGAAACAGAATTTTGACGGGCGTAAACCACAGTCCTATGTAATGATGCAATGACGAAACTCCAGTGGTGGACTACGTTTGCAGTTATTGAAACAGAACTATCAGATTTTGTCCGGTTTATTCCTCTAACACAGTTGAAAGTATCTTTACTTATTTTGGTAGATGAGATATTTTCAGCTTGGGTGCATTTTAAAAAAAAAAGTTTTCAAAATTTTAACCATTCTTGTTCGTTATACGGCTCACTCCTCCAACAATACTGGGGGAAGAAGAGGCACCTATTAGGAACCATAGTTTATGTTTCCCTTTCACATAATGTTTTTAAATATTCTATGTACCTTTGTACTTTGCCATCAGTGCAATGGCAAAATAGATGCGAACGTTTATCGCTCCCTCTCGCTGCTCTAGCTGCACTCTTGTTAATCAAAACGATCGCTCTTTACTGTTATTCATTAAAACTTATAGTTGAACTTAACGTTCTTATGCACTTTGGTGAATGCACATAGTGTTACATCTTAGTTTGGTAATCTCATTGGAAGTATGTTGACTTTGTGCATTTGTTTGTGTTATCGCAGTAATTTGAATCTATTTATCATATATACAATGCAAGAACTAGCTATATTTATCTTTGACATTTACTTTAACGGCGATACTTTATGGATGGTTATCCCAATTATTGATAATATCTAACAAATTTCGAAGTAGACATGCTGTCTAGTGTATGGAGAGAGAGAGAGAGAGAGAGAGAGAGAGAGAGAGAGAGAGAGAGAGAATGCAATATGGTCTCTATTTGTTAAAGAAGTTTAAAATAAAAAATTCAAGTATCAAGAATCCATTAAATATCAGTAAATTCAATGATTGCACATTGTAAACATTGATACTAATCATAATACTCTTATTTGACATCTTTATTCAAAATTATTGATAATTAACATTAATTTTGTAATTAACTAATATCAAGAATTATATACTTCAATGATGCACACCATATACTAGTAATAGTAGAATAAGTATTTGGCTTTTTGTAGGGGCCTACAGACAGGAAAATAGAGGGGATAGATATTAACTCTGTATATCAAGAAACAATCAAACCAATATACTTAATGTGTCTATATCATTCACCTACATGTTCTATACATTTATTTATAACAGATAATATGTAATTACCCTTTCCGGAGCATCTGGTCTCATTTTCCTGATGAACGTTCTTGTGTTTTACTTGGCTATCTATCCAAACTTACCCTATATATATTCGACGTCACATAGTTCCATGTTCTTTTCATTCTCACTTTTGTTTACACACGTAGCAAGTGAAGCTTGTTAAACAGGAGGTGCATGCCCTTTCGGAGCAGCAGACCTCACTTCCCTGGTGGAAGTTCACTCTTTTAACTTAGTTTGTTATTTTTCAAATTTTTTACTTTGTTTTCGGATTGTGATTTGAACTTGGATTGGTATGCTTATTTCATATAATTGATAAAGAAATACGTCTTCAGTGACTGCTTAGTTATCAATGGGTGATTGATTTAATATACAAGATAACAGTTCGTTCATGTTTTAGTCAGGTTATATCATAATTATTTGCTGAAAGAAAAAATTATTATTGCAAGCAGCAACTACTACATTCGGAAAAAGGAAATCTATAAAATACATACACGCTATAGTCATTAAGCAACAAAATTATCATACAATGTGTATAGTTTTATATTATAAATAATTCCCGAGCTCTATCGTTTGTTACAAACGTTCGGGGCGAAAAGTTGTATATGTTAGTTGTCATTTAATCGAGTATTGTTTTTATAATTAAACGAGATCAATTGTCACCTCCTCAAGTTTATCTTCATTTTGTGTTGTTTTGTCATTCCCGTTTTTCTGTTCACTCTCACCGTTAACGCTGTCGAAGAACCCAACATTTATGCACATTGCAACAATCATCAATCCACAAAACATATAGATGACAAAGAAGGGAAATATATCTTGTTTAATTGGTCGTATGTCTCCAAATCCGATGGTTCCAAGAGAAACAAACACAAAGTAAAGCATTTCCAAATACGATAATTTTCCTTGTCCCATTTCTACAGCAAAAAATATTGCCGCTCCAACCAAAATGTAAATGAGCAAAATCGTTACTGGGATAACAAGTGGAAGCGAAACTTTCCCAGTGGCATTCTTTTTTCCAAAACAGCCGCATATTGCGATCCATAAATGTTTAAATACAAAAGTTAAACACTGACCAGCTTTAGCCATTGTTAGCATTGTCAATGGGACAAATAAAATTATATAAAATATTGTGAGGATTTTGCCGCCGTTTGTATGTGGAATGTAGTTTCCATATCCTGAAAATAAAAACAATTTAATATACTATATTGGGTTTATATAAGCCATTTTGGGCTTGTTCCTGGGTCCATATCTATATATTTGTAAATTAAATTGTGTATTGTATGTTGCTTTTTTTAGAATAAAATAATATTGTTTGAACTAATAAGAATAATGGATGCTTGTGTTACATAAAATGTAATATACAAATCTGTAGACAAAACTTGCAAATCGAACCATAAGCAGAACATAATCATATATTGTAATTGGTAAAACAAAATGGTATCTAATGGTATGATTTTTGTACTTTTTTTTACTCGAGTTGATATAAGATTTGATAGATACGTGTGCCATCTTTTGTTCAGCTCATGTTTCTTTCTGTCCAAATTATTAACAAGTTGTAGTTCCAATATATAGATGCACGTTTGAATATTTTTAAGATAAACCTTTGTGATATTTCAACAAACAGTTAACCATCATGTTAAAAATTAACTTAAGGGTTAAGTAGGAACATTCAAGTGAAAACCATTTGGTTGAAAAGCGTGAAAGAGGGGTATAATTACAAAATTACCTACACAAGCGTAAAGATTTATACATATTAATACAGCAGGAATTGATAATTTAAGAAATTGTAAAATATTTGTTGCATGTTTTTATGAAAATAGTGCAAAAATACACGTGTTGGGGAAAATAGTTTACACCTTGTATAACGAATTAATGTTAAAAAATGAAAAGATATTAAGATAGTCAACATCATAGAGCATTGCAAAGGGGTCAGAGTTTGTTAAAGAAATACGAGGTTTTTGAAAACTCGACAATTTACGGTTGATGTTATCTACGATTTATTTTCCTATTAAAATGCGTGTACCAGGCGTGATATTTATATTCTAAGGCAACTAATAATCCAAAGTACAACAAGTCACTAAAGTGCACGGTCACACAATACTGTTGTATTTGAATTGAGGTGAATTTTGTTTGGTTTCAACAATGTTAAGCTATATAAGGCCGAATATGCCTCAACAATAACCAAGTAATATACAAACTTGGCTTTTATACCCTTCCCTTGGATCGTCGGTAGAATATGAACTATCACGCCTGGTACACACATTTTTAAAAGGAAAACAAATCATAGAAAACCTCAACCGTAAATTGTCGAGTTTTTAAAAACCTCGTATTTCTTTAACAATTTTGCCCCCTTTGCACTGCTCTATGACTTTGACTATATTAATATCTTTTCATTTTTTTAAATTCATTCGTTATACAAGGTGTAAACTATTTTCTCCAAAACGTGTATTTTTGCACTATTTCCTTTAAAAAATGCAACAAATATTTTAAAAACTCTTACATTATCAATTCCTACTTTATTTTTATTTATAAGTCTTCACACAAGGTAGGTAATTTCATAATTATACCCCTCTTCCAGGCTTTTCAACCAAATGGTTTTCACTTGAATTTTCCTACTTAAATGACCCTTAAATTAATGATTCTATAGTTTAAAAATGTGTAGGATTTGTGACCTCAAAATAAGGGGAGTAGTTGGTATGATATCTTTGATGGTAACAGATATCAACCCAATGGTGTCTTACCAATACCTTAAATAAGTGAACAAAGATCATTCCCCTCCCTGGTACTTTCTGATTTCTGTTCCTTTTTAGTGGTCTAAAAGTGTAATACTGAATAATATTGATTTCTGATTCATATTATACTCGTACCTTGCATGTTTATTTGATGTACCATACGTCCCTTTCAGTCTCAATCTTTATTCAAAACTTGTGATACTGAATAACATTGATTCCTGCTTTATATTTTACCCGTGTATGTTTATTTCACGTACCATAGCTATACCTCCCTTTCATTCTCAATTTCTATTTTAAACATGCCGTAAGTAGCTGGGTAGACAGGAGGTGCTGACTCTTCTGGATCACCAAGCCTTACTTGTAATTAAGAATTGAACTTGTATGTATGTTTTTTATTAAACTTTATTCCGATTTAAGTGTAAAAGGTAAAAATCACCAACGCCATCTATTTACAAATTATACTATTCAGTAGATAATATAACACACACACAAACACACGCACACACACACACACGCACACATTAACACACTTATGTAATGAAATGTGTAAGCCAGCTCTCTTTAATGATCTGTAATTAAAGGTATAGGGGAAGCAACTCTAACTGGAAGAAAAAAGATAACCTTCGTACATACCTATGGTTGTGACCAGTGTTACGATGTAGTATACGGCATCGTAGTATGTCCATTTATAGATAGACTCAGATGATCTTTCTGCAGCCATGATCACAGCAGCACTAACAAGAATTACCACCATTAACAAAGGCACCAAAACTATTGTGGAATAGATAGGAGAGGCAAATATCTTCTTTGCTCTGTCTTTAATGCCTCGAGTCTTCCCCATTCTGAAATTTTGCGGAGTATCTGTTGACCTAAAATTAAAAAAAATTTACAAGATTGTAGAATACCCATCATACTTTTATGATACCATCAAAATACACATGTGGTTTTACGAGAAACTCTTCTGTAAAATATAATGTGACGTAAATAATGTTACACCGATGTCAGTGATACGGGGATATCCACAGCCTTTGAAAAGTGGTCAGGGTTTGTAAAATATATACTTACCCTTCCGGAGCACCTGAATTACTTCTCTGGTGGATTCGTATTGATCAATTATCCAGTTGCTGTTGTTATTATGATCAGTATGTCTATTGGTACCTTAACCTTATCTAAATCACTACAAAGAGCTAAACTATTATAAAAAATACATTAATCTCTTCAAGTACATGTACAGAGACGAACGAACTGCAGCAAGTAATTTACCCTTTTTATTTCAGAATAATTAATGTATTATTTTCAGCATGATAAAACATAGAGACCATTTATCCATAATCAAGCGATATTAATCGTTATATTTAACATATTTCTGCGATATTAATAAATAGGGCTATTGAATATTTATAATAGCAGTGGAAACACAAAAACAAAAATTAACAAAAGCCGTTAATGTAATCCCACCAAAATGCTTGTTTTAATAGCGCTTATATCAAATTTCGGTTTTGGCGTTTTCTCCTAAATAAGGAATTTTAACCTTCATAATTGATTACTATGGTAATACATGTATTATTATCTCTGGTGTGTACGATAGTGAAATTATAGAACCTTGTTCGACTAACTAGATTACGACTATAATTACTAATTACAGTCCAACCTGCCTTAAAGACCACATGTATAAAAGGGCCACCTGCTTATAAAGGCTAGTAGAATTGTATCCCAATTGTTCTTTATTCATATTATTTGAACCTTATTTAAAGGCCACTTTACTTGGTCCGTTTGGGTGGCCTTTATAGACAGTATTTGATTTGCGAATCCAACTTTCAATTTATAACGAATCACATAACCTCTCATTGTGTATACAATTTTTGATAACAAGTTGTTATACAATTCCCACATAATAAGTTGTTTAATATATTTATATTTTGGAGATAATTTATTTTTAGTTTTCAAAACGACCTGTAGACCGATATAGGGTATGCACAAAACGTATAACATCAATACAACTTTCCAACAACACGTTAGAAGTCTGTTAAATTATTTTGTTTTGCAATCAGAAACTATTGATCATTATCATATTACAACGAATACTTAATATTATCCAGTATTATTATCACCATGCATACATGTATATTCCGAAACGCCCGTCTAGTGCTGTAAAATTAAAACTGGTATAATATGTAATTAAAATATGAAAATAATTGAATGATATTTACGTGATTCTATACTTACCTGTACCTAGTTGTCTAGGAAATCTGCATGCCTACCCGCGATTGTCATAAAGTATGTCTGTGGAAAGGAAAATGTTGTCGTTATGGGGATTTTATATGGCGAAAATGGCGATGTAACACCGGTAACGATGACCTTAGTGACGTTTTACGACAGAAACACAACAGAATCCGCCATTTGTCTGGTTTTTCAGCATGTTAAATCCCCATAGCGCCAACGTTTTACCCTGTGCAAATATATTCTAAGCTAATTGCGGATGCGCATACAGATTTCCTTTTACGACTAGGTACAAGTAAGTGAAAAATATCAATCTTTATTCACATTTATTTGATTTTCCATGGATATGAAGAGTATTTGGCTGTGACAAACAGAATGGTTCCTATTGTTAACCGTTCATTGTCATATTTTACAAATTCATAACGGGCAAATAAATAGCTACATCTACAGAGACTACATACAAGTATGTACCGAATGGGAAGTTTACAACACGCCGGAATAATTTCATAATTCCATTCATTATTCTTACATTTATAATATTAAAACTTTCATAAATCAAAAACAATTAATGTCCAAATCACAATCCAAAAGCAAAGTTTAATAATATGACACTAAACATGTGAACTTACATCAGGTAAAAACAATTAACAAAAAATAGACAAAACTATTATACAATAGATAAAAACAATAATGTAGATAAAACAAATAAGACAACACATAAAAAATAAAGCTGTGAAGGTTTCATATACACATTTAAGATCCCATATTAATTATTATTTAACATACGATATAACAACGGGTGGTTACTTGTCGTTTTGTATCTCTTTTCGCTGTTATTTCATATACTTTTATTGTGTTATGGTTGTTTTTTTTAAATTTCATTCATGTTTGTCTTTATTTCCATACTTTATTATGTCAAGTACATTTTCTAATTTGTATTACCTTTATTTGGCAGATTTCAAAGTTTTTACTTTCCTGTTGGGATTAAGATTTAAACATTCATAGTTTCGCATGTTTGTATTAGATCGCAAATGTCTTACTGGTACTTCAATAGACGGATTCATTAAATGTTTATACATGATTGAAAATATTTTCGGTTTACATGGAGCTTGAAATCGAAAGCAAACATACCAATGCATTTCCAAACTACAATATGAACTAGCATATTAGGTTAAATACATAAAAATTCACCAGGGAAGTGATGTCGGGTGCTCTAAAAAATAGGCACTTCCTCTCTTTAGCCAGCTACACCCGCCACGCGTGGTATCAAAACAGAGAACGAAAGGGACATAGAATTATGGGACGTCCAATTTATTAATGGGATACATAGACATTATACTTAAACAATATTGTTATGACTGCTATAAGTTTTTGTGGGCCTTGATAAACCTAGGCCTACAATATCCTTGCGTCATAAATTTACTTTTTTAAGCAGATTGTATCGTTGTATAAAGTTCCCGTAATGGGAACAAGCTATACCATAGTGTATTAATTGTGTACCAAATACACCATAAGCAGGAGAAACAGATATATATATATCATATTATTTTATAATATTATATGATTATATATACCACTGCATAGAAAAGGAAAGTTCACAATAGAAAAATTGAAGTCATCACGTTTACCATACATCTTTAAATGTAGCCTTTCGTTAGCGACATTATTATTAAAGAAAATCTTATTTCTTATGAGATTTAAACATGAAATGGCATGCTTGTTTTTGATTTTCTAGAAAATATTGTGTATATGAAATTATATGGGATGGAAGGTTCACTTATCTCGATCGCCCGTAATCAAAATCATATGTTTTTCTGACTATCTCCGTATCATACACCAGTCTGTATGTATGACAAAAACGCTCCAAAAAGCAAAATAATGCTACAATTTGGACTTGTCTTCAAAAACATTATTTGTTATTGGTATTTTTTGTCGTAGATGGAGTAAATTTTAGTCTTTGTTTTACTTATTTTAGCATCTTAAAAACATTTGAATTTCCAAGATATTGCTCCGAGCACTACTAATGAATTTTATTCCCAAAATGACATCTAGTGCTGCTATAATGAAACAGGTTTAGTAATAATTAAATGTGTTGTACATTTAACTACATTGTGTCCGCCGACTATTATTTAAATATTTTTAAATCATTTTATTAAATACGTAGTTCTAAAACAAAAAAGTATAATACAATGTATATAGTTTCTTATCACGATATATCTTTCTAATTTTGAACTATGCCAAAGACCTATATAAACAAAAAGGACGTCCTGGTTTTATCTCCTTGTAAGCTACGCCCGTGGAGTATGTCATAAACTTAAATGGACGAAAAACTCTGTTCTGTTTATTGTCATTAAAGTGACTATTGTTCTTGTAATAACATGACGTCTTTGGCCACCTGTCTCACATTTTCTTCATTTTGTGTGGTGGTTTGTTCAGTCTCATTTTTCTGTTCAATCTCATTATTCACACTGTCGAAGAAAGCAATATTTATGCACATTGCAATGATAATTAATCCCCCAAACATGTAGAAGACTAAGAAGGGAAAACCGTCCTTGTTGACTGGGAATATGTCTCCAAATCCGATGGTACTAAGTGAAACAAATACAAAGTAAAGCATTTCAAAGTACGTGATTTCTCTTTGCTGTTCTTCTAAAACCAAAAATATTGCTGAGCCAACCAAAATGTATATCAATAAAATCAAAAGTGGAATAATAAGTGGAATCGAAACATTTTCAACTTTTCTCGAGGTATTCTTTTTTCCCAGACAGCCACATAACGCGATCCATAAATACTTAGATAAAAGATTCAATAACTGACCAGCTTTGGCTATTGTTATCATTGCCAATGGGACAAACAGAACAATATAAAATATTGTGAGGATCTTCCCGCCTGTTGTATACGGGATGTAGTTTCCATATCCTGAAAATAAAATAATAAATGTTTGTTACCTAAAATGTGGTTTACACATTTGTAATTTGTAGCTAAGTACGTGGACTTGATAATAACCAGAACCATATAAGAACTTGAAACAACAACCAAAACAAGATAGACAAACTACTTTTCCAACTGATGTTTGTAACACAAATTAGTATCTACAGCCCAGTCACTGTGTTTGTGATAGTGAATTATACTTTATACCCATAGAAAATCAAATAAACTTGGATAATGATTGGCATTTTTTTTACTTAATATTACTTGTACCTAGATGTAACAGGAAATCTGTATGCGTATCCGTGATAAGCGTAAGATATTAATTCAAAGAGTAAAAAAAACGGTGGCGCTAACATTGGGGATTTAACATGTTGAAAAACCAGGCAAATGGCGGATCCTGTTGCGCAAATGACGTAAAAATTAACGTCACCAAGGACATCACTTCCATTGTAAACATCGCCATGCTCTACTTTCGGAAATGCTTTATGACAATCACGGATGCGCATACAAATTTGCAGTTACTACTATGCACAAGTAAGTGAATAATATCAAACATTAGTCAATTTTTTTAATTTTCTATGAAAATCAAATGTATTTTAATGTCACAAACACAATGAGTATTGTGGTTTTTGAGCAGCGTTAAGTCAGACACTAATTGATGATACATTTAAACATTGAAAAGAATTAACAATACTGTTAGTTTATAACAGGCATAAAACGGGTCATCAACGTTGTATAACAACTCATGTTATAATGTTAGTGTTCAGGATTGCTCTGGATATATTGGCCGTCATCACAGTATTGTTGGTAAGTTTGATGTCTCTGTGTCCAGGATTGTCCTGGATATATTTGACGTCTCATAGTTCCATGTTCCTTTCACACAATTTTGATTACACACGTGGCGGGTGTAGCTAGCTAAACAGTAGGTGATTACCCTTCCGGAGCACCCGGCCTCACTACCCTGGTGGAAGTTCACGTGTCTAACCTAACTTGTCAGTTCCAAAGTTTTTACTTTGCTTCTGGATTGTGATTCGGACATGGATTAGTATGTTTGTTTTTGATTATATCAGCCGAAATATTTCAGTAAACATTTTCTGATATTAATAACCAGATAGAGTAAATTAAATATTTGTTGAAAAAAAAGACAGAGAAAGGACTAGGTCAAATTTCACAAAACAATGGCCAAAAATGTTCAATCCTTTATAAAAAATAATAGTTTTTATGAAGTGTTTATAATTAGGAAATCTTTGGAGTGTTGTCGGGAACTTATATTTCAGCTTGTAAGTGTTAGGTTCAAATTTTAGATTTATCACTTCGCTTTCGGTAATTCAGATACTTTAACATTCAATCAGATACTCCAACATTCAACACTGAATGCATCGACAAAAGAGTATTGTTCTTAACTTTGAATAAAAAACGCAAACATACCAATCCATGTTTAAATCACAATCCCAAAAGAAAAGTAAAAACTTTGGAAATGGTAAATTAGGTTTTAAAACACGCGAACTTTCATCAGGGAGGTGAGGCCGGTGTTCCAGAAAGGTAAGTACCTCCTGATTGACTAGCTACACCCGTCACATGTGTAATCAAAATATAGAAGGAATGTAGAACTATTGGACGTGAAAAAGAAGGATCATTCCGACCAACCTGACTTTGTTTGTACCTATCTTTGTCACCAAAATTATAGTGTATTATATGGCGTCATAGTATGTCTATAAAGACAATCTGGATTCCTTCACTGTTCAAGAACCCAAAGTTTGGATAAGTTGTATAAGTGAAGTAATTTCAACGGGGAAATGAAATATCATCCCGACCAACCAGACTTTTGTACAAACCTATCATTGTCATCAAAGTTATTATATATATATATAGCGTCATAGTAGGTCTAAAAAGACTTGGTCTGAATTCCTTCACTGTTTAAGAACTCAAACTTTGGGTACGTTGTATAAGTGAAATAATTTCAACTGGGAAATGAAATATCATCCCGACCAACCGACTTTTGTACAAACCTATCATTGTCATTAAAGTTATAATATATATATGGCGTCATAGTAGGTCTAAAAAGACTAGGTCTGAATTCCTTTACAGTTCAAGAACTCAAAGTTTGAATACGTTGTATAAGTGAAGTAATTTCAACTGCGAAATACGTAAAACATCATTCAGATCAACCAGACTTTTGTACATACCTATCGTGGTGACTAATGTTATAATGTAGTATACAGCGTCGTAGTATGTCCAATTTGAATTAGTTCTTTCCACGACCATGAACACAGCAGCACTGACAAGAATTACCACGATCAACAAAGGCACCAAAACTATTGTGGAGTAGATGGGAGAAGCAAAAACTTTCTTAACTTTTTCTTTAATGCCTTGTGCCTTATCCATTGTGATTTTTTGTGTAACCTATAGAAATAAAAGGTTGTTTAGTAGAAAACAATAGAAGTACACTTGGCATCAAACTTAGACGTTAGTTATGCCACAGCCATATTACATATATCGGTGATATGAAAACCTCGTCACTAGATACCAGTTTTTGGAAAACCACAGCGAGTATGACTATACGTGGATGTAGCAAATAAGCTTCAATTGCATCATTCAGGCCTCAATTATTTATCAAAACCACCTGTGGGTTTTGCGTTACCCGTTCGCACATCACATTCACAGGAACGGTGATGACTTTTTTCTCAACATAGTTTTTGGAAAACCACAGCGAGTAAGACTTTATACGTGGATGATGCAAATAGTCCAGTTTCAGAAATTTTACTTTGCTTTGATACCGGACTAAGGCCTGCCTGAAGTTTGAATGGTGCTTGTGTGAGGCTTGGGTTTTTGTCGTCTGATGTCAGTGTGAGGTCTGACTGAGGCTTGTGTGAGGCCCGAATGAGACCTTCTTGTGGCAACATGATGTGACTGGACTAAACATTTTGTAATACAAAGTGAGAAGTGTTAAGCTTTCTTCACCGTTATTTGGCTCTATATTAAAATGCGTATTGCCATCGAATGGAATAAATAAGATTTGAAAACGACCAATTCAATCTCCGTTAAATTGGCTCGCCCATAAGGCGGTGAGAAGAAATAGACAACAACAAAGCAAGAATAAAATACACCACCAAATAGAAGCATATGTTCCTTCCTCCCGTCTCCCTTTTATGTTTTGTTTGCCACAAAGACGACACCTTAATACTTAAGATCACTCATGATATGGCGATACATCGCAACAATTCATAATACTTTGATTTGTCATATATTATTATACATTCATAATTATCTTCTGGATACATAGGCGTCATATTTAATATCCTTGCGTCAACAATATATTTGTAAGCAGCTTGTTTCGTTGTTTAAAGTAGTGGGAACAAGCTCTACCTAAGCGTATTGATTGTGAAACAAATAAGCAGAACTGCAATCCTCCTTAGCTGATACGGGGTTCGGTTAACTAGAGGTCTAGAGCACGCGATAACTGCTCAGAGTCCCCACCATATAAGTTTGAATCTAGGCCAGGTCTAAATACTGCTTTGACAATTCGTCGATATAGGTCGCTGATTTTTTTTTTGAGAACTTTGGTTTCCTCCAACATCTCAGTATTGATCGTCTTGATATAATTGGGATAATACGACTTGGACCATATCACTTCTTTATACAGTTATGAAATAGACACAAAATTAAAATGCTAGATTTGAACTCTTACATATGTTACTACAATATATTTGTTATTTTCAAAACTTGCCCTATCTCTATGTGGATTGATTTTGTTGTTTATTTTTATTTTTTTTTGTAAAATTATACTTTTCGGGACAATAAATTGTATGAGCTATTATTCCCACTTTTAAACTGTTCGCAATATGATTAGTTTATTAGATTATAAACTCAATAACTTAATTTAACATGGGGTGTATGGAGATTACACAGGGGGTGTGCAAAGCAACGGATTACTTCTTCTTACAACCGCTTCGAATCTAAATGTATCAATCCGCAACTGACACTTAAAGAAATAACATAATATCACCCTCAGCCTGTACCTGCTTCCCTGTCAAGGAATTCCCTCTATTAGCTTTACTTTAGAATACTAGTATAAAATAAGCGGTAATGCTATATTGCTGTCAGCTTATTGTGTTCTACTCTTACCTTGACCTATAACAGCAGATGCATATATAATTACTGTGTATATATGCCTATATATACTACACATGTTCGCAAATGATTTCAAACATTAATACGCCAGTATTTGTGAGTCAAAAATAAATTGTAATATTAAAATGATGTTGTAAACAATATATATATACGGGAGTATATATATATATATATATATATATATATATATATATATATATATATATATATATATATATATATATAATCAATAAGCCACATGCGTTCACAATTTGTCCTAACATTGCATACGTGTTTCTATATTTAGGTTTTACACATCAATGATTAGCTAGGCCAGTCCACAATGGATGTGCGGATTTAATATTAATAATATTATCTAAATTAGAACAAAATGAACTTACGTGTTTTACATCTAACGACCACTTTCACGTTATACACACAAATAAAGAGTGGGTATTGGAGGCTGTGCGATGCATGGAGATAAGAATCAAAGTACTGCGAGTGCTGAAAGACGGACTTGTTTCGACAAGCAAAAGGTTATTCATTGGAGTGGGTTATACGTCATATTCATGAATATTTCACTCGTATCGAGACGTCACCAACTATAGTTGAAGTGAAAGAAATTTTGACTTGCGGTGCGCTTAGGATAATGTGTAGGGAGAGTACTTTAACGCGTCATGGATGTGCTAGCCTATACAATGGGCGTCAGGTTTAGATCTTCCGACGGACACCGTGACTTTCATTTCTAAATGCCGAGTGCTTGGTGAAAGTACAGTCACTACGTATTTTCATGTCTTGGTAAGACCCGGGGCTCGAACCCACGACTCCCACAAACGAAGCGAGCACTTTACCATCAAGCTGCCTTAGTAGTAGCAAACAATTAGAATTAAATCAATAACAACAAAAATCAACCGCCTGGTGGAAGTTCATGGTTACTTTTAGTTGCCAGTTTCAAAAAATTACTTTTGTAAATTTGGCATGGATTGGTATGTTTGTATTTATATTTAATGTAATACTAAGCTGAAACCTGTCTGAGGCCTGAATGGTGCTTGTGTATGAGGCCGACTTGGACCTGGTAGAAGAATGTTTTGGTCGCCCGAGCTCTGTGTGAGGTCAGACTTTTTGACTGCCCAAGACCTCAGTTAGGTAAATAGTAGACGTAAGAAATGTTTACCATTCCATTTTACATTGTTTTTCGTTTCTAGATTCAAATGTTTCTATTGAATTCCTTTGAATACAATTTGCATTTCAAAACAATCAAAATAATCTGCGTCAAATTGGATTGCCCATTAGGCAGTGAGAAACTATGGACAACAACGAGGAAGAATAAATAACACCACCAAATAGAAGCAGCTTCTAAAAATGCGTGCACCAGGTGTGATATTTATATTCTAAGGCTACTAATAGTCCAAAATACGGCAAGTCATAAAAAGTGCATGGTCACACAATACTGTTCTATTTGAATTGAGGTGAATATTGTTTGGTTTGAACCATGCTGAACTATATACATCCGAATATGCCTCAACAATAATCAACTAATATAGAAACTTAGCTTTTATAATTTTACCCTGGATCGTTGGTAGCCTTACAATATGAACTATCACGCCTGGTACACGCATTTTAGAAGGAAAATAAATAGTAGAAGTTTCCAAAAAAAACTCGTATTTCTTTAACAAACTCTGGCCCTTATGCACTGCTCTATGACGTTGAATATATTAATATCTTTTCGTTTTTTAAATTTATTCGTTATACAAGGTGAAAACTATTTTCTCTCCCAAAACGTGTATTTTTGCACAATTTCCATTAAAAATGCACCAAATATTTCAAAAATTCTAAAAGTATCATGATACTTTATTTTTATTTATAAATCTTCACACTTGTGTAGCTAATTTCATAATTGTACCCCTCTATCTCGTTTTTCAACCCAATGGTTTTCATTTGAATTGTCCTACTTAGATGAACCATAGTGCTATTTTAAAAATTCGCCTTTGGCTCAGGTGAGCTAAAAACTCTAACAAAACATAAACTGAAAAAGTAAACCTATTTAGCAAAGAGGGTTGAACTTTTTTGAAAGAAATACAAGCAATGTTTTCGCCGAAATTTTAAATAAACACCAACAACAACAACACCTAAAAAAGGGAAAAGAAACTGAGAATTACTCACTACTCAGTAGGTTGGTGGTGCTTTTGGATCGATTCCAGTCAGTACCCGAGGACACAATCAACGTAATCCGATTAACTATTGTATTTTTTTAGACGTGCAACGAGTTTGATATCTTGTTGTTTATGTAATAGCTTATTGCGTTCTGCTGTTACCTTGACCTATAAAGCAAACAGCAGATGCATATATAATTCCTTCGTGTATATGCCTATATATACTACATGTATATAGCTCGAAAAAATGCATATATGTTCGCTAATGATTTCCAACAATAATACGCCAGTAATTGTGCGTCAAAATTAAATTATAATATTTAAATAATGTTGTAAACAGTGCAATATATACCAATAAGGCACATGCGTTCACAGTTTGTCCCAACATTGCCTTCAGGACTGGACATACGGGTTTCTATATTTAGGTTTTACACATCAATGATTAGCTAGGCCAGTCCACAATGGGTGTGCGGATGTATGCATGTATATTAATATTATTATATTATCTAAAATAGAACAAAATGAACTTACGTGTTTTACATCTAACGACCACTTTCACGTTATACACACACAAATAAAGAGTGGGATCTTGCAGGTTGTGCGAATGCATGGAGATAAGAATCAAAGTACTGAGAGTACTGAAAGACGCACTTTATATCGACAAGCAAAAAAAGTTCGTTGCTGTCGATATGTTTGTTCGACGACACAATAGTTTGACATAAACAATGGGTTTAACATGTTCCTAATCTAAAAACCTATATGTGTAAATGCACTGACCTCAGACCTGAGGCTATTATTTAACAGTACCTCCTTAAGCTGGTCATTATCGAAAATAATTTTAATTTAAATATGTGTTGAAGTTTTTACTTTGCCATGGTGAGTTTGGCTAGCTGAATTTTCAGAGATAAGGGCTGTACCAAGGACTGTATTGTTAATCACCGAGTACTCGAGTGGCTTATTTGTAATTGAATAGCAGTATTCTGTTCTAGTACCCGTCGACATTCCTAGTAAAAGAATTATTTTTACTAAGAGTCACTATAAATTTATATTTACGGATATTTATGTAAAAATACTCGCAATTTTGCATATTGAAAATCCGCTTTACATGTATTCAAAATTCGATCTATACAAATGCATTAATAGATTTTTCTCAATATGAAATTAACTATCATCAATTGATGCATATGTTAAAAATAATGAATAATTGTACTAACGGTGCCTCAAAGTTTTTCATTATCCCAAATTTGATTTTGTATCCAGTTTTTATATTATGGATATTTATTTGTATTAAGATCAAATAATCGACATACTTTTGAATTATTCAATAATATAGATATTAGGTACTTGCATATATTTTATTTATATATAATATATATTATATTTTGTAATTTCAAAGGATGATTCTCAAAACGCCAAGCTACCCGCCTATACGATTCAAAATTAAAAGTATGTTTTATTCATATTTATAGTGAAAAAAAACATAAAGCTACTATCAATTTGTAAAGGTTTATATGGTGAAAATGTCAGTAAAACAATGCATTATATGTTACAACACTTGTAGTCCATTAGGGTTGTCTCCGTATAACTCTATACAAACATGGAACGAGTCAGTGAAAGTTAACGAGTTTTTTTAATGAATACACATAGAGCGCATGCCTCTCCATTCAAGATATTTTGAATACAAAAACTAACTTATTTTATTGTTAGATGTGCAAAGTATGGTTAATAGAGAGATATGCGCTGACAGTGACGTTTAGAGAGTTACCTAAATATAACCTCTTACTGGACCGTACTATACTCGTACTTGATATTAATAAACTCCCACTGTCAACAATTGCCTGCATGGTGTAGTAGATAAACGTAGGGACTATTATGCCTTACAATGTGGCTTCGAATCCCCATATTGCAATTTTATTTTATTTTTAAATCATTTTAATTAAATGTATACTTTACGGCTTTATTTCTTTTTCATCTTTCATAGAATTTAATTGCAATATTATTTAGTATTACAAATAACATAATAGAAATAAAGACATGCAAACATATTTGCTTTATACATATAATATATATATAACGACATTACAGTTAAATTTAAGGCCACTTGTCATTTCCCGTGTGTTTTGTGTACGTTGAACACACACTAGTAAACAAAATGCCAAATATCATAACTGTTCTTTATGTCACTAGCTGTCCAATTCTGAAGATCATGATTTCGCGATTGCTCGAATAGACTTGAAATCTGAATATATAGGCCTACCCATTTTGATCTGAGGCAAATCAAATGCCATTTGCCTTATTTGCAAAGAAAAAGTTTCCTTCGTGGAAATTTCACAGGCAAGAATTGACATTTTCGTCAAACAAGGTATCCTTGTACCGTCTGGTGTTCGCATATGCTCTAGTCAATTATCTGGACAAAATATAAAACCTTCGGTAGTCATTGATGCTACAAAAATGAAAACAGTTTCATTAAGTCTACACACAACGTGACCTTGACTAAACCGAAGTATTCTGCTTTGTAATCACACTGGCATGACGTCAATAGACACATTGTATTCGCATTACGTCGAAAACAAAACAAGACATTGTGACACGTGAGTTTTGTTTTTATGCATGCGGCTTTCTAGCAGAGTAATGACAATGTCTGACAGTAGCGCTACTTTTGGTGCAGAATAACAAACATTTAAATTATATAAACAGCGAGCCAACCAGAACCAGTAAAGTCAGCTTTCACACACGTGATTATAGAAAATAAAATGTTATTCATATGCAATATATATATATAAAAATATAAATTTATATTTGGCCTGGAAGTAGTGACGCACACAAAGGTGTTATAAAAGTATTCATATTAATCCATGTCCAAATCACAACCCAGAAGCAAAGTAAAAATTTCGAAACTGACAAGTTGAACTTGCACCATTGGAGTGAGACCGGATGCTCAGGAATAGTAAGCACCTCCTGTTTAGATAGATACACCTACTACGTGTGTAATAGAGTGACAGTAATATGGAACTATGAGACGCCAAATATATCTGTACACAGAGATATCACACTTATCAACAATACTGTGATGGCGGCCATAAAACTTTTTCTGGGCCCTGATAAGCCTATGCTTGCAATGTAAGCAGCTTGCTTCGTTTTATAAAGTTTCTATAGTGAAAACAAGTTACAAACAAAAATATACTGAAGATACCATCAACAAAATGTTGGAGATTTTGATAGATAACATATTTGTTGCATTTGGTAATATAGTTTTTCAAACAATCGGTACACCAATCGGTACAAATTGTGCACCATTGCTTACTGATTTCTTTCTTTATTCTTATGAAGCAGAATTTATGCAGAACCTTGTTAAATCTGGAGAGAATCATTCCACTCAAAGTACAGATATATAGATGACGTTCTGTCTCTTAACAATCCTAAATTTGGAGACTATGTAAATGTCATCTATCCTAGTGAGCTTGAAAAAAAGACACGACTGACTTCTCAAGTTATACTTATAACCGAATTATGACGCACACGAAAGGCTACAATTGAAACTTTATGGCAAACGTGATGACTTCAATTTCTCTATTGTCAACTTTCCTTTTCTATGCAGCAATATACCTGCTTCTCCTGCTTATGGTGTATTTGTTTCCCAATGAATACGCTATGGTAGAACGTGTTCCCACTACGGGGACTTTGTACAACGAAGTAGGCTGCTTGCAAATAAATTGTTGACTCAGTGATATTGCAAGCCTAGGCTTTTCAAGGTCCTCAAAAAGTTTTATGGCCGTCATCACATTATTGTTGATAAGTTTGATGTCTCTGTGTCCAGGATTGCCCTGTATATATTTGACGTCTCATAGTTCCATGTTCCTTTCACACAATTTTGATTACACACGTGGTGGGTGTAGCTAGTTAAACAGGAGGTGCTTATCCTTTCGGAGCACCCGGCCTCACTTCCCTGGTGAAAGTTCACGTGTCTAACCTAACTAGTTAGTTCCAAAGTTTTTACTTTGCTTCTGGATTGTGATTCGGACATGGATTAGTATGTTTGTTTTTGATTTCTTTAAATCGGCCCACCTTAGCTTTCCTGATCTGAAGGCTCAGATGAGCTTACAGAATGGTTCACCTTTAATCGTGTGTTAACAAATCAATTTTTTATCATCTCCTTAAAAACTGCTGGGTGAAAGTTCATGAAACCTGAAAACTTTCGGATTGGCACAAATGAAGGAGCCATGTCCACTTGGGACCTTATAATGGAGCAATTTTGAAAAGTCACTCGATCCAAATCGCAATGTGTAGCATTTGGTTCTCAGCTTTGTAATTAATGGACCAAGTACGAAAACATTTCGCAAATAAGTTTATATAACAAAGCTGTAGTAATTTTGTTTTTTACAGATTTTGAAATTTTAACATGTGTTAATTTTGAAATATAATTTAGGTAACTCATGTCGATATGAATTTAATGCTTTGTGCGAAAAAATAATTCTATCTATAATTAAGTTTTTTGCTTATTTATATTTTTCTTATTTTTTTATTTAATCTTACAAGTATAATCATTAAATATAGATAACAATAGTTACATTTTTTTTACATAACATGTACTAATTTTAACAGTTCAATAATTATTTTTTACGTCTAACAAATTGTGCAAGAGAGGTATTTCATTTCTTCTTAATATAGTTTGAATTCTAAGTACATTATTACTGTAAGTCTTGTATAGTGTTATTACACTGAGCACCGGTAACCCACCAGTCATACAAACTCTGATACCATCTCCTGTACTTATCTTTGTAGTGTAAACGACGACACAATTCACAATAAGTTTTAGGCAAAGGCTTGTACACTCTCGCTTTATAATGTTTCCTCCATCCAAAATAACTTTTGTAATCAGCCTCGTTTTCAATCAGATATTTCAAATAATCTGACAGACTTTCAGCAGTTTTAAAATTAGCTGTGTTTATATAAGATTGTGAGGGAAAATACTTATTATAAAATGCCCCGCCTCTGACAATAGGGACGATGCTATTATTTAGAGGATTGTAGGCTTTTTCAGTTATATAATCGCGACAAAATGAATTTTCAGCCGACAAATAGAAAAAATATTTTTGAAAAAATTCGCGCCAACATTTATTATTCGCTAAATTTTTACAATTTATTTGCATAGTTCCACATTTTCCAAAAATATCAACTTTGATATATTTTTGAAGTATTTTAGTAAATTCATCTCTCCTGCTTTGAGCATAACAATGACTTACTAACCAGCTTATAGGTTCTGATTTGTTAGCTGGATCATAACCAGTGTTTTCTTCTTTCACAATTTCATGATTAAAAAATAAAATATCGGAATCTAAACGGTATGTCATTGTCCAATTGATTAAATTGTTCCATTGCATAAATCCTGATGAAACTGTTTTCGGAGATTCCAGATTAAAAAATATCCATACTTGTCCTTTCTTTTTCTTTCTTTTCGGAACTCTGGGAAATGCGGAAGCTACGAAAAGCACAGCCTCGCTATCGTCCCATCTGTTTCTGTCGTCTGTATAATTGCACTTGTATGGGCATGCTGCATTATCCGGGAAAGCTAACCATTTTGGTCGATTGTAGTATAGGATAATAGGGTTTTTTCGTTGTAACGGCAGCTCTGCCATCAGATCTTCCCTTGTTGCATTGCCAAGGCCGACATTGTAAGATTCTAAGTATGTTTTCCATGGTACATGAACTACCTCGAATTTGTCAAGATGATAGAATATGAAAACACATAGTACATAGAATCCTGCAAACATCAACGAAGTCCTCAATGAGAAATGTATCCGCTTTAAGTCCTAAAATTATAAAATATAAAAGTGGTTTTACAGGCTATGTCTCTATTGTCTTAAAATTTGTCGATTTTGTCTTGAATTATTTCAGATTATTATAATTCAGATGCCTTAAATAACACAAATTGTCTTTATATCGTTTAATACAGGAGAATAGTCCAAAAGTTTGCAAATTAGTTTATAGTATGACAAAACTTCTGTAAACTTTGCATAAATACAAGGTTCAAAATCATGCGGAACGCACTTGATCGTACCAGTAAAATTCGACCTGTACTACGGCAGGCAGATTGGATTTCGAAATGGTCGCAAAATGAAATAAAATCCCCATGAATATTGTATGTTTAAGATATTACGATTGTAAAATGAATTAAAATAGTAATTATGTCTTGGTTTACATTTTACCTACAGTATCCATTTATATCAAATACTACCACAGTAGTTGAGCTGGTAGGATGTTTGCTTCGTATGTTTGAGGTCGTAGGTTTGAGTCCCAGCCTGGTTTGATCAAGCACTTGGTATGAAGAAATGTGAGACTTGAGAATAGACCTAAAAGCCTATATTCCGTGTCACGGCAGGCATGGTAAGTTAAAAAACCTTATCTACACATTGCCATTTGCGCACTGCAAGTTTCAAAATATCTGCCACTTCATCTATTGCTGGTGACGTCATGATATAAGTGCAATATCATTAAACCGAATTTAGCCAATCAATCAATCAATCAATCAATCAATCAATCAATCAATCAATCAATCAATCAATTAATCAATCAATGTTATCAAAGTATAGTTGGAATGTGTACTTCAAGTAAATGTTAATCAAGTATCAACATATTATTATATAAAAATTATGTAACATCTTATAAATATAACTTTTATGTTTACATCTAAGAAAGGAAAATTTGAACAGGTGCTCTTACAACAACATTAAAAACAGTACAGACTTGTTTAAAGTTTAACACTAAACTAACGAATTAGTGCCGATGCGGCAGTTCATCTCGACCCTTTGTTAGCCCTTTCTTGACGTTTTTGAGCAGTGACTTTCAATGTTTTTACAACTTTTCTGTCACTAGCTCTCTAGAACCTGACGGCCGAGTCTCGACACCTTTTCGTTAGCTAAGTGTTTAATTCTCGACAGGTCTGCACCGTATATTTATTGATTGAAAACAACTGCTGAAGAAACATTGTTCAAATGTAATAATAATGTTAAATGTTTGTGTAAAATTGATTTAAAGTGTTTCTTAATTGATTATATATAAATACGTTCGTGATATACGTTCTTAAATCTTTTCTCTTTCTTTCAAAACCATTTTATGAGTAATACCATCCATACTATATAACACGTTAATATTGAAGTGATAAGTTTGAGTTCATCGCAAACTGAGCAATCATTTGTGCAACAGGCCCCGGATTCACAATCATACCTCAACTTAAATTTAAGAATTTTTGGCAAGGTCTTTTTGAAGTTACAAATAAATATAAATGTATTTGTCAAAACGTAATGCAGATATCATAAGCTCGATATAATCTTTAAACTGACACCTTAAACACCTCAATATCCTAACAATTAACAAAATTGTAAGGGTTTTTAATTTGTAAAATTCAAATTAAGAAAATCTTAGTCAAGAAATGATTCTGTAACTAGGGTTAGGTTTAAAAAGAACTATTCGGACAGTAAATCTGTTTTATACAACTTTGTGAATACGAGCAATATCTATTACAGAAAAAAAAACATTTTAAACAATATTTCCTTGAGAAATCCCCTACTTTTGTTCTATTGTCCTGTACTCGTCAATAATAAATATTGAAATCAAAGGTCAAGCAGACAGGTAATGTTGTTTGCTGTTTGTTGAAGGCTTAATTATTTGGCGTCATAAACTTGATGGGCTTAACACATACCACATACAGTCAAATATCTTCAACACGGCCAAACTGTTATATTATTATTTGTGAGTGATTCTGTGATATGTATCACCAAATTCATAGAACTGTTTGTATTTTCAAAAGCATTTAAAGTCTAATACCACCATAATATAATTCCAGCTATATAACTGGAAGTTTGATTTAAACTTAGACTAGGCATCGTTTTTGATTAACTTAAATTTACCAAATTGTGGCAAGCTCTTTTTGCAGATACGAATAAATATAAAAATATTTACCAAAGCGAATGCAGATGTTATAAGCTTGATATAATCATAAAAATGACATCTTAAACACTCAATATCTTAACAATTAACATTTGTCAAATTCGAATCAAGAAATCTCAGTTAAGAAATTACTCTGAAACTGGATACTGGAAACTGGGGCCAACGAAAATATTGTTACAGCCAGTCGAAATTCTGAGGTGTACATAAGGTCTTTTAATGTTTAACAATATAACACGTCTGAATTTAATCTGTACAAACTGAAACAAATTCATTAAAATGTCTTAAAGTACAGATATATTTACACTTACCATAATTCCAATTCCATTCTAGAAATCAGAAGCTGAACGTGTGAAGTGTAGTGACGACCTTTTGTACCTGCGATTTGAACAAAGAACGTTGTCTGATTTATATATATCGATTCATTCAAACGATCGGCAATACCTTTACCAGACGGTGCAATTGGTTAGTGAATAGTACTTAAATGATAGTTCATTCCAAGATAACCACTACAGGAGCACAGTCACTAAAGTGTTGGTTTTGTATATATCAGACGTCGGGATCTGACCAAGATTTGAAAATAGGTTATGATAGCTCCTTCGCCAAACACTCTACAGTCACATGGTCCTACGGGAGAAATCTTGACAATCGATACCCTGTGTAATGATACGTAGTGTGAAATGTTAAAGAACTCTCCCTACACTTTGTCCTGAGCGGACAATCAATCAATCAATCAATCAATCAATCAGTCAGTCAGTCAATCAGTCAACCAGCTGTCGAAGATACTTTTTAGCTGGGGTTCATCAATTTTCGTGATATGTATACCCATAGGATATCACCAGACGATGAATTGATCTATACAGCTAATATTCGTATACGGTGGTTGACCAAGTACACATAAACATTATGCTTCCCGTGATATAGATGAAACAAACACATGTTTTTCCTATACGTACATGTACTGACCCGTAATAAATATTTGATTTTTGTCATCGAAATGGTCAATTACATATTAAAGGTCACCGGTCACAAAAAAACGAATTTATTTTAGTATTAATTTCCAAAAGATAACATAATAAAGAGTCGAAAACTCTTCCTTTGGAAAATGCACAAAACTAAAGTGACGCAGAAGTGTTATCCCAGCTATTTAGTAACTGAAGCTTGTATAGTGAACTGTATATAATACCCAGATTTATCAGTAGTACGTCTTCTATTTTTTTATATATTTATTTATTTTAAGCATTGGATATTTCAATTACCTTCAATTACCAATTTTCGGCAGAAAAAAATAAACAAAAAATAAACATAATAACAATAAATAAAGAAATAACTATATTTGTGTTTGCTCTAAGTATGATATACCATTACTAATACTTTTACAAAACGGCATAATTTTACATTTCTTTTGAAATTTTTATTCATTTTCATCATTTCTTTTAAATTTTTTTAAAATCTTTTTTTAGCTATTTATCACAACGAATTAATAAAAAGAACACAAATTTTCGTTTTTATTTAAAATATTATTTATATTATTTTTCATTAATATAATTTTAATTATCTTTACATCTCTCTTGGATTTATTTATTTATTTATTCATATACATGACAACGAATTATTTTTATTTAAAATATTGTTCATATTATTTTCATTAACATTTAAAATCATTTTAATTATCTTTACTTTTCTTTTGGAGTTATTTATTTATTTATTTATTTATTTCGGTCACTATTAAAATTGCATGTAATTTTCGAGTTCTTTTTACCGGAGTCTTTAGGGTTTTTTTTTCTTTAAAATTTCTATTCTTCTCTCTTATTCAGCTATATTATGACCTCATATTGATTTTAATTCATGTTTATTTTAGAATTTGCCCCATTTTTAATTTCTTTTTAGATTAAAGTCAATGATTTATTATTATTATTATTATTATTATTATTATTATAATTATTATTATTTACCCATGTAATTAATCAAAAGAACACGTTTTCGAGTAGAATCCGGGTCCAAAACCTGTAGTTTTTGTACAACGAAATATAAAAGTTTCTCAAATCAAATAATTCATTCCAGGATTACTTAAATATGAAAACGTTTGTAAAAAATTTCCAATTCCTAATCAAATTCAATAGCTTCTTATTCCTTATTTGCAGTAAGTTTAGTTATAATAATTTATTATTATTATGCAAATTGAAGTCTATGTCAGTGCGTAATGTTTTTTTTCTATTTTCTGTTATAATTTCTCCGATGGAGTACTAATTCAAATTCTCATTTTTTTTAAATCTTCATGTTTGATTCTGTTTAAATTTATTTTCAGTGTTTCCACGATGAAATTAAAAAACTATGAACCCCATTTGAAAACAGTTCACTTGTTAAATATTGCGGTATAATACAATGCACTAGATGGTAATATTGATGCATTGATGACTTGCTTTCGGATTGGCACAAATAAAAAACACATGTCCACCTCGGATCTCATAAAGGGGAAATTGTGAAAAGTCACCAGATCCAAATCGCTATATTTACCATTTGTAACTCAACTGTTTTTATCTACTGGACCAAATGCAAAATCACTTAATTACGAATATACAGAACAGGATTTTATTTAATTTCGTTTTTACAGTTTTTGAACATTCTAGCAAGTGTTACTTTTGAGATATAATTTAGGTACATCAAGCCGATATATGAATGTGATGCTTTGTGCGAAAAAGTAATTATATCTTCTAAGTTTTGTTTGTGTATTTATATTTTTATTTAATCTCCCAGATATAATAATGTTCATGGATAACAACAGCTACATAACATATAAAAAACTAAATATAACATTCCAATAATTTTTTCACCGTCTAACGGACTTTGCAACTTATTTCATTTCTTCTTTATATAGTTTGACTTCTACAATACAGGTCTATCGAAAGTTTTACACTAAGCTAACGAGTTAGTGCTGAACAGACAACTTATCTCGACCCCTCGTTATCTAGATCTCCACAGCTTCTACTATCTATCTCTTTTCGTCCATTAGCTATCCATATCTCAACCACTCGTCTGCCTAAGTTTCGACACCTTAACGTCAGTTCAGTGTTAAACTTTCGACAAGTCTTTACTTTTAGCACATTATCACTGTAAGTCTTGTATAGTACTATTACACTTAGCACCGGTAACCCACCAGTCATACAAACTCTGATACCATCTCCTGTACTTATCTTTGAAGTGTAAACGACGACACAATTCACAATAAGTTTTATGCAAAGGCTTGTACACTCTCGCTTTATAATGTTTTCTCCATCCAAAATAACGTTGGTAATCAGCCTCGTTTTCAATCAGATATTTCAAATAATCTGACAGTCTTTCGACAGTTTTAAAATTAGCTGTGTTTATATAAGATTGTGAGGGAAAATACTTATTATAAAATGCCCCGCCTCTGACAATAGGAACGATACTATTATTTAGAGGATTGTAGGCTTTTTCAGTTATATAATCGCGACAAATGAATTTTCAGCCGACAAATAGAAAAAATATTTTTGAAAATATTCGCGCCAACATTTGTTATTCGCTATACTGTTACAATTTATTTGCATAGTTCCACATTTTCCAAAAATATCAACTTTGATATATTTTTGAAGTATTTTAGTAAATTCATCTCTCCTGCTTGGAACATTACAATGACTTACTAACCAGCTTATACTTTCTGACTTGTTAGGAGGATCATAACCAGTATTTTCTTCTTTCACGATTTCATGATTAAAGAATAAAATATCGGAATCTAAACGGTATGTCATTGTCCAATTGATTAAATTTTTCCATTGCACAAATCCTGATGGATATGTTATTGGAGATTCTAGTGTAAAAAATATCCATATTTGTCCTTTCTTTTTCTTTCTTTTCGGAACTCTTGGAATATCGGAAGCTACGAAAAGCACAGCCTCGCTATCGTCCCACCTGTTTCTATCGTCTGTATAACTGCATTTGTATGGGCATGCTGCATTATCCGGGAAAACTAACCATTCCGGTCGATTGTAGTATAGGATAATAGGGTTTTTTCGTTGTAACGGCAGCTCTTCCATCGGTTCTTTTTTTTTGCATTGCCAAGGCCGACATCGTAGGATTCTAAGTATGATTTCCATGGTACATGAGCTACCTCCACTTTGTCAAGATGATAGAATATGAAAACACATAGTACACAGAACCATGCAAACATCAACGAAGTCCTCAATGAGAAATGTATCCGCTTTAAGTCCTGAAATTAAAAGATATGAAATTGGTTTTACAGGCTATTGTCTTAAAATTTGTCGGGTTTGTCTTGAATTATTTCAGATTATTATAATTCAGATAGAACCACAAGTTTACGTAATATCGTTTAGTACATGAGAATATTTCAAAATTTTGCAACTTAGTTCAAACTGTGACAAAACATTTCAAACTTTGTATATATGCAATCCAAAACAAACATACCAAAAATATTATCCATGTTCGAATCACAATCCAAAAGGAAAGTAAAAACTTTGGAACTGACAAGTTAGGTAAAGTTCCAACAGGGAAGTGAGGCCGGAAGCTCCGGAAGGGTAAGCACCTTCTGTTTAGCTAGCTACACCCGCCACGTGTATAATCAAAACTTTTTGAAAGGAAAATGGAATTATGGGACTTCAAATACATCCAGGGCAATCCTGGACACAGAGACATCATACTTATCAAAATTACTGCGATAACGGCCATAAAACTTTTTGAGGGCATTGACTAGCCTAGGCTTGCAATATCCCTGAATCAACAATTTATTTGCAAGCAAAATGCTTCGTTGCACAAAGTCCCCGTGGTGGGAACAAGGTCTACCATAGCGTATTATTATGGAATCAAATACACCATAAGCAGGGGAAGCAGGTATATTGCTGCATAGAAAACAAAAATTGGCAATAGAAAAATTGAAGTCATCACGTTTGTCATAAAGTTTCAAATTGAGTCTTTCGTGGGCGTCATAGTTCAGGTATAAGTCTTAATATGAAGCAGAATTTGAGGAATCAGTCGTGTCTTTAATTTCAAGCTCACTAGGATAGATGACATTCACATAGTCTCCAAATTAAGGATTGTTAAGGGACAGAACGTCATCTACATATCTATATGTTGAGTGGAATGATTTGGCGACAGTCTTCTCTCCATATTTAACAAGGTTCTGCATAAATTCTGCTTCATAAGAAAAAAGCAAGGTTTAAAATCATGCGGAAAACACTTGATCGTACCAGTAAAACTCGACCTGTACTACGGCAGCGATATTGGATTTCGAGATTGTAGCAGAATGAAATAAAATCCTCATGAATGTTGTATTTATAAGATATAACCATGGTTAAATGAACCTTTTATGAAAAGTGAATTGAAATAGTAATTATGTCCTGAATTACATTTTACTTACAGTATCTATTTATACTAAATACCACTAAGGAAGCTCAGTTGGTAGGATGATCGCTTCGTATGTGAGTTGACAATGGCAAATTTGTTGTCTCTCTCAAGTCAAACGATTACCATCCCCATTAGTTTTGACCTCGGATGCCAACAGAATTGTTGGTACCGCCAGTCGAAATTCAGAAGTGGTCACAAGTTCTTTCAAGTTTTACAAATATAACGCGTTTGACATTATTTTGCACGGACCACTTTAAAGAAGGGTTATTTACACTTACCATATTTCCAATTCCATTCCACCAATCAGAAGCTGCACAGTACCACTGACAAATTCCAACCTTGTGCAAGGTGTAGTGACCTGCAATTTGAACAAAGAACGTTGTCTAATCAATCAATCAATCCCAGATACGTTAAAGTGGGGGCTCATCAAATCTGGAGGTAAAATGTGAATGAATCTAATATTCACATACAGTGGTCGACCAAATACATGGGTAGTGTTAGGATTTGTAGTTATATAATAAATAAATCAATACAGGTGACATAAACATATGTGTTCCCTAAAAATAGTGTACTGGTCTGTAATAAATATTTAAATTTAAAGTTAAGTGGACAGGTAAATGTTGCTTGGCTATAGTATAAGATTGATTGATTGAATGGATTTTTGACGTCACAGTCATGAATATATCACGTATATCAAGCTGTCATCAGCTATATAGTCAGGGGCAGATCTAAAAAAGTAGCCTCTTTATTGACCCCCCTAAACTTTTTTGTTAAAAGCAGGGCACATGGTGGATCTTATTGCCCTATATGTACTTAGTTAGGTTAGGTATGTTTCCACCTTGACTTTTTCCGTTTAATGGAAATATGGCTGCCAATCCAAGATGGCCGCCAAAAAAGATAATTTAAGTATAAAAAATAAATATCAAATCAACCACTCAACCTTTTTGAACTTTGGTATTTGATCATTTTCAGGATTGCCTTGGATATATTTGACGTCTCATAGTTCCATGTTCCTTTCACACAATTTTGATTACACACGTGGCGGGTGTAGCTAGCTAAACAGGAGGTGCTTACCCTTCCGGAGCACCCGGCCCCACTTCCCTGATGGAAGTTCACGTGTCTAATCTAACTTGTTAGTTCCAAAGTTTTTACTTTGCTTCTGGATTGTGATTCGGAAATGGATTAGTATGTTTGTTTTTGATTAAATATTTATACTAATTTTCCATGAATAAACATTGATTGTAAAATTCAATATGGCCGACTTAAAATCATCGCGCTGCATTTTAAATCAAATACAACATAGAATTCATTATTTTATGACATTAAACCAATGTATTGTATTTAATATATATGTATTTAGTTAGGCTAAGTATGTTTCCACCTTGACTTTTTCCGTTTACTGAAAATATGGCTGCCAAATCCAAGATGACCACCAAAAAAAAATAATTTTAAAAAATAAAATTCAATAACAAATCAACCGCTTAACCTTTTGAGTTGAACAATTATTGGTTGTCAAATTCAATATGGCCGCCATTTTCAAGATGGCCAACTTTTTATCACCACACTGCATTGTTTTAATTCAATTAACCAATATATTGAAATTGTTAATCCTCTAAAAGCTTTTTACACCAGCATGATTCAAATCCACAAACAACTGTGCAGCAGAATGTGTTTTTCACAATAATTAAGCTGCACAAACATCTCAAAGATTCAACAATTCCACATTCATAAATATTGAAGGTAAATTTTCCAACTACTAAGTGTTTATGGTAGTTTTTACTGAGAAAATAACCATAGATTCCAAACCATTTCCTGATAATTAATGTGTTGAATGTGCATAACCGGAACGTATCTTGTAAAGTGGCAATTACAGAACATATGACTGTCAAGTTCATGAAAGTTTTTGTTAAGGGTTGGTAGTTTGAAAAAAGAATCTACACTTGATAACAGCATTACCGACTTTATCGTATATTCATAAGCTTTCAGTGCAGTTTTCAAACTCTGTAATTTGTTTGAACACTTTCCATGCTAGATGCTCAATCACTCACGGTCTGTTGATCAAATACCAACATATCTAAATGTTTTTCTTCTGATAGTTCTTATCGACTTCTGGAAATTTTGGTTTCTTTTTTGTTGTAGTACTCACTTAAAGGTCACCGGTCACCAAAAACCGAATTTTTTTTAGTATTATTTTCCGAAAGATTACATCATAAAAAGTCGATTTAGCCACAAATAACATTTTTTAATCATTTCTATCCTTTTCTACAGCGTAAATTAAAGTCCTGAAACTGTTGAAAAACTGTGTTATTTCCCTTTGGTAGTAAAAGGGCACAAAACCGGAAGTGACGCAGAAGGTGTTATCCCAGCTATTTAGTAAATGAAGCTTGTATAGTGAACTGCATTTATTACCCAGATTTATCGGAAATAACTTCTATTGTTTTTACATATTTATTTATTTTTTAGCATTGGGTATTTCAGTTGACTTCAGCAGAAAAAAATTAATAAAAATATAACATAATAATAAGAAATAAATAAGGAAAAAAAACTATATTTGTGTTTGCTCTAAGTATGATATACTATTTACTAATACTTTTACAAAACATAATTTTACATTTCTTTTGATAATTATTTATTTATTTATTTAATTATTTATATCCATTTATCACAACAAATAATAAAAGAACCCCAATTTCCGTTTTTTATTTAAAATATTGTTCATATTAATTTTCATTAATATTTAATATCATTTTAATCTTTACATATCTCTGAGTTATTTATTTATTTATTTTTTTATTTATTTATTTATAACAACAAATAATTAAAGAACCCAAATTTCCGTTTTTATTTAAAGTAGTGTTCACATTAATTTTCATTAATATTTAATATCATTTTAATTATCTTTACATATCTCTTTGAGTTATTTATTTATTTATTTATTTATATCTATTTATCGCAACAAATAATAAAAGAACCCAAATTTCCGTTTATTATTTAAAATATTGTTCACATTAATTTTTATTAATATTTAATATCATTTTTATTATCTTTACATATCTCTGATTAATTAATTAATTAATTAAGTTATTTATTTATTTATTTTTATCTATTTATCCTAAGGAATACTAAAAAGAACCCAATTTTTTGTTTTTTTTTTTAAAAAAATCTTTTCTCTCTAGTACAGCCATATTATGACCTCAAATTGATTTTAATTTATATTTGTTTTAGAAAGTGTCCCATTTTTAATTTCTTTCAAGTTAGATTAAAATCAATGATTTATTATTATTATTATTATTATTATTATTATTTACTCATGTAATTAATCAAAAGAACACGTTTTCGGATAGAATCTAGATCCAAGACCTGCAGTTTTTTGTACAACGAAAATATCAAAATACAGGTTTAAAAAATAACTTCTTATTGTCTCTCAATTAAAATATTTCATCCCAGGATTACTTAAATATGAAAGTAATTTCAATTCAATAGCTTCTTATTTCTTATTTGCAGTAAGTTTAATAATAATAATAATAATAATAATAATAACAATAATAATGGAAATTGAAGTTTACGTCAGTGGGTAATTTAAAAAAATATTTGTTGATATTTTCCGATGGAGTACTGATCAGAATTCTAATTCTCATTTATTTTCACTGTTTTTATGATGAAATAAAAAAAAATAATAAAAAATTTCATATAATAACTTTATTACGCTTTAATTTTAATGGGATGGAAAGAACTTTGTCAAAATGTGATACCAGTAAGATTATGCTCAACTAACTAAGGACTCAAAACTCGAGTGTAACTTTCTTTCATTTATTCACAATAAATTAATATCATTCAAAGCGTAATTTACACCCCTCAGATACCAGTAATTAAGAGATTATCAATATGCTACAGTCCATTGGGAAACATCCTGTTTAGAAGTAGACATCTACCACCTGTAATCAACAATTTACCTTACAATATGCAGCATTAATTGACACGTGTGATTATCTTTATGATATACCCAGTAAATGCTATTTGTCATTTTTGATGATTCTGAAAATCGAATAAATTAAAGTTAAATGAGATTGGTTAATTTGAACAGGGCATACAAGACTTTGTTTGAACGTGTGAACTGAATGAATTACGGAATTAAATTAATTCTGAAAATTAAAATTGTTTAAAATCTATTTATTTGACTGAATTGATTCATAATAAATTGAATTGTCTTAAATGATTATACTACTCACATTTCCCTGACTTATCTCGTAATATTTAATCTGAATACATTCAAAACAATTAGAAAGCTGCATGAAGGACTTGTGTAAATCTGGCTTTAATTTGTTCTGAAATTTGTGGAAAAAACATGTTTATCGGTCATTGTGATTTTATTATCTCCAAACGTCACAAAATATAGTATTTTGACTTGAAATCAAACTTTAAAACCCGTCAAAACGCCACACAAACCCACATGTAATATATGGATACATATATAGGTAATGTGTCTTTCCTCAGCAGCTTAACACCATGTACGTCATCAATTAGGTCGCCGGAAAGTTACGAGCGGTGTCGGAAACTACCGAGTATTAGCAGTTCGTTCAGGTAAGGTTTTAGTGTATTACAGGTAAATCTAAGACGTGGGAAACCGTCAGACACATCAATATTGACTATTCTACCCATTGGAATGCAAAATACAAAATTGATAATTTGGTGACCGGTGACCTTTAAACCTTACTGTTTAGTCGTGAAACAAAACCAAGAGAATAAAAACGTCTGATCATTATCCGCTATTCTATCCATCTCACTCGGCATAAGGAACAGGTCTTGAGTCTGCCTATTTATGGTTTGCACAAAGACTTGATGTATCTCGCCCTGTACTCGAGAATGTAGCATTTGGATTCACAACTCTCCACGAACCACTGACTCTTCGCCTTGTACTTCCTTGCAGAACTCATTTGATATAAAACTAGTCAGTTAAACTTTATTCTCTCCCGTATTTATAAAATTGTTCAAATTTTCAGGAAACATGGAATTCCATCTCACTTCTGCTTTCTTTAAATATGTTTATACAACGGTGTTAACTGCTAACAAATGAATTGTTGATGTAGGGATAGTGCAAGCCTTGGCTTATGAAGGCCTCTTATAAAGTTTTATGGCTGTCATCACAATATAGTATGGTGACTCTGTATACGAAAATACCATGGATATGTGGCGTCCCAATCATATTCCTTTTCTAAAAAGTGTGGGGTGCTCAATTACCCTTCCACGTCACTCGATCTCACTTCCTGGTGGATGTTCATGTGTTAAACTTAATTTGAAAGTTTCAAGATTTTCTGTGATTTTGACATGGATTGGCATGTTTGATTTAAATTTATTCTTTTTGTCTGGTTTAAGCCTTTATAAAAGCAAACAATCTACTCTAACACTATTTTCTAAAACGATACTTTGTGGTTATTGCGAGACAATCTTCAAAGTGCATATTGTGGTTTTCCAATGCTGTTAACCGATGCCGTACCATATATTGTCGTATAGGTCTTTATATTTTTTGGTACCATTATGGAGTTTCAAAAATCAAAATAATAATAGCTAAATAATATCAGGGTGCCAGTGAAAGCAGGAAGAGGTAATGGAGATATTGATATACCGGACAAAAAGAAGTAACTGTATTCTAAGTAACACCATCAGGTAGTTTACGACCAATCAACAAACATCAGATGTAGTCACAGGTTGATGATGTCATTCAGAAATTTCAGAAAAAGGTATAAGGATTTGTACCATAATAGAGAGTATGACATTGGTTAACAGCAATCGGAAAGCACCAATGCACACACCTTTGGCAAGTTTGTAGATCTGCAAATAGCACAAAGTGTAATTTAAGGAATAGTGATAAAGTAGATGTTTTGTGATGTTTTGTTTGATTGATATTTTGAGCAGTTTATAATGTCTGACAAGAAAAAAAATAATTCAAAAAACAGAAGAATCTATCCACAAATCACAATCACAGAGCATTAAAACCGGTAAGAACTGGTAAGAATAATTCGATTTAAAGAATAAAACATGTACTGCAGAATATAGATGTAAAGTTGAAAATTGGAATAATTCAATATACATACAGGCGAGAATAAAGAATGAATCTGATTTTTTATTTCTATATCAAATGAGCTAAACAAAAAGGATGTATTGCAAGCAGTTGATGGTAAGGTTAGGGATGCAAATACTACATTCTCGAGTACAGGGCGAGCTAAATCAGGCCTTTGAGCAAACTATAAAGAGGCAGGCACAAGAATTGTTCTTTGTACCAAAGGAGCTAAAGAAACAGATAATGGTCAGACGCTTATTCTTTGTAGAGATGCAGATGTTTTTATGGTCTTGGTTTTTGTTGTACAATGAATGTTTTGGAAATAAAAGATTGTTTTTAATCCTATATTCATAGCTTTTGCATTTTTGAACCGGGGAAATATGTTATATTCTGATTATACTTATATAATAAGTATAAGGGATACACGTATAGAATATATTACTGCAAGATGCCCGTGGATGTTAATCATGTTGCTGTTTGAATGTTTGAATAAGCGAGATGACTATTTTTTATTGCAGACGTCAAAAGTCATAGCTATTAAATTAATCCAAATGATCTTTATTGAAAACTTGAAAAATGTTTCAGGTACGTTATTTTATTTACATAAAATAAGTTTAAAGAGCTGTACTGATAATATTTTCACATATATGTAACACACACACACACACACACACACACACACACACACAGAGAGAGAGAGAGTAATGAAATGCAATCCTTTGTTGTATGTCGGCCATCTTGGAAATGGCGGCCATATTGAATTTGACAACCAATAATTATTCATGGAAAATTAGTATAAATATTTAATTGATCAAATACCAAGTTTCAACTCAAAAGGTTAAGCGGTTGATTT
This sequence comes from Anadara kagoshimensis, assembly GCA_021292105.1. Classification (NCBI taxonomy): domain Eukaryota; kingdom Metazoa; phylum Mollusca; class Bivalvia; order Arcoida; family Arcidae; genus Anadara; species Anadara kagoshimensis. The sequence goes on from CM037875.1 coordinate 45,398,444, forward strand.
GTTATTGAAATTTATTTTTTAAAATTTTTTTTGGTGGCCATCTTGGATTTGGCAGCCATATTTTCAGTAAACGGAAAAGGCCAAGGTGGAAACGTACTTAGCCTAACTAAATACATATATATTAAATACAATACATTGGTTTAATGTCATAAAATAATAAATCCTATGTTGTATTTGATTTAAAATGCAGCGCGATGATTATAAGTCGGCCATCTTAAAAATGGCGGCCATATTGAATTTTACAATCAATGTTTATTCATGGAAAATTAGTATAAATATTTAAATGATCAAATATCAAAGTTCAACTAAAAGGTCTGAGTTGTTGATTTGATATTGAAATTTTATATTTAAATTATCTTTTTGGCGGCCATCTTGGATTGGCAGCCATATTTCCATTAAACGGAAAAAGTCAAGGTGGAAACATACCTAGCCTAGCTAAGTACATATAGGGCAATAAGATCCACCATGTAACCTGCTTTTAACAAAAAAGTTTAGGGGGTGTCACATTTTTGGGATCTGCCCCCTGACTAATAGGCGAAGTGGCAGAATATTTTACCTTTGCCGTTTACGTACCTCTAAACTTCAGTCAAAGAGACTATCAACATCACACGTCGTTTCGATCCAAGCTTCCGTAACACGTAAACCAGAGTTTACACAATGTATTACAAGTAAATCGATCTATCTTATTGTCTTAGTTACACCATAATGCATGTGTAACACAAATAATCTTCAGTACAGACTTGTCGAAAGTTTAACTAATTAGTACCGAATCACAACCTTATCTCGATCCGTTGTAAGCAATATTTAATATTTTTTCAGCAGCTGTTATCTATCTCTCGGCAACTTTTCAGCTATTACGTATCCATATCTCGACAGCAGAGTTTTGACTCATTTTGTTACCGCTGTGTTAAATTTTCGACAGGCCTGCACTGTATCTAAACACACAATACTGTAATATTATCATGAAAAGTTCTTCTTTTCTCCATAACTTGGGTTTCGTGGTTGTTTTTTACCATTTATATCCGACGCTCTCTTTCATAAATACTTGTGATCTGTTTAAACATACCTTTTAGTTATCATGACAGAGTTATTGTTGAATCCACTTCAATGGCGATATTAAGCTTTCGTATATAACACAATACAGTACATTATCGCACGATACCCACACTAACACCTGACGGCTCGTACACAATTTGATATCCCTTTTACATATCAAGGCACGGATTGGCTCAATAGAAATGGTGACTTGTACAATGGCAATTCAATTCAATTTAATATTTATTTCCTCTAGTTAGAGATTATATTTATAATACATTCAAGATATTAATATATGAAATATATACAAAGTAATAATGAATAAGTAATGAAACTATAAAACAAGGAACTACTATATCTTAATTAATTCATATATACGTACGTTTACACACACATGCATTATCGAACGATACCCAGACTAACACCTGACGGCTCGTACACAATTTGAAATAGAAATGGTTATGTGTATAATGGCGGATGTGTTAGGTTTGTTGTGTAGTTAATTGGAGCGGTAGTGAGTTCGTGTGCTGGTTTAAGGTTCAGCAACGCGATTATTGAATTTTTTTTAAATATACATGTATACTCAATAGTTACTTCAATTGTAAACAACAGACTGATAAAATCATCACATTGAGACCGATTTGTTTACAATGTACCTATTCAAACCCATACAAACTCATTGAACCATTACACGAGTCTAAATGAAAAATGCTCCTTACTAGATTACTAAATTTAGGTTCGACATGAGTGGGTACCAATAACATTTTTAGTGTATTGTAATGTAAGGCTCTACATGGATAGGTTTTATGGATTTTATGCATAACCTTGTAAAATCTGGAATTAAATTCAACTCAACATACAGATATTTAGATGGAGTCCGCGGTAGTTCCTACCGACCTAAAATGATTAATGGCTTTCTGTCTGATGACAAGAGGGTGAAGCTAATAATAGCAACACATTGTGTTTGTAAACATTAAGCACATGGGTACACAGACCAGTATAAAGGGGTATTCAGATACAGAGCAAGTACATGTACTGTAAATGGTCTTATTATATGGCATGATAAAAAACAGTGAAATTAAAAGTTTTGAAGCAAAATAAAAATTAAGTTTTCAAATTCAATTTATATTAATTGCACTAATTGAAGTGATTTATATCCATAAAATAAATAAAACATGTTACCTATTTAATGAGAAGTTTTGCCATCTAGCTGTGGATTGTATACATTGGAATTTTTTAAGATAAATAAATAAATAAATAAATAAATAAATAAATAATTTGCATGAAAGTCCAAACTGTGTTATTTATATCATTTAAAATGTTAAGTTTATTATCCGAAGATGTCACATTTTTAAGTTCAACTTGATATAATGCATATTTTCTAGCATCATTTTGATAAAAAATGTTTACCAGAATATATTTCCTTCATACCAGGGTATTAATAATTATATTCTGATTTTCTCAATTGCTTCTACCCTACATTTTTGTTGAATTCACTATTCAGAAACAGATGAATCACTTTACAATCTTTAATTTGTTGGTAATAACAATTAAGAGGATAAAGAATGTCATTTCTGTTTTCATCCCAACTGTTTATTTCAATACCAATTGTAATCTTTTAGAAATTCGTTTCCCCAGGTAAAATCACTTCCTAAACTTTGTAAATAACAGTAAGAATGATTTATGTCCTCATGGTATGGGTAACACCAGCTGACAAGGTCAACATCTATTTTAGGCGGGAAAGCTATTGAATTGTCCAGTGTGTATTTGTAAAGTTTATTTGGCATGTATTTAGAAAATAGTGGATTATCTATATAGACTTTAGAAACGGAAGATAAGAAAGGAAACTAACTTATTCAATATGTTATGTAATTTTTTAAGCTACCATTTGTTGTTTATCGGTAATTCAGTCTCAGGATTGGATTTTAATCATTTAGAAATTAAAATTGTGCAAATGAACAGAATTTGATATGTTCTACACTTGTAGCAAGGTATAGATTTGTTAAATTTAATGTCTTACCATAATCCAGTAATAATATAGGAATGTTTAGGGATGATGTAGATGACAAAACAATATTAAAGAGGCCAAGTTATTGTATACTCAGACAGTGGAACTTTGTCACAAATAGTCATTGAATATACAATTAGAAAAGCATGTTTTTATGCTGCTAAGGCACTGGACAGTCAAAAAACAGGTAATTTGAATGTGTGATGTCCAGGAATTTGTATTGAAAATCACATCTCAATCAACTTCTAACTTAATTGTGCAAAACACAAACCATTGTTGATATCACTGCAAGGATGAAAACTTTTTACCATCATAAATTATATAAATAATAACCATAAATGGATCTATACATAAAATTTGGTTTTCTTATTGGTGAGTTGTTATTTATATACATATATTTGCATTATAAATTTGGTGTATTGATTCTGTTTTTAGTCAAACATAATTTAATCAGTTATTGTCTAGAAAGCACATGGTGTTGTTTTGGTCACATGGCCTAGTTGAAAGTTCACATATTCCATATATGGAATGGGTTTATTTGAATCATCTCCTGCTTCAAATATTTACAGTGTGATTACATTTTAATTAAAGAATTTTCAAAAGTAATTTTTTGTCATGATGTGCAACACATTCAGATGAGTTTGCATGCCAAAAATTGAAACTATGAAAATTTTTTGACAATAGTTACTGAAAAAAATCTTGCCCTGTCATGAAAGGTGCAAGAAACTGAGACATTTTCAAATTAGGCTACTCCCATTTCCTTTTATACTGCTGGCCCGGCTTTAATGATTCTAAATTTGGAGACACGTGAATGTCATCTATCCCAGTGAGCTTGAAATAAAGGATACGACTGACTCTTAAAGTTCTGCTTCATATTTAAACTTATAACCTAATTATGACGCCCACGAAATGAAAGGCTACATTTGAAGCTGTACGACGAACGTAATGACTTCATTTTTTCTATTGTCAACCTTTTTATGCAACAATACTCCTTCTTATGGTGTACATAATTATTTATTTTACAATTAATACGCTTCGGTAGAGCTTGTTTCAACTAAAAGAACTTTATTCAACAAAGCAATCTGTTTACAAGTACATTGTTGACCCAGGATATCGCAAGCCTAGGCTTATCAGGGCCCACAAAACGTTTTATGGACGTCATCACAATATTGTTCATAAGAATGATGTATGTGTGTCTCAAATTACTCTGGATATTTTTGAAGACCCATAGTTTCGTATTTCTTTTATTTTCAATTTTGATTACACATGGCGAGTGTAGATAGCCAAACCGTTTTGTAGCACCCGGCCTCACATCCCTGACGGGAGTTCGTGTGTTTTACTTAAATTGTCAGTTTCAAAGTTTTTAGTTAGCTTTGGGATTGTGATTTGGACATGAATTAATAAATAGTTCTACAACGGTTTTATTCCGCCTTCACATACAGAAGATTGTTGAAAATAGTTATTTGTGGTAACAACAACGTGTATTGCTTTACAGAATAGGCAATTTGCCGTAGTTCACCGTCGTTTACCACCTCATAAACTACACAAAACACTGCCAAATTAAGAAATGACTGTGAAGATGAGCCATAATTGTATATTCAGTGGATAATGACTGATAAAACTGTTTGTGAAAACCCGGTGCATATGTTATACATGTTTTAATCTACTTTACAACGAAACAGGCTGCTTGCAAATAAATTGTTGACTCGGGGATAATGCAAACCAAGGCTTATCAAGGCCCCAAAAAAGATTTATGGCCGTCATCACAGTATTGTTGATGAGTTTGATGTCTCTGTGTCCAGGATTGCCCTGGATATATTTGACGTCCCATATATAGTCCCATGTTCCTTCACACAATTTTGATTTCACACGTGGCAAGCGAAGCTAACTTAACAGGAGTTGCTTACCCTTCCGGAGCACCCGGCCTCACTTCCCTGTTGAAAGTTCACGTGTCTAACCTTACTAGTCAGTTCCAAAGTTTTTACTTTGTTTCTGGATTGTGATTCGGACATGGATTAGTATGTTTTTGATTACTTATATCAGATTGGAACCAAATCAGTTGATAAATAAACCTGTAACAGGCATTTAGTTGTAATAGCAGTCATCTAGGATACCACAGAATGTTGATTGACATTTTGACATACATACCATAAAAGCATGTTTAAAATTAAAAAACAACAAAGATACCAGTCCATGTCCAAATCACGATCACAAAGCAAAGTTAAAACTGAAAAAGAAGAAACTGTCAAATGAAGTTAAACATTTGATCTTCCACCAGAAATGAAATCTAGACAAGGTGCTCCGGAAGAGTAAGCAACCCCATCTTATCTAGCTACAAACGCCACATCTGTAATCTAGACCAGGTGCTCCGGAAGAGTAAGCAACCCCATCTTATCTAGCTACAAACGCCACATCTGTAATCAAAGTTGAAATTGAAAGTGACATTGAAATATGGTAGTAATAAATAAATAAATAAATAAATAAATAAATAAACATAAATAAATAAACATAAATAAATAAATAAATAAATAAATAAATAAACATAAATAAATAAATAAACTAATTAATTGATTAATTAATTAATTAATTAAAAAAATAAATACTTGGGTGAATAAATAAACCGAGGAAGATTACCTATTTGTACTAAATACTTAAAGATGGAATAAACATTTGTGACGTCAGTTATACTCATGTCATGTCAATTCATCTTTCCGATTGATTTTGATTATATCAATCAAAACACTTATAACTTCACTTTAGCAAGTACAACTGGGATGTAATAAACAGCTTATTTAGAGTTAAATTTAAATAACAACTGCTAGAAAAGTCGAAGTTCAACATTTTCTTAGTAATACCAAAATAGTTCTGGCTAAGTGAAAGTTCTGGAGATAATAATAATTCCAAATAAATGGTAGCTCTGCCTCAGTAGTAGTCCTGGAGAGGTGATAGTTCTGGCTAAGTGATAGTCTTGAAGAAGTGATAGTGATAGCTCTGGAGACGTGGTAGTTCTGGAGATTTGATAGTTCTGGAGAATTTATTATTCTACGAAGTTCCATATCAAATCAGGTTTGTATGATTTTAATTGATAAAAAAAAAAGAAAAAAATTAGGCGTATCTTAAGCACTCCTGATATAAAAAAATAACATGCTAGTTAAGAAATCTTAGCCGCTCATCATGGTTATACTCAGTATGTATATACTTAGTGTATAATTGATAAGCAATATTTTTCCAAGGGTTATATTTTCACCACGCAAGTTTTGTAATATATTTTAAAGCATTCTGTGCTGCCATCATTATTCACTTGACAAGACCGGAAATGTTAGTTATTTGGTTTAATTAAATGATTTAAGGAATTTCAGGTCCTTCGTTGTTTTTACAGAACCTTCTTACTTAATTGTCCCCCTTTGGTTCGTTTTGTTGTAGAACGTCATTTGTTGAGCAGAGCTGTGTAATGGTTTTTAAAGCAGTATTCAAGATTTATTCACTTACATTAAGGCGGTCAGTTCTGGCATGATAAGGAATACCGTAATGTCAGAAGACAACCACCCAAAAACTAACAAACTTTTCATACCAGGATCTGTCGGAGTAGGAGCCGAATCCAGGTGATGAGAGGTGATATGGTCAATTGTGATCTGTTGATCCACTCGGTCAACTTTAACCCCTAGCTAGGTTTTCTCTTGTCAATTTGATTATAGGTATGTATACGTTATTCTGATGTAGTTTTCTTTGTTCCTTTTTAGATCATCTGATGAACGTAGTAATGTATTATCTACATAGTTTATGCAAGTGGTCACTGGTCATATTGGCCGTCAGTGTGATACCAATCAATATGTCAACTTTACGAACCCCAAACTTCTCGATAAACACAACCACCTGGACGTCAGTCAACCCATCATCTGAACTTCAAAATGAATCATCTACAGAGAGTTCAGAACAAAAACATCAACATCACATGAATTTATGCCAATTCTCAGTGAACCAGTCTAAAGCCGATATACTTCATAAAAAGTTTATAGACTATACTAAAGCAACGAGACCCGGTGTGTTTTATTTGAACTTCGTGTACCAACGCCACTCTTCAGAAAACGTCACGCTTACAAAAAGAGACGAAAGTGGTGTATTTATGTGGTCACTTGTGACAAACACGTGGTCATTTCTTCTCACCTATCCTGTTGACCTTCATGTAGTGACTTTTGGAACTATTAGAGGCAGTTCGGAAGACATCTATGAATCAATTACATTGAAGAATCCTGATAGTTGTTTCATGTACTATTCCTACGCTGTGGATGACATGAAAAACTTAATCCAAGAAAAAATAGTCAGGAATTATAGTTACAATGACAACATAAAAATTTGCCACAGAAATTTTCAAAACCAAGAGACGAAGGTTGTATGGTATCAGTTTACAAGGATATGGGACGGATATTTGTACGAATGCTACAATGCGTCATGTATTGGGAAGAAATGCGGCGCCAAAACAGAACATATGTCCGCCATCACCAACGTTGTATATATTTTAAGTTCAGCTGGCTTTCTTTTTTATCCCTTGATTTTTGCTATAGTAAAAAGAGATAAAACAACAGACCCAAAATGGATCAACAAATACCAGCGGACAGGTGACACGCCATTTGGATTACATCGGTTAAAAATGAGATACTTCTTTGTCAGTCCAATCAGAGACTCAAATGTTGTTTCAAAGACTTATATTCCAGAATGCCGCTTGATCTTGTTGTTGTTAATTGCATTAGTTACGGCTTATATAGCACGACCGATATTAACGTACGATTATTTTGGCCAAAAACTTCGCTTATATCCGGACTTATTTGTTCCGAGGGACAAGTTCAGAGAATTGTACTTGTTTTTTCTTTACTGTATCAATGTTGAACCGTTTAGTACAAAAGAAATCATACTATTCGCCTTTATCGCTGTCGTTCTATCGTTTTTTCTGTACGTATTCCACGTCATTAGTATTAAGACATGCTGCGAAGAGGATGACTTTGTCATAGTAGTAGATCCAACAAACCCATTTTGGAAAGAGGATAATTCTTGGAGGATATCCGTGTCAGATTTCACTGTGGAAGGAAGTAAGAAAGCTGGTGGTATAGCGGAAATGTTCTATAAACGGATGGCTCTTGCATTCACCGCTCCATTTTGGCAATTTATCATTGCCAAATCACTTGCATTAGATGACAATATATGCCGTTGTTGTCCAATCAAATGTATTAACACAATTTTACGTATCTTTTGCAGAATTGGACTTTTTGTTGTCATGATTTTTAACCTCGTTTTCAACTTGATCACATGCTTTGTCCCTGTTATATGGCTTTTGGTTGGAACATTCATAAAAATTTGTTTTCAAGGAAGTAAAAACATGACTAGAATGAATTTAAAACACAATGACTCGAACGACACTAAAACAACTCCTCCGGAACTCTCAGATAGACCAAATGGGTGTTGCAGGAAAAACGTGTGTTGTTATATCGGCTGGTATTTGTTTCTTTTAGTGGCGGGCTTTGTGTTTCTAGAAGATCTTATCATACGTTCCTTGTCTTTCATGATAAAAATATTCACATATTTCCTTTTTGTTGCCATTCCAAGTTTCCCAACCAGTCAACTTCGAGTTGTTCTTATTGTGGTGTCAGCATTGACATACCTGGGAAAATATATCAAGGGGTTTTTAACAGCTTATGAAAAACTTTTATCCATAATATTTGAAGCCGAGGACAGTCTTCTGAAAGAAAATATAGACGAAAATGAAGGTGAAGATGATAATAAACAGGATACACCACAGGATACACCCGATAAAGTTGAGTTTATCCCTGTTGAAGAATTTGATTACATCTGTACGAATACTTTCCCGGTCGCTCTACAAGTCGTTTCGCTGCTTGTTAAAATATGCATCACTGGTATGTTTCTTTACACTGCCGTTATAGCTCTCCAGAATAACGGAAATTTCGCGACCACTCGGAGAACGAATTTTGTTGAAATATTGTCATTGATTTTTATTGTTTTATCGCCGACGGTAGCGGAAATTGCTTTGACTGTGTCACTGGAAGACAAAATTGAAATGCAAAAGACGGAAATTATCTCCCTTGTTAAAAAATGGAATAACCTGAAGAACAAAAGTATTAATAAAAATTTGTTCACAGTAAATGCTAAAACGGCAACCGGTAGACTTCATATTGCAGAGACACGGAACAAAACATTTACCCAGAATGACAAGATTATAACGTGCTGTAGTTGTTGTATTAACCACAAGTCAAACAGGAAAACATTAGGTATGCGACTGTGTTACTATTTACTGTTTGTCTTCTGCTGTTGTTGTAAATGTGACAAAGATGGCCGCTGTCTATGTTGGAGATTCATGAAAAGTTCCAAGACCTCTGGAGGGAAACACATCACAAAAAGGGGCTCTGTTTATGGTAGCAAAATAAGGGCACTTGTTTTTGAATATCCGTGTTTAAAATCCAAAGAAAGCAAAGAATATATTGAACCTTTAACCTGGAATGAAGAGGAATCCTCTGAAAATGAAGTGTAACTAGATAGTTTTTGTACAAACAATTTTAAACTTGTTTTTATTGTAATCACATCTAATGAACATCGCTTCATTTGATATAATCTTGAAGCATGTCTGTATATAAACATTATCAACATTTTTATAAAATGATCTGAAATCAGTTATAACTAAGAAAAAAAAAAGTTCGTAAATGCTGGTGTAACATCATTACTATGGTTACAAACAGCATTGACATATACTAATTTTCAATATAATCATAAAATACATTAAAAAACAGTATGTTTAAATACCATTGGCGACGTTACACTTCCAATTCGCCAATAACGATAAACCGAGCAACCATTTTAGGACCTTCTTTTGGACAGAGTTTATCTTTAAATTCGGGCACCATGTTTTTGAATATTGACACCAATTTGGAATAATTCGAGCAGACATATATTTTTTTGTTTGCCGGCGGTAAGTTAGGTTCAAAAGTCTTGCATTTGAAGATAAAAATTTTTGTCGGTTTTTATTTTTGCTTAACAATTCCAGTCCCGAAATTAACCAAACCAATTTCTAACTATTTCGAGAGGTTGGGCGATTATTATTATTATTATTTTCTTTTGGTTATTAAGAGTGCTTAGAGGAAACGAAATACTATTTCGAGGGGGCGAAATAAAATAAATATTTCGATAACAACGTGATAATTGTTTAGCGTAACAGGCTTCGTACTTTGGCACGGTGATCCGACCTATTATAAAATGACCTACCAATAATAAAAGTGATCACAGGAAGGTGACTTACAATACAATTAGAGTAGCCATTATGTCCTTTGTGTGAGAGAATGTTGAAAATTTAAAATCCAAATAAATAAATGAGGTAACATAAGCATAACAACCCTTTTTGTCATTACTCTTGACCTTTTGTTCCCGTACAAACTCAATTGACAAATGACCATATGACATTGTTCCGACAAAGGTTCGGCATACTTGAATTACACACAAATAGAACGAAAACTCGGCCTAAATTGTGCCTTTTAATGACGTCCCTGACACCAGCACGTCATTAGTGGCCGTGACGCTGCTTTGTTACCGTGATGGCGGTAAGTGTCGGAACATATATAAAAGGCATGGCCGGCGATACGTCAGTTAAATATCATTCGTGTTCTCAGTATGTTCTTCATCTTTGTTTCAGGACTATTACTATTTCGTTTGTTTATTAAATGTGCAATTGGATACTTCATACTGCCAAGTAGCAGTAATTTTCTCATTCACATTTAAACATTTTACAATTTATTAAAATAAAGTAGAAAACTCGCTAGCTGTCTTTTATATATTATTTACCATACTTTGCAAATATTTTGGGTAGCTGTTTTATATTTTCTGCTTTTTACATTTTGAATAAAATAGAGTAAAATGGCAAATCCCCAAGCGTAAGTGCATGTCTTTAACATAAAGAGGGATTTTTTTCTCAAAGGTTTTTTACTTTGCTTATTAGAATTATGATTTGGACACAAGGACCGGTACGTTTATGCTTGTTGTATAAACACCATGGTGATATAATATTTAATGAAAATTCCGATTAAATTCTGTCTCAAAATAAGGACACGTATATTTTATAAATAAAACGTTTTAATCTTAAAGATTGTTTAATTTTATTAACATATTAGTCAGTTATAAGAATACGATATAAGAAGTAAGTCTACACTTATGACTTCCTGATTGATAGTATTTTTCGTCTTTATAACAAGAGATCAAATTGGCTAACAACACTAACCTGTCCGTTTGACTTTACATTAGAAATATTTTCACATATACGCTGATCCATCTGATACGTAGGTAGTGTACATGTAAGGATTCGTAGTAAATACAAACGCTATGTACGCTTCCATGCTGTAGGCGATAACAACACGTGTGTCACCTATACATAAATGCACGGGTCGGTGATAAATGTTCAAATTAAAGGTCAAGCGGACAGGTCAATGTTGTTTGCCTACATTTACAGTATCCGTGATTACCAGTTATCAGGTTATACTGGTTATTGGTATTAATCATGGTTAAATCATAAATTATGTTGTATTAATTTACATAAAACAAAAACACTGAACAAATACAGTACAGACCTGTCCAAAGTTTAACACTATACTAACGAATTAGTCCGAATCGGCACCTCATCTACAGTACAGACCTGTCGAAAGTTTAACACTGTACTAACGAATTAGTCCGAATCGGCAGATCATCTACAGTACAGACCTGTCGAAAGTTTAACACTGTACTAACGAATTAGTGCCGAATCGGCAGATCATCTACAGTACAGACCTGTCGAAAGTTTAACACTGTACTAACGAATTAGTGCCGAATCGGCAGATCATCTACAGTACAGACCTGTCCAAAGTTTAACACTGTACTAACGAATTAGTGCCGAATCGGCAGCTCATCTACAGTACAGACCTGTCCAAAGTTTAACACTGTACTAACGAATTAGTGCCGAATCGGCAGCTCATCTACAGTACAGACCTGTCGAAAGTTTAACACTGTGCTAACGAATTAGTGCCGAATCGGCAGCTCATCTACAGTACAGACCTGTCGAAAGTTTAACACTATACTAACGAATTAGTGCCGAATCGGCAGCTCATCTACAGTACAGACCTGTCGAAAGTTTAACACTGTGCTAGCGAATTAGTGCCGAATCGGCAGCTCATCTACAGTACAGACCTGTCCAAAGTTTAACACTGTGCTAACGAATTAGTGCCGAATCGGCAGCTCATCTACAGTACAGACCTGTCCAAAGTTTAACACTGTGCTAACGAATTAGTGCCGAATCGGAAGCTCATCTACAGTACAGACCTGTCAAAAGTTTAACACTGTACTAACGAATTAGTGCCGAATCGGCAGCTCATCTACATTACAGACCTGTCAAAAGTTTAACACTGTACTAACGAATTAGTGCCGAATCGGCAGCTCATCTACGGTATAGACCTGTCCCAAGTTTAACACTGTACTAACGAATTAGTGCCGAATCGGCAGCTCATCTACAGTACAGACCTGTCAAAAGTTTAACACTGTACTAACGAATTAGTGCCGAATCGGCAGCTCATCTACAGTACAGACCTGTCCAAAGTTTAACACTGTCCTAAAGAATTAGTGCCGAATCGGCAGCTCATCTATAGTACAGACCTGTGCAAAGTTTAACACTGTACTAACGAATTAGTGCCGAATCGGCAGCTCATCTACAGTACAGACCTGTCCAAAGTTTAACACTGTGCTAACGAATTAGTGCCGAATCGGCAGCTCATCTACAATACAGACCTGTCAAAAGTTTAACACTGTACTAACGAATTAGTGCCGAATCGGCAGCTCATCTACAATACAGACCTGTCCAAAGTTTAACACTGTACTAACGAATTAGTGCCGAATCGGCAGCTCATCTATAGTACAGACCTGTCCAAAGTTTAACAATGTACTAACGAATTAGTGCCGAATCGGCAGCTCATCTACGGTACAGACCTGTCAAAAGTTTAACACTGTACTAACGAATTAGTGCCGAATCGGCAGCTCATCTACGGTACAGACCTGTCCAAAGTTTAACACTGTACTAACGAATTAGTGCCGAATCGGCAGCTCATCTATAGTACAGACCTGTCCAAAGTTTAACAATGTACTAACGAATTAGTGCCGAATCGGCAGCTCATCTACGGTACAGACCTGTCAAAAGTTTAACACTGTACTAACGAATTAGTGCCGAATCGGCAGCTCATCTACAGTACAGACCTGTCCAAAGTTTAACACTGTACTAACGAATTAGTGCCGAATCGGCAGCTCATCTACAGTACAGACCTGTCAAAAGTTTAACACTGTACTAACGAATTAGTGCCGAATCGGCAGCTCATCTACAGTACAGACCTGTCGAAAGTTTAACACTGTACTAACGAATTAGTGCCGAATCGGCAGCTCATCTACAGTACAGACCTGTCCAAAGTTTAACACTGTACTAACGAATTAGTGCCGAATCGGCAGCTCATCTACAGTACATACCTGTCCAAAGTTTAACACTGTACTAACGAATTAGTGCCGAATCGGCAGCTCATCTACAGTACAGACCTGTCAAAAGTTTAACACTGTACTAACGAATTAGTGCCGAATCGGCAGCTCATCTACAATACAGACCTGTCAAAAGTTTAACACTGTGCTAACGAATTAGTGCCGAATCGGAAGCTCATCTACAGTACAGACCTGTCAAAAGTTTAACACTGTACTAACGAATTAGTGCCGAATCGGCAGCTCATCTACAATACAGACCTGTCAAAAGTTTAACACTGTACTAACGAATTAGTGCCGAATCGGCAGCTCATCTACAGTATAGACCTGTCAAAAGTTTAACACTGTACTAACGAATTAGTGCCGAATCGGCAGCTCATCTACAGTACAGACCTGTCCAAAGTTTAACACTGTACTAACGAATTAGTGCCGAATCGGCAGCTCATCTACAGTACAGACCTGTCCAAAGTTTAACACTGTACTAACGAATTAGTGCCGAATCGGCAGCTCATCTACAGTACAGACCTGTCAAAAGTTTAACAATGTACTAACGAATTAGTGCCGAATCGGCAGCTCATCTACAGTACAGACCTGTCCAAAGTTTAACACTGTACTAACGAATTAGTGCCGAATCGGCAGCTCATCTACAGTACAGACCTGTCCAAAGTTTAACACTGTACTAACGAATTAGTGCCGAATCGGCAGCTCATCTACTGTACAGACCTGTCAAAAGTTTAACAATGTACTAACGAATTAGTGCCGAATCGGCAGCTCATCTACAGTACAGACCTGTCCAAAGTTTAACACTGTACTAACGAATTAGTGCCGAATCGGCAGCTCATCTACAGTACAGACCAGTCGAAAGTTTAACACTGTACTAACGAATTAGTGCCGAATCGACAGCTCATCTACAGTACAGACCTGTCCAAAGTTTAACACTGTACTAACGAATTAGTGCCGAATCGGCAGCTCATCTACAGTACAGACCTGTGCAAAGTTTAACACTATACTAACGAATTAGTGCCGAATCGGCAGCTCATCTACAGTACAGACCTGTCCAAAGTTTAACACTGTACTAACGAATTAGTGCCGAATCGGCAGCTCATCTACAGTACAGACCTGTCAAAAGTTTAACACTGTGCTAACGAATTAGTGCCGAATCGGCAGCTCATCTACAGTACAGACCTGTCCCAAGTTTAACACTGTACTAACGAATTAGTGCCGAATCGGCAGCTCATCTACAGTACAGACCTATCCAAAGATTAACACTGTACTAACGAATTAGTGCCGAATCGGCAGCTCATCTACAGTACAGACCTGTCCAAAGTTTAACACTGTGCTAACGAATTAGTGCCGAATCGGCAGCTCATCTACAGTACAGACCTGTCCCAAGTTTAACACTGTACTAACGAATTAGTGCCGAATCGGCAGCTCATCTACAGTACAGTCCTGTCCCAAGTTTAACACTGTACTAACGAATTAGTCCGAATCGGCAGCTCATCTACAGTACAGACCTGTCCAAAGTTTAACACTGTGCTAACGAATTAGTGCCGAATCGGCAGCTCATCTACAATACAGACCTGTCAAAAGTTTAACACTGTACTAACGAATTAGTGCCGAATCGGCAGCTCATCTACAGTACAGACCTGTCAAAAGTTTAACACTGTACTAACGAATTAGTGCCGAATCGGCAGCTCATCTACAGTACAGTCCTGTCCAAAGCTTAACACTGTACTAACGAATAAGTGCCGAATCGGCAGCTCATCTACAGTATAGACCTGTCAAAAGTTTAACACTGTACTAACGAATTAGTGCCGAATCGGCAGCTCATCTACAGTACAGACCTGTCCAAAGTTTAACACTGTACTAACGAATTAGTGCCGAATCGGCAGCTCATCTACAGTACAGACCTGTCCAAAGTTTAACACTGTACTAACGAATTAGTGCCGAATCGGCAGCTCATCTACAGTACAGACCTGTCAAAAGTTTAACAATGTACTAACGAATTAGTGCCGAATCGGCAGCTCATCTACAGTACAGACCTGTCCAAAGTTTAACACTGTACTAACGAATTAGTGCCGAATCGGCAGCTCATCTACAGTACAGACCTGTCCAAAGTTTAACACTGTACTAACGATATAGTGCCGAATCGGCAGCTCATCTACTGTACAGACCTGTCAAAAGTTTAACAATGTACTAACGAATTAGTGCCGAATCGGCAGCTCATCTACAGTACAGACCTGTCCAAAGTTTAACACTGTACTAACGAATTAGTGCCGAATCGGCAGCTCATCTACAGTACAGACCAGTCCAAAGTTTACACTGTACTAACGAATTAGTGCCGAATCGACAGCTCATCTACAGTACGGACCAGTCCAAAGTTTAACACTGTACTAACGAATTAGTGCCGAATCGACAGCTCATCTACATTACAGACCTGTCCAAAGTTTAACACTGTACTAACGAATTAGTGCCGAATCGGCAGCTCATCTACAGTACAGACCTGTCCAAAGTTTAACACTGTACTAACGAATTAGTGCCGAATCGGCAGCTCATCTACAGTACAGACCTGTCCAAAGTTTAACACTGTGCTAACGAATTAGTGCCGAATCGGCAGCTCATCTACAGTACAGACCTGTCCCAAGTTTAACACTGTACTAACGAATTAGTGCCGAATCGGCAGCTCATCTACAGTACAGTCCTGTCCCAAGTTTAACACTGTACTAACGAATTAGTCCGAATCGGCAGCTCATCTACAGTACAGACCTGTCCAAAGTTTAACACTGTGCTAACGAATTAGTGCCGAATCGGCAGCTCATCTACAATACAGACCTGTCAAAAGTTTAACACTGTACTAACGAATTAGTGCCGAATCGGCAGCTCATCTACAATACAGACCTGTCCAAAGTTTAACACTGTACTAACGAATTAGTGCCAAATCGAAAGCTCATCAGCTGTACAGACCTGTCAAAAGTTTAACACTGTACTAACGAATTAGTGCCAAATCGGCAGCTCATCTACGGTACAGACCTGTCAAAAGTTTAACACTGTACTAACGAATTAGTGCCAAATCGGCAGCTCATCTACAGTACAGACCTGTCAAAAGTTTAACACTGTGCTAACGAATTAGTGCCGAATCGGCAGCTCATCTACAATACAGACCTGTCAAAAGTTTAACACTATACTAACGAATTAGTGCCGAATCGGCAGCTCATCTACAGTACAGACCTGTCCAAAGTTTAACACTGTACTAACGAATTAGTGCCGAATCGGCAGCTCATCTACAATACAGACCTGTCCAAAGTTTAACACTGTACTAACGAATTAGTGCAAAATCGGCAGCTCATCTACAGTACAGACCTGTCCAAAGTTTAACACTGTACTAACGAATTAGTGCCGTATCGGCAGCTCATCTACATTACAGACCTGTCAAAAGTTTAACACTGTACTAACGAATTAGTGCCGAATCGGCAGCTCATCTACAGTACAGACTTGTCGAAAGTTTAACACTGTACTAACGAATTAGTGTCGAATCGGCAGCTCATCTACAATACAGACATGTCCAAAGTTTAACACTGTACTAACGAATTAGTGCCGAATCGGCAGCTCATCTACAGTACAGAGCTGTCAAAAGTTTAACACTGTACTAACGAATTAGTGCAAAATCGGCAGCTCATCTACAGTACAGACCTGTCCAAAGTTTAACACTGTACTAACGAATTAGTGCCGAATCGGCAGCTCATCTACAATACAGACCTGTCAAAAGTTTAACACTGTACTAACGAATTAGTGCCGAATCGGCAGCTCATCTACAGTACAGACCTGTCAAAAGTTTAACACTGTACTAACGAATTAGTGTCGAATCGGCAGCTCATCTACAATACAGACCTGTCAAAAGTTTAACACTGTACTAACGAATTAGTGCCGAATCGGCAGCTCATCTACAGTACAGACCTGTGCAAAGTTTAACACTGTACTAACGAATTAGTGCCAAATCGGAAGCTCATCTACGGTACAGACCTGTCCAAAGTTTAACACTGTGCTAACGAATTAGTGCCGAATCGGAAGCTCATCTACGGTACAGACCTGTCAAAAGTTTAACACTGTACTAACGAATTAGTGCCAAATCGGAAGCTCATCTACGGTACAGACCTGTCAAAAGTTTAACACTGTGCTAACGAATTAGTGCCAAATCGGAAGCTCATCTACGGTACAGACCTGTCAAAAGTTTAACACTGTGCTAACGAATTAGTGCCAAATCGGAAGCTCATCTACGGTACAGACCTGTCCAAAGTTTAACACTGTGCTAACGAATTAGTGCCAAATCGGAAGCTCATCTACGGTACAGACCTGTCAAAAGTTTAACACTGTACTAACGAATTAGTGCCGAATCGGCAGCTCATCTACAGTACAGACCTGTCCCAAGTTTAACACTGTACTAACGAATTAGTGCCAAATCGGAAGCTCATCTACGGTACAGACCTGTCCAAAGTTTAACACTGTGCTAACGAATTAGTGCCGAATCGGAAGCTCATCTACATTACAGACCTGTCCAAAGTTTAACACTGTACTAACGAATAAGTGCCGAATCGGCAGCTCAACTACGGTACAGACCTGTCCAAAGTTTAACACTGTACTAACGAATAAGAGCCGAATCGGCAGCTCATCTACAGTACAGACCTGTCAAAAGTTTAACACTGTGCTAACTAATTAGTCCGAATCGGCAGATCATCTACAATACAGACCTGTCAAAAGTTTAACACTATACTAACGAATTAGTGCCAAATCGGCAGCTCATCTACAGTACAGACCTGTCAAAAGTTTAACACTGTACTAACGAATTAGTGCCGAATCGGCAGCTCATCTACAATACAGACCTGTCAAAAGTTTAACACTGTACTAACGAATTAGTGCGGAATCGGCAGCTCATCTACAGTACAGACCTGTCAAAAGTTTAACACTGTGCTAACGAATTAGTGCCGAATCGGCAGCTCATCTACAGTACAGACCTGTCCAAAGTTTAACACTATACACCCTTCCGATAAATCGCGACACCTGGCGGGAGTGCCGTGATTGATAGTAGAATGTGATGTCATACAGGGAGTTATGAAAAGGAAATACTAGCATTTCGTATTTTCCGTCAATATAATATTGTTTAAAATTAAATATTAAATTTCAATTTAATTACATATCGCTGGTATTTTATTCCATGACTTTAAAAATAATTTGAAATTAATATATTTTTCATTAAAATTAAAAAAATTCATTTTAATTGTTACATAATAATAACTGTTCCATGACATATTTGTTATTGTAATACCAAGTCATGGGCAGTCATTCGGAACTAATTAGGGCACTGATTTTGATTACCTGATTTACAGGAGAGAAAATGCTTCGGTCCAACCTAAGGACAATTTGCTTATGCATGAATGAATCCAGGTGTGTCAGAAGTAGTCTAAGCTTTTCGTTAACCTCAGAAAGAATTATTTAAACGAGAGAGAGAGAGAGAGAGAGAGAAGAGAGAGAGAGAGAGAGCTACAAACATTGCATTTTAAGTATTCTGTAACTCAGTGAATAATTATATAAACGAACAAATTATCTATCCGAAAAAATTATAACGAGTCATGGGATAATTATTTATCCGACATTTTGAAACTTAACATTTTGTGTTACAGTTTAAAGATGATAAATAATAATAAACACCGCGTAATTAGTATTAAAAGTTATTTATTTATTTATTTTCATTTTTATACTTTTTGATTTTTGACAAATAAGTATAATATAGCCAAAGCAGTGATACGACACTACATGAGAATAAATCAGATATTTATCACTGTGTATTATAATCAGGTGTTGACTTGTTCATCTCGTAATCAGATAATCTAGAGACTTGTTAATTGCAATTTGGATTAATGAAACCAATTAAAAGTCCTATTTTTAAGTTAACTTAGGTAAGGATGCATCATTTCTACTTAGAATCAGTTGTTATTTATATAAATTTGACCGAAATTTTAACCATACAACCGAAATTTCAATGTTGTTGGTTTTTTTTTTTTTTGGTTTTTTTTTTAAATATTTTTATTAATAATTTTGAAAATAAATTTTCAGAACCTTTAACATTTTTAGCAATAAGGATGTTTCTTTAATGAAAGTTTAATCCGTTGAACAATGATTTTAAATACAACTTTAAGATGTCGCTAATTTGTAATCACAGGAAAATTAAGTTTTCAAATTATTTTGACTATTAATTATGTATCTGAATTGTTTAATTTATATCAATATTTTGTAAATAAGTTTATGAAAAATCCGATTTTATAAAATAAATAAAGATAAATAAGAAAAAAGTGGAAGGTGAACGTTTGTAGTAATTTGATTAAAAAATTAAAATATTTCCAGTCGGATAAAAATATGAATTTCAAATGTCCTTGAGGGTAATTAAATAAACCAAGATATTAATAAATATACGTACATGTATTTATATTTTTCAAATTTGAACATTTACAAATTGCAATTTTCTAGTAAAAATAAAACTTATTATTTTGTTGAAGAAATTACAACAAATTCTACACAATCCTTTACAATGTTAAGTGTCTTTTCGGATGATCATCTATGTGTTTAAATTTTGTTTAATTAGCCCATTTGTAATTTGTAATTTTTTAAAGTAATATTCGCTTTGTCGGTTTATCATCTCACCTGTAGCTTACATATGACACTTAACATATACTCGACTGAGTGAATATACACCCTTTAAAGTATATTCGCTTGTCGGTTCATCATCTCACCTGTAGCTTACATATGACACCTAACATATACTCGAACTGAGTGAATATACTGTACATGATGATGGGATCGATAGATAGCCTTCCCGGTGTGACGTCATATCAAGAGCGATAACCAGTTTCCGGCTATTTCTGGAAGGGTGTATACTAACGAATTAGTACCAAATCGGAAGCTCATCTACAGTACAGACCTGTCAAAAGTTTAACACTGTGCTAACGAATTAGTGCCGAATCGGCAGCTCATCTACAGTACAGACCTGTCCAAAGTTTAACACTGTACTAACGAATTAGTGCCGAATCGGCAGCTCATCTACAGTACAGACCTGTCAAAAGTTTAACACTGTACTAACGAATTAGTGCCGAATCGGCAGCTCATCTACAGTACAGACCTGTCAAAAGTTTAACACTATACTAACGAATTAGTGCAAAATCGGCAGCTCATCTACAGTACAGACCTGTCCCAAGTTTAACACTGTACTAACGAATTAGTGCCGAATCGGCAGCTCATCTACAATACAGACCTGTCAAAAGTTTAACACTGTACTAACGAATTAGTGCCGAATCGGCAGCTCATCTACAGTACAGACCTGTGCAAAGTTTAACACTGTACTAACGAATTAGTGCCGAATCGGCAGCTCATCTACAGTACAGACCTGTCCAAAGTTTAACACTGTGCTAACGAATTAGTGCCGAATCGGCAGCTCATCTACAGTACAGACCTGTGCAAAGTTTAACACTGTACTAACGAATTAGTGCCAAATCGGAAGCTCATCTACGGTACAGACCTGTCCAAAGTTTAACACTGTGCTAACGAATTAGTGCCGAATCGGAAGCTCATCTACATTACAGACCTGTCCAAAGTTTAACACTGTACTAACGAATAAGTGCCGAATCGGCAGCTCAACTACGGTACAGACCTGTCCAAAGTTTAACACTGTACTAACGAATAAGAGCCGAATCGGCAGCTCATCTACAATACAGACCTGTCCAAAGTTTAACACTATACTAACGAATTAGTGCCAAATCGGCAGCTCATCTACAGTACAGACCTGTCAAACGTTTAACACTGTACTAACGAATTAGTGCCGAATCGGCAGCTCATCTACAGTACAGACTTGTCGAAAGTTTAACACTGTACTAACGAATTAGTGCCAAATCGGCAGCTCATCTACAATACAGACCTGTCAAAAGTTTAACACTGTACTAACGAATTAGTGCCGAATCGGCAGCTCATCTACAGTACAGAGCTGTCAAAAGTTTAACACTGTGCTAACGAATTAGTGTCGAATCGGCAGCTCATCTACAATACAGACCTGTCAAAAGTTTAACACTGTACTAACGAATTAGTGCCGAATCGGCAGCTCATCTACAGTACAGAGCTGTCAAAAGTTTAACACTGTGCTAACGAATTAGTGTCGAATCGGCAGCTCATCTACAATACAGACCTGTCAAAAGTTTAACACTGTACTAACGAATTAGTGTCGAATCGGCAGCTCATCTACAATACAGACCTGTCAAAAGTTTAACACTGTACTAACGAATTAGTGCCGAATCGGCAGCTCATCTACAATACAGAGCTGTCAAAAGTTTAACACTGTACTAACGAATTAGTGTCGAATCGGCAGCTCATCTACAATACAGAGCTGTCAAAAGTTTAACACTGTACTAACGAATTAGTGTCGAATCGGCAGCTCATCTACAATACAGACCTGTCAAAAGTTTAACACTGTACTAACGAATTAGTGTCGAATCGGCAGCTCATCTACAATACAGACCTGTCAAAAGTTTAACACTGTACTAACGAATTAGTGTCGAATCGGCAGCTCATCTACAATACAGACCTGTCAAAAGTTTAACCTGTACTAACGAATTAGTGTCGAATCGGCAGCTCATCTACAATACAGACCTGTCAAAAGTTTAACACTGTACTAACGAATTAGTGCCGAATCGGCAGCTCATCTACAATACAGAGCTGTCAAAAGTTTAACACTGTACTAACGAATTAGTGTCGAATCGGCAGCTCATCTACAATACAGAGCTGTCAAAAGTTTAACACTGTGCTAACGAATTAGTGCCAAATCGGCAGCTCAACTACGGTACAGACCTGTCCAAAGTTTAACACTGTACTAACGAATAAGAGCCGAATCGGCAGCTCATCTACAGTACAGACCTGTCCAAAGTTTAACACTATACTAACGAATTAGTGCCAAATCGGCAGCTCATCTACAGTACAGACCTGTCCAAAGTTTAACACTGTACTAACGAATTAGTGCCGAATCGGCAGCTCATCTACAGTACAGACCTGTCAAAAGTTTAACACTGTACTAACGAATAAGAGCCGAATCGGCAGCTCATCTACAGTACAGACTTGTCGAAAGTTTAACACTGTACTAACGAATTAGTGCCAAATCGGCAGCTCATCTACAGTACAGACCTGTCAAAAGTTTAACACTGTACTAACGAATTAGTGCCAAATCGGCAGCTCATCTACAGTACAGACCTGTCAAAAGTTTAACACTGTACTAACGAATTAGTGCCGAATCGGCAGCTCATCTACAGTACAGACCTGTCAAAAGTTTAACACTGTACTAACGAATTAGTGCCGAATCGGCAGCTCATCTATAGTACAGACCTGTGCAAAGTTTAACACTGTACTAACGAATTAGTGCCGAATCGGCAGCTCATCTACAGTACAGAGCTGTCAAAAGTTTAACACTGTGCTAACGAATTAGTGCCGAATCGGCAGCTCATCTACAGTACAGACCTGTCCAAAGTTTAACACTGTACTAACGAATAAGAGCCGAATCGGCAGCTCATCTACATTACAGACCTGTCCAAAGTTTAACACTGTACTAACGAATTAGTGCCGAATCGGCAGCTCATCTACAGTACAGACCTGTCAAAAGTTTAACACTGTACTAACGAATTAGTGCCGAATCGGCAGCTCATCTACAATACAGACCTGTCAAAAGTTTAACACTGTACTAACGAATTAGTGCGGAATCGGCAGCTCATCTACAGTACAGACCTGTCAAAAGTTTAACACTGTGCTAACGAATTAGTGCCGAATCGGCAGCTCATCTACAGTACAGACCTGTCCAAAGTTTAACACTGTACTAACGAATTAGTACCAAATCGGAAGCTCATCTACAGTACAGACCTGTCAAAAGTTTAACACTGTGCTAACGAATTAGTGCCGAATCGGCAGCTCATCTACAGTACAGACCTGTCCAAAGTTTAACACTGTACTAACGAATTAGTGCCGAATCGGCAGCTCATCTACAGTACAGACCTGTCAAAAGTTTAACACTGTACTAACGAATTAGTGCCGAATCGGCAGCTCATCTACAATACAGACCTGTCCAAAGTTTAACACTGTACTAACGAATTAGTGCCAAATCGGAAGCTCATCTACAGTACAGACCTGTCAAAAGTTTAACACTGTGCTAACGAATTAGTGCCGAATCGGCAGCTCATCTACAATACAGACCTGTCAAAAGTTTAACACTGTACTAACGAATTAGTGCCGAATCGGCAGCTCATCTACGGTACAGACCTGTCCAAAGTTTAACACTGTGCTAACGAATTATTGCCGAATCGGCTGCTCATCTACAGTACAGACCTGTCAAAAGTTTAACACTGTGCTAACGAATTAGTGCCGAATCGGCAGCTCATCTACAGTACAGACCTGTCAAAAGTTTAACACTGTACTAACGAATTAGTGCCGAATCGGCAGCTCATCTACAGTACAGACCTGTCGAAAGTTTAACACTGTACTAACGAATTAGTGCCGAATCGGCAGCTCATCTACAGTACAGACCTGTTGAAAGTTTAACACTGTGCTAACGAATTAGTGCCGAATCGGCAGCTCATCTACAGTACAGACCTGTCCAAAGTTTAACACTGTACTAACGAATTAGTGCCGAATCGGCAGCTCATCTACAGTACAGACCTGTCGAAAGTTTAACACTGTGCTAACGAATTAGTGCCGAATCGGCAGCTCATCTACAGTACAGACCTGTCCAAAGTTTAACACTGTACTAACGAATTAGTGCCGAATCGACAGCTCATCTACAGTACAGACCTGTCCAAAGTTTAACACTGTGCTAACGAATTAGTGCCGAATCGGCAGCTCATCTACATTACAGACCTGTCCAAAATTTAACACTATACTAACGAATTAGTTTGAATCGGCAGCTCATCTACGGTACAGACCTGTCCAAAGTTTAACACTGTGCTAACGAATTAGTTTGAATCGGCAGCTCATCTACAGTACAGACCTGTCCAAAGTTTAACACCGTACTAACGAATTAGTGCCGAATCGGCAGCTCATCTACAGTACAGACCTGTCCAAAGTTTAACACCGTACTAACGAATTAGTGCCGAATCGGCAGCTCATCTACAGTACAGACCTGTCCAAAGTTTAACACTGTACTAACGAATTAGTGCCGAATCGGCAGCTCATCTACAATACAGACCTGTCAAAAGTTTAACACTGTACTAACGAATTAGTGCCAAATCGGCAGCTCATCTACGGTACAGACCTGTCCAAAGTTTCACGTACTAACGAATTAGTGCCAATCGGAAGCTCATCTACAGTACAGACCTGTCCAAAGTTTAACACTGTACTAACGAATTAGTGCCGAATCGGCAGCTCATCTACAGTACAGACCTGTCCAAAGTTTAACACTGTACTAACGAATTAGTGCCAAATCGGAAGCTCATCTACAGTACAGACTTGTCGAAAGTTTAACACTGTACTAACGAATTAGTGCCGAATCGGCAGCTCATCTACAGTACAGACCTGTGCAAAGTTTAACACTATACTAACGAATTAGTGCCGAATCGGCAGCTCATGTACAGTACAGACCTGTCCAAAGTTTAACACTGTACTAACGAATTAGTGCCGAATCGGCGCTTCATCTACAGTACAGACCTGTCAAAAGTTTAACACTGTGCTAACGAATTAGTGCCGAATCGGCAGCTCATCTACAGTACAGACCTGTCCCAAGTTTAACACTATACTAACGAATTAGTGCCGAATCGGCAGCTCATCTACAGTACAGACCTGTCCAAAGATTACACTGTACTAACGAATTAGTGCCGAATCGGCAGCTCATCTACAGTACAGACCTGTCCAAAGTTTAACACTGTGCTAACGAATTAGTGCCGAATCGGCAGCTCATCTACAGTACAGACCTGTCCCAAGTTTAACACTGTACTAACGAATTAGTGCCGAATCGGCAGCTCATCTACAGTACAGTCCTGTCCAAAGTTTAACACTATACTAACGAATTAGTCCGAATCGGCAGTCATCTACAGTACAGACCTGTCAAAGTTTAACACTGTACTAACGAATTAGTGCCGAATCGGCAGCTCATCTACAACAGACCTGTCAAAGTTAACACTGTACTAACGAATTAGTGCCGAATCGGCAGCTCATCTACAGTACAGACCTGTCCAAAGTTTAACACTGTACTAACGAATTAGTGCCGAATCGGCAGCTCATCTACAGTACAGACCTGTCCAAAGTTAACACTGTATATAACGAATTAGTGCCGAATCGGCAGCTCATCTACAGTACAGACCTGTCAAAGTTTAACACTGTACTAACGAATTAGTGCCGAATCGGCAGCTCATCTACAGTACAGACCTGTCCAAAGTTTAACACTGTACTAACGAATTAGTGCCGAATCGGCAGCTCATCTACAGTACAGACCTGTCCAAAGTTTAACACTGTACTAACGAATTAGTGCCGATCGCAGCTATCTACAGTACAGACCTGTCCAAAGTTTAACAATGTACTAACGAATTAGTGCCGAATCGGCAGCTCATCTACAGTACAGACCTGTCCAAAGTTTAACACTGTACTAACGAATTAGTGCCGAATCGGCAGCTCATCTACAGTACAGACCTGTCAAAGTTTAACACTGTACTAACGAATTAGTGCCGAATCGGCAGTCATCTACTGTACAGACCTGTCAAAGTTTAACAATGTACTAACGAATTAGTGCCGAATCGGCAGCATCTACAGTACAGACCTGTCCAAAGTTTAACACTATACTAACGAATTAGTGCCGAATCGGCAGCTCATCTACAGTACAGACCTGTCCAAAGTTTAACACGTACTAACGAATTAGTGCCGAATCGACAGCTCATCTACAGTACGACCAGTCCAAAGTTTAACACTGTACTAACGAATTAGTGCCGAATCGACAGCTCATCTACAGTTACAGACCTGTCCAAAGTTTAACACTGTACTAACGAATTAGTGCCGAATCGGCAGCTCATCTACAGTACAGACCTGTCCAAAGTTTAACACTGTACTAACGAATTAGTGCCGAATCGGCAGCTCATCTACAGTACAGACCTGTCCAAAGTTAAACACTGTCTAACGAATTAGTGCCGAATCGGCAGCTTCATCTACAGTACAGACCTGTCCAAGTTTAACACTGTACTAACGAATTAGTGCCGAATCGGCAGCATCATCTACAGTACAGTCCTGTCCCAAGTTTAACACTGTACTAACGAATTAGTCCGAATCGCAGCTCATCTACAGTACAGACCTGTCCAAAGTTAACACTATACTAACGAATTAGTGCCGAATCGGCAGCTCATCTACAATACAGACCTGTCCAAAGTTTAACACTGTACTAACGAATTAGTGCCGAATCGGCAGCTCATCTACAAACAGACCTGTCAAAGTTTAACACTGTACTAACGAATTAGTGCCGAAATCGAAAGCTTCATCAGCGTACAGACCTGTCAAAGTTTAACACTGTACTAACGATTAGTGCCGAATCGGAAGCTCATCTACAGTACAGACCTGTCCAAAGTTTAACACTATACTAACGAATTAGTGCCGAATCGGCAGCTCATCTACAGTACAGACCTGTCCAAAGTTTAACACTGTACTAACGAATTAGTGCCAAATCGGCAGCTCATCTACGTACAGACCTGTCAAAAGTTTAACACTGTACTAAACGAATTAGTGCCAAATCGGCAGCTCATCTACAGTAACAGACCTGTCAAAAGTTTAACACTGTGCTAACGAATTAGTGCCGAATCGGCAGCTCATCTACAGTACAGACTTGTCGAAAGTTTAACACTGTTCTAACGAATTAGTGCCGAATCGGCAGCTCATCTACAATACAGACCTGTCAAAAGTTTAACACTATACTAACGAATTAGTGCCGAATCGGCAGCTCATCTACAGTACAGACCTGTCCAAAGTTTAACACTACTAACGAATTAGTGCCGAATCGGCAGCTCATCTACAGTACAGACCTGTCCAAAGTTTAACACTGTACTAACGAATTAGTGCCGAATCGGCAGCTCATCTACAGTACAGACCTGTCCAAAGTTTAACACTGTACTAACGAATTAGTGCCGTATCGGCAGCTTCATCTACATTACAGACCTGTCCAAAAGTTTAACACTGTACTAACGAATTAGTGCCGAATCGGCAGCTCATCTACAGTACAGACTTGTCGAAAGTTTAACACTGTACTAACGAATTAGTGTCGAATCGGCAGCTCATCTACAATACAGACCTGTCCAAAGTTTAACACTGTACTAACGAATTAGTGCCGAATCGGCAGCTCATCTACAGTACAGACTGTCAAAAGTTTAACACTGTACTAACGAATTAGTGCAAAATCGGCAGCCATCTACAGTACAGACCTGTCCAAAGTTTAACACTATACTAACGAATTAGTGCCGAATCGGCAGCTCATCTACAGTACAGACCTGTCCAAAAGTTTAACACTGTACTAACGAATTAGTGCCGAATCGGCAGCTCATCTACAGTACAGACCTGTCAAAAGTTTAACACTACTAACGAATTAGTTCGAATCGGCAGTCATCTAAAATACGACCTGTCAAAAGTTTAACACTGTACTAACGATTAGTGCCGAATCGGCAGCTCATCTACAGTACAGACCTGTGCAAAGTTTAACACTGTACTAACGAATTAGTGCCAAATCGGAAGCTCATCTACGTACAGACCTGTCCAAAGTTTAACACTGTCTAACGAATTAGTGCCGAATCGGAAGCTCATCTACATTACAGACCTGTCCAAAGTTTAACACTGTACTAACGAATAGTGCCGAATCGGCAGCTCATACTACAGACCTGTCCAAAGTTTAACACTGTACTAACGAATAGTGCCGAATCGGCAGCTCATCTACAGTACAGACCTGTCCAAAGTTTAACACTATACTAACGAATTAGTGCCGAATCGGCAGTCATCTACAGTACAGACCTGTCAAAAGTTTAACACTATACTAACGAATTAGTGCCGAATCGGCAGCTCATCTACAGTACAGACCTGTCAAAGTTTAACACATGTACTAACGAATTAGTGCCGAATCGGCAGCTTCATCTACAGTACAGACCTGTCAAAGTTTAACACTGTACTAACGAATTAGTGCCGAATCGGCAGCTCATCTACAGTACAGACCTGTCCAAAGTTTAACACTATACTAACGAATTAGTGCCAATCGGAAGCTCATCTACAGTACAGACCTGTCCAAAGTTTAACACTGTGCTAACGAATTAGTGCCGAATCGGCAGCTCATCTACAGTACAGACCTGTCCAAAGTTTAACACTGTACTAACGAATTAGTGCCGAATCGGCAGCTCATCTACAGTACAGACCTGTCAAAAGTTTAACACTGTACTAACGAATTAGTGCCGAATCGGCAGCTCATCTACAGTACAGACCTGTCAAAGTTTAACACTATACTAACGAATTAGTGCCGAATCGGCAGCTCATCTACAGTACAGACCTGTCCAAGTTTAACACTGTACTAACGAATTAGTGCCGAATCGGCAGTTCATCTACAGTACAGACCTGTCAAAAGTTTAACACTATACTAACGAATTAGTGCCGAATCGGCAGCTCATCTACAGTACAGACCTGTGCAAAGTTTAACACTGTACTAACGAATTAGTGCCGAATCGGCAGCTCATCTACAGTACAGACCTGTCCAAAGTTTAACACTGTGCTAACGAATTAGTGCCGAATCGGCAGTCATCTACAGTACAGACCTGTCAAAGTTTAACACTGTACTAACGAATTAGTGCCAAATCGGCAGCTCATCTACGTACAGACCTGTCCAAAGTTTAACACTGTGCTAACGAATTAGTGCCGAATCGGAGCTCATCTACAGTACAGACCTGTCCAAAGTTTAACACTGTACTAACGAATAAGTGCCGAATCGGCAGCTCATCTACGGTACAGACCTGTCCAAAGTTTAACACTGTACTAACGAATAGTGCCGAATCGGCAGCTCATCTACAGTACAGACCTGTCCAAAGTTTAACACTATACTAACGAATTAGTGCCGAATCGGCAGCTCATCTACAGTACAGACCTGTCAAAGTTTAACACTGTACTAACGAATTAGTGCCGAATCGGCAGCTCATCTACAGTACAGACTGTCGAAAGTTTAACACTGTACTAACGAATTAGTGCCAATCGGCAGCTCATCTACAGTACAGACCTGTCAAAGTTTAACACTGTACTAACGAATTAGTGCCGAATCGGCAGCTCATCTACAGTACAGACTGTCAAAAGTTTAACACTGTGCTAACGAATTAGTGCGAATCGGCAGCTCATCTACAGTACAGACCTGTCAAAAGTTTAACACTGTACTAACGAATTAGTGCCGAATCGGCAGCTCATCTACAGTACAGACCTGTCAAAAGTTTAACACTGTGCTAACGAATTAGTGCGAATCGGCAGCTCATCTACATACAGACCTGTCAAAAGTTTAACACTGTACTAACGAATTAGTGCCGAATCGGCAGCTCATCTACAATACAGACCTGTCAAAAGTTTAACACTGTACTAACGAATTAGTGCCGAATCGGCAGCTCATCTACAGTACAGACTGTCAAAAGTTTAACACTGTCTAACGAATTAGTGCCAAATCGGCAGCTCAACTACGTACAGACCTGTCCAAAGTTTAACACTGTACTAACGAATTAAGTGCCGAATCGGCAGCTCATCTACAGTACAGACCTGTCCAAAGTTTAACACTATACTAACGAATTAGTGCCGAATCGGCAGCTCATCTACAGTACAGACCTGTCCAAAGTTTAACACTGTACTAACGAATTAGTGCCGAATCGGCAGCTCATCTACAGTACAGACCTGTCAAAAGTTTAACACTGTACTAACGAATAAGTGCCGAATCGGCAGCTCATCTACAGTACAGACCTGTCGAAAGTTTAACACTGTACTAACGAATTAGTGCCAAATCGGCAGCTCATCTACAGTACAGACCTGTCAAAGTTTAACACTGTACTAACGAATTAGTGCCGAATCGGCAGCTCATCTACAGTACAGACCTGTCAAAGTTTAACACTGTACTAACGAATTAGTGCCGAATCGGCAGCTCATCTACAGTACAGACCTGTCAAAAGTTTAACACTGTACTAACGAATTAGTGCCGAATCGGCAGCTCATCTACAGTACAGACCTGTCAAAGTTTAACACTGTACTAACGAATTAGTGCCGAATCGGCAGCTCATCTACAGTACAGACCTGTCCAAAGTTTAACACTATACTAACGAATTAGTGCCGAATCGGCAGCTCATCTACAGTACAGACCTGTCCAAAGTTTAACACTATACTAACGAATTAGTGCCGAATCGGCAGCTCATCTACAGTACAGACCTGTCAAAAGTTTAACACTGTACTAACGAATTAGTGCCGAATCGGCAGCTCATCTACAGTACAGACCTGTCCAAAGTTTAACACTTACTAACGAATTAGTGCCGAATCGGAGCTCATCTACAGTACAGACCTGTCAAAAGTTTAACACTGTCTAACGAATTAGTGCCGAATCGGCAGCTCATCTACAGTACAGACCTGTCAAAGTTTAACACTGTACTAACGAATTAGTGCCGAATCGGCAGCTCATCTACAGTACAGACCTGTCCAAAGTTTAACACTGTACTAACGAATTAGTGCCGAATCGGCAGCTCATCTACAGTACAGACCTGTCAAAGTTTAACACTGTACTAACGAATTAGTGCCGAATCGGCAGCTCATCTACAGTACAGACCTGTCAAAAGTTTAACACTGTACTAACGAATTAGTGCCGAATCGGCAGCTCATCTACAGTACAGACCTGTCGAAAGTTTAACACTGTACTAACGAATTAGTGCCGAATCGGCAGCTCATCTACAGTACAGACCTGTTGAAAGTTTAACACTATACTAACGAATTAGTGCCGAATCGGCAGCTCATCTACAGTACAGACCTGTCCAAAGTTTAACACTGTACTAACGAATTAGTGCCGAATCGGCAGCTCATCTACAGTACAGACCTGTCGAAAGTTTAACACTGTACTAACGAATTAGTGCCGAATCGGCAGCTCATCTACAGTACAGACCTGTCCAAAGTTTAACACTGTACTAACGAATTAGTGCCGAATCGACAGCTCATCTACAGTACAGACCTGTCCAAAGTTTAACACTGTACTAACGAATTAGTGCCGAATCGGCAGCTCATCTACAGTACAGACCTGTCAAAATTTAACACTATACTAACGAATTAGTGAATCGGCAGCTCATCTACGTACAGACCTGTCCAAAGTTTAACACTATACTAACGAATTAGTGAATCGGCAGTCATCTACAGTACAGACCTGTCCAAAGTTTAACACTACTAACGAATTAGTGCCGAATCGCAGCTCATCTACAGTACAGACCTGTCCAAAGTTAACACTACTAACGAATTAGTGCCGAATCGGCAGTTCATCTACAGTACAGACCTGTCCAAAGTTTAACACTGTACTAACGAATTAGTGCCGAATCGGCAGCTCATCTACAGTACAGACCTGTCAAAAGTTTAACACTGTACTAACGAATTAGTGCCAATCGGCAGCTCATCTACAGTACAGACCTGTCCAAAGTTTAACACTATACTAACGAATTAGTGCCGAATCGGAAGCTCATCTACAGTACAGACCTGTCCAAAGTTTAACACTATACTAACGAATTAGTGCCGAATCGGCAGCTCATCTACAGTACAGACCTGTCCAAAGTTTAACACTGTACTAACGAATTAGTGCCGAATCGGAAGCTCATCTACAGTACAGACTGTCGAAAGTTTAACACTATACTAACGAATTAGTGCCGAATCGGAAGCTCATCTACAGTACAGACCTGTCAAAGTTTAACACTGTACTAACGAATTAGTGCCGAATCGGCAGCTCATCTACAGTACAGACCTTCCAAAGTTTAACACTATACTAACGAATTAGTGCCGAATCGGCAGCTCATCTACAATACAGACCTGTCCAAAGTTTAACACTATACTAACGAATTAGTGCCGAATCGGCAGCTCATCTACAGTACAGACCTGTCCAAAGTTTAACACTGTACTAACGAATTAGTGCCAATCGGCAGCTCATCTACAGTACAGACCTGTCCAAAGTTTAACACTATACTAACGAATTAGTGCCGAATCGGCAGCTCATCTACAGTACAGACCTGTCAAAGTTTAACACTATACTAACGAATTAGTGCCGAATCGGAAGCTCATCTACAGTACAGACCTGTCCAAAGTTTAACACTATACTAACGAATTAGTGCCGAATCGGCAGCTCATCTACAGTACAGACCTGTCCAAAGTTTAACACTATACTAACGAATTAGTGCCGAATCGGCAGCTCATCTACAGTACAGACCTGTCCAAAGTTTAACACTGTACTAACGAATTAGTGCCGAATCGGCAGCTCATCTACAGTACAGACCTGTCCAAAGTTTAACACTGTACTAACGAATTAGTGCCGAATCGGAGCTCATCTACAGTACAGACCTGTCAAAGTTTAACACTGTACTAACGAATTAGTGCCGAATCGGAGCTCATCTACAGTACAGACCTGTCGAAAGTTTAACACTGTACTAACGAATTAGTGCCGAATCGGCAGCTCATCTACAGTACAGACCTGTCCAAAGTTTAACACTATACTAACGAATTAGTGCCGAATCGGCAGCTCATCTACAGTACAGACCTGTCCAAAGTTTAACACTGTACTAACGAATTAGTTCCGAATCGGCAGCTCATCTACAGTACAGACCTGTCAAAGTTTAACACTGTACTAACGAATTAGTGCCGAATCGGCAGCTCATCTACAGTACAGACCTGTCCAAAGTTTAACACTCTACTAACGAATTAGTGCCGAATCGGCAGCTCATCTACAGTACAGACCTGTCCAAAGTTTAACACTATACTAACGAATTAGTGCCAATCGGAAGCTCATCTATAGTACAGACCTGTCAAAGTTTAACACTATACTAACGAATTAGTGCCGAAATCGGCAGCTCATCTACAGTACAGACCTTGTCCAAAGTTTAACACTGTACTAACGAATTAGTGCCGAATCGGCAGCTCATCTACAGTACAGACCTGTCCAAAGTTTAACACTGTACTAACGAATTAGTGCCGAATCGGCAGCTCATCTACAGTACAGACCTGTCAAAAGTTTAACACTGTACTAACGAATTAGTGCCGAATCGGCAGCTCATCTACAGTACAGACCTGTCCAAAGTTTAACACTGTACTAACGAATTAGTGCCGAATCGGCAGCTCATCTACAGTACAGACCTGTCCAAAGTTTAACACTGTACTAACGAATTAGTGCCAAATCGGAAGCTCATCTATAGTACAGACCTGTCAAAAGTTTAACACTGTACTAAAGAATTAGTGCCAAATCGGAAGCTCATCTACAGTACAGACCTGTCAAAAGTTTAACACTGTACTAACGAATTAGTGCCAAATCGGAAGCTCATCTATAGTACAGACCTGTCAAAAGTTTAACACTGTACTAACGAATTAGTGCCGAATCGGCAGCTCATCTACAGTACAGACCTGTCCAAAGTTTAACACTGTACTAACGAATTAGTGCCGAATCGGCAGCTCATCTATAGTACAGACCTGTCAAAACTTTAACACTGTACTAACGAATTAGTGCCGAATCGGAAGCTCATCTACAGTACAGACCTGTCAAAAGTTTAACACTGTACTAACGAATTATTGCCGAATCGGCAGCTCATCTACAGTACAGACCTGTCAAAAGTTTAACACTGTACTAACGAATTAGTGCCGAATCGACAGCTCATCTACAGTACAGACCTGTCCAAAGTTTAACACTGTGCTAACGAATTAGTGCCGAATCGGAAGCTCATCTACAGTACAGACCTGTCCAAAGTTTAACACTGTACTAACGAATTAGTGCCGAATCGGCAGCTCATCTACAGTACAGACCTGTCCAAAGTTTAACACTGTACTAACGAATTAGTGCCGAATCGGCAGCTCATCTATAGTACAGACCTGTCAAAAGTTTAACACTGTACTAACGAATTAGTGCCGAATCGGAAGCTCATCTACAGCACAGACCTGTCAAAAGTTTAACACTGTACTAACGAATTATTGCCGAATCGGCAGCTCATCTACAGTACAGACCTGTCCAAAGTTTAACACTGTACTAACGAATTAGTGCCGAATCGGCAGCTCATCTACAATACAGACCTGTCCAAAGTTTAACACTGTGCTAACGAATTAGTGCCGAATCGGCAGCTCATCTACAATACAGACCTGTCAAAAGTTTAACACTGTACTAACGAATTAGTGCCGAATCGGCAGCTCATCTACAATACAGACCTGTCCAAAGTTTAACACTGTGCTAACGAATTAGTGCCGAATCGGCAGCTCACCTATAGTACAGACCTGTCGAAAGTTTAACACTGTACTAACGAATTAGTGCCAAATCGGAAGCTCATCTACAATACAGACCTGTCCAAAGTTTAACACTGTGCTAACGAATTAGTGCCGAATCGGCAGCTCATCTATAGTACAGACCTGTGCAAAGTTTAACACTGTACTAACGAATTAGTGCCAAATCGGAAGCTCATCTATAGTACAGACCTGTCCAAAGTTTCACACTGTGCTAACGAATTAGTGCCGAATCGGCAGCTCATCTACAGTACAGACCTGTCCAAAGTTTAACACTGTACTAACGAATTAGTGCCGAATCGGCAGCTCATCTATAGTACAGACCTGTGCAAAGTTTAACACTGTACTAACGAATTAGTGCCAAATCGGAAGCTCATCTATAGTACAGACCTGTCCAAAGTTTAACACTGTGCTAACGAATTAGTGCCGAATCGGCAGCTCATCTACAGTACAGACCTGTCCAAAGTTTAACACTGTGCTAACGAATTAGTGCCGAATCGGCAGCTCATCTATAGTACAGACCTGTCCAAAGTTTAACACTGTGCTAACGAATTAGTGCCGAATCGGCAGCTCATCTACAGTACAGACCTGTCAAAAGTTTAACACTGTGCTAAAGAATTAGTGCCGAATCGGCAGCTCATCTACAGTACTGACCTGTCCAAAGTTTAACACTGTACTAACGAATTAGTGCCGAATCGGCAGCTCATCTATAGTACAGACCTGTCCAAAGTTTAACACTGTGCTAACGAATTAGTGCCGAATCGGCAGCTCATCTACAGTACAGACCTGTCCAAAGTTTAACACTGTGCTAACGAATTAGTGCCGAATCGGCAGCTCATCTACAGTACAGACCTGTCCAAAGTTTAACACTGTACTAACGAATTAGTGCCGAATCGGCAGCTCATCTACAGTACAGACCTGTCCAAAGTTTAACACTGTACTAACGAATTAGTGCCAAATCGGAAGCTCATCTACAGTACAGACTTGTCCAAAGTTTAACACTGTACTAACGAAGTAGTGCCGAATCGGCAGCTCATCTACAGTACAGACCTGTCCAAAGTTTAACACTGTACTAACGAATTAGTGCCGAATCGGCAGCTCATCTACAGTACAGACCTGTCAAAAGTTTAACAATGTACTAACGAATTAGTGCCGAATCGGCAGCTCATCTACAGTACAGACCTGTCCAAAGTTTAACACTGTACTAACGAATTAGTGCCGAATCGGCAGCTCATCTACAATACAGACCTGTCCAAAGTTTAACACTGTACTAACGAATTAGTGCCGAATCGACAGCTCATCTACAATACAGACCTGTCCAAAGTTTAACACTGTACTAACGAATTAGTGCCGAATCGGCAGCTCATCTACAGTACAGACCTGTCAAAAGTTTAACAATGTACTAACGAATTAGTGCCGAATCGGCAGCTCATCTACAGTACAGACCTGTCCAAAGTTTAACACTGTGCTAACGAATTAGTGCCGAATCGGAAGCTCATCTACAGTACAGACCTGTCAAAAGTTTAACAATGTACCTACGAATTAGTGCCGAATCGGCAGCTCATCTACAGTACAGACCTGTCCAAAGTTTAACACTGTGCTAACGAATTAGTGCCGAATCGGAAGCTCATCTACAGTACAGACCTGTCAAAAGTTTAACACTATACTAACGAATTAGTGCCGAATCGGCAGCTCATCTACAGTACAGACCTGTCAAAAGTTTAACAATGTACTAACGAATTAGTGCCGAATCGGCAGCTCATCTACAGTAGAGACCTGTCAAAAGTTTAACACTATACTAACAAATTAGTGCCGAATCGGAAGCTCATCTACAGTACAGACCTGTGCAAAGTTTAACACTGTGCTAACGAATTAGTGCCGAATCGGCAGCTCATCTACAGTACAGACCTGTCCAAAGTTTAACACTGTGCTAACGAATTAGTGCCGAATCGGAAGCTCATCTACAGTACAGACCTGTCAAAAGTTTAACAATGTACTAACGAATTAGTGCCGAATCGGCAGCTCATCTACAGTACAGACCTGTCCAAAGTTTAACACTGTGCTAACGAATTAGTGCCGAATCGGAAGCTCATCTACAGTACAGACCTGTCAAAAGTTTAACACTATACTAACGAATTAGTGCCGAATCGGCAGCTCATCTACAGTACAGACCTGTCCAAAGTTTAACACTATACTAACGAATTAGTGCCGAATCGGCAGCTCATCTACAGTACAGACCTGTCCAAAGTTTAACAATGTACTAACGAATTAGTGCCGAATCGGCAGCTCATCTACAGTACAGACCTGTCCAAAGTTTAACACTGTGCTAACGAATTAGTGCCGAATCGGAAGCTCATCTACAGTACAGACCTGTCAAAAGTTTAACACTATACTAACGAATTAGTGCCGAATCGGCAGCTCATCTACAGTACAGACCTGTCCAAAGTTTAACACTATACTAACGAATTAGTGCCGAATCGGCAGCTCATCTACATTACAGACCTGTCCAAAGTTTAACAATGTACTAACGAATTAGTGCCGAATCGGCAGCTCATCTACAGTACAGACCTGTCCAAAGTTTAACACTGTGCTAACGAATTAGTGCCGAATCGGAAGCTCATCTACAGTACAGACCTGTCAAAAGTTTAACACTATACTAACGA
This sequence comes from Anadara kagoshimensis, assembly GCA_021292105.1. NCBI lineage: Eukaryota > Metazoa > Mollusca > Bivalvia > Arcoida > Arcidae > Anadara > Anadara kagoshimensis. The sequence continues at coordinate 45,436,214 of CM037875.1, forward strand.
ATTAGTGCCGAATCGGCAGCTCATCTACAGTACAGACCTGTCCAAAGTTTAACACTATACTAACGAATTAGTGCCGAATCGGCAGCTCATCTACAGTACAGACCTGTCCAAAGTTTAACAATGTACTAACGAATTAGTGCCGAATCGGCAGCTCATCTACAGTACAGACCTGTCCAAAGTTTAACACTGTGCTAACGAATTAGTGCCGAATCGGAAGCTCATCTACAGTACAGACCTGTCAAAAGTTTAACACTGTACTAACGAATTAGTGCCGAATCGGCAGCTCATCTATAGTACAGACCTGTCCAAAGTTTAACACTATACTAACGAATTAGTGCCGAATCGGCAGCTCATCTACAGTACAGAGCTGTCAAAAGTTTAACACTATACTAACGAATTAGTGCCGAATCGGAAGCTCATCTACAGTACAGACCTGTCAAAAGTTTAACACTGTACTAACGAATTAGTGCCGAATCGGAAGCTCATCTACAGTACAGACCTGTCAAAAGTTTAACACTGTACTAACGAATTAGTGCAAAATCGGCAGCTCATCTACAGTACAGACCTGTCCAAAGTTTAACACTGTACTAACGAATTAGTGCCAAATCGGCAGCTCATCTACAATACAGACCTGTCCAAAGTTTAACACTGTACTAACGAATTAGTGCAAAATCGGCAGCTCATCTACAGTACAGACCTGTCCAAAGTTTAACACTGTACTAACGAATTAGTGCCGAATCGGCAGCTCATCTACAGTACAGACCTGTCCAAAGTTTAACACTGTACTAACGAATTAGTGCAAAATCGGCAGCTCATCTACAGTACAGACCTGTCAAAAGTTTAACACTGTACTAACGAATTAGTGCCAAATCGGCAGCTCATCTACAATACAGACCTGTCAAAAGTTTAACAATGTACTAACGAATTAGTGCCGAATCGGCAGCTCATCTACAGTACAGACCTGTCCAAAGTTTAACACTGTGCTAACGAATTAGTGCCGAATCGGAAGCTCATCTACAGTACAGACCTGTCAAAAGTTTAACACTATACTAACGAATTAGTGCCGAATCGGCAGCTCATCTACAGTACAGACCTGTCAAAAGTTTAACAATGTACTAACGAATTAGTGCCGAATCGGAAGCTCATCTACAGTACAGACCTGTCAAAAGTTTAACACTGTACTAACGAATTAGTGCCGAATCGGCAGCTCATCTACAGTACAGACCTGTCCAAAGTTTAACACTGTACTAACGAATTAGTGCCGAATCGGCAGCTCATCTACAGTACAGACCTGTCCAAAGTTTAACACTGTGCTAACGAATTAGTGCCGAATCGGCAGCTCATCTACAGTACAGACCTGTCCAAAGTTTAACACTGTGCTAACGAATTAGTGCCGAATCGGCAGCTCATCTACAGTACAGACCTGTCCAAAGTTTAACACTGTGCTAACAAATTAGTGCCGAATCGGCAGCTCATCTACAGTACAGACCTGTCCAAAGTTTAACACTGTGCTAACGAATTAGTGCCGAATCGGAAGCTCATCTACAGTACAGACCTGTCCAAAGTTTAACACTGTGCTAACGAATTAGTGCCGAATCGGCAGCTCATCTACAGTACAGACCTGTCCAAAGTTTAACACTGTGCTAACAAATTAGTGCCGAATCGGCAGCTCATCTACAGTACAGACCTGTCCAAAGTTTAACACTGTGCTAACAAATTAGTGCCGAATCGGCAGCTCATCTATAGTACAGACCTGTCCAAAGTTTAACACTGTACTAACGAATTAGTGCCGAATCGGCAGCTCATCTATAGTACAGACCTGTCAAAAGTTTAACACTGTACTAATGAATTAGTGCCGAATCGGCAGCTCATCTACAGTACAGACCTGTCAAAAGTTTAACACTGTACTAACGAATTAGTCCGAATCGGCAGCTCATCTACAGTACAGACCTGTCAAAAGTTTAACACTGTACTTTAACGAATTAGTCCGAATCGGCAGCTCATCTACAGTACAGACCTGTCCAAAGTTTAACACTGTACTTTAACGAATTAGTCCGAATCGGCAGCTCATCCTGGCTTTTCATCAACTGTTTTATCTCATGGCAGCTTCTCTGTCACTGGTTATCCATATCTGAGCCACTCAACAAACGAGCTTTGATTCTTTTTCGTTGAATTCAGTGTTAAACTTTCGACAGGTGTGTAATGTACGTTTAACATAATTTTATTAAGAGACTAGTCAACAGGCAACAACAAGCGAGTCGTAGAGCTACAATATATTGTAGTCCTTCCCGTAGTCAATCAATCTATCAACACTGACAAACAACAATATTTGAAATATGTAGGCACTATCACGGAACATGTAAACACGGTCATAAAACACGTAGACACCGGATACCGTCATGAAATATGTAGGCACTATCACGGAACATGTAAACACGGTCATAAAACACGTAGACACCGGGTACCGTCATGAAATATGAAGGCACTATCACGGAACATGTAAACACGGTCATAAAACACGTAGACACCGAGTACCGTCATGAAATATGAAGGCACTATCACGGAGCACGTAAACACGGTTATAAAACACGTAGACACCGAGTACCGTCATGAAATATGTTGGTACTATCACGGAACATGTAAACACGATAATAAAACACGTAGACACCGGGTACCGTCATGAACATATGTAGGTACTATCGCGGAACATGTATACACGGTCGTAAAACACGTAGACACCGGGTACCGTCATGAAATATGAAGGCACTATCACGGAGCACGTAAACACGGTTATAAAACACGTAGACACCGAGTACCGTCATGAAATATGTTGGCACTATCACAGAACACGTAAACACGGTTATAAAACACGTAGACACCAGGTACCGTCATGAAATATGTAGGCACTATCTCGAAAGATGTAAACACGGTCATAAAACACGTAGACACCGGATACCGTCATGAAATATGTAGGCACTATCACGGAACACTTAAACACTGTTATAAAACACGTAGACATCGGGTACCGTCATCAAATATGTTGGCACTATCACGGAACACGTAAACACGGTTATAAAACACGTAGACACTGGGTGCCGTCATGAAATATGTTGGCACTATCACGGAACACGTAAACACGGTTATAAAACACGTACACACCGGGTACCGTCATAAAATATGTAGGCATTATCTCGGAAGATGTAAACACGGTCATAAAACACGTAGACATCGGGTATCGTCATGAAATATGTAAGCACTATCACGGAACAGGTAAACACGGTTATAAAACACGTAGACACTGGGTATCGTCATGAAATATGTAGGCACTATCACGGAACATGTAAACACGGTCATAAAACACGTAGACACCGGGTACCTTTATGAAATATGTAGGCACTATCACGGAAGATGTATACACGGTCATAAAACACGTAGGCACCGGGTACCGTCATGAAATATGTAGGCACTATCACGGTCATAAAATACGTAGACACATTGTACCGTCATGAATTATGTACGCATTATTACGGAACATGTAAACACGGTCATAAAACACGTAGACACCGGGTTGCGTCATGAAACATGTAGGCACTATCACGGAACATGTAAACACGGTCATAAAACACGTAGACACCGGGTACCTTTATGAAATATGTAGGCACTATCACGGAAGATGTATACACGGTCATAAAACACGTAGGCACCGGGTACCGTCATGAAATATGTAGGCATTATCACGGTCATAAAACACGTAGACACTGGGTACCGTCATGAAATATGTAGGCACTATCATGGAACATGTATACACGGTCATAAAACACATGGACACCGGGTACTGTCATGAAATATGTAGGCACTATCACGGAACATGTAAACACGGTTATAAAACACGGAGCACCGGGTACTGTCATGAAATATGTAGGCACTATCATGGAACATATATACACGGTCATAAAACACGTGGACACCGGGTACTGTCATGAAATATGTAGGCACTATCATGTAAACAGTTGCAGAACATGTTAACCTTGTAACAGAACATGTTGACACGGTCATGGAACGTAAAGACACCGACCGTCAATGAAGTTGTAAGTACCGTTATAGAACACGTAGGCACCGGTACCTAAAATTTAAACACTGTCTTCGAACATTTTGACACTGCCACGGTCATGCGGTCATGGAACATGTAGACATTGTCACAAAATATAATCATCTATATAAAAAATCTCTTTTTAACATCAACGTTGGGTTATGCAAAACTAGAAATAAAAGTGAAATCCCCCTATTACTTTCCACGAAACGTATAGATACTTTCCCGGAAAATCTCATAATAAAACGATTATAATACAAAACGTGCACATATTGAGAATACCGGTAATGAAAATCAAACGGTGGTAATACCAAAACGAAAATAATCATTTTTCAGCTTTATTCTCAAGTTTAAGTGAAATACAACAGCAGTCATATATAGTTCAAGGTAATTTTTAAATAGTTCAAAAAGTATGATTTGAGGTAGAACTTGTTAAGTGCAAACGCCCTTGATACATTTTTGACCCTGGGTGCAACACGTATACGATGTGTACGGGCTATATTCGCAACAAACTTCCGGTGAAGGACACGGCTTGCTTCCGCATGTCAAAGGTTGCGCTGGTGGATAATACGGGTCATATGAACACATTTTCCCGACGCATTTTGTATTCGGTTTAATACTTGACACAAAGAGATCCAGAGCCGATGTCTGCTGCATTGGTGCCCCGTATGTAAATGGGCCGTTCCAATCCGGTGAAAACACTGGCCCGGAAACATTATAATATGGCGGACCGTCTTTAAATGTGATGTTACATTTAGATATTGGTATCTTGTCACACATGTTAACTTTTATGATAGCTTTAACGTTAAAGTCTAAAAATGTCTGAAATTCTTCCCTTGTTTTCTGGTCTGACAGGGCATCCATTAAATATCTCAAATTTCGAACGAAAATCCCTTTAAACATAATCCCATCATCGTCACAGGTCGGATCGCAGTACTCGGTAAATATCCCGGTTGTTTTATTTGTACTCTGAGCAATCGTAGCACGAGCGATTTTTTCGGCCAAATCTAAATACGTCTTGTTATTGGTTATTTTATAGACTTCTACCAATCCACCAATGAAAACACCGTTATTATATGTAGGTCCGTAGGCGTAGGTCGTCGTACAATTTTCCAGAAAAATCCCATCTGACAATAAATACGTTGTTTCATTAACAATTTTAGTTTTTAGAATAAATTCGTATATTTTATTCAGCTTTTTCAATACAGTTTTATCTTTTGTATGTCGTACAATTTTAGCTGCGAGTTGGAACATTTCAACATTCGTTATAGTTTGCTTGGCATTTTGATTATTGTCGAACCAAAAACCACTACAGTTACTATACGTATCCCAACCGGTTTTCCAACTCCAGTTAAAAATATCGATAGATGTTTGAAGAAATTCCTGATCGCCTAAGACCTCGTAAATTCTGGCATAACTAAGACCATACCATCCCATATCGTCAAATGAGGGATATGGACCGTATGCTTCCAGGAGGCTCTCAAGCTGTCGGTAGGAGTTTTGTATTACTGTTTTGTACCGCGTGCTGTTGGTATATGCCATGAAGTTTGTCATCGGTTCCAGAACTGCACCATTTTGCCAGAAGCCATCGAACCCATTCCAAATCTAAAAATAGAATTGCATGATACCAAATATAGTTTTAAATGATGATAAATATCTCATGGATGCATTCATATGATTTTAAAACTTTCATACACCCAAGTATTGTATGTATCATTTACTTTTTAGCTCACCTGAGCCAAAGGCTCAGATGAGCTATTGCAATCTATCACCGTCCGTCGTCCTTCGTCGGTCGTGCGTCGTCCGTCGTGCGTCGTGTGTAAACTTTACATTATAATCTTCTCCTCCAAAACTACCGGGCCAAATTTGATGAAACTTGGCGATTATCATGCCTGGGTAACAGCCTTTAAAAATTGTGTTCGGGGTTTTTCCACACCCAACAAGATGGCCGCCGTTACTAAAAATAGCGAAAAGACAAAAAAATCTTCTTCTCTGAAAGCAAAAGGTGCAGGCAAATTTTGATTAGATATTTAGATTCAACATACCTGGGAACATTAAAATTGTTTTTTTCATGAAAATTGAACGAAAAATAGGTTACGCGTTTTCTGCGTAAAATTATGTAATTTTGAAAATGAGACATTTAATGTTATAACTCAATAACGGCTGAAGATAATTGCATGGAGTTTTCACTGTTGATATTGTCTTGCTATTTTCTTCCAAAAGATATCAAGGTCAAAGGTCAAGGTCATGTCCCTGTGTTTGACCTTTGATAAAAAATGTATTATTTAAACATTTCAGGTTATAATGGCATGGGATTTTCAGTTAATTTTAGGTATTGACATGACAATCATTTTGATACATAGATCAAGGTCATGAGTTCAAAGGCCAAGGTCAAGGATGCACAACTATTACCGTTATAGTTGATTATCTGCAAAATTATTAACTTTTTGTATAGGTATACATATTAGAATATTGTAGGTAATGGCACAATGGTCATTTTGATATATTAATAAAGGTCATGGGTTCAAAGGTCAAGGTCACAGATGCAAAACAATACCGAAATGGTTAATTATCTCGAAAACTATAAACTTTTTGTATAGACATGTATAATACAATATTGAAGGAATTGATTTAACGATCATTTTGATATATAGATAAAGGTCATTGGTTCAAAAGTCAAGGTCACAGATGCGAAAGAATACCGAAATGGTTTATTATCTAGAAAACTATTAACTTTTTGTATAGACATGTATATTAGAATATGGTAGGTTTTGATTTAACGGTCATTTTGATATATAGATTAATGTCATGGGTTCAAAGGTCAAGGTCACAGATGCGAAAGAATACTGAAATGGTTAATTATCTCAAAACCTATAAGCTTTTTGTACAGACATGTATAATACAATATTGTAGGAATTGATTTAACAATGATTTTGATATATAGATTAAGGTCATGGATTCAAAGGTCAAGGTCACAGATGCGAAAAGATACTGAAATGGTTAATTATCTCAAAAACTATAAACTTTTTGTATAAACATGTATATTACAATATTGTAGGAGTTGATTTAACGATCATTTTGATATATAGATTAAGGTAATGTGTTCAAAGGTCAAGGTTACAGATAGGAAAGGATACTGAAATGGTTAATTATCTCGAAAACTATTAACTTTTTGTATAGGCATGTATATTTGAATATTGTAGGTAATGGCCCAACAATCATTTTGATATATAGATGAAGGTCATAGTTTCATACTTTTGTTTTGACTTTTTTAGCTGTTTATAAATAATGTGTTGTAGCTAGACTATATATTATATATATTAATATATTATACATATATTATATGTAGCAATCTCGGGACAAGGTATGATTAATTTGCAAAAATCGTTGCATTTAATTCTGCCTTACTGCTGAAAATTAGGAGTTCTCTTTAATAAATGTTATTGACCATTGAACCTCTGCATGAGATATGTACTTAGCCTCAGGTGAGCGTTAAGGCCCATGGGCCTCTTGTTTAACATTGCGACGGACGTTTTACGTAATAAGTAAAACCAATGCACTTCGAAACAAAATCTCTCCAATAAACTGGATTTCTAATTGTATATTGATAAAGTACTTCGAATGGCAGTGTAAACATTTGAAGTATGCTATAGTAATAAGGTAACACTTAGATATCTTGAAGTACATTGGATTTCAATCATGCCTTGGAGTGGTGTGGATTGTATTTATGGTGTTTTACGTCCCAGTCAAGATTTTTATGTATATTGAGGAGGTCAATTTAGGGATAGTGGAGGAAACCAAACCGAAGTGTCAGGAGAAAATAATCAACCACAATGTATGACAAGCGTTTTTTCACATTAGAATGTGACCCTTTGGATTTGAATCTTGAGGGTGTGAGTAGCTTATATTCGTGTTAAGTTCACACTTTATATCCCTCGACAACCGATGCCCCTCTAGTTATGCAGTGTATTAATTTTAAACAGCAACAAATGAAACAATCAAATAAAAACGTTCTTTGAATTCGAGGAAACTATATAATTGATATAAAAAATTCAGACACGTCCGTAAATCGAGTGTAAACAAGCAGAGGGTATTCAGAAATAACCTTGAATTTCGAAGCAAAATTTTATGTTAAGACTGATTTTTCAGTTCAGTGGCTTACATCATAGGAAACGAACAAAACCGATACCGAATTTCAAAAACTAATGCTTTCTGTTCTGATACTGAACGATAACTATTAAAATCAAGTTCAAAAGAGTTATCGCTCTTAAAACGATATAAAAACTGCCTTTGTGAAGCTGGCTTATACAGCCATAGTTTTTGTCAATGGTTCATGACCTTTGACCTATGCACCTAAATTTTGTATTTTGTATGTGACACACCGTCCTATGTTGGTTAACATGTGTTCCAAGTTTGATCAAAATCCATTCATAGACATTGAAGATATGAAGCAGACTCGAAATTGAGACAGACAGGCAGACGATCAGGCGCTCCCTGAACTTCGTGTGCAGGGTAGGGAATAGTAAATACTCTATATACTAAATGAGTTGAGTTGAGTAATGGTGTTTAACGTCCCAGTCAAGAATATTTCACTTATATCGAGACGTCGCCAGCTATAGGCGAAGGTGCAGAAATTTTGCCTGTGCGTTGCGCTGATGGCATTATACAACAGGGTTCTTTAGCGTGCCAAGCCCACCGTGACACGGGACCTCCTTTATTTTAAGTTCCCATCCAAAAGAACCGTGACTTTCATATCGTAATGCCGAGTGCTTGGTGAAAGAACAGTCACTACCCACTTTTAAGTCTCGGGTCAGACCCGGCCGGGGATCGAACCCACGACCTTCCACTTACGGAGCGAGCACTCTACCAACTGAGCTACCGCAGTGGTTATATATACTAAATGAACGATGGGGATAAGACTAGGTGACCTGAAAATAAATTATATGTGATATCTAAAATTGTAATACCTCTCAAGTTTGTTTTAAGATTGTAGTGGTTGTATTGGAGCTCGAGTAGAGTGGAGTGGGGTGGAAGTGAAGCGGTATGGAGTAATTGTGTTTTATAACCCAATTACATAAAGAGGTGAAAAGTTCAAGAATTATTCATATAAATGTAAGGACCAATTCCAACTTTTATTGCATCGATAAATTATAAAGAATGTAAACTCTAATAAGCTAGTGAATGAATTATTTAACATATTCTGTTTGATCCATCATTTAATGGCGAACTAGATTGTGATATGAAATTTTATTGTTGCAAATGTCACAAAATGTAAATATTCCGACCACGGAAGGAAAGTTGAACACATGACGTGGTAAGGGAAGGAAACCTTATAAAATAGGTTATAGCATACTTACAAGATAGCTGAACAATCCAGCTATCGGAGACGGAAACCAGTTGGATTGTAATCCAAACTGTGTTGCGCATGCCCAATATGCACCGGTATCATTGCCAAACATCTCCAAGGAACATGAATTGTTTGCATGGCTGTAAACCGGTAGAATAGTTATTGAAAACAAAAATATTGCTAAAATAAAATGACTTGTATCCATACTGGTTGTTGGACATATATCTTGTTCGTTTATTACAATATATGTATGTTTAAGTTGTTATCTATTTGGGCAACGTTCATATGATAAAAACTGTCCCGTTACTGTAACGTGTTTCATTAGACCTCGTATTCTAACAAATATTCGAGATAAAATTAACATCTGCTTCCAGTTTCATTTTGTCATCATTGTCCCCGACTTAATTATTTCACCAAGCACATATTTTGTTGTCAATATGCAGACATGATACAGTGCAGACTTGACGAACGTTTAACACTGAACTGTTATCAGGATAAGCTGTCGAATGGCAGCGATATGGATAGCTACATGTAGTGACCGTAAAAAAGTCGAGAGATAGATAGTAGCTGTCAAGATAGCTGTCAAGATGCAGCCAACGAAGACTCGAGATGAGCTTCCAATTCAGCACTTATTTAGTTAGCTTAGTGTTAACTTTCGACAGTTCTTTAATGTATCTATGAACATGTCTCATTATACATGTACATGTAGTTGTATGCTAGGTGATTGTTTTTAATTTAGAATCTCGCTATAATTATAATTAAAAGCATCTAATTATAATGACATGCATTCATGTACTCATCCATTTTGCCCATGCTGCTTTGCTCCCGTGGAGATTTTAGTTAATGATCTGATTTTATTTAACTATTTATAAAAGTTATTCCCCTTTAAACACATAATTTCTGATCCTTCTCATGTCAATTACCATGGAGGAAAGAGTAAGTTCATTCGGGCACAAACGTAGCAGAAATACTTTTAAAAGATTGTTCAATGGGCAAAGTTATATAAAAAGACAATTTGCAGCTGAAAATGGGTATTTCTCAATAACCATAACAACCAAGAGCACATAACAACAACAACTAAAGTTTACAAAGCAAGCAAGTGCATAAAAACAATAAAAAGACAATAATAATAATAACAATAATAATAATAACAATAATAATAATAATAATAATAATAATAATAATAATAATATAATAATAATGATAAAGCCCATAAGGACCAGTTATTATTGTAAATCTCAAGGTTTGGACAGGAAGTTGAGAATGTCAGTACTTGTAAACGGTTTTGACACACAGTCAGGACATTCTGGATTATCTCCCTTACGTCATACAGATTCCGTAATGTCGCATATATTTTGTGACCCGACAAGAAAAATCACACCGTATAGACAGGTCTTTGGATAGCAGCTTTCTAACATTTAAGTGATTTTGCTTAGTATTTTTGTTTGTTTTATTCCAACAAAGCATGTATGTTCGAGATGCTATTAATTTCACTAAAATTAATGTTCACTATGACTTGTATACAACAAAGATTATCCTAACTACATGTACCATTTTGTCTTCAGAAAAAAAAGTGCTTTAGTGTAGTGATCACTTGGATACTATGCATTATTTTTAGTATTCAATTTTAATGCAATAATCCGTGTACAACTTTGCTCAGAGATTACATGCATTGACTTACTTGACTTATGCCTTCTGATTCCCTTTGAAACGAAGGGCCACAACTACACCATGTATGTAGACAAAATGTACTTTTGTTGCTCAGGTCCAACCCGAAAGTTTAGAGACCCCCTTTTTTAAGCTTTTTAAAACAGCAATTTATACGGGCATAGTACTTTGTCAAATTATATTTTTCAAGCTACTGTTTTATCTAGTATTTAGGATGTTCTTCAAATAACATAATAAAAAACTAAGTTCCATACCATAAACAAGTTGTTTTAAAAGAGCAACATCGATTTTTTTTCAACTAAAATCTATTCTGTAGTAAATAAATTAAAATATTTAAAAATGGCACAAATAATCTGATTTTTGATGGGCGTATTTTAAGATTTATTTTTGTATAACGTCCATATCCTACGCCCAAAAGATGTTTCATACAATTATTTGACGGTTTTTATGTTTTAGGACATTTTGCTTTGTTCTCGTCTTTCTAATTAAAAAAATGTTTTGCGAAAGCACAACACTTTGTGTGACTTTAATGTATGAAGGAAGATAATTCGTGCGCCATATTTGCGTCCATTAATCCATTTACAAAATGTATATGTCACATGTAAGCAAATAGTAAAAGCACCATTGACAAAACACGTCGAAATTTGTCTCAGTTCACAAACTAGTGTCTAGCAATAAACTATATTTATATTGGCATTCAAACTCTTTTGTTGGACCGTAGATCCAATCCAAAAAAACAACGTATCATCCGCATATGTCTTGTTTATGTTTGATTTTGATAAAATACCTCCATCAGTCGATTAGGAGTCATTTGGTATTTAAAGGGAAACTCCCTTAAATGCCTGTAAATAATGTTCATCTGAATAAAACACAAAAAGTCTAATTTGTTTATCTTGCTAATCGTGGCTTATCTTCTGTAGAAAACAACTTTTTGCTGTTAAAACCGTAAACGGTACTAGTTTTGGCACGGGATTTCGTAGTGCAGTGTAAATGTGGCGAATCCTGTAGGTTGATTTTGTTATATATAATTAGTAATTAGATGCCATTTTAGTCTTACTCCAGTGTAAATTACAGACTAACACCTGACTTCTCGAGACCACCATCTAAATCTTGTATTACGTAAGCATGGTATACCAAGGCACCAAACAGGTACTCTGTATTTTGAAACAGACAGTAGATAGAGAGTCGATTCTCTGATACAGGGTTTCGCTTGCATATCATCTGGTATGTTGCTTAAAGTCAGCTTAATGCTTGAATGATTAAAATCGTGAATTACGATCAAGTGAATATTGTTTCACTTCGATAAGTTCAGAACAGTGGTTGACGAAACTGGGGTACCTTCATGTAGAAAAAAGCCCCATCGATTTTGGCAATCACATTAACATAAAGCAAGGTCCTCAAGATACAATTTTGAAACCTTCTATACTTTTGAGCTTTCCAATATTATCTTAAAAATGATATGATGTTTAATGGTACAGGCGAGAGAACAAGTTTCCAAGGTTACCATTTGCTATTTTGGAATGATTATTCAATTATGCTTTAAAATTGCTATTTTGGAATGATTATTCAATTATGCTTTAAAATGTACATAATATATAGCCTTAAGCGTGGCTAAGGATCCATGGGAACCCTAGTATATTCAGTACCAGAAATATCTCTTACCTGCTATATAATTCCGTAATTAAAACTGATAGCTACAATAAAATGAACCCTTGTTGAACTATTACGATTGACAAAAACTGGTGGTTTTCCCCAGGCAAGCCAGTTTATTAGGTCATTTTAACCACAGTTCAATTGGTTACGAACCCTGTTAACTAAGCCAAAAATTGATACATTTTCACAAATGGAGAGAAAGGGATTTCGAAGTCTTGTTTTTAATTTAAATTTATTTTGAATTATTTTACCCATACTATTGACTGGGCCCCGTGGATGATAATAAAGTATAACTGACAGGTTAGGCATATCTGTTGTATATTTCAGACCTCATTAGCGGTAACCCGTATCAGGAGTTGAGCCGTATTTACGTACTTATTTCACACAACATCAGTACCGTGGAGGTATACTTTCCAGTTACTGCCATCATACAACACTACAGTTCTGGAAATTGTTTAAAAAAACTGTTGAAATTGTAATGAGATTTGAATTATTCATTTCATTAATAGAGTTATATGGTGTATATGTTTTACAGTTAATAGGCAATGGTGGAGTTTGTCCCCGCTACGGGAACTTTATACAACAAAGCCACTGCTTGAATTGTTGTCGCAGGGATATTGCAAGCTTACTTAAAGGTTTTATGGCCATCATCACAATATTGTTGATAAGTATGATGTCTCTGTATCCATAATTATTTTGGAAATATTTGACACCCGATAGTTCCATGTTACTTTATCTCGATAGCTGACAGGAGGTTCTTAACTTTCCGCAGCACCAGACCTCGCATCCCTGGTAAAGTTCGCGTGTTTAAATTAATTTGTCAGTTTTAAAGTTTTTGACTTTGCTTTTGGGATTGTGATTACGAACGAACCGAACTGATATGTTTGTATTTTTATTTGTTTTACGAATATTGTAATATTGTGAATAACTGGGAGTTAATTTGATTTAAAAACACAGAAAAAAAACACATCTTGATTCAAAGCACATTGATTTTCCAAAGAAGTATCTGCCGCCATTACCCTTATTTTCAACGTTAATACTTCCACAGCGTCAACGTTTTACTCTGTGTAGGGCAGAGATAGTCTATGGTAATTGCAGATACGCAAAGCAATTACCCGTCACGACTAGGCTAACATATGTAAAAAGACCAAACATTATTCAAGTTTACTGACACAAACACAGTAACCTAACAGTACATGGTCACTTTACTTTTCTTCTTAATTTTCTTCCATTTCTTATAAATCCTTACCTGCTTAGCTAAATTTTGTCAAATATATCATGGTCCTTTAGATACATGTTTCAACGCTTTGAAGAAATTTTGGTTTCACAATTTTGGTCAAAGCATTACTGATGAGGAATTGCATTCCAAAATGGCCGACTAATGTTGTGAAATTAAACTGGTTTAACAAGTAACTGAATATATGTTTATTTTCAAATACGTGTTTATGATTTTAAGTTCTATAGTTTTATATTTTGGCTCACCCATAACAAACTGCTTACTATGAGAACTTACCAAGCACTTATCATACCAATTATCATACCAACAATGACACCTCATTGCAAAACTATACGAACCTTTGTCTTTTCCCGGAACTTTAATTAATCTTTCTCCATCTTAATGACATTTGGATTTCTTGTATGAATTGAAATGATTTTCAGAAGTTTACTTTGTAATTTTGATTTATAAAGTGTCAAGTGATGTTTACTACAAAGTAACATTATTGTTGTCCGAGATGAAAAAAGCAGAGTTGAAGAGTTCTTTAATCCTGATGACGGGCTAACGGAATTCCAGACAAATGTGTCGTCTGCTGAAATAGAGAGATTGTATCGCCCTAACCCTGACTCACGCCAAATCAGATTGTCCAGCGATAATGTCTAAGAAAGCAAATTGGTTTTGGAAGAAGAAATATCCTTTGCCGCCCAAGTTAGCATTGCTTTTTACAGTAAATTCGATAATTATTTGATAACCAAATCACCATAGTGTCAAATGAGGGAATAGAGACGCTTTATCGAAATTAAGATCTTTCCGTTAACGTAACAAGTGCCATCGACAGGTCTCTAAAGGATTAATAATGCTAAATGTATATCACCAGATGTCGTGATATCAACAATTTCCAATCTCCCAAATATCCGCAAAGATGCTTGTCACCAGCAAAAGGCTCATTGTTCTTGATACCTTCAATTTATTCCGTCAATGCAGTATGATGAAAATATCTGACGAGCAGAAGCGATAAGAGTTGACCTTCCAGACGAGCGAAAATTTATGTCATACTGAGAAATTGATGTTCTTATCACCTAAAATGACGGTCAATACAATATCGAATGCATGGAAACTTACTGCACATTGTCCGAAAGGCCATCATGATATAGACACAAGAAAATCATTTAAAAGTGCTTGACAAAAACAATGACCAAAGCGTCCATTTTTTCAGCACTTTTTTGTCTAATGTCTAAAGTCTGTGTTTCCATACTTATGTTTTCATATTGCATTGTTCCAAGAAACGTTTAGTATTTCTGTTTTTACCTAACTAATTATCAATCACCAGTATCTTTGCAGTGATAATAAATAAATAGATAAATAAATAAATAAATAAATAAATAAATAAATAAATAAATAAATAAATAAATAAATAAATTTATTTATTAAACCCAACTAAACTGAACATACCCATAGACTCATAATTCGTTGACATGTGTCATTGGTTTTTGCTAATGTTAAGGTATATTGTTTTATTGGATTGTCTATGGAAATAAAGCATAATTGATTATTACAAGAAATAGTGATGTGTTGGACAGTGAGCCTTATACATTTTGACTAATTTGATTCTGACATGGATTAGTATGTTTGTTTTTAATTGAAAACATAAAGTTTTTTAGCACATAAAAATATAGAACAAATATCACGATATAAAGCGAAGATCAGCTACGCATTAAAAACCTAACGAGAGAAAAAAAATGGAGAAATCAGAGAGATAAGAGGTAGTCATTAGAACTCAACTCATCCACTTCAGCTGGGTTGAGTTTTAGTGTCGCTGTGGTCGATTTTCAACGTTAGAAAGAATGAAAGAAAATAGGCTGCTAGCTTTCACTGAAAGTTGTATTCATCAAATTAAAGGACGATTGTTTTGTAGTGTTTTCATATAGTTATTCTAGTATTCTAGTTGTTGCGGAGTAAATTTTGTTCAGTAATTTAGTTCATTTCATTGTAGTTTAGTTTTTTTTAGTTTAAACAATATTTTATTCGCAAAAAGCAATACAATTGTACAATAACATACATATACATGAAGAAAAGGATTCGAGAACAAGACCAAGGTCTTATATTAACTCGTCTCCACAGTCTTTGCTTAGAATACATAAACTTATAAGATCAGGAAAACAAGTTGAAGAATTAAATATTGCATATAATATTGTTAAATTTAGATGATATGAGAGAGAGAGAGAGAGAGAGAGAGAGAGAGAGTTACTGACAAAATCTTTTGGATAATAATATATTTTTGAACAACTTCGAAAGCATAGATATTTTCATCAACAGTAAGGTTTACAACATCACCATATAATAAAAAATTTATAGTTATATTATAGGGTAGAGAGAAAATGGTTTGTTGACGTAATTGTCTATAAAGTGGGCATTTTAAGAAGAAATGCTCAGAGGATTCAATATGACCACATCTACAAAAAGGGTTGTCAATAATATTTTTGTTAAATAAGTGTGCATTGAGAGTGCTACATTCCATTCTTATTCTGGCGTGGTAAATTTGTCCTAGACGTGAACCGCTTTGAAAGTATTTTGGAACATCATTACGCTTGTCAATATTTTTTAAAAACTTGTATTGATTCATCGTTGCGAATGTTATAGGTATTGAATTCCAGTCACGAACGGTGCAGGGCAAGAAAGAATTAAAAAAAGATGTTGAATTACATAGAAACGTATGAAGATTTTCTCTATTTCGAGTTGGATAAGAGTGTGTTTCTAGATAACTGTGAGGTACTATATTTGAAAGGTATTCTGGAGATAGTCCATGGTACATTTTATAAAATAAATAAGTCTGTGTTTCTTTCTCCTATAATTTAAAGTTTCCCACCCAGTTTCTTTGTATAATAAATCGATGCTGCAAAATTTGGTCGCCCCTGTAACAATTCTAGCTGCTTCAATATTAATTTGTTCTAATTGTTTTTGTTGTTCACAACTGATATTATCCCAAATTACGTCGGCATATTCTAGAACGGGTCTGATAAAAGTAAAGTAAATTTTTTGAAGAGCGGATCGATCAATTTTAAATTTAATTTTACGGAAAAGAGAAATTCTTGTCAATGCCTTTGTTATTATTTGGTCAACGTGATATTTCCAGTAACCGTCTTCAGTAAAAAAATACCAAGGTGTTTATGTATTTCAACTTCGTTTATTGGAACGTTATTCATATATAACTGTGGATGAAACGGTTTTATTCTTTTTCTGCTTATTATCATGGATTCAGTTTTTTGTGGATTGAAAGTAACTAACCATTTATTTGCCCAAGAATGTATCCTATCTAAGTCAATGTTAAGTTTTTCTGCGGCTGAATAAGCGTCTTCAACTATCAAATAAAGTGATGTATCATCAGCAAACAATCGTATATTACTTTGAATATCTAAAACTATATCATTTATATAAAAAAAAAAGAAGAGGACCAAGTATAGAGCCCTGAGGGACACCAGAATTTATTTCTTTCCACGAAGAGTAACCATTTCTAAGAAGAACGCGTTGTTTACGATTAGACAAGTATGATTTAAACCACATAAGTAATTTCCCCCTAACCCCGATAGAATAAAGTTTATGAATGAGTCCTTTATGCCAAACTCTATCAAATGCTTTACTAATATCACAGAACACTACACGTATTTCTTTACCGTCGTCTAAAGCTTTGCCTATGTCATTAGTAATAAAAAGAAGCTGGTTAATTGTAGAATCCCCAGGTTTGAAACCGGATTGAAGATAAGAAATTAGGTTGTTATCTAATAAAAAATTATAGACATGTTTGTAAACACATCGTTCCATGACTTTGGCTAAAATACTCAAGAGAGATATGGGTCTGTAATTTTTTACATTTTTGGGGTCTTCTTTTTTGTACACAGGTGTAACGTTAGCTTGTTTCCATAAATCAGGAAAATGGGATTCATTTAAAAGTTTATTAAAATATTTGCTTAACGGAAGGGCTAATTCATTTGAACAGTTTTTAAGAATTATGGGATTAAGTAAATCAGGTCCTGTTGATTTGGAGGTGTTAAGTGTACTTAAAATATCCTTTACCTGAGTTTCAGTTATTTCGATATTGTCTATAAAATTTGTATTGAAAGCAACAGAAGGTAATTCCGCATATTTATCGTGTATAGAGGATTGTTCACTAAAATAGTTATTTAGAACATTAGCTTTATCTTCATCGGATTCATAAATAACATCGTCAAGATTTAAAGTTGGGATAGTGCGGGTTTGATTTATTCCTAAGAAAGATTTAGCTATTTGCCACCAATGTTTAGAGTCTAAATTGCCATTCATTAATTTTTCAGTCAATTTTTTAGAATATTCTGCTTTAGATTTCCTAATCGCTAATATACATTCATTTCTTATTTTACGGAAAGCTGCCCAATGTTCTGGTAAATTTGATCTTTTAGCCTTACGATGTATTCTGCCTCGTTTACGTATAAGAATTCTAATTTTATTATGCATCCACACTTTATCGTTGTCTTATTGTTGCTGTTTTATTGGGGATGGAATGTTTTGCTATATCAAGAATTTTCGAAGTTAATGTTTCGGCTATATAATTATTATCAGAAGAGTCTAATATAGTATCCCAATCTGTTTGAACTATGTTCTGACGCAATAAGTCATAATTCCCCTTTTTAAAATCCCAGACAATTCTTGTTTTAGTATAGTTATTAGATTTAGTTACATTTAAAATAAGAAATATTGGACAGTGGTATCGTAGATTAACATCGAAAAAGGGTTCAGTTACACCACTGCTCAACACAATGTCTTTTTCGCTAACCATAAATAAATCTATAAGGGAGAAAGAGTGTTCAGTATAATGTGTTGGTTCATTTATAATTTGAGCGAAATTGAAATTTTGTATTATTTGTTTAACTTTCTTGCATGATGGGTTTAATTGGTCATCGTTAAAGTCGCCAGCAATTACTAAATGATCTGGATTTAAGTCTAGTGCTTTATCAATAGAATATTCAATTTTATTCCAATATTCAATTCCGGCATCCGGTGGTCTATAAAAAGTACCTATTAGTAGAGATTTACTTTTTGTTTTTATTTCAAACCAAACAGACTCGATACTATTGCAGTTTAGCTCAAAACGCGGTCGAAAAAATAAGGCTTTACTTATATATGCTATGACCCCTCCCCCTTGTTTGTCAGAACTCTCACATCGAAGGGGGTCGTAAAAACCTTCAATCGATAAATCAGAATTGTCAATATGTGGATGTAACCAAGATTCAGTAAAGAGTAATATATCGTACGCTTTAAGTTCATATGAAATTAAGTCTAGTTTTGGTAGTATACTCTGAACATTTAAATGAACAATACTGAGATATTTATGTAAAAAAGCTTCCGGTGATAAATTTGAAGTTTCAGTAGAAGTACTTGACACATGGGAAGTAGGACCAGGGTTTGTTTCAATATCACCACATAGATATATCGAAATATCAACAACAAAAAGTATCAAATAACATACAACAAATCCAAAAACAAAATGTGAAAAACCTATATACATATAAGTGAAAAATCGAGTATTTAGTGTGTACACATCAAGTTACCAAACTTATCTCTGGTTAATAATACACACAATGATGTAAAACATGTAAAAAGTATCGGTATCAAAAACAATGTAGTAGACATTGAGAATAATGATGCACTACAACTATGTAGAAACAATACAATAACACATGAAAACAAAATGTGCAATAAAATAAGCATTACTAGGCTTATCGTAATTGTCAGCATCTTCAAAAATGTATTGGGAGTACAAGTTTGTTTAGTATGTGTGAACAGTATCATAGAACGACAGTTAAATAAACCAGTTCTAGCTCGATGAACAAAAGCTGATACAGGCATTAGAATAAAAAATTAAGTTATACCTTGATCACAAGATATATATTCACGAGCTAGAACAAATGCACAAATACACTGTGTAGTAAACTGAACATAGTATGTGTTATGATATGAACAGTAACGTATAGTTGATGAAAAAGAAGTAGAAGAAGGCAAATAGAAGTAGAAAGAAGAATAACAGTGAAAGAAAATAAACAATAATAGTAAAAAAAGAAAAAACATGAACAAAAATGTTGATGATGAATTGATGCCAAACAAGTTAATTAATGGATTATAACGGAATTGGCATAGGTAACGTGTATACAATTATTCGTGTATGAATCTATAACATGTCAAATAAATGCAGAACCTGGATTGTAGAATTGACGAACGAATCCATTAAATTCAGCTGCTACCTACTACTTAAATTTATTTTTTACAATACAGACCAGTCGAAAGTGTAATATTTTAAGCTAAAGAATTAGTACCAAAACGGTAGTTCATCCCTATATTTCGGCAACTTTACGGCAGTTTCTATCTATTTCACGACAGGTTTTTGGTCACTTGTTATCCACACCTCGGTCACTAAATAGCTTACCTCCGACTCTTTTCGTGTACTCAGTGTTATACTTTCAGGACTGTAATATTTTTGCGCATGTTTTAGATCGATTCATTTTTGTCTTTTACCACGTTTGTGCTGTATTTATAATCTTATTTTTCTGTCTTCTTGTGAATTTATTTTCATACTTAAATTGCGTTTTTAATTTGCTTTTTATACCAGTGACACTTTTTTAGATATTTTCATTAATATTTAATGTTTTTGATGTCACAAACCGTCTTATATTGCACATCAGAAACAAATCCTCTCACGAAAATAGTGCCATATTTTAGTTTAGATATGAACTCCCTGGTGTCTGATAAATGAGTTCTAAAATTGTATCAGCTTTATTCATTTTTATCTTTGTTTTTCTTAAGCCTTATGTTCTCAGAAATATAATGAAGACCTATTTGTTTAAGGAATACTATCAGCTACTGATTTCACTGATAAGGGACATACATCCAAGCACAGAGCCAGATGGTGAAATTGTCACAATACTGTTTTTTATTATGCTTATTGCGGCTTATAGGTTTAACTGCACACTTTGCTAATTGACAGACCCATGCTAATGTTCTTCTTGCTTGTCGACGTAACGAGATTGATATCTAACTATGTTTTGTGAAAAACGTTCTCAATCACATTTCATCTAGATATGGCCGTCATATCCTCCGAACATTATCAATATTCATTGAATGTTTGATCTAATAAGTCTCGTATTGTGGTTTTTGTTTAATTAACGGATCTCGCATTTATGTGCAAAAAGTGAAAAATATTAATCAGTGATTAGAAACTCATATTTTTGTGGTTGAACTGTTGTAATCATATTAGTCGGAAAAAACCGCAATCTTTAACTTTTTTGTATAATTGTAATGTATTCTGCCAAACTTAATTTTTTTATGTTGATAAATATAAAATTAATACAATTATAACTCGGTAATTGATCAAAAATACAAGTCTTCATTCCGACATGAATTTAATTATTTTGATTTTAACGGAAATTGTGTTTGTAACCATTTCTGTACGATTACCGGAGCAATATGGATGATTGCGTAACAGACGGAAATTTCGGAATTTCCTGTAGCTTATGACTTTATATTACTTTCACACATGGCACGAAATTTAACCGTGTATGATTCTAAAATTGGTATATCGTTTTGAAAGTCAATAAGTAAATGGTTGTCGATTTGAACATGTCACGTTTATACAACAAACTTGAACTGAACTGATTGATTGAAAGTAAGGTTGCACAATAAGTCCCCGGTAATTTTACAATGGTTGAATTAGTGAGAAATACAAGAAAAAGAAAATCTGATCTTCTGAAGCATTGCATTGGATTGGGAAGCGTATCAGTAGGACAGATTTTAGATGTAGCTTAGGGCTTGTTTTGAAACCGATGGTTTCAAATTTGTCATATAACAACTAATCGTGATCACGAGTGTAGTGGTGTAGAATGATCGGTGTTTAACACATCAGTCAAGATTATTTTACTCAAATTTCTAGAATGGTGAAGAAAACCGACGAGTGTGGGACCGTGAACAAATCCTCTAGTACTTAGATCTACCTGAGTGAGATTCAAACTAGACCGTTAGAGGCCTATCCTTTAGTCCACTTGGCCACCGAGGTCCATTCAATGTTCTAGTATTGCAGCTTCTTATATATGTATTGATTTAGTACTAAAATATATCGTTTTTATGTCTTGTTATCGTGTTCAGCAGTTCGCAACTTGATGTTTTTTAAATCAACCACATGCAATGAATTTCAAAATGCAACTAAAAATATTTTCAGAAAACTAAATTAGGTGATATAAATACTTATAGCTTAATGACAAAAACAGTACTAAAATACACGTATATTTGGCAATAGTTGAAATAAACAATACCACACCACAACAAACAAACGCAGGAAATCAAACAAAATAAAACACATTTAATGTCCACAATATAGAAACATTTCGTTTAAAAATTCAAAAATTCTTTGATAGATGGATATGGACCAATGGCCAGCATTGCATTTTAAGATACCATATTATGTAATTTTCTTCGTATTTTTAATAAGTTTATTGTCAGTCCTCCTGGTTTGCTCATTAATTTGTATTCCACGTATGCCCTATATATTTATATGTAAATGTTGTATATATTCTCTATACTGTAAAAACGGTTTATGAGAAATAAAGTTATTATTATTATCCATATAGACTCAAGTTTAGAGGTTTGCTAAGTTGGTTTCACATATACATGTGCAGTTTGTTTAAGGATTGTTTTCTTATTTGTTTCCTACAGGTACTGACATGGAGTATTGGTAGGAAATAACTTCAAATCACTTACTATAAAACAATATATCCATTAATAACTATCATAATATCGAGAACTTGAAGGTTAAAAATCCCATTTATTTGAACATGATAAGATATACCTCATTTTATAAAAATCAGCTCTACACTAACAAACTAAGACAGTAGTATTCTGCATTGTTTCTATATCTCTGTGTGTTACGTTCAGCAAAGTCACTCCAGATTGGATCTACGATATTATTTTAATTACTTTTCTCACAAACTATTTTCTCTTTAACACTTTTGTTTAATTTTTTGATAAGAAAATTAACGCCCGTATCTCAGAATTTTTATATTATTCTTGTTTAATTCATGTGGAAGACCACATCAAAAATATTAATTACTTTTTAATATCTAGAAAGATTGACTAGATTTTTCTTCCACTCTCATCTTTTAAACACAATAGTAACATTTTGTAATTTTTCGTGAAGAATCTCATCAAGTTAAAGAAAGAATACCTCAAAATTGCCACGCAAGAAAAAGGAAATAAGTTCCTTTTAAATGTAACATGATAATGAGTTTGTCTATCAAAGCTTGTCCGTTATCATTGTCAAGTTTACAGTTTGTTGTTTTTTCACACACGTTTTCATTTACAAGAATATTTTGTATAACCCCTAGTAGCGTTTTATCTTCTTCTCCCGGTTTCGTGGCAAAGAGGTGTAAAACACACGCGATTTTGAATCTTGCCGCGAGTTTTACGGCGTGAAGGTTCTAAGGTTTCGTGGCAATCTATATCTTAAAGAATAAAACCAATGACCACCCAGAGATGAAGGCAACAGTATACAGAATGTTTTCACGGTTTGAATGATTTCAATTTGGATCAGTTTTCTAAAGAAATATAGTCAAGATAAATAATGTCTGAACCTACTTAGAACTGGATATCTTATGATCACGATGTAAAATGAAGACTATTTATGAAGTTTTAATGTGACAGATTGGATTGGATTAATGCCGTTTTACCATTCGGTCAAGATTCTTCCACTTATATCGAGACGGTCAGTTATGGGATGATTGAATTGAGTAAATGAGTTTTAGAAAACGCTCCAGTCAAGATACTTCCACTTATATCGAGACGTTCAGTTCTGAGATGATGGAATTGAGTAATGGAGTTTTAGTAAACGCTCCAGTCAAGATTCTTCCACTTATATCGAGACGTTCAGTTCTGAGATGATGGAATTCAGTAAAGGAGATTTATTAAACTTTACAGTCAAGATTTTACCATTTATATCGAGACGGCAAGTTCTGGAATGATGGAATTGAGTAAAGGAGATTCAATAAACGTTCCAGTCACGATTTTTCCACTTATATCGAGACGGCAAGTTCTGAGATGATGGAATTGAGTAATGGAGTTTAAGCAAACGGTCCAGTCCAGATTCTACCATTTATATCGAGACGGTCATTTTTGAGATTATAAAGTGAAGCAATTGTGTTAAAAGCTCCAGTCAGTATGCTTTAACTTATATCGAGGCGGTCAGTTCTGCGTTAATGGAGTGGATTAATGGGATTTAAAGCCAAGTCAAAAATCTTTCACTTATATCGAGGCGGTCAGTTCTGTGTTAATGCAGTGGATGAATGGGATTTAATTTTATGCCCCATTCAAAAATCTTTCACTTATATCGAGGCGGTCAGTTCTGTGTTAATGCAGTGGATTAATGGGATTTTATGCCCCAGTCAAAAATCTTTCACTCATATCGAAGCGGTCAGTTCTGTGTTAATGCAGTGGATTAATGGGATTTAATGCCCCAGTCAAAAATCTTTCACTCATATCGAAGCGGTCAGTTCTGTGTTAATGGATTGGATTAATGGGATTTTAAGCTAAGTCAAAAATATTTTACTCATATCGAAGCGGTCAGTTCTGCGTTAATGGAGTGGATTAATGGGATTTTACGCCCCAGTCAAAATTTTTTTTACTCATATCAAGGCGGTCAGTTCTGCGTTGATGGAGTGGATTAATGGGGTTTAACGCCCAAGTCAAGATGGTATTACTTATTTCGAGGCGTTCAGAATTGGACTAATGGTGTTTTACGCCCCAGTCAGAATATTTGATACTTATATCGAGGCGGTCAGATTTAGGCCATTTGGCTTCCGAAGCTTTTATTGTGATAGAAACGTTAAGTGTATTTATCCAGCTGAAATGTAAATTAATGCTTTTGGCTATAAAATTGTTCCTTTAAATGTTACATTTAAATTCTTTCACACTTTCAGAGATATGCGTTGTTGCCGTCTATCTTTAATTCTTGATTTTACTTTAATTTGAAGATGCAAAATAATCTTACTGTAAAAAAAATCTTACAGTAAAAATAGTAAATAAAATAAAAATATATAGGCAAACAACATTGACCTGTCCGCTTGACCTTTCATTAGGAATATTCATATAGAAGGATCCATCCAATAAATGAGTAGTAGTAGGGCTCATTGTTAATAACATGTACTCAAGGTACATGCTTTGTGTTCGCATTATGTAGACAAAATAAACCCACGTGATTCCTAAACATAAATGTACCCGTTCACAATAAATATTTAAATAAAAGGTCAAGCGGACAGGCCACAGTTGTTTACCTATACAACCGTTTGTCTTGCTGGTGATTATGAAGTCATGTTTGTAATTCTCAACTACTTCACCCGGCTTTGAACGTGTATAGAATATCATTGAATGTTTTAATCACCTGTTTGTAATACATAACGACTATAGCTTATTTTCAAACCAAGTCAGTGCTATACGGAAGATCTCTGGTTAGTCAACTTTTAAAAAAAATCATACTATTTCGAACAATGACCGTATTTTTTTTTTTTTTGAAAATCTGTTTGCCAAACACGCAAAACGTCCTTTACAAAAGACAAAGAGTTCACAAACAACATGATATCAATTTTATATATTGTCACCGTGAACAAGTACAATGTTAATATGCAAATCGTGTCTCAGCTCATTTTTTCATGAAAGACTAGAAACCAAATAATTGAAGAAATGATAGAACTGTTTGGCATATTTCTTACATTTAGAGACTATCTGTCTAAAACTGTTGAATTTGACACCTTTTCTATAAAAAGTTAATCGACAACTATTTGAATTATTGTATAGACATGTATACGTAAGTGATAACCTCCGAGAACAAAGCGTTTTCGAGTTATCAATATCTCTGATACACCTATAAGTCTATATTTTCCGTATTGTTAATTCTCACAATTGACTTGGCGAGAAGGTTACATATGGGTATATTTCACCTGTCGTGACGATTTCTCGTGAAGTCTTCATTTTCAAACAAGTGATATCAAAGATTTAGCGATAAGTGATTTGATATCACACAGAATTATAATATTACAAACATTTGAAAACAAGTTGTAGAATCTTGTCGCCATACATTGAATCTCCGTGGCTGATGCAGTGAAATGTTGCATGTTATCCTCGTTGTGATGGGGGATCTATTACCGCCCTCCTCCTTGGTTTATATAGAATGATAGTTGTGAGACTGGGTCGTGATATTGTAAAATTTGACTGATCTTCAATTGAACAGTTTTATAGTCACCCAGCACGCAATTATATAATAAATACATTGTCAGGTACTCTAATAGTAGCAAATATCATCTCTCTCTCTCTCTCTCTCTCTCCTCTCTCTCAAAATTTCAAAAAGGAGAATAAAGTTGAAACCATTTAAGAAATGAACAGAACAAAAGCATACTGATGATGTACAAACATTTGGTCCTATCACCAACGTCTGTATAGTTTAATAATTGTCAAATGCATTTTTAAATATTTTTATCAAAAATATCACAGTGTCTTTTTTAAAATGTATTTAATGATAGAATTAAAAAATGGTATGTGAAAAATTAAAATATGAAGAATGTTTATGAGAACATTTTATAATTTGTTTGCTTGAATCCAGTTGAAGAACATAAGAATTAATTTCACAGCATTTTGAAAAAATGTCTTTACTCTGTTTATATGAATACAATTAAGGAAAATGGATAGAATTTTAGATATAGATAACTGAATGTTCAATGAATCACACCTTAGAAACCAAAAATCTTACTGAATATAAAGCTACTCAAACAAATTGTGTGGAATCTAAATTAGGAATAAAATGAACATGGAACGTCAAATATATCAAAATATTTTTTTTATACATAGATATCATACTTATGAACAAAACTGCGTGACTTCATTTATTTTGTAACAGGTATTGCATTTCTGAGAGTAACAACATTTAGGCGTCCAAAAAAACCTTATAGATTACTTATCAAACATACAGACGGTAATATTGGATGACCATTCTTTCTTGTCTATTACTCTATCTCAATATCAGACCATCGTCAAAATGTTGTGACAAAAAATACAAGATGTGTTTTAATCGCTGTAAGAGAGATGCACAGATGGCCGAATAATTTAAATCAGCAACACTTTATGCTTGTATGAACAAAACACGTTCCCAAAATCTTCTTACGGATATTTCCATTTTTATATTGCGATGATTGAGTTAAAATGTTTTATAATAGATGTTTTCAAAAGCGATAAATTATGTTAGTACGTTTAATTGGAGATTAAAGTGACGTTTAGAAAACATTATGGTAAACATTATAATAATGGCGCTGAAGAAAACTGACCCTCTCTTGTAAAAAGTTCAATATTTTTAACGGCAAGATACACTTTTTTCACTGGACTCAATCAAGCTTAAGATTGGACCGTGTCTGAGTTATAATTTTTTGACAAGGAAAGATATTACAGCTTTCCCGTGTCATGATCATGTCAGATCCGAGGAAAATGACAAAAACGTGATTCCTTTTGTCAAAAACAAATTAATCGCCGTTTATAAAAAAAAAACCCTTGAATATTAAACTACAACATGTTCATACTTAGGCTGAAATTGAAATCCGTTGTGTTTTAATTCAGAAAAAAAGTGATTGTATAAATTATACTCCTTCAATTATAACAAAATTTAATCTTTTAAAACAGAAAATTAAGACATGCTATAATGTTGTAACAAAATGGTTCTAAAAGAGGCGACAATGAACTAACAGGCCCTATATTTACATGTTATAATAATGTATGACTTTACTTATATTACAATTGTTTTAATCAGGTTCGTTTTTTTCTATAAGCTTTTTACATTACATATTACAATATTCTAACTTTATCGGGCTTTCTACATGTCGTGATCTGAATTTTTTAAAAAAGTTTGGTGCCGCGAACTGCAGCTTATTAGTTCAATGACGAAACGGACAATCGTATACACTGTAGTTCCACAAAAAATCTATAGTGAAGACTAGTCCAGATGCTTCGGGCTCTCGTTAAGAGTTACATATTTTAAATATGTTTTTAATTTTAAATTTTCGTTGATGCTCATAAATTTCCCCGGAGTTTAGCCCGTAGCGCAGCCAAATTAAAAAAAATAATACGTCGATGTCATTTTTATTTTGCTTATTTAATAATTGAGATATCGATAGGACAGGTTTAATGGAGATTTTAGTTATAGAAAGTTTCTTATAATTTTTTAAAAGATTAACATTATGCAAATTTTATTCACGTAATAGTAATGTTTTAGATGCTGTATATATGAAAAGAATTAAATATATTATTTATTTATTTTATTCAAATTTAATGAAATATCTTAAAATGATATTATTTGTTTTCTTTCAATTTCTTAATCCTTATTTTAAGTTATACACCTGTAGTTTATTTTTGTTCGCAATGGTTCCCACTCGAGCGAAGTACAAATACATTATGTTCATTGCAGTAGAAAAACGGGAAATGTTGTTGTTACGGTGGCATTGTTGCACATATCAGCGTTTTACTGCAACATTTATTTTGAAGTTCTTAATTACAAAATAACAAGTTAAAGCACAATTGTCGAATTTTACTTGGAATGTTCAGAATATTTTTGACGAATTTTATGAGCACTTCCGTGGCGTGGAATGATTTCGTAATATCAAATTTTGTTTCGGCATTTATGATGATTTGTGCACATCCGGTTGTTCTAATCAGAAACAATTAATAGTTAAGATTCGCGTAATGCGAGAAGCAAGCTCTTAATTTCTAAAATTAACCAAAAGAAACAAATATTCCTCTCTAACGATATTATTCATTAGCATTGCATGCTAGGGAGATGAGAATTATTCAATTAAGTAGTACGCTAGCTGTATGCGCGTTTCGAAAGCGTTCGTTTTATCAGTTGTGTATCTTTTTAAATATAATACCAGCAAAATATAAACGCCTAATTTTTATTTAAATTCGTAAAAAGATACCCGGATGCACCAGGAACAATCTTTAGTATATGGTTGATAAAACAATAGCTAATTTCGCCAACTTTTCAGAATGTTTACTGAACGTGAATATATAAGATCTTTATCATTGACCATTTCCGTTGCACGTGCAGGCTGTTGTTCTGGCATTCTGGGATATAAGGTAACCTCACAGGTGTGTAACACACAAACACCACAAGGCATGCTGGGTATATTGATCATGTCATTAAACCCGTGTTAAGACAATCGTTAATAAAAACTCATTAACAATATGAATGCACGTGATAACTTGTAAGAAGTACATGGTTTCTTGTCCCTCTTTGAAGATTTATCCAGTAGGTCTGGTATTGTAGTGTTTGCGGAACTAATCAGTGGGTACATATAGCTAGGAACAGGTCTGAAACTTGTGAAGTAATAATAACAGTGTCCAATATCAAAAGGTTGTTTCGGTTAAATGGATAAATTAAGCCATTTTATTGTCGTGGCACGCGTTTGGCTAGTTAACGAAATAGCCATTGGTATGCTGTGCCAAACTTACGTCCGAACAGCTGCAGCTTTTCATATTTAAGTAAACATCTACATATCAGCTATTGATCGCAATGGTACCAAGAAACCTGTTTAATCAGACATAAATAAAATATTTTCGTATAATATTAAAATTTATAATAATATTGAAAACCAAATACTAGTAAAACAAGTTAGTAAATTGCAAAACTAAATAAAACATTATCAAAGTAAGAGAAGATTCATACATATCGTTAAGCGAAAACTCCTTGTCAATATTTAGGTTCTAGGAGAGAGAAGATATAATATACTTACTTTTTGTATTTGTATTATTATTTCAAATGTTTTTTTTACAATGACAAAGTGATAAAGTTGAAAGTTGAAATTGTTTACACATTAAATTGTTGTTTCTAATAAGACGCTGGTTTTGATTTCTTCTCAATTTTAACAAACCGTGTGTAATTTAAAAGTTTTTTGCCAAAGAATAACATTTTAGATGCTAAGTTTTAGAGTATTTATATCTACGCAATATGCTATAAGCATATACAAATACAAATACAATTTTTGCTTGTAGAATACGTTCGTAAAAAGAAAGAAAACAAGAAAACAATGTTCCTTGCTTTGGAAACAACTACAGTGGAATATAGTATCATATAAGATTGTAGAATTTTTCATTGCACAAACACCGGGTTGCTTATTGTTCATTTGAAGTTACTTGCTTTTCGATATCTACAACAATGGCACATTACATGACTAGATAGATACCTCCAAATAAACTTTGCCAGAAAGTCAAAGTAGTGCTTTTAATGGATCTCAACAGTATTGAAATTTGTATTGCTTGAACTATTGAGTAAAGAAAACAAATCCGTTTAAAGGAAAGTTGCAACTCTACACTCGTTGTTGTCAATTGAAGCTAAACGTCTAAACAATGTAAGAATTCTTAAAAGACTATGCATTTATATAATAAATTTGAAGATATGATCTAAACACACAGCTATTATCGCTATCTTGCGGCAAAGAATACCATTTGATATTGAAAAGATAAGTATGTACTTGTATTTTGTGATAGTGGAGGAAACCAAAGAATAGGGAGAAAAACCAACGACCACTGTATGACAAATTACACACACACACACACACACACACACACACACACACACACACACCATCTTTGTATACATATAATATAAAGAATTAAAAAACTATAACGGTAGGAACAAATTATTAATTTGTATTCACTAGTGTTTCATGCATTACATCTTGGCTTATCAAGGAGGCCCTAAAACGTTTGATGGCCGTCATCATATTGTTGATAAATATGAAGCCACTGTATCAAAAATTTCCCATTTATATTTGACGCCCCATAGTGCCATGTCCCTGTCATTCCCAGTTTTGATTGCACACGTGTCGGGTGTAGCTAGCTAGATCTGAGGTGCTTACCCTTTCGGAGCACCAGGCATGCACCACTGCGCTAGCGCTGGTAGAAGATCAAGTGTTTAACCTAATTTGTCAGTTATCAGAGTTGGAATTGTGATTTGCACATGGTTCGGTATGTTTGCGGTACAAAATGTTTAGAACCCATTTGGACAAAGCTTTTTAGACCATTAAGTGGTATCTCGTCATAAAGCAACCAATCAAGGGCTTCATATATATTAGGGTCTACATGTTTGTCGGATGAAGTCAGATTTTGTTAATAATTACTGTTTATTGCGAACATAAAATTCAGAGTTCCTTGCACTATGTCCAAGTTTATCTTCAGATCTTTTAATGAAGCCACGATACGTCATATCATTGAACACTGATTAAAGAGCCTAGGATGCTCTAATGATCTCACCTTCTTGTTGAGTCTTTGACATGCATTTATTGTTTTCTATATGATTCACGTATCATTTTGATACCTATCCATATTTATATAAACATATGGCCACATACACTCGGAAGTAGTGTTACTAATACAGGGAGACATACTAATAAATATCATATTCATATTGTAAGTGAGATGGCTCTAACGACTCGTCATATTATGATATTAAATATTAACATCTGCCCAGTGAGATATAGAACAACCACGTGGATGTTGGATAGATTTTCCTTTGATAATCGGAGTTAAACCAGTCGGCAATAAAACGCAATATTATTTAGTTTTTGGCACACAACAAACGAAATTTACCACACAAGTATTGTTTTAAATAAAACTTTATACTTACAATTACCTGTAGTTTTGTCTGAAGTAGCAGAATTGATATGATTTTATTTTAAATGTTTGGATTCAAAGGAATACTGTTTTATCTTAATGAAATGCACCCAATCTTTTGGACATATCAAATTTCTTATGACCATTTGAGAAAGTTAAGTACCAAAAACAAATCGGTTTTTATTATGTGATATGAATTTGGTCCTAAATACATAATTTAAAACTGGAATTTTTGAATACAGTATTAAAAAATTACACATGACATTTATACTCAATATATTATTGCAATTGATAAAACGCAAACAGCTTGGAATCATTCAACTCCACATATACATGTAGATATATAGATGACGTTCTACCTCTTAATAATCCTAATTTTTTTTAATATACGAATGCAACCTACCCAAGTGAACTTGAAAAAAATAAGACGGAGTCTTCTAATTCTGTTTCATATTTCAATTTATACTTTAATTATGCCACCATAGAAATGATACATTTGAAACTTTATGACAAACGTAATGACTTCAATTTTTCTATTGTCAACTTTCCTTTTCTATACAGCAATATACCCACTTGTCCTGCTTATGCAGTATTTGTTTCACAGTTAATACTCTTTGATAGACCCTGTTACAAGAACAGGAACTTTTTACAATGAAGCAAGCTGCTTGCAAATAAATTGTTGACTCGGGAACATTGCAAGCTTATTAAGGTCTTTAAAAAGTATGGCCGTCATCACAATATTATTAGATGTGATGTCTCTCTGCAGCAAAAAATATCCTTGATATATTTGATGTTCCATAGTTCCACATTCCTTTCAATCTAAATTTTAATTTACACGTTTCGGGATTAGCAAGCGAATTAAACAAAAACATAAAAAGAGGTGTTTATCCTTGCGAAGCACCCGAAGTTCCTTCTTTAAAAAGCCACTTGTTTAACTTAATTTGTCAGCTTTCAAAGGTTTTACTTTGTTTTTGGGATTGTGAGTAGGACATGGGGTCGTTTTGTTAGTGTTTAATTACCCAAAATAAATAATAAAAAAGAGGTATTGCGATTTTCAAGAATTTTGCCTTTAATGCAAAATTGCTAATTTTCTTACTGCACATCTCATTGAAATTGTAAAAATTAAATTGCTTATTTTTTAATTAAAAATCACCACATCATCAAAAATGTATCTCGAATGCAACATGAATATTTTGATCTAATTTTTAGATTAACAAATGACATTATTCAAAGTACATTTGTATTTTTACGGTTAACCAATTCAAAACAGGTGTTATGTGCATTTTCGTATTATTATTTTTTTAAATAACCTATTCAAAATTATCTATCATGTAGTAATTTTTGAATACTTTATTTATTAAAAATAAATACTAACACAAGTTATATTAATTGAATATCTTATACAAATTAATAACATATTAATGATCCATTTGTTCTTCACTGTTTGATATAATGAGACTACTTTTTATTATATTAGGAAATATAGCTACTAACTGTGAAATGATTACAAGGGTTAGAGGATTAGAGCCATAACGATACTGGATATAAGAATGTAAGATGTTTGTTGCATTGGTTATTATCAAGTGTTTTTTTTAGCTGCAATTTTCTATATGTCATTTTGAAGAGCATAATAAAAACATTTAAAACACCCAAATGTTTGGAATTATTTCCACTTGCACTTAGTTACTTTCTTTCCATTTGCAATTCCTTGAAGAAAAACCTTATAAGAAAAATACTTTTAATAATAAAAATACCAATATAATAATTCTAATAAAAATTGCGAGTATAAATTCGCAAGGCATACACAGATCACTTAGATTAAAATGTAATGAAGTAACACATCTCCTAGTGGTCGGTTAGACAATTACATATAATATCAGTGGTAATTTGGCCGTTTCGGGATTCAATTCCTCATCAGTAGTGCTTGGACCAAAATTATGAAACTAAAATTATTATTATTACAGATGTTGAAAAGCTACCCAAAGCACCAAAATATATTTTACCAAATTAAGCTAAGGAAATACTTTGCATGAGGGAGTATACCTTAGTTTTTAAGAAATTTCAAATTTTAACTTACAGGAAATTTAGACAATTATAGTATATTTCTGACAATAATACGAAATTATTGCCTACTGATTTTGTGATATCCTCGGGGCACCAGCAAAATATCTCTAATCAAACTGGAGATGTCAAGCTATTTAGTGTACATTGTAAATCTGATTCTACAATTTTTATTCAAAATTTACTTCATGTAGAACCATTGTTTTAATACTTTATTTCAAAATTCACTCGCCATTTTTTTAAATTAACAAAAATAAAAAAATCTTCACACAAAGGCAAAATTCGATTTATTGAAAGTCAAGATGCATATCCTTTTTATAAGTACTGGAAAATTTTTCTACATTTATACAAAAAATAACTAAGTGGTTTGTAAATACGAAAAGTTCGGAGTTCAAGTGCAAGTGAGAATGTTAAGATTTTTCAACAATTGTCCGGCGCCGTATCTCAATAGTTTTATATTATTGTTCAGGTCTTTCCATGCCACACAAGTGATTTTGACGGCTATATATGTGTAGTGTTACACACACGATAAACAAATCGGAACGAAAACACTTTTACAATAATGTACATATCTTTTGAGAATTTATGATAAAGAGAGAAATGTATTTGGGTGGACGTGAAATTGTTCTGGTCTATTTAACATGCAATTGTAAGTAGACTGTGTCAGATACTTTCGTAGTTAGTTTATATAAAACAACAAACAACCTCGACGGCATAACCAATTTTGAACATTGATGTAGGTATGACAATTTCTTTGATTTCATTCCGACAAAGTTATCGCATTGATAACTATAGTGATAACGACTAAATAACAAATTAGTAAAAATCAACTCAGCATCATATAACACAGAAGACATTTTTGGACGCTTAATTTCTTTATATATAATACCATAAAGAGAAACATAAGCTGCTGTTAAAGGCTTTCCATGTATCGTTTAACCTTCTGACTTCAGTCTCTACAGAGAACTGTTTGTTGTGTAAATACGTATTATATCATAAGGTCGGTCATGTTATTTCAAAATAATGAAATATTAGAACACTATGTATATATAAGTTATAAAGCTTTTTGTTTTTAAATCAAGATTATTTGTTACTTTGGGGCAAATCTACATCTGATATAAAAATAATTTTTTACACAGTAATTATTTTTATATATTTCTTGAAACATTCTTTTCTTAAGGTATCAATTGTAAATTCATTGATAATTTTTTATGTTTTTCTTATTGCTAAAGTTACGAGTCAGATATAAAAAATAGAACCAATACAACATGGACATCGTCAAAGAAAAGTAAAAAAATCAAAATAAGTGCATGAAAATTTAGAAGAAAAATCAACAAACATATGCATATACTGTCTTTAGAAAGATTCTATGACAAACGAGATGACTTCACATTTTCACTGTCAACTTTCCTATTCTTTGCAGTAATATATCTGTTTCTCCCACTTATGATGTATTTGTTATACAGTAACAACTCTGTAGTAGAGCCCGTTCGGACTACAGGGAATTTAATCAACGAAACAAGCTGCATCCAAATCACAATCCAAAAAGCAAAAGTAAAATACTTGAAAATGGAAATTGAGTTACATACGTAAAGTTCCACTGGGAAAGTTGAACCAGTTGCTACGATAGGGTACACATCACCAATTTACTGTGAAACCAATACAACGTAAGCAGGAAAAGCAGGTACAATGCTACACTGAAAAGAAACATTAAAGTCGTCACGTTTGTTGATGTATTGGTTATTATATTCAACAGAGTATACATTTGTATATCTTTTTGCACAACGTATAATTTAATTTAAAGATATTAGTTATGTTAAAATAATATTAAAAAATCTTTAAAATTTCATGTATACAAAAAGTTGCAATATTTCCCGCTGTATTTTATTTATTTATTTATTGTTTTGATTGATTTTAAATTGTCGAAACACAAGATGTGTCACTGATGCAAATCTATTTGTTTGTTAAAATAATTAAACATTTTTGCTCGTTATTTTCAACTCTGGTATATTGACTTATTGATCTTGTCGGTATCACTACTGATACACAAAGTACTGTGTACAGTACTCAAATACATGTACTTGTATATCGCCACAGTTTACTTAGTGTTGGTCAATGTTCTGTTTTTTAAACAATTATCTCTCACGTTTATCCTTTCTTGAAATGCTATTAATAATATGACAAGGCACCTTTCGTTCTTTGAATTTCAACATTTTGGCCTTTCGATCTGATCATTGCTTACAATGTATTGTGATCCTGAGTAAATCAAATTACATGAATGTTATCAATATCAGGTTGTAAGAAAAAGCTTTTCATTCCATAGTTGTATCTGTTTTTCTTTCTTAGTTATTTAAATCGATCAAGTGGTTACCCAGTAAGGTAAGATTGACCACACTTGACTTATCAATAAGTTGTTACTGACCTTTGACCTGTTAACCAGATAAAAAGCCTAATGGAACATTGTAGGAGCTATCTGGCTGTCGAACTGAGCAATAAAATTCACACATTGAGGAATAAAGAGCAAAAGATCAACTCATCAAACATAGATAGTGTGATCAAGAAATAAACATTTGCCTAAGATAACTTGAACCGTATCACACATGTCCGTAACAACATAACGGACATTGTATCTGAAAGGTTAGAAAGTTCTGGTTCACTAGCATTGATTTACATCAAGTTAAAAAGATAGTGTTAATTACGGTCATCAGAGATTGAACCGAAAACCTTCAAAAAGATTATAAAAACATTACACATATGTACACATCGTTAAATGAATAAAAAAAACCATACTAATCCATAATCACAATCCAGGAACAAAGTAAAAACTTTGAAAACTGACAAATTAAGTTAAACACGTGTACTTTCACTAGGGAGATGAGGCCGGGTGCTCCGGAAGGGTAAGCAACTCCTGTTAGCTACATCCGCCACGTGTGTAATCCAAATTGAGTGAAAGGAATATGGAACTATGAGACGTCAAATATATCAAGGGCAATCTTGGACATAGAGACATCAAACTTTTCAATAATACTGTGATGTCGGCTATAAAACTTTTTGAGGGGCTTGATAAGCTTAGGCTTGCAATATCTCTGGGTCAACAATTTATTTGTAAGCAGCTTGCTTCATTGTATAAAGTTCCCATAATGGAAACTGTACCATAGCGTATTAATTGGGAAACAATTTCAGCATGAGTAGGAGAAGTAGGTATATTGTTGTAAGAAAAGAAAAGTTGACAATAGAAAAATTGAAGTCATCCCGTCCGTTGTCGTACAATTTCAAAAGTAGCCTATCGTAGGCGTCATGATTGAGGTATACATCTAAATTTGAAGCAGAACTTAGGAAATTAGTATAAATAGGATAAATGGCATTCTCATAGTCTCCAAATTTAGGATTGTTAAGAGACAGAAGTCGTCTATATATCTGTATGCAGAGTTGCATGAACCTACGCCGGCACCGTATACAACAGCTGCACAATTACTTATAGAAACTCTGTAAATTTGTAATTTTTGTTTCAGTTTTGATGAAAATTATGAAACATATATATTAATTATAATGTTTTGCAATTTGGAAAACGTATGCTAGCGAAATAACTGGTTGATAACTGTTTTTGAAAGCGTTTATTTTCAAACAAACATATACATGCATTGGTATTTTGAAATTATTGTAATGTTCATTAGTTTTTGATATGTCATATTAAAGATTAAATTAAGAAATCTTATATTTTGATATGACCTGACAAGAAGACAAAAATATTGAAAACTATACCAATGCATTGATCTATACTAGCCAAATATTTGATAAAACACAAATAACAATTCAATGTTATCACACAAGTACCATCATATACTGGCGTTTATAATTTCACAGTATGAATAAACTTGAACTCACGATAAAAATAAATTGCTTCAAATATGATTGAATGTCATTTTATGACGTTTTAAAAAGAAACTTATACTTTTGCGATATTGCACAGAGAGTATTGATATCCTTAGTGTTGAACAAAAACCTATCTCAATATTTAACAAAATAAGTTACACATGATCGACGTGATTGTGATTTAACTATATTTCCCACATCTTCTAAAATGTAAAGGTATAAATTTAATATCCGACTTATTGTTGCCAATTAGTTAGTTTGCACGAAAACCAATTGTCACAGCATC
The DNA here is from genome assembly GCA_021292105.1 of Anadara kagoshimensis. Classification (NCBI taxonomy): domain Eukaryota; kingdom Metazoa; phylum Mollusca; class Bivalvia; order Arcoida; family Arcidae; genus Anadara; species Anadara kagoshimensis. The sequence goes on from CM037875.1 coordinate 45,474,123, forward strand.
TTTAATATAACCGATACTACAAACAGGTTGGTTTTAATTGACCCTAAAATATATCTACAAAATACCTCACGAGAAAACAAGATATCCATTTTTCTAAAAGTACCCTACTTAAATTTTTGACGTCTTTAACTTCATTGTGTATTCACTGGTTTGCCAGATTTTGGAGTATTAAATTTACAAGACCTCCTGATCTGTCTAACTCACAGATGCGCACCTGAGCAATTACTGAAAATAACTTCATGCAAGAAGTCCGCCTATCTCTTGATATTGAATCTGAATTAAGATGATATCTTGATTTAATATTAACTTGCTTTTTATCCAAGATAAAATCTTGAAATCTGATTATTCTCATTTAAAACCACACTTTTAAGACTGATAATCATTTAATCTTCTATAATCTTAAATCCTTTACATAAATAATTTCATGGTTTTATTAGCGTAACCAAGTTTTACGGATTTGTTTGTTGTGTGAGGAAATTTGAACTTTCCTTATTCTTTGTTAAGTATGTTTTCAGAAGTTTTCCTTTAACCACTAATTGTCGCCAAACACGTATTACAAAATATTTTGTGGTTCACAATTTCAATTTTCATTTGAAATTCTTTTTAATTCTTTTCCACAAAAATATTATGTTTTTTAATCGGTTCGTAAAAAATAAACCAAATTATATTAAAACAAGCACAGGCACAGGTCCTAGTTTCATTTTAGCTAAAATTGTCTTTGAATTTGATTTAAGAAATTTTGGCATTTAGAACTAACTCTTTTTTTTTTACAAAAGTTAATAAAATGTTTAAAACATTGAATAAAAAATTTGGCCAAAATATTTACGTATCAAATTTGTGAGATTAAAAATCTTAGCTAAGGATTGATCATCGATTGTTATACGACGTTATAAAAGTAATTTTTTATTATTTAAAATAAAACTTTTGTTTTCCAAAAAATTGTTTTACCTTCAGTTTAATAACAGAGGTTTTCAAAAACTTTGCTGTGTATTGCAACTGGATGTTCTTAATATATGATTGCCTCATATCAAACTGTGAATGACAAAATTACGTTAATTGTAAGCTTTGATTCTTGTCAAACACTTTTGAAAACCATTTGTTTAAATAAATAACTAACGTAAAACAACGGAAGTCTTTATTAATTCTTGTAAATTGCACGAAAAATCAGCAATAAGATATTACAAAGTGATGAAATGTTATTCTGACCACGTATTCTCAACTTTGGTTGAACATAGGAAATAGTGACAAATTGGTTTGAAGGGATAAAACAGTGCTTTCAGGAAAAGGTTTAAGCCATCTCTTTTGTAATTATCTCTTCTTATCGAGACGGCCGTCTAGTGCTGTAAAATTAAAACTGGTATACTATGCAATTTCTTATCTGTATATAGACTGCTATATATAATTTTTTTCAAAGAAGTAATGCATTTAGTTTTTAAAACAAATTGTTTTGTTTTGTACAAAACACATGGAAGGGGTTTAATTAGCATCTTTCTTTTTACATATTAGTAATTGTTCATTTGCTCTTAACACAATTTATCCTGCTATAAATAATGTGTTATAATATGGACAAATCGGAGGAAATTTTAAAACTTTACGATATTTTTACTAGTAATATCAAAATTTTGCAATTTCATGTCACAATATGCCATATTCTAATTAAATTTATCTCAGTGTCGCAGTCTATAGTTTAACAATTATCTGATTAAAGAAATGACAAGGTTGCATTCTCATCGAAAGATATTAAAATATTTTTGCAATGTTCAAAGTAAATTGAGTCGTTGGGGGTATAGACCCCCAAAGTCAGGTATCATTTCATTAATTGATAATCTGATACATAATGTTTTAAATAACCACAAAATTTACAACAAAATCATAAATAATACCTATATTGGACCAGTCGCCCAGGTAAACAAATGTACAGTATTACAAGATTTCAATAATCCGGTAATTCAAAATTCGATCTAGATTAAATCTTATCAAACACATTTGAACGATATGTAACATATATTTTTCAAAAGAAAGCATCATTTTACCACAGGGTCAGATAAAGCCAATAACACAGGGTTAAAACCGAGTACAGGACAGTAAAACAATATGGTGGGAATGCGTATTTTATATATACGTGATATCTTCATGTTTATAATATAATAAATTGACATATGTAAACGCTTACATCTAAATATTACGTTAGAAATTGTAGAAATATTTTCCACTGCTACAAATGCTTTATCTTCTTTACAAATCTACTGCTGCATTTTGTCAACTTGCTCACGATATCTGTTATTTGTTATGTAAAAGTTTTAAATGACTTTACATATTTCTTTATGTTTAAAATATGTAAAATGTACATGTTATATACACCCAGATGCATGCTTTATACACCAACACCGGCTTTATGGAATCCATGATATTCTGGTATTCTCTCCAAAGTGGTAGTTTATGGTTTATCATTTTTTCCAAATACTGTTACATGCAGTTCCAAAGAATGCAGATTCTTCTTATTTTTTCCTGTATCTTATTCTTATTATTCAACTGCAAATATGCAAATATATTTGTCATATATTTGCCCATAACATTCCTTTTTATGAATTTATGAAATAAAGTACTGTGAAATCATCCTTATTTATCGTGGTTTTCCAATGTTCATTGTTTCCTTGGATACCCTGACCGTCGTATATACATGTATACGAACAAGTACATATAACAAAACAGAAACCACAGAGCACACTTTTACTACTCCCTATTTTTTTTTTAGAACCATAAAAGATATTCCTCAAAATTAACAATTTCACAGTAATTTGTAAAGGCAACGCATGCAAAAGGCAATAACCAATTTAAAGAAGATCATGAATAACAAAAGGCAAGATAAACATAAATTTACGTCACTAATCATAATTATACTTATAGTGAACAGATTAATCCCACTTAATTAGTGGTCCTTGATTCAGCAATATTTTCAAAATAAAATTGAATTTAAAAAATAATAAATATAAATGTATATGATTTTGTAAAATACATTTTAATTTTTCTTTATTTCTCATTACAAAATATTTAAAAAATATTTGTATTGTTACAATTTTGGTCCGAGCACTACTAATGATGAATACCATTCCAAGACAGCAGTAGTCTAGAATGCTAGTCCAAAGAATGGAGTTTTTTCTATGAACCACTGGCTGATTTTTATGAGTTAGCATTTTTATTACTCAACCGCAAATACATTTGTTATATATACTTGTCCATTATATCAATTTTTTTTTATTAATTTATAAATCAAAAAATACTGTGAAGTCATCCCTACTTTTCATGGTTTCACAATTTTTATTAATTTCGTAGATACCTTGACCATCGAATATACATGTATACTATACAAACGTTCTGTACACAGAAACTACAGACCACAATTTTACAACTCCGTTTTTTCTCAGAACCACAAAAATTAGACATAAAAAGTAAATATAACCACAGTAATTTGAAAACGTAACGCATGCAATAGGCAATAGTCAGTTTAAAGAAAAAATCGAATAACAAAAGGCGAAATAAACACCGATCAGAATTATACTTATAATGAGCAAAAAACACTACTTAATGAGTGGCCTTCGAATCAGCACTTAATATTTTTGAAATAAGACTGAATTTACCAATATAATAAATATACCGAATGTATAAAATTATGCATAAATTTGATTCTTTTTTTTTCTTATTTCAAAATCTTAAAAAATATTTAGATTTCTGCAAATTTTTGTTCGAGCACTACTGATGAGGGACATAATTGCAAAACGACTTCTAGAATTTTAAAATAATAAATAATAATACAATAATACAAAATCTAGTAATAAAAAATATTAAAAATTAAAACAAATTGAATTAAGGCCTCATATAAATATTTGACGCAAATGATATGTATTTAAAAGACAAAATCGTTCTACTACTGTTATTTTTCACCAACATCTGGACTTTCACTTTCCCTATTTTATAAGAAGCATTTCATCTTATATATGGTATATCTCATGTGAACTAGGCATCAATCAATATTGTTTGCATTGGTAAAGTAGGACTTTGATCAAATGAAAAAAACCTTTGTAACATTCAATGATGATAATTTATTTAAAAAGCATAAATATATACAAATGTTCATTCGTTCAGTAAACCTATTGTACTTCAAATATCGAAAATGTTCGCTTCCACTACAGGAATTGCATTATTTATGCGTTTGACGCAGTGTCCATATGTGTTTGTGTTTAAATATAGCCGTGGTTTTTCTTGAATATAAATTATTGAACCTAGTATCTTAAATATTAAAGAGCGTTGTGAAATAACGTAATACCCGATGCTAGTAGGAAATACAAATTAAATACTGCTTTCTTTCATTGTGTCACATTTAATATTATTTTACATTTGTTTTATAAAACATTTTATTTTTATTTAAATAAAAACTATTTACAGACAGATATTTTAAAAGGGATGCTTCAGACGTTGTCAATTTTAGGAACTTCATCACCCAATTGCAATTTAAATTACATGACAGTAGTCTATCAAATTCGAATGGGCATTTGTAAAGAAAAGAATTTAAAAAAAACCAACACCAAGCTATTTAAACACGCACATTTCATCAAGAAAGTGAGGCTGTGTACTCTGGAAGGATTAGCACCTCGAACGTAGGATAATATTTATTTTCATTAATTTGTTTTGTTATCTAAATTACTTTTGTACAGTGCTAATATATATTTTTGTATCAATATGCTATTGCCTGTTGACTTTAACCTTGAACTTTGCATATAATAAATTGATTAAAGTAATAATAAAACAACATTCCCATGTTGCGTCAACAATTAATCGGATATGGTATAAAATAAAGCAAAACAAATACTGCGCTTTTGAGATAACTGATCATTGAATGTTGACATCTAGAAGAGAGGAGTCTTCAGCTGGGTTTCAAACCCTAGCATTACATATTTTAAGGACACGCAAAAATGCATTGACGCCCCATCAAAGAAATATTAATCCTATTTTAATATAATATCATATACATGTATATCAAATATCTTTGTTAATAAGTTATTTGACAATTGAAAGTGAAAGTCTATTTGTTTTTACGTCAATAGAATTCAATGATTACAAAATAATGTGCATATTTAATTTATTTGTAGAATTGAAATAAGGCAGAGAAATGGTATACTGTGTATCTGTTTCCTGGCTGTATGACAAATATCAAAAAGAATATCGATATGTGTAACGTGTTGTAGCTTCATTTATTGTGTTATAGTCCAAACAAACAAATGCAAGACAATACCCACAGCAACAAATATTACTTACAGGGGTTTAAATCTTTACTGATTCCACTAAGAGTAAATTCATTTTCTTTTATAATCTATATTATATAATAGCACACAACTTCACTTTCCTTCTGGAATTTCACGTGTTTAACTTAACTTGTCAATTTTCAAAGTTTTACTTTGCTTTGGCATTGTGATTTAAATATAGGCCAATATGTTTGTGGTTTATTTTTTTTAAATTGTATGTTATTTAACATTATTGTTCCTCCTTCCGTGTTAACATCACTATTTGTTATACAGCTTTTATAAACATTTCAGAAAAAAGTAAAACCAAGCAACTAAATTGTGTCAATACAATATAGTAAATATTACAATCAACAAGCATAAACAAGAAATTGTTAGGTAGATACTTGAATTCAACTTATTCGTGATGATTTCCTTTTTCTTATATATTTATCTGCTATTACAAGCACAATTTATACATTATATATTCGTGTAACTGAAATGAGGTACAGATATTGTATATAGAGAATTTTATCTTAGGTGTCTGTTCCCTGTCTGTATGACAAAATATCGAAAGGAATATCAATAAAATGCAAATAAATGTGTGTGTAATTGATTTACATCGAGTGATACATCTGACATAAGGCGTCTCATGTGTGATATAGAATTATTGATATTATTTATAAAGTTTTAAAAATCCATTAGGGAAATAAGTACTGTCAAAATAAACAATTATGAGTTGAAAATCAAGTTATGTATGAAATCTCACAATGGAACGCCGCATGATTATTATGTAGAATCAATGATCTTATGTTACAATTTGTTGAATATAACAACGCATATGTTTAGGATCTGTGAATTTGTAATCCCTCGACACTTAGACTTATATCTATAATAAGACACAGTTTATGTTTCTGCTAATGAAATTATCTGTTCTTGCTTTGGCTGTCGGGTTATCTTATTCGATATATTATCCAGTAGAAGATCACTTTTTCCTGCGTAAATCCGAAATATCAAGGGAAATGATATTTACACTATGCAATGAAGAATAAAAGTTGTAAATGAATAAAAACAAAGCCAAAACGTTACACTAACAAATTAAATTGCTTATCCTACAAAGAAAGCACTTCCAAAATAAAAATAAGTGTTTTTTAAATAATTTGATGGACAACAAACAAATTTAAAGATTTTAACTATAAAACGTATTCTCCCCCATTTTGTTGACTTTTTCGAAAAACACAAATGCTTCACGTATAAAGCGACACGAAGCATACTAGCTTTGCAGTTTAAACAGCATTGTAAAGAATAATTATAATAATATTTAAATTTATTACTTTATTTTATATCTTGGACAATATCATCGTTGTTTATGCACTGTGTTAACATAAAAGTCATTCTATAAATAATGTAATATTTACTCATGACCTATAGCAAAAGCAAACATACCAATCCATGTTCAAATCACAACCCCAAAGCAGAATAAAAGAATTAAACTAACAAATTAGGCTAAACACGTGAACTTCCACCACGGAATCGAGGCTGGGTGCTCCGGACGGATAAGCATTTCCGGCTAAGCTTGCTACACCAGTCACGTGTGTAATCATAATTGGGAATTAAAGGTACATGGAACTGTGGGACGTCAAATATGTCTCGGGTTATTTTGATACATAGTCATCATACTTTTCGTATAATATTGTGATGAAGGTCATAGGTTTTTGAGGGCCTTGATAAGCCTAGGCTCGCAGTATCCTTGTGCTAATACTATAACAAATTTGGAAAATTAAAAGCTCTGTACAGTTTTAACAAAAATATGAAATTATATTGGTTTCAATGATTTGTACCTGACGTGTGAAATCATTATTTTTTGGGTTTTCCAATTTTCTTGTCTTCGTAGATACACTGACGTAGGAATTCAACATGTCTAGAAGTATTAATCAAAAACAAACATACTAATCCATGTCCGAATCACAATCCAGAAGCAAAGTCAAAACTTTTAGACATGTGAACTTCCACCAGGGAATTGAGGCCGGTTGCTTGTTTCAAAGGAACATGGAACTATTGGACGTCAAACATACCAAGGACAATTCTGGACACAGAGACATCGAACTTATCAACAATACTGTGATGACGGCCATAAGTATATTACAGACAGAAACCACAAATCCCGAACTTACCACCCCATTATATGCCATTTTGTTAGAACCCCGAAAGTTATATCACAGTAATTTGTAGCTGCGAAAGTAGTATTTTAAACATTAAGTTATAAATCGAGACACAGAAAGCTGTGTTAATTAATTAAACAATTCAAATTGTTTGAAAAATAACCATGTAGACATAACAAAAATTATATTACAAAAGTATATTATAGTAACTGAAAATTTTGAACGTAATAACCATTAATTCAACGAATAACATAAAGCAATATAAGACAAGCGATGTATTTTAGTTTAAAGCAGCAACTAATAATAGAAAATTAGCTACTGCGCTAAAAAGCAAAACATTATAAATAAATAAATAAATAAATAAATAAATAAATAAATAAATAAAACACTTGTAATAAATAAGTGTTCTTGGCAACACACAAAGTAACTGGGAGTATTTGTGTTTATAATGACAAAATCTCAATTTCCATCCAGGTGTGTGGTGGATATTTTTGTTAAACAATCCAGACTCAACGAGGATTGAAAAAATTAGTATTAAAATAGTTCAAATACCCGTTCTTTAAAATACTAATATAATAATCCCTTGATGCCAGTCATCAAGCTTTTATAGTTATATTCAAATGTTAAATAATTATGACAACAAATATATAAAAAGTAAGTCACTTATATTAAATTTATTGTATGTTTGAATTTTAAATTTGTAAGAGGCGAAAACGTTAAGACCTTTCAAAATTATATTCAAAATAGAGTAAGACAAAATTCATTGCTCTAAAATGCTACTTTGCCTTAATGTTTGTTTATATCTACTATTTATGTTGGATGATACAGACAGACAGGTTAATATTAATGACATCTTAGTACAATTTCAGCTTGGATGTTTAACCCTATATCATGATCTTGTTGAAGAATTCCATAGTATCGATAAGGATCTTATAAATAACATTATCCTTTTACAGGCTATTACTTTAATATCGCAAAATAACCACATTGTGAAAACGTTTTAATTGTTCTTAATACATAGTAATTAATACTTTTTAAAAAGATATCGTGTTCGCTTTATTTGTAATTCATTTGCAGAAAAAAACAGTTACCGTCATTTTGTATATTTTATTTCTAATTTCTGTATTTGAGAAATTTAATCATGACTTCAATACATTATACCCACGTTAGTTAACCTTTAGAAGAATTCGACAGGTGCAATCACATTGGTGATTCAGAATTTATTTCTTAATATGGGTTTGTTTATGTGTTCAATAAAAAAAATGCCATAATCGAAATTTAAAACCTTTATATTGAATTTATATAGAACATTGTTTTAGATGTTTTGGATGTTTTAACTTGAAATACTATCGTATTATTTATTTTGGTTTAATTTGTTTAAGATAATAGACAAAAATTTGATATTTTCTGGTGGAATTTAATTTTTAACAAATGTTACAGTGTGCTTGGTCCTTTTACCAATTTGGCATCTTTGTTTTGAGGTATTCTTTTGAAATCTAATACTTTGAAAATGGAGACATTTTATTTACATTTCAATTTGAAATACATTAAGATGATGTCAAATTTAGCGTTTAATTAATTGATACAATCACAATATATCTGATACTTTGATTAAATTTGAAAAAAAAATCAAGTTTCGAAATTATTGAGACGCTACCTTTAATCACTATCATAAATAATTGGTCAATAAACTACTAATGTCTAAATTTGCTGCGTGTTGAATATTTTTGGTCCTTTTGGTTATTTTTTAACCCCTTGAAAAACCATGGTTTCACAATTTTGGTCCAAGCACTACTGATGAGAAATTGTCTCCGAATCGACAGTCTAGTGCTGTTAAATTAACAATTGTATAATATGAAATTGTAGATATTATTTCATAAGTTTTTGTTATGTTTAAGTATAACAAAATAAACAAAATATTAAAAAACTTTTTTACTACAAATTAACCGACGTTTGTTTAATTAACTTTTCTTTTTAGATAAAACCGACGCCTTTGTTTATAAAAATACTGATAAAACATGCTAAATATATATATGTTCAGAAATTAATGCTTTGATTGAGTACCAAGATAATAAAATACGTTATTGATTTTTTATGTCCACAGTTCCCCTTTGCAGAATGAAAGAAAAGTAGTAATTTAGAATATGTATAAGTTCAAATCGAAGATTTTGTTTTAGTATCTTATCTGTTTTCTTATTTAGTAGTTTTTTTATTGTAAATTTGTAATAGCAGATATATATTGTAAAATTAATAGCCTCGTTTGTTTTTAATTTTTTTTTATTTTTAAAAAATATATTAGCTAATGCGGCTTTATTTGATATATACCAGCAATAATTAAACACAGGTATGTGACTACTATAGATTTAAATTTTTAAACTTAAAAACAACTTCGAAAACTGGCAAAATTAGTTAAACAAATGAACGTTCTCAAAGGAAAGTGCGGCCTTGTGCTATGAAAATGTAAGTATCTCTTGTATATCTAGCTATATTCGCCAAATGTTACATGAAAAATGAGAATAAACGGAACATGGAATTATACTGATCAACAATTTTGTGACAAAAAGTTTTTTAAAAAAAGGAATGCAATATCCTTGCGTTAATAATTCATTTGTAAGCAGCTTGCGTCGATGTTTACAGTTCAAGTAGTGGGAACAAGCTCTACCATAGCGTATTACACTATTCGCAGAAGAAGCAGGTACGTTGCTTAAATAAAAAAATGCTAAAGGAAAATCTAAGTAATCTATTTTGTCATATAGGTCAAATATAGCCTTTTGTGAGTGTCATAACAGAGACATGCAAACGATCTAGTCTTAATCCTTGTGCAGTAACTGATTACACTGAACGATATCTATAACGAACACATTTGGTAATTCTTCAATGAATTCTTTTTACAAAGCATTACATTTAACCATTCGTTATTAAATCCACACTGTATATAATGGATTCGAACCTGACATATATTGTTTCCTGGCGATGTCAAAGTTAAACTTCAAACTTCCGTGCGTACATCTGAAATAAGATCAGAAAATCTGGATAAACCTAAATAATCGACGATAAATGTCAAAGAAAACTTTGCAATTGGAGAAGCAACGGTAACCTAAAGAAGTGTCAAAGTAAGAACAATAAATATATGGTACTCACCTTTAGAGAAAAAACTTTAATTTGAAGGACAATCTCTACCTGTTCCTTTTGGTGAAGGATAAAGCATCTTCTGTTTTCAAGAAGCTACATTTGATAAACTGAATTGCATGAGATGTTGACCTGTAGATTTTGTTTATTTTCAAATCAATCTGCCTACGACCAAGCGATTATCCGTGAATATTCAATATTTTTCTGAATGCTAAATTCAGATAGAAGAAAAACATTATTATCTTTATAATAATAATTATTATTATATAAATTATATAGATACGATATGACTTTGGAATAACTAAAACGGATATATTTTAAATTAAATTTAACTGTGAATTTTTAAATATAAATGGATACATTGCAAAATTGTTAAAGATTCGTGTAATAAATCTGTATAAAGATACATAAATATGCATATAAATATGTGAATTATGCATTGAAATAGTAGTTTATGTTTTTGTTTTTCATCGATATTCATTTAACATGTTGCCAAATAAAAGACACTATGTAACCCCAAAAAGATACCAATTCGATCGCAATGTTTTAGGTCTATCTTAAAATGTAATTTTTTCTAAAAAATATTTTGGCGTGCAAGGTATAAAACAAACGATCGTCTAACATAAATCAAATGCGATGAACGTATATATAAGAAACGGACATTTTCTTAATATTTCACTCCATATTTAAGGTTTTCTGGCAAACATTATTTACCACGTTGCATTTATGGACATGGTGTGTTTGGTTTTTTTTAATTACACTATGTTGAAAATACATATTTTTTCCAAGATGTTGAAAAGAGATTTTTTGACCAACTTTTTAAACTAAATTGTCATAGCGATAAACAGTAGTATTAAAACAGTACAAGTTCCAATGACGCATTTCAATATGTGACAAAAATTCATTCATGAATTTAAGCTCGAAATTTTAATTAATTCTAAGGGAAATATTAATTCATAGTGGTGTCTACTGCTGTTGAGATTTTTGTAATTATACAAAGTGATAGCACGTGGTCTTGGTGGAATACACTATTTAACGAAGGATGAAATAGGAAAAATCCGTAGGTTAGTTACATACACTCTTTTTTTCAAACATAGAGTCACACTAAGAACATGGGTCTTGATTACCACAAGCTCTATTTATCGGTTGATGTCATTCTAACAACAATGTTTAATTTATTAATATTACTGTACTTATATTATCAACATAAATATTTTTAAAACTTTAAATAAAATAAATGATACAGTAAAACCTCTCTAAACCGGACAAGCTCCGGACCAAAGATTTTGTCCGGTTTAGGGAGGTGTCCGGTTTAGAGAGGTTTTGAAATTTTAACTTGGCTTATTCCCCCTTAACTAAATTAATCTAGAAAGATGTAATACATGTCAGAGAGGCCACAATCAACAACTGTTATGTACACATCTCATTATAGGATGTGCTATATGTAAAAACACTAATTGGTTTTAAATCACCTTTAATTCACTTTCTTAGAGGATTCTAATTAGGGTACTCAAGGCAAATAGACTACCTCTATTAATCCCTAACAAGACAACAATAGAGTTGACACTTTCCAGTCCCTTCGATACATAAGGTGTCACTGGATAATAATTAACAAAACAACTGTAGCAACTATAGATAACAAGATAAGATTGTGTAGAAGTGCTTATCTTAATTTATTGTGTCAAGTAATAAATAAATTAATAAACAAATGGATTATAAAGAAAAATCACAAAAAGAAGGAATATATATAAATTTATATATATATATATATATATATATATATATATATATAGAGAGAGAGAGAGAGAGAGAGAGAGAGAGAAGAGGAGAGAGAGGGGTGAAAAATATTTAATAAATAAATAAATAATAATGAATTAAATACCAAATGTTTTAAAGTTTTAAATGAGAATAAAAAAGAATTTTTAAAAAAATATGATTTTTAAGTGTTCATAATTGAATATTTTTATAGATCTGTTTAAAATTAATATATTTAAAAAAGGAAAAAAAAAACCAAGAAATTAAAAAAACCAAAATGTTGTCCAGTTTAGAGAGGTTCAATTTTAAGGATATAAGCAACTTGGGACTAAAATGTTTGTCCGGTGTCCGGAATAGAGAGTGTCCGGTTTAGAGAGGTTCTTGTTAATTGAAATAAAGAAGGATAAATTCGGGACCAAAAATTTTGTCCGGAATAGAGAGTTGTCCGGTTTAGAGAGTGTCCGGTTTAGGGAGGTTTCACTGTATATCATATTATATTTTATAGATAACAGATTAATAAATATATTAAATTTAAGAGTTTTCTATTTAAACCCGAGTATTTAGATACCAATGGTAATAGAAAAAGTAAGATTAATGAATTTTGTCAATTAAAGAAAAAATTCTATATAGCTTATACACACGCACTTGGCAAGAAGAACTATCGTAACCAAGGTCAAATCACGGAAGAACAGACAAACAAGACAAGAATAGACTAAGATGAGTATATAAGGACATCAAAAATAAACATGAAATCCAAGTCGAAATCACAATCCAAAAGCAAAGTAAAAACTTTGAAACTGGAAAATTTGGTTAAACACGTGAACTTCCACCAGGGTAGTGAGGCCGAGTGTTCCGGAAGGGTAAGCACTTCCTGTTTATCTAGCTAGTCGCCAATTGTGTAATCAAACTTGCAAAAGGATTAAGAATCTAATTATAAAACTACGGACTTTAAAGAGCCTATAGTTAAAGTGGTGTGGATATAGCATAATTTTGAAACTGCCTACAATCTATTTCACGAACAGTGAATCAAAAATTGATTTTGTCAATCAATGAACTAACAACTCCCATTGTTTTTACAGAACCCAACAATGTGTTGATTTTTTTATAATCAGTGATCTAAATGTGAGTTTGTCTTTCTTGTCTGGTTCGCTTTTTCTTTCTTTTATTATTTCTTGGTATAAGGTCACTTTTATTTCTACATGTTTTCCTTATTTAAGCTATAGTAAAAACTTCGAAACTGAAAATTAGGTAAGACACGTGAACGAATGCTTCTGAAAGGTAAGCAAAATGAAAATGGCAAAAACTGGGATGAATTTTTTTCATAAAAACATTATTTCTTTTCTCTTATCTTTTGAATAAAATTTATAAATCTCTTTATTTTTGTCTGTAGTGTCGAATTCGTCATCTTTGATACAATACTTTCTGCAAGTCTGAATGTTGAAAACACACAATTCTAACAATATTCTGATGGATTAGAATGTAGCTCGGTTTGATTTGAAATATTCCTATTCATACAATAATTTTGAAATTTCGAGAACACTTAGGTTCATTCTTTAACATGCTGCTAGAAAACCCTATAGTCTTAGAAGATTGGCTGTACTGCCAGCAAATTAAAGTGGTCTGTTCATTTCCTGAAATTATCTGTAATATACTGTTTATTGCAAAAGAGGGAAAATGTAATGCACTAAACCTGGCTATATATGTACATCACACCTATGAAACCAAAGGAATGTACATGTTGATTTCATTTTTAAAACAAAAACCCAAAGATTTCCAAAAGAATTATTTAGTTTTAGTATAAATGGTCATAGGAACCAAATTAATGAACTTCTGAGGGAGTTGGCGTTTAATTTTAGCACTGATCATTTAAACATATATTTCACTCAGTTTTTTTTAAAAGATACAAAAACATAAAAAATGTACCTTAACAGACAATCGTCTGTAGAAAAAAAAACCGCACAGTGTATCAATCCCAGTGGAATAAAACTGCTTAAAATCTCGACAGCAGGTATCAATACAATGAAGGTTCTGAAAATTATTTAATTGGACAGTTTAATAATATGTTTATGGATACAGAGATATAATCTTATCAACAATATTGTAATGACAATTTAAACTCTTCTCATCTGAAGGTGTATGGCAAACGTGATGACTTATTATTCGATTGACAACTGCCATTGCCTATGCAGCAATATACATGCTTCTTCTACTTATGGTGTTTTGTTTGTTTCACAATAACTACGCTAGAGTAGAGCTTGGTACCACTACAGGAACTTCATAAAACAAAGCAAGATGCTTCCAGATAAATTGACATAGGGATATTGCAAGCTTAGGCTTTATATGTCCTTAAAAATCTTTATGGTCGTCATCACAAAATTGTTAATAAGTATAATGCATCTGTATCTTGGATATATTGTATGTGCCATATTTCTATGTTCCTTTCATTTTCAATTTTGATTTCATTTTTCGGATGTAGCTATCTAAACCGAAAGCGGTTACCCTTTCGGAGCACCTGTCCTCACGTCACTGATAGCAATTCACGTTCATGTGTTTTACTAAATTTAATTTGCCAACCTTTAAAGTTTTACTTTCTTGTTTTGGATTTTGATTTGAACATGGATTGGTAAGTTTGGATGTTTTATGTCATAAAGCATAACAAATACTAATAGGGTAAATACTGAAAAATGACGTCATTCCGTCAAGTTTCCACCCAAAACACAGATTAATGTTACTCTTTGGTCTCAATATGCGTGAGTATTTTGTATTATGATTCCGTACGCAAGTTTTTATTTTGGCGTCATTATAGAATAATGTTTTATCGTCATCTGATAATATTCGAGCAACTCCAACTGGTTTTATTATTATAATATCCAGTGTACGATTAATAACCATTCAACTCTATTGAATTGTATTTTTCAACTTGATTGTAATTTCGTGTTCTTTATTAAATTTGCTTTATCAATTACACCATTTATATGTTTCATTTAAATCTTGCATAAATGATACGTGCTTGGTGTTTGTTACTATTGTCTGTATTATTGCCAAGTACATGTTATTCAGTTGTAACTTTTATATTTTATTATAAGCATGTATTCATAAAATGAATTTTTAAATGTCATTGTAAATTGAACAGTCTGAAAAAAATATGCATTCCAATTTAATGCATCAAATTCGTTGAATAAAAGTACAATCGTTCTGATTCAAACTAGACATGGTAATGAAATATTTTTTTCTTTTATTTGTAGTTTTTCTTACAAAACATTTGGTATTTCAACAAAACATTAAAAACAAAACAATTTAATTTACATAAAGAATATATCTATATATAATATATATATGAAATGGACAAACATAATACAGAGTTAATTTAAAGCACTCTTTTCTTTTTCAAAATATACAGCTTGTATAGGCAACAACATTGACCTGTCCGCTTGACCTTCAATTTTACACACTTATTACGACGAATACATTTATAAAGGGAACAGAGGTGTTTATTTCGTGTACATAGTAAATGCGTGCATTGTGTATGCATTTACTGCGAATCCTAAAACTACCCAAATATTGGGTGGATCCTCCTGTATGAATGTATGAATATGTCTAATGAAAGGTCAAACGGACAGGTCAAAGTTGTTTCCCTTTACAGTAATACATAATACATCAAATATTCCTGAACGACAGATTCATTTCGCAGCTCACCGAGTGGAAACAGTTTTTAAACATTTGTGATAATCTCCTTGACTTTGTGAACATTAATGAAAGATTGATAGTATTCTAGAAGTGGCAAGTTTTACGTTGGTTTAACTTTATAATTTGATGAAATAAAACAAGGGTGATTTGATCGCCCAAACACGAGAGTATAAAACCAATCACACATAAACTTAGCGATAATAACAAGTTGATTACATTAACATTGTATTGATTTAACACAGATGTTATTTAAAAGACCAAAGGAATATATTGGAAATGTTAGCTACAAACAGAAATATAGACATGCCATATAGAGTTACTCCCTTTTGCGTAAATATTTAGGATTCCATAAAAAAAACCATTTTCATACTATTTTCAAGTTGCAAAAAGGAGAACCGATTACTAGTATATACTACTAACATATTCTCGCCATTCAAATAATTAAAATACTAGCTATTAGGATAATACATACCAACAATATATTGATAACTTTAATGAACCCTGACAAGAATTAAAAAGACCAAATAGGTCGGGAAATATCTGTCATATACCAAGTAAAATCATTCACAAAATAGAAATCTTGTTTCTATGCTGTATAACATTCAACGTCGAATAAATAAGTATTTATTCATTAATATGGAGAAGCCAAAGATAGAGTATCAATGGAATTTAAATGCCTATTTCAAATAACAAACGTAAGCAAAACATGATAAAGCACGATTAACATGGTATGTAGACTAATTTTTCTAATTGGTAATTTTTGGAGCAAGGTAAAACTTTTCATCATTACAAATTATGTATGTTTCCTTTAAGTTTTCTAGCAAAGAATTGTCAATCATCTCGAACTAGACATAATACGGGAAAGAAATCAAACTCAAATGAAATTATAAATAATAAGTTAATTACCTAATACTAATAGTTACAATTAGTAGACTCTTTGTTCTATATTTACCAGTGAAAACGTGAGTGTATCTAATTTTCCATTTTGATCATGCATTAGAAGGAAATACTACAGACATCTAAATGAAATGCTAGAGTATTCTAAAGTTATATCCCTATAAGGTGTTAATATTCTCACAGTTACATGTTTGGTTAGATATGTTAAGCAACGTTACTTTACAGAGTATAAATTATTTGACAAAACAGTTATCACAAGAAGTTCTTGAGACAAGTAAATAAAGCTCCTGATGCTTTGATTGGAGAAAAGCAGACGTCATGTTGCCATTCATAGTTCTTGTATCACAGTATTTTTTCTTGTAGAAGTTGTCAAAATTTGAAACTTGTACAATGTGGCGCATATAAATGAGCTACGTCATTTGACTTCCGGATCCATTAGTCACGTGACCTGAGACTAGAAACTTCCATGCGGCTGAGACCGTCATCACATAAATAATTGTTGAAAGACATATTTGGAATCATAGGTATCTTTCTCGTGTATATTTAAAATAATAAATAATTCACAATATAATATTTAGTTAGTTGATTGTCATGGCCGACATCCATCCACAACAGACGATGATTCTGAACTTTTTTGCGCCATTTTTTCAGGAGATAAATACGGATGGTATCTGTATAGGGATGCTGGGTAATGAAGTCCTGATGAGGATGACGATTCTGAAGGTGAATATGAAGATGAATTTGGAAGAGATTCTCTCAGTCTTAAGTTATTGGCACTAACAAACGGATGAAATGCTACCGATGGGAAAACAAGATTGGCAGCATTACCAAGTCCAAACAGTCCACCATATAGTGTATATAACGATCTATCAGTCGGGACGTAAGACGATGACGACCCCATCATAGACGACGGTACAGGGCGCCATACAGGCCAGTGTGGATGAGGTAAAAGTCCTTGTTTTTCTAATGCTGAAGGATCCTCTGAAACAGAAATAAAAACACTATCAAGATATTGCAATTAAATTAGTCACAAACGACAAGAACAGGAAAAAATAAAAACAACATTTATTACAGGAATTATTTTTATTATTCATAAAGTATAATTGTTTGAAGTAACAACATTAATATTATAATGGAATAAATCAATATTATACATATTATTTAATCAAAAACAAACATACTAATCCATGTCAGAATCACAATCCTGAAGCAAAGTAAAAACTTTGGAACTGACAAGTCAGGTTAGACACGTGAACTTCCAAAAGGGTAGTGATTAACGTGGTTAAGTAGAATGGTGGCATGGAATTAAAACTTTTGACATTCTGGATAAAAGTGAATAATATAGATGCATTTTTATACATATGTTATAGAATTTCATATGGATACATTTATTGACTGATAAACTGCATACAAATGAAAATATATTCTATTGTGGTTTCAATATGTCAAACTATAGCTGTAGATGTTATCAAAATTGGCCGAAAAAATTGATGTACTTGAAAAAACTAAACACTTTTTATTCCTCATTTTATGATATGATAAACGCTTGCATACCAGCCTGTAGGTCATCTTGAAGAAAAGAATAGTTTGTATTTATTTACAAGGATTTCCATTCTAAAGACTTAAAGATTATATATAAAAATCGTTTTTTATTTATATAATAATTTTCATCCCAAAATTTCAAAGATTAGCAAGAAATTAAATACTGTAGTGATTCTGATTCATTAATTTGTTGCTTTGCTGCTACATGTTTTAAGAAACACAACAAAACAAGCATTATATTGAGTAGTAGTCTATCACAGTATATTTTACCACGTGCATTACACTTCTGACAAACAGATGATCAAGGTGATAATAGAATTCTGACACATACTTTGTATAAAACAAAAAAGTTCTTGTCCACAGTTAAAACAATTAGTATGGAATCCTGAATTTTCTAAATTTAGAATATGACCTCACGTTTAACCAATCAAGATTTGTGTTGCAGATTTGCGTGATCAAAATTGAATTAGTGGCATGCCTTCAAAGAATTTATTATATGTGCAATCAGAAACAGGTGCGTAATGCCTCGGTTAGGTAGTCAAGGTGAAAGGTATATCAATATAAATTACAGCAAGTTACATTCCCGCCATATTCAATGACCTTTAACCTTATAGACCACACGAAAACAAAGGGGACTAATGTTGGGAGGTGTTATGATTATAAAGATAGAAAATGTGACTTAAAATAATCCACAACACGTATGTGGTATAGTTTAGTAAATAAATTGTAATGTGATGACTGTATTGACTTTAAAATAAATCTTATATTTATAAATGCACTGAGAAAAATAATCTACATACAATGCATTCTTATATGAGGAACTAGAAATACATTTTTTTAATTTTATTTAAGTTTTTGTGTTAACGTTCATGTTCGAATTAAATTCCGAAATTTTATTCATTACATGTATTACTAAAACTGTTTTAATTTTTCAGCATTAGACGATCGATTAGAAAACAATTCCAGATCAGTAGTGCTTGGGTCAAAATTTTGTAAACTTTCATGACAATAATTCGAAAGAAATGGTTATGAGATTTAAAGACAATATGTTTATTTTGTTTGAGTTTTAAAGAAAAAATATTTAAACCTTTTTTTTTTAAATTTTTAAAGCAAATTTGATCAATCAACTCATGGCATTAGACCCAGAGTAAGCTTAAATCTAGCATCCAATATGCTGTTTCACACCTCATCTAGTAACCATTGGTGTAATACAATTTCAATATGATCTTGCAGAAAACTTAAGACCACCTGCACTGATAAGATTTATTATTTCAAAATTTTAAAATTACGTCTTGTTTAAGGTATATAACGCGTAAATTATTAAACATGTTTCAAGTCATATCATTACAGAAAAACTGCACATAAATATTTCGTTAGATTATTAGTTTTCTTTAACGTATTTATTCCCCTTTTGATCAATGTTAAAATGAAATAGGATAGCAGTGAAATACAAAACTACAAACAGTAGAACAGAACAGACATGTCAAAAGATTAATATACAAATAAGCTGTTTTGACGCGAAACGTGTTTATGTATTTTTAGAATTTTACCAATAAAACACTTTTAAATTTTCTCTTTTACATGTTTGTATTGTATTTACTGTTTCCATTTTGTAAATGTTTGTCCAATGTGTATCTTATTTCTAATGTGTCTGTAGTTTTGTTCACACACACACACACACACACACGCGCGCGCGCGCGCGCGTTACGTATGGGACAGCGTATTGTTTAGACAACTTGGAGCTTAATATATTTATAGACGATTTGCTTTTTAATGGTGCCTCGTTGTGGGTATTGTTAATTAAATATTTTATTTTTCTGTGCCTTACATTTTAACATTTTCATCCAAATATCAAACAAAGTTTTTTTAATTTTTAATTTCTTATTCATATTGAACCTTCACATTCAACGCTTACTGTTTCCTATAATTATCTTGGAAAAACTCGTGTTGCTTTTATTTCTTTTCTCATGAGCATGCTAAAAATGTTATATATGTGTATCTTCTGCATTAATTAACCTACCTTTCGCTAGATATTCTCTGTGTTGTTTTAACGATTCTTCTAGTTCTGCGTCTGTATAGGACCGGAGTGGAGACCTGGCGTACGTGTGTTGCTGAATCAAGCTCTCCATGCTCTCTCTGTACAGAAATGGATATGTGGCACAATCAGCTCCAAGTGCAGAACTAAAATATACATTAATAAATTATAAATACCATATATATATAAAACAGCCATGTTTACAGAGTTTTTATCAATATGCTAATTTCAAATACATTTTGGAGTTGATAATATAGAAAAGCATAATTGGATATCCAAAATATTTAATATGTTCATTGTATGTAAAATGACATGTTTTTTCAATTCACAGTGCACTTTACTCACACATTTTATGTAGATTTCAATTTATTGTCGTGATAGTAAGCACTAAGTGCATTGAATTTGACAAATTATACAAAGTATCTGAGCACCCGGTCTCACTTCCCGTATCTGAGCACCCGGTCTCACTTCCCTGGTGGAAATCCACGTGTCTAACCCGACTTGTCGGTTCCAAAGTTTTTACTTTGCTTCTGGCTTGTGATTCGAACATAGATTAGTATGTTTGTTTTTTATTATCCATAGAATATGTTGTGTTTCGCTTACTGCATGAAAACCAATGAAGTTAGAATGAATCTACATGTTCAGGAGCAAATTCATCGACCTTTGGCGGCGAGGAAACCGGCAACATTTCTTAAAAATTATTTTACCTGATTTGCAAATCAGAAGACGGTTCTTTCAAAAATTATAAAAATACTCTATACAGTATTAAACAGAAAATTGTATATGTAATAGTTATACCTCTCAAATTCTGTTAACCTTGTGGAGTCTCTGAATCCTTTAGCAAATGGATTACTGTCTATTTTTAATTTAGTTATCTATAAAATAAAAAACTTGTCAGATAAACTCATTGTACCGACTGAGGAACAGAGCACCTGCTCAACTGTTGCTGAACTTAAAAAACTAATCTTCTGCATTCTTTAATTTAAATGCAACACGGTCTATATTTTGTGTGGAAATTTTGAAAATATATTAAGCAAGTACATGGTATTCACAAAATATCACGTCACGTCCCACAAAAAACGATTTCGATAATACGAAAATTTTTTTTAATTTGTTGAAATGTCTTTATCAATAATTTTCTACGATTAAGTCTGGGAATGTACATAATATTGAGTCAAAAATATTTTTTCTTCGTAGAGAAGCTTTCAATGACCAAACAACAAAATCGCAATTATAAATACGAGACACGAGGAAGTGAAGAAAACAGTCATAAAATATGATAAGCCCAATTATCAAATCGGAAACATTTTTATATAAAGAGAACTGTCTTCTTTATATGTTCATAAACCGTTATCTAATTAGACTTCAAACATTTTTCACGCCATTACCACGAATTTATAAGATATAATAATTCTCATAATGATTTAATAAATATAAATATCTTTACTGCAGATCTTTGGTAATTTCATTAGATCTTACAAGTTAAATTTGAGACGTATAACTTACAAGTTGGTTCTGGTATGCTGTGACGGCAATAAAAACTGTTTCCGGAAAGATGAAAGTCTTAAACTCTTCTGCGTCTAAACTTGTGATAGATGTGGCATTTACATTAGAATCTTTCCTTTTTACAATGTGGATCCTCGGCTGATATTTATGCATTGAATTCAAGATTATCTGTTAAAAAGAAATACAGGAACTTATTAAATTATATGACCAGCTGGTTTCGTTTTAGTCAGTCATGTAAACGTTTGTAAATACATTAAATAACAGGTTTTGATTTAAACATTTTTATAACTTGATGATTTAAAAAGTGTGTAAATTTTAAATGTGTTATGTTCAAAGGGTATATATAGTTAACATTCACATTAATTTCAACACGAGTACATCATTAGATAAAAAACAGCCTGAAAAAAGCAGACCAAATTTTAAATACTTCCGAAACGGAACTTGTATTAAACAATTTAAATTCTAAGGTTTGTAAATTCGATACAGTGAAATCAATAATTTTGTGGAGTCCCAATTTCTGTTGCTGCATTGGACGAATTTACATGCCAGCGAAATTAAATATATCACAAATTTGCCATAGACGACGAATTAATCATCCCACGAAATGCTGTTTTTCTACGAACCACTAAAATTGGACAATGCTAAAATAAATGGTTTCACGGTGATGTGGTGTTCAAACCATATATATGTATGTACAGATTCAAGATCAGTGGTCTCAATCTGTGGCCATTTTGGACATCTGATAGTGTGTCTTACTCAACTTAAAAATATTTATTTTGAAAATAATTTAATAGTGAGGCTACTTACATGTGCATTTTTGTCTAACATATTGTTTGTCAACTTTGTCTTTTCAAATGACACTGTCTGTTTTTGTAGCTGTTCGCCTGTAAATGGGCAGTCGGGATGCATATATAATCTGGTTGGCAATGGTGGGTCAGCTTTTCCGGCCACTAGCCACGACGACCGGTGATAGGCGTATCTGTACCTTTTGTTATCTACTGGGACTATATCTAGTAATACCATGTAGCGGGTATCTGGGTCTATACCGGTAAACGAAACTCTTAATGTCGGAAACATTCGCCTGAAAAGAAAAATTATTACATTTAAATTCGTCTTATAATATAACATAATGCGTTGTATGTTCGACCTCTTGGACCGATAAGTTATTAGGAAATTACGTTACGAAATTTATGGTTAATAAAGTAAGAATACCTAGGTTTCACCAGATTGGAATACAATTTATTGTTGTAGCCAAATTTCCAAACTTTGTGAACATACAGACCTTTTAAAAATATTTTCCCATATGCTATGATGAGTTACTTTCTGCAAAAACGTCGAAGAAAATAGTAGCCAATTGCAATTTTGGTTACTAGGAATGGAAACAGAGAAAAAGAAGAAAGCAAGACTCAGAGTCAGCAACAGCGGCTGCTAAATGCTTCCTCAAAATGCAGTTAAATTAACTTAATTAAATAACAGGACAAGTGCTGCACCTAAAATCCGTGTTTGTTTATCAGCGGATATTGCCCCACATCGTCCAGCCAATTCATGTATGTAAAACGTCTAATTCAATTAATGCAGACGGTATCGATATATTGTTTACAATCAATATATTGATACAAAATCTACTGTTCTAAAAATTGTTAAATGGTGTTTATAAACTAAATACATCGATAAGTTTCATGTTACAAAATATGAGTTAAAGTACTGCAGGGAAACAATAAAATATCACAGACGTTCACCACATGTATATAAGTGTTTTAAATGCCCACATGTTTTGTTGCTGGCGCATATATAGCTGGTAATATTGTTTATTTATTGTCCATGGCGAGTTTTGCACATTCTTGACAGTGTCCTACTGTATGATGCAAATATTTTTCATTATTTTAGAATAATAATAATAATAATAATAATAAGAAGAAGAAGAAAGATGAATGAATGAATAAATGAATGAATGAATGAATGAATGAATGAATGAATGAAATCACCAGGTATTACAAATAACACACACTTGGCAACAACAACAACAAGAGCAACCAGGGATAAAACGAAATGGCCAAAATAAGAACAAAGAAGAAACATCATGTTTTGTTTGGTGTCTTCTAATGTAAGGAATAGTTTGATACAATGTATATTATTGTAAAAGTTATTTCATTTACCGTAAGACATTTTCATTATTTGGGGGGTTGGGGGTTGGGGGGGGGGTGCTTATCCGTAAAGTTGAATTAAGTTCAATGACTGTGAGAAAATCAACACGTGCCTTAAACACATAAACCATAAAAGCAATAAACATTTCAAATTAATCAAAAATAATAATTGAATAAAACTATTAACAGATTTGGTGTATATCTTACTCCTGTTTATTATACCTACATGAAACAATCTATCCAGATGTACAATACACCATTAACTGGCAGATTTATCATAAATAAACCACTTGATCCTTTTTTACAAAAAATATTACTTTCGGACCCCCTCTGCGTTTATCGTGGTGCTAATGATTTATCATTTGTGAAAATTAAGATTAATACCTTTTACTGAAAGGGGATCGGTCCCCCTTTCCCTTTTACAATATGGTATTGATAAAATTATGCACATGTACATTTGTATATCGGTTAAAAGTCTCTCTCTCTCTCTCTCTCTCTCTCTCTCTCTCTCTCTCTCTCTCTCTTTGTAATTTAAACATGTGTCTTGTTATGATTTTTTTTTACATTTATTCAGAAAATTAAAAAAGTATAAAATATTATAAAAAATATTTAATTATCTCTATCTGGTTATAATACAATACATCCCATTGCTGTGTCATATACCATTTTTTGAATTTAATCATAAAATACATTCAAAAAATGGTATATGACATATACCATTTTTTGAATGTATTTTATGATTAAATTCAAAAAATGGTATATGACAGCTGCATTTAATATTAAGCCGTAATGTACAGAAATTAACTGATATAAATGGTCTATATTTAACACAAAGTGATATTTTTGTAATATATTGTTTTAAATCATATGGATAGCGCATCATTACATCGTCATGACAACCTAATATCTTGGTATATAATCAAATGATATTCCTATTCTTTATTTTAAAAATTGTTAAATTATTTGAATTTTCCCAATGATGATAAAATAGCTGTCATTGAATAACACGATGTTTAATTTTATACACAACAAAAAAATTATTCTTAAAATGTGAATAAAATTCAAGCAGCAATTTAATTGCCCAAATTAGTTGGAAGACACGTTGTTCATTGTGTCAGTTTGACAACAGCGATCAGGGAAAAATAAATATGTTCCTTACAATAACAATGTCTCGCGAGACTCTCGCAAATTATCGAAATATCACTTAACTGAGCGGTAGTGATCGTTTCTGCCTGTCAGATCTTATATTCTCGGAACCCATCAATAATCACCCAGCATTAGACTAACGTGCAGATCGATCCGGGAATCCGACAGTCTCCGCGCCATTTACAATAGCAAATTATTACCAACTACATCGGATATGATTTGTACGATATATTTGTCATTTCTTTATTAGATAACATGATTTGGAAGTATCTTTTGCGTCATAAATTTCAATAAAGCGAGATCTGTAAATAAATGTGATATTTTCTCTCTCTAATATTTGATTATGTATCTTTATTTTTATGTTATCACATTGCCTTTTTTGTGCATCATATTTTTGTACATAGTAATTCTACAATTCTACAAACAATATCAATGTCGGCTTTAAAACAAGATACGGTAATATAAATTATTGTTCAGAATATGCGATGAAGATTTGTAACTCCTAACATGTAGTATAACAAATTCAATTTTCCGTATAAACTAGTATCAAATTTCATAATATTGTTTAAAATGTATTTCCAATATTTTGCAGTGGTTTTATTTATAAATACATCAAATTATCTGCTTTAACAATGCCAGATAATTGATAATGCTTACAATGTAGAAACTTGTCTCGTTTGCTTTCAGATTTTTAAATCAGAGATTATGGGAAGGAATATTTTTACTGTTTTTATCGCTGAAATTTGTTTAAATTGAAAAGAAAAGATACGAAGATTTAAATTAATTGAGAGAATGTAGTTTGTTTCTAAAATACATTTTTACACAATATACATCTCTGATAAAACCGGTTAACATTGAGCTAAATGGAATAATAAATAATTTGTCTTTGCATATTAAATATAAAATATTTTAATTTTATTTAATAATCCGTCTAATTTACCTATGGCATTTACAAAATGTTTACAGTGTACGTCATTTGTTTTAAATATTCAACAAATTGTTTCATCGCTGTATAAATGTATTGAGGATGTTTTTTCTTCTTCTGTTTTTAATGTAGTTTGTAACAATGATAGTATCTACATTATTTGTTTCAATGTGATTTTTTCTAAACTTATCGGCTTAAATATACACCAATATATTATACAAAGTACCCTAACATAGAAAAAACTGCAAGGTTTATTGACATATTGTAACAAAAGAGTATTAAAAATGTTTCAGTATTTTTGAAAATAATATATAAAACTGTAAATAAACATAGATAAGCTTAATATTATATAGAAAACAAAATGTAATCTTTGTAATGCTCAGTTTGTTAGTTTGTCATTGACACGTTTATTTTATGTATGTTGTATTATCACCTGATGTACCACATATGTGGCTCAGTGGATAAAGAATTGAATTTAATACATGGACCGTAAATCGAACGTTATGGTAAATCATTTACACTGTGTTTATATTGGCTATTGCTGGTACTTAGTTGGTTATTCTGATTTTTAAAACATTTCTTATCAATTTTTCATAAAATCATTATTGTTCAGCGTTGTAAAAAATTGGTATTGTAAATATTTAATGAGTTACAATGTGAACAACAAGGTGGAACAATACCGGGAAAACGTTTACATTGCAAATTCCTGAAAACGTCGTTCTACTACTAAATGGAACCGATTGTTCTCAACGCAAACATGTTGAAGTGTTACCTGGTACGCTGGTGAATCGAATTTTTCATATTTGGAAGATTGAAAAAAATGCATATATAAGAAATAAGATGGGAACAAAATTAAAAAGACATTGCAACAACTAACTTGTAAACGTGAAAGACCCTTCAGTAATAAGCATGTTGCTGAAAATGGTTATAGAAAATGAATAAAAACCTTCCAATATTCAGACAGCACAAGGATGCAATACAATACAATAAACATGAAATTGCCATTAAAAATACAATAGAATATTGCAAAATGTTTAATGTATCATTTCCTCAACTCTTCAATATGTTGATAAATCGCAGTATAACAAACAGTTTTTTGTTTTATAATTTCAAGTAATTAACCGGTAAGTTACCAGTTTTTTGAAGTTTTAACTGTGTATTTGGATTGGGGTTTGGACATTGTCCGGTATATATTGTGTTTACTGTGTATTTGGATTGGGGTTTGGACATTGTCCGGTATATATTGTGTTTACTGTGTATTTGGATTGGGGTTTGGACATTGTCCGGTATATATGTTTCAATTATGCAAGATAGCTAGACAATGCCAAATACACTTGGATTTTTACACGAAAAGTGAATTTTTTTTTTACCTACTAGTATTTATTTTTCTTTAAAGATAAAAAATATTGCTCTTCCTTATATACTTCGAACAACTGCTGATTTTATGGGTAAAAGTTTTGAAAATATTTCAAATAAACAAAAGTCCTCAGTGCCCGGATACGTAGACACCTTATTGTTTATCTTGCATCACTAAGTTGTAAATTTCTTATCAAGGTGTCAGAATCCGGTCAGAATGTAGGGTCCGGAGACAAGATAATTATCTGCCTTGAATTCACTCTTAATCATTAGGTCTATTTTACGCCAAATTAATCATTAAGTTTAACTTGAAACTATTGGTGTTAACTTCCTGTAAAGGAACATTAAAGCCAAACACACAGACACATAACAAATGAATGGGGTAACCTGTCTATAACTGAGGCGGTAAACGAAGGCTGATATCAGAAACTCCAATACAGACGTAACAACGTGGTGTAAAAGTTGGCTAAAATTGTAGGTCTAAACATGTGTCATTGGAGATACATCGCTCATCAGTCTCAAGGGCATCAATTTGTGATTGAAAAATTTAGAGTGAAAGAAATTAGTTTATCTTTGACTGATTAAACGTCGTACGGTCTTTAATTCTGTCTGAAGCATTTATCACCATTTAAATAGACACTCGACTCGCTAACCTGTTATTTACGCGCCAGTTCTGTGTTTGTTCTGTGGGCAACACGTCGACAGACCATCGGTCTAACCCATTGAATGTTCTAATTACAATTTTCATTACATTTAATTGACAATGAAAGAGATACATTGAATAGAATGATGGACTTACATTTCAAACAGACAAGATAGTGAATTATCCGTTTATTTCCCATTGTCATTTACACTTTCTCTATTTAAAAAGGTTAAACTTTCTACCCACTGGGAAGATGAAGTCTGCTCGACCGCTGGTCACCAGTTTAGGTGTAAAATTTGTGTTTGTTTTGAAATGTTCATACCGTTAATGGTTATTGATGGACTTCAAAAGAGCTAGAGTAACCGGGTGGTGAAGTCGATATTCCTCGAGCCCGGTGTTTATCACTTTTACTGCCCTGTCTTCTCGTAAATTAACTGTCAGTGTACATAAAGCACTGCTGACAAGACAAAATACCAGGTTAACGTCCAAACAATTCTTTATTTTCAAAGACCTCTTCATCTTAATGGACATAGCTATGTAATCATACTATCATGCCTGTGGTCAAATTGGTTTCAAATAACAGGTTACACAAGTAAAAGTTAACATTCTGACAAACACTTTGGCTATTTTCATTTTTATGTTTGACAAATTAACAGGATTTTATTTTGGTTGAGTTAGACAGAACTGGTCCAGACAACATCGGGAAGACAATAAAATAAATTACAAAAATATCTCGGACTGACCAAGTGTCATAAATATTTCCGACGTATTAGAATCCAAGGATCAATATTTTACCCAACAATGAATAGTCGATTTTTAATAATAAATTTATTTATTTATTTATTTATTTATTTATTTATTTATTTATTTATTTAAAAATAAAACATGATTAGCATGGTAATTTAGACGTTTGTGTTGAAAATAATCTTAAACATTGTAGGAATCGGATTAATTGTTCTTCGTGGAATATGAAAATCTTTAAAATGCTAATTTTATTTTCAAAATACTACGGTGTAACGTATGATGATTCTAAAACAAAATGCAAAACTGAGCAACAAATAAGAATGCAAGCAATTAGTAAAAACGAAACGAAAATTCGTGTAATTATGCTTTTTGTCTTGAAATAAAAGTTTTTTGCAGCAAATGAAAATTAAACACTCTTTTATTCACAAAGAAAAAAAGGAACTATGCAATCAATGTTACAAGGTCGCAGTAACATATACAGTGAGTGAAATGGATTCGGGAACATATATGTCGCCAACTGGATAAAAACGGGAATGAGAAAGTAATGCTTTTGGTGATGGTGGGGGAGCAACATATATCCAAAGACAATAAATAATGAGAATAATTATCTGGAATTAATCACGGTCATAGTATGCATATCAAAGCATTGTTATCAGTGGATATTGAACTATTTAGAATTAAGATATTGTAAAGATCTTAAATTGCAAACGCGATAATGTACCTATCAAGGTAGATATTAAAAAGATGATTAAAAAGATTTTTGATATCAACATACTTGATCACAAATCTTCGACTGAAATAATTCTAAAACAATATAGCTAGCTGTCAAAGTGCTATGCCGGTTGTTTTACAAACACCGATAAACATCAGAATAATCGCCCTTGATTAATTAAACAGATAAGACACTTCCCAAATATGGCAAATCATGACGCAAAAATGGCATGGTTATGCTGCTGGTGTTCTTTTCATTAGTACATATTTTACTAATCTTCCTCAATTTTGCAGCACAATAATACACTTTCTGAATGAAATTGATCATCAGTCATTTTTTCGGACCAAAATTCCAATTTTTTAAAATGTCGAAATGAGAAAAATAAAAGAACCAAGATTTATTTTAACAATTCACTTGAACGTTTAAGCAAAGCAATTAAAAAAATCTGGAGTTTTGCTATCATTCTCTATTTATCCCTAATTTTAAAATTCGCTTTTTTCCTTTCCTAAACAATTTTGAAATCTTGAGTTTTGCTGTATTTATATTGTTATATTATTCATAATTATATTATGCGCATTTCCTTCTTCTTTTTGAAACTTTTTTTGTTTTTAGTTTGTGTATAATTTTATTTCTCTGTAACATTTCATCGCCTAGAAAGTCTGTTTGATATAAATTTTATAAAAGTATATAATTTTTTCTAAACCTTTCTCAAGAACAATACCCCTATTCCTTTCCTGCTCGTATTTCACACACCTACTGAAGTGTGAGGCCAAAATCACTCCCTCCAGGATGAAATAAATCGTTAGTATTACACGGACTGTTAATATTCTAAGTACTAACCACACTCTGGTCAGTGAAATAATCATTTATCCGGGGCATTTAAACCCACGAACCCAAAATTTACATTCTTAAGTAACTGTGTTTATTCATTTGCACGCAATTGTGCAAAGTAAAAAAGCCGTGAAGACGTAAATTTTGGTATCGATGACAAATTGAAAATCTGGATAATGTCGTGAGGCAGTACTTGTGACAAAAATTACCTTTGATTTTATTGGTGTGAAGCGTTGAAAATATTTATGATTAAATTTGGAATAAATTGGCGTCTCGTAAATATTCAGAAACGACAAGTAAACTTGTAATCACGTCCCAGGTTCACTCAAACAATCTTTCCTTACGAATAATTTTCTTTAAAACAATTTAATATATAAGTACTCAAATGCAATTATTTAATTTTATTAACATTCTTATTCAATGTTGTATTATTTGTCAACACTTTTGGTGGCATCTATCCCAGTAAGGAATACATGTAGGTATTTATTCAAAATTCTGAAATGCATGTGTTTCATTTGTATTTCCAAAAGAACTTTTCTCTATCATCTACTGTAAACGTATTGAATTTCGCGCATATTTATTTTGGCGGTATAGGAAATTTAGATAAATGCGCGTAATTAAATTTTCGCGTTTTTGAAATATGCACTATTATACCACAATAAGCACAATATAATTTTCGCCCTGTATTAATTTTCGTGCAAAGAAAACGACCGCTACACTTAGCGAAAATGAGTACACCGCGAAAATAAATTTTTACAGTATTTTATCTCATTCCTTTATATTCTGTCAACAATATTTTTAAATAATTACCTTTTAGTTTTAACAAGTATTTTTTATTTATAAATAACAATAATTGTTACAAATATTCTATGTTAATTCCGATTGTTGTTGTTCCATTTGTGTAACTGACTTGGTGGCTATTGCTATTGAAAGGTTAACGATACTCAGTGGAAACAGAATTATCGAAGGCCCCTAGCTACCCTTGTGGATCATCCGGTCTCACTTCCCTGTTGGAAGTTCACATGTTTGGCTTAGTTATCCAGTTTTCAAGTGTTTACATTGCTTTTGGGATTGTGATTTGAACAAGAATCGGCATGTTTGTTTTTATCTATTGTGTTAAATACATGCTGTAGTGTTCTTACAAGATTAATAAATTCTCACCTTCCGCTTTTTGTAATTATCATTTCTGTTCCGAGTTCATAGAATTTATCCCACAAGTCTTTGGTTTCCAGACGACATTGTACTCCTGCCATTTCCTTGCTACAAGTCGGTGATGTCGTTGTTGTCACTTCATCAACGCTTTCTATTTTCTCAGATTTTATTCTTTTAATGTCTGAAACCATCTGGACTGGGTGTTTTTCTGGTGTAGATGTTGCAGATTCCACAAACTTTTCTAAGAAACAAAAGGGACTTGTTGATATTTCATTTATAATTACATATTATTACAGCACTAGACGGCCGTTTTGTAATTCAATTTCTTATCAATAGTGCTTGGACCAAGATTATGAAGCCAAAATTGTTTTCAAGATGTTGAAAAGATAACCAAAGGACCAACTAATCCAAGGCTTTTCAAAATACAAATGTAGCTTGTCAACAGGAATCTTAGTTCGCCATAGCGGTGTTCGAAACTTTATTCAACAAATAAGTCAAAGTTTTCAAACAATTCTTGCCTAGATAATTTCAACAGTTTCTATTGTGGTTCGAAAATATAGTAGACTACTAAAAAGTAACCAGTATTTCCCAAAAGTTAATCATCTTAGACTGGGGCTGGCTGTTATTTCGAACACTGGATATAGGTTTAATTAAAAAGGATAATTATCTGAACTGGAAATATTTTAATAGAAAGTTAATTTTATTTGTTAATTTGCCGCTGTTTCTTGTGATTATAAACACAAAACTTAAAAAAGAATCGATATTCACAGTATGACTAACTAAATGCTAGTTAAAAAAATCTTAAAATTTAGACAATAATCGGCACGCGTTTTAAGACTTATTCAAAGGTAGTCTAGAATTGATATCGGGTATCTCACTCCCATCTCACCCATTACATTTAAGTGGTTCAATAGAGAATCAAAAATCTGACACTTGTATCTGTATAACAGACATACCGATCTTTTTTGACTAATTTAAGAAGACATCTTTTTTAAACATTTAAGTATAATCTAGAATCTATTTAGCGACCTGTGTAAACGATGGTAATTAAATGTATATTTTATCAGACTATATACCTGTACTAAGTTTAACATCTGGCAATTTTTGTTGATGATATCTTTGCGTTTTATAAGATAATTACCAGGGTGTGTTTTAAGCAGAAAATTCCATTTTTATGGGTTTTTCAATAAGCAATAAAGAGAGCTTGAAAATATCCCTTATTTATTTATTTATTTATTTATTTATTTATTTATTTATTTATTTATTATTTATTTATTTATTTAAGGTATCTTAGAAATGTTTACCATATAGTTTCAAGTGCCATAATTTTCTCTAGCATGTTAAAACTAATTTGAAGTGTTACTTAGTGAGTCACGTCGTTTTCGTTTTAATTAAACAATCATTCAGATGTGTTAAAATTATGACTCTGGAACAACATCAGTTCAGGGTTAATTTTCAGAAATTAACAATATTTATTTTTGACGCTATACTTAAGTTTAGATGCAAAAATGAAATTAAAGTTAATGGTTTTATTAGTGGTCTGTTGTTTTAGAGGAATTTTTAAAAAAATATTCTTATACATGTTATAAATGGCCATTTTAGAAGAAAGGCAAAATTGAGCTTATGATAAATAAATACATTTAAATAAATAAATAAATAAATAAATAAATAAATAAATAAATAAATAAATAAATAAATAAATAAATAAATAAAGTTGGATTCAACTACATATATAAAATAAGGAATTTACCAAATAATTTCAATTTACTCTACTATACTTTTTAGGCATTGAGATACATTAATTACATTTTTTTCTAAAAATCTACAAATAAAAAGTATTCTTGCAAGAAAATATTGGCCCATTTTTGGAAAATATTAAACAAATAATATCTACAACATAAATAAAATACAGATAGTTAGAATTAAATTTTGAAATATATATTTTAGTTTCACAGAAAATTGCAAAACTAAATAGGTAAAAATATTGCCCAATTTTACATCTAAAAATTATATTTAAGTAAAATTTAAATATTTGAATATATATTTGTAAATCATATTTTTTTTCTTACCAAGAGGAGCTATAGTATCATCTTCATCTGTCCTGTCGTCTGCTGCTGGTGAATTTGTTTCTGTTTCTTCTCCACCAATTATGGCGGCAATAGAAAATGCTGTAGCTTTAGAAGATAGTTGAGCTTTTACTGGAGACATTGGTGTTCTGTCACCAGAGATAAGATCCAGTCCGGAATTATCATCAGAGTTATTTTCCATTTTTAAATTTTCTTCTAAGAAATTAAAAATAAATAATCTTCAAATATGTCTTTTTTATATAAAATAAATCCTTTAGATAAAATTTAAAAGCTCTTTGTAAACTGTTTCAGTATATCGGAAATAAATTTTCAAAGTTACAAAGATTGTTTATTTTTCAAAGTAAGACTATCTTTTTTCTTCAATATATATCATATGTTGTATTTTATACGTTTTTGTTTGTTTTGACTTCTGTCAAATTTCCCATCATCCTCTTATTCTGACGATGACAGTATAACCCATCTGAATGTATATCTTACATAGCCATCTTATGTTTCAGTAATTTCTGCACTTCATTTGTAGAGAGTTCTCATTGGTGCACGTGCCGAGTTTTTGCGCCAACCACATAACTCTTGTGGGTGGACCTTAGGCAGAACTATTGTATTGGATGGCAATTAATTGGACATTTTGATATGATCACTATCAACACACGAGCAGTAATCGGTCTTTAGAAACTTTACTAAATTGCATTCCCACAAAATTATGGGATATATTTTTCGTTTATTTTATGCCTCCGGTGCTACAAGGGATAATTAGATTATAAGTTGACTAATAAAGTCGTTATCTGATGGTTAATTTTATTCGTTTCGCTTCATTTAATTCTTGGTTTTTATTTAATGTAGAAAAAAACGGAATTATAAACGTTTTCACACGATGTTTAACAATCGCTATTCATATAATATTGTTTCTCGTTGGAATTCATTTCTGCACCGTTGACTTTAAAAGTATTAATTTCCATCACAAAACTTAAACTCAGTTTTATTATATCAAGGGGGTTAATTTTAAAACTTGTCTGTCGCATTGTAAATGTGTAAATAAAATTTTACAAATTCTTCCTTATTTCAGATGCAGTTTTTTCAATTCTAATTCTTAAGAAAATGAATAATAAAAATTGTGCTCAAATTTTTAAAAATAAATTTGAAGCAAAAACGTGTAAAAAACAAAAATGATTATAATAACAGAAAATAATGGATAAAATAAAACACGAACCAGAGATTGACTACATAGTAATAAATATTTCTATTGATAAATTAAAACAGTGACCCCCAATGAAAAAAAAATTTAACTGCTTATTGTACTTCAAGGGAAGTGTAGTTTAAAAAGTAATTATATTCCCAACAAAGTTATTTTTGATTGTTTGATGCATAGTTCATCACAGTAACGGAGAAGGAAACCGGTCAACAACTATAAAAAAGAAATACCCAATGCACTCATCAGCAACTAGACCTACCCAAAAACGTGAGTAAAGCAGAAATGAAACCGAGATAATTTTTTTCAGATTCATGGGAATATTTCTGAACGTCTCTAAAATAAATTACAGGCAAGGCAAAACGTAAAACAAGCATAATGGTTATTTGAAAGAACTGTCTCTCGGTTGTGATCAATTTTATTCAAGTTATATTAGCCCAAGATGATATGCTTTAGACTGCAAGATGCAATGTGTCAGTCAACAAGATGATTTCACCAGTTTTATTTTTTCCAGCACTAGACGGCTGTTTCAGAATAAAATTCCTCATCAGTAGAGCATAATGTTTTGTCTGATACACCAGGACACCTTACAGCTTGCACATCACGGATAAGATTGCCACGTTTGATCTCTCAATCGACAGCGTCAATTGGCACATTTGATTCTAAAACAATATTTATTTACTCTGTTTTATTTTGCAAATTTCAAATGCCAAACATTGGAAAACATTAATTAATAACCTTTCATATTTTTTATTTCATCATGCGACAAGTAGAAGTCAACATATTGCATAAGTCGTGATGACATATACACTTATTTCAGCAGCTTGACTTTCGAGTATAAGTAAGGTACTCATGTTCTGGTCACTCAGACTTGTTAACCATGACAGTTCAATATCTCATTCCACATGATATTCAGATGCAGCTGGGTTGAAGATTTCAATCATTTAGCTTAATTTTCAAGTGGTATAAAATGCAGAAATGCAATAATAACGTACACAGACAGATTAATAAAATATTCATTCTTTGCGATTTTTGTTTGATATCATGTCTTGGAAGCATTGATTGTATAATTAGTATGATCGGTAGGGTTCTTTAAACCACATTACTGGACGTCATTTTGAAAACACACCTAGTGCCTGTCTCAATTAGAGTGTCATTTTGATTGATGATTCACATGTTTGTCGGCCTGCAAACCATTCCCCAGAACTCCACATTTTTCTCTAAAACACCAACATTCAATTGTAGTTTTCGGAAAATTGAATGAGAAACCTTCATTTGAAAATGTTGTCTTCAGACAGAATTCCTTCAAATAGAATAATTCAAATGTAGGATTTTATGATAAATTTACTTTGATGATTTTCCCGAAATGAAAAACTGTTCTCTATAGCGTCGAAATATTCCATGATGTATTTCTTGTAATGTTCAGATTATTATTCAATAAGATTCAGAGACCCAGAGGTAGTGGCAAAGCTAGAAATCATTTCAGGACAAAGATGGAACACAGTAAGTACAAAGCCGGAAACACTGCATAAAAAGATGAAACACAATGCTGTTAAAAGCTTGAAAACAACCCATAACAAAGATGAAAAATAATACAGGGCAAAACTGGAATGAAAGATGCCAAATATGGAAAACAAAACAGAACAAAGCTGCAAAATACGAAATGACTAAACTTAAAAACGAAAGAAAACAAAGCTTGAAAACAATACAATACAGGACAAAACCAGAAAACAACGCATAAGAAAGCTGGGAACACGACAGGACTAAACTGGAAAACAAAACAGAAAAGCTGGAATACACAACAAAATACGACAAGACTAAACTGGAAAACAAAGCAGAAAAAAGCTTGAAAACAATACAGAACAAATATGCAAGACAATATAGGAAAACCCCAGAAAAATGCATGGTAAAAGCAGAACTACGGCAGGACTAAACAAGAAACAAAACAGAAAAAGCTGGAGAAAAATACAGCACAAAGCTGCAAAAGACGATTGGACTAAACGGGAAAAACGAAGCAGAACAAAACTTGTAAACGATACAGGACAAATCTATAAGATAATAAAGCGTGCAAGCTGGGGTTCAAGCAACACATCATGAATATAATAAAGTGGACAAATTTGCAATTTAAGATCCAAGGTTTTGGTGAATATATTTATTGTTATTTCAAGATCATAATATCAGACAAAGTAATCTTTAAGATTTAACTGTTCATAACAATAAACAGCAAATATATATCTGTATGTTCTAAGAACAGCACTGCATTTTTTTTTACAAAGTATGCATAAAAGGAAACCTACAAATAAAATACAGAAATACTTTGAAATAAGTCACTAGATTTACAAAGGCTTCGTCAATGTGATTTCATGTACATAAAGTGTAAATAAATACTCAAAACATTTTTATTTTTGATACCGATACTCTGTCCAATTTCAAGGGCATATATATGTGTTTTAATTCAAAATTGGCAGCAAATGGCAAGATTAACTTTTCATTTTACAGTTTGATCTAATTAAGAATAAGTTTTTCAGAAACATTCGCTTGGTTTGCTTACAAATGCAATTTTTAAACGGAGCAAAATTGTTCTCATGCCTTCTCACATTTTACCGACACTATGTACAATTGAAGCTCAAAAATTCAGTAGTTGACGTACTGGTAATTGTATTGTGTATTGTAAGATTGTTAAAATGGCACCCGTTGTCCGTAGTGTTACACACATTATAAAATACAGTTATAATAGACGTGTGTTGAGCTGCCAGGTGCTATTGAATTGCAGATTTTTAACAGCTCTATAGTGTTAATCAGGGATTTACTGCAAGACTTATTGTATTATGTTTAATTAATAGGCAGAGAATTTCTTATTGTTAAATGTTACCAAAATATACTAAAATAAAGTCGCCCTTCTTCTAGAAAATATCACCTGCTGAGAGTTTTAAAAGATGGCAAATTATCTATATACTTATCATGATAATGATCTTAAAATAGTTGTTTGTGTTAGATTAAAAGCCGAATAAATGTGAAATATTGATATATATTAATGTGTTTTTAATAGCAAAAATTGTATTTTATATTAAATATGCAACCTTTAAATAATATTAATGATTGTTCTATTTAGCAGTTATTGTGTTTAACGTTTTGTGACATATTTATTTTTTTTCTTTGCAGACTGCACATTTTTCCATAAAGCAGTTATCAATTGCAACGAATAACAGTAATCCCAAATGTTATTGTGATTTTTTTTATTAAAATAATGCATTTAATGTATTAATTAAAAAACATACCAAATCACAGAATGGTAACTAACTACAAGTATATTTAATGTTCTTGTAATTGTCTTTTACAAATCGCATTAAATACACAAACTTATACCTGAATTATGACGCACACGAAAGGCTACATTTGAAACTTTATGACAAACGTGATGACTTCAATTTTTCTATTGTCAACTTTCCTTTTCTATGCAGCAATATACCTGCTTCTCCTGCTTATGGTGTATTTGTTTCCTAATTAATACGCTATGGAAAAGCCTGTTCCCACTACAGGGACTTTGTATAACGAAGTAGGCTGCTTGCAAATAAATTG
This sequence comes from Anadara kagoshimensis, assembly GCA_021292105.1. Classification (NCBI taxonomy): domain Eukaryota; kingdom Metazoa; phylum Mollusca; class Bivalvia; order Arcoida; family Arcidae; genus Anadara; species Anadara kagoshimensis. The sequence goes on from CM037875.1 coordinate 45,512,617, forward strand.
TTGACTCAGGGATATTGCAAGCCTAGGCTTATCAAGGCCCTCAAAAAGTTTTATGGTCGTCATCACAGTATTGTTGATAAGTTTGACCCTCTATGTCCAGGATTGCCCTGGATATATTTGACGTTCCATGTTCCTTTCACACAATTTGATTACACACGTGGCGGGTGTAGCTAGCTAAACAGGAGGTGCTTACCCTTCCGGAGCACCAGGCCTCACTTACCTGGTGGAAGTTCACGTGTCTAACCTAACTTGTCAGTTCCAAAGTGTTTACTTTGCTTCTGGATTGTGATCCGGACATGGATTAGTATGTTTGTTTTTGATTATAACGTACACAATAATCATAAATGATACATAGACCATAGATGATAATGTTCGTACATGCATTTGTATTTACTAAACGTTTAACTCTGGACGGCCATCGGATATGAGAGTACAAATGACATGGTGAAAAAGTTGATATATTAAACTCGTACTCTAGCTGGACTTCATTAAGTTTCTTCTTCAAAATGTCTGACATTATTTGCCATCGCCCGAGTTATATAATAACATATGTATGCAAGGGCGCATTACATTTGCGCAAAATTTCCATAACCCCTATATGACATTTGCGCAAAGGGTGTATACTACTATGAGCACACAAAGAACCCGAAAACTGACGAGACCTTAAAGTTAATATTAACAAATACACATAAATGTATCAATGAAATAGTGCAAAGGTTAGTCTTTCTCGGTTTTTTAAACAACATGTCCTATCACCATATCTATTTAAAAAAAACTATAAGGAAAGCATGATAGAAAACTTTCATTACACACATGTATGCACACGGGTAAGCATATTCCAAGGAGAACAATTTTAGCCCAATTGCTCCAACAACACTTATCTTACTCAAAAAGGTGATTTTATATAGAATTGTAAATCTCACAAGTGAACAGTTATAAGTAATTTTACTCTGTTCCAAAATGTGTATACATGTATTGTTATAACATTTGACATATTTCAAATCACATTATTCTGCATGAAAAACTCACTGCGTATTAAAATTTCGAATATTTCATTCATTAGCAGAATATGTATATAGATGTGTTAATATTTATTTCATCATATTTACACCAGAAAAATAAAGCTGTTTATTGTGGAGGTTTTAGGATATCAAGTTTAAGTTTTGGGTGTTGTTTCTGTAAACACATATACAGGTATTTGTAAAGAAGTTTTACCGTGTTGATCTGACAGGTGGTTATACGGTATCATAGTACTTATCACGTTTACAATGTTAATGTTCACGTATTCGCAAGATTGACTCTCAATTCGTAAATAACTTCGCGATATCTTTTGATATCAAATTATAATGACGTCATCTAATTAATTGAGTAAATAATTGCACGATATTGCTCATTTGATAATAATCTTAACTTTGGTCGATAATCTATTTAATAGATTTCATAGATAAAAAATCAAAATTGTCCCAACTCCTGGGCGGGTTTGCAAGATCAACTCAAAGTCAACGTATTTCAAGGGTATTGGCTGTTGCTTTGGCTCTGTCCAGCGTTCTTGGTACTTGAAAACCATTTGATTTCATACTAATATCATCATGCTTCGCGGTGTAATTTTCATTGTTCATAAAAGTTATCTATCTAGAAATGACATGCTGTATCTAAACTTACTACAGAGGTAATGATGTTGTATTACACCTCCTATTCCAAGTCTTCCAAACATTTTCTCACTTATATTGAGCACAGTTCTAGGATACTTCAAAACACCTTGTTTTGTTCTCTTCATGTGTTTCATTTGTTGTTTCATTTTTATTATAATAATCATTTGGTTATTGCCAAGCTTAAGTGCACCGTATCATCAATAATATTCGTAGGGTATGCTGCAGAAATGTTCATGGGATTGTGTTTTGTGAAACTAAATCGTGCTTTCGTGTTTTTGGCCTGCAGTACAAAAGCTTTTTGGTTGCAAGAAATTGAAAAGATTGCAATCCCACATGAGATCTCTGTATATACAAAGTAGATTTCCATTATTTACTTGGTAGGTATTAAGTATGATGAACTTTAATGTATTATGTATATGAAACAATTGTGAATATATTGAAAAGATTTTGGAACAAACGATAACCGTATTTCTTATATTAAAACAAAAGATTTGACGTTTATATTGTAGGTAATATAACAAAGTGACAAGTCTAGCGATCAGTACATGGTTAATTACTGTGATGTTGTTAAGTTGATCTCGTATAACAACACCTGGCAGATCAGTTACTTATAGAATAATCTGAAGACTTGCTTACAAGGACACACCATATAAATATATCCACTATACCCTTGCTCAATACAAAGATTCTCAATGTGGTAGTTCTATTGCGGACATTTTATTCCATGCCAAGGTTGGCAGTTTTCTGATGACCACCTTTTGTCTTAAAAACAGTCCGATAGATCTGTTGCATATAGAATAATCTGATAATTTGCTTACAAGGACACGCCACATAAATATATCGTATATACCCTTGCTCAATACAAAGGTCTCAATGTGGTAGTTCTATTGTGTGCGTCGTATACAATGCAGTTTTCCGATGACCACCGTTTGTCTCAAAACTAGTTTAGCAGATATGTTACATACAGAACTATTTGACAATTTGCGTACAATGACAAAACCTATAAATATATGCAGTATACCCTTTTTCAATACAAAGTACCAATGTGGTAGAAGTAGTAGTAGTATCAAACACAAGGGGTGGTGGCCTAATGGATAAGACGTCAGTCTTCAAATCCAGGGTCTCTCACCGCTGTGAGTTCGAGTCCTGCTCGGACCACATGTGGGAAAGTGAATTTTCCTTACCGTTGGCCTTTACTGATTCACCTGGTATTAGTATAATGGACTGGGGGGAGTGGTACGCTTGTCTGCGGCGTACTGACTGTGTGAGCTAGCACGGTAAAGTCGCCCTGAGTGCGCGCTAGTACAAGGCAGACCATACAACACACTCGCACTTCACATGCATACACAAAATTGTTCATATATTAATCCATAGAGATTAATTAAATAGTTCTCGTCGCGAATAGCTGAAAAATTGCTGATGCGACGTTAAGCAACATTCAACCAACCAATCAAACACAAGCATACAGATCAAATCACAATACATTTTATACAATGCCTAGGTTTATGATGACCACTGTTTGTCTCAAAACCAGTCCTTCAAATGTCCAAAATTGACTGAATTTTGATAGCAGATTGAACAAATTCATGTGTAATTGGATAATCATACATGTAAATGTTTGAAATAGAAGAAATCAAACACAAACATACCTATCCATGCCTAAATCACAATCAAAAGCAAAGTAAAATCTTTGGAGAACTGGCAAACTAATAGTTCAACACGTGAACTTCCACTCTTATACCTGGGCAGCAACCAATGCAATCATGAACACTAACAATAAACGTTTGTGAAGTGATTCGCAGCTATTGTAATAACATCATTAGTTAAAAACCTAATTGAGAACATTTATATTTTGTGATGAAAGCAATTGAAATATTTCTAAAATACTTAACACATATTTATTTGCCCTATCGATAACACGTGTTCCATAATACAGGTCTTGTATAAAAAAGAACTATTGTTATGTTTGTTTGTTTGTTTTTTTTTTTTTTTTTTTTTTTTTTTTTTTTTTTTTTTTTTTTTAATTTACACAAAAAGGATCTCAGAGTTGCGAGGAAACATCGTTTATATGAACGGTCTAGGGAAATAAACATTTGGATTGGTATTTTACGTATCAGCTAAGCTTTACTAATTTATGTCGAAGCGTTCCTGTCTTAGATGAAGGAGAAAACCGGAGAGGCCGGAGGGAACTACGGGCCTTCGAAATGTGACAAACCTTTCCACAAAAGGTAATGCCCTAATGGAATTAGTATCTAGGCGGTAAGGGGCATTGTGCTCCGTAGTAGCGCGCGGCTAAGACCACTCGGTCATTGCCCTCTTTCGAATTACAAGAATGATGTTAGGTATAAACATATGGGAGGTTAGATGCATGGTGTGGGTTGAGAAAGTAAAATAAAAAGATACAAATCTAAATCAAACAAAAGCAAGAACCTTTGAGGATGTTTAAACGTTTTTATTGTATAATAAAACGCGTGTAGTTGTTAATTTATCAGATAATGTAAACGGGACATAAAAACCATCAGCTGAAGTTCTACCGTCATCATTCTGGCTCGAATCCAGTGTTTAAGATCTGCAGTACCCTACATAAGACCACATAACGGCTGCTGTAAACACATTAGCAAGTCTAAAAGTACACACCTTGGTGTTAAACTGCCAGGATTAATTAAGTTGCAGTTTATATTAGTTAATACTTAGTATATTTTGTAAGACTAAACTCTTTATGTCAGAGTTACTTGTATTTCTTTGTACCTTATGTGATATGCCAATTATTAAGTGTTTGTTTCAATAAGCCTTTACATGGCGAGTTACAAAATTGAAACCTGAATATTTAATACCAGTTTGTTATGATGCGTTTTTATACTTCACAGCAGTTAAAGCGTGTATAACTGAATAACAGATTCTTTTTAAAGTTAGACCCAACACAATAACACCTTAATTGTGCCTAATTAAGCAATACACCTGAATAACAGGGTATATGCAACTTGTAAACCATAAACAAGAATTTATGTGCACAATATTAACATGTGTGAGCAGGGTTGTAATACGATAGGTAACGACATGACCCTAGGTCTAGCAGAAAAACGTTAATACGGTGTAACTTCTTATATCTCCTTCTTTCATAGTGTATTTATCTGATCATAATCCTGATAAGATAGAATGCAGAGATTTTAAATTTTAAACACATAATTCAAACACCATAATTAAAATTAATTTTTACACAAAGTTTCAGTTATTAAAATAATTGTGCGTTTAATTCCAGATAATGAAACAGTACCACTGTTTTATCGAGCGTTCGGTGATTTTAAGGTTTTACAGGTCGTCTTTAGACTGTTCATCCGAATCGACTGCTCCCAAAAAGCTGATGAAGGCTTAACACAAAAGAAAGTCTTGTAACGAGATAGAAGGGTTGTTTAAGTCATCCTAAGGTCGATAAGTCAGCTATAGATGGGTGTTGTGTGTCGGTTTGTGAATGTGAAGATAATTGTTTTACTAGATTTTATCTGTGTGCAGTGTCATCGAAATCACTGGAAAGGTTAACAGCTCTGTACCAAAGAGGAGGGCAAATAGGTACACCGATATATCACATATAGACTTCTATACAACACAGAGCTGTCGAAAATGTAACACTGAGCTTACGGATTATCACCAAATTGGCATCTCAGATTAGCCAACGAACAAGTACCAAGTTGGTAGTTCAGATTGTCCCCTGGTTCCCAATATCTAGGCTCTTTTCGGCGGCTTTTCGTTCACAAGTTATCCATATCTCGATTACCCGGCAGCCTAGTTTCAACTCCGTTTCGTTAGCTCGGTGTTAAACTTTCGACAGGTATGGACTATATGTGTCTGTGTTTACCAGATAAACATATGGTAGGATATAATACCAATGTTGAATACTGTTATCATTGTTTAATCCGCTGTAAGATGTTATATATAGTATTAGGTCCCACTGGATAAAGATTAACTCAAGTGGTATTATCTAATGTTAAGCGCTAATTGATGATGGGTTTGAGGATATCCAGACAAATTCGTGAAAGATTGAAATATTTTATATGAATCCTAGTGCGTAACTTATCATTGCCTTTGTCCAAGCTAGAGATAGACGAATATTTCCGAAATGATTTATTACATATATAAAATACGAAGATTGATTCCCTTCCAACAATTCATCTGTGTTATCTAGTAATTGTTAGGTCAGGTCGACACCAAGCACCTGCAGTAAAAGTAATAGCAGGTAGCGCTTTTATAAAAATATATATATGATCATTTCGAGCATGTTAAACACTAGACACTAGGTCATAATTAATCAAAAACAATCTGGTAACATACAAGTCGAATGCCAAATCACAATCAAAAAAAAACGAACTAAAAACTTAGTGGCAAATTAGTTAAACACACGTAGTATTGTGCACTTGACAATGACGAGAAATGCAAAATGCAAAATACTACAAAACAATTTAAAACCAATCAGATGCCTATCGAAAATGTATTCAGATCACTAGCATTGAATTTTTTTCAACATTTGTACTTTAGGCGGACATTACTATCACTGAATTAATTTGTTTAAGTACATGTAGTTTGCAGAATCATTGGTCACATTGAACTTCATTTACAACTAAAATCATGTGCTGTGATATGTCAAATTAGCAATTAAAATGAACGTCAAAGAAAACCTGTATGAGCCAGTAAAACAGTATCGGACTGCAATGACAACATGTGATCATGTACCCTATTAGCAGTTTGTACTGTTGTTTTACTGACGCGAGCTTTTTGGTAATTCTCCAGTGAATTTCATATATTGTATATATGTGCATTGGATACACAATATCACTGTTGAGGGGTTTGGATAAAACATTGCAAATAGCAGACAGAGTCATGTTTACTTTTCTGTTTCAGAAAATGTGAATTGTCTATGAAAAAAATTATTTGGAATATTGTTATTCTGTGTATAGATTTGGTTCATCAAACATGCTTTCAAGCCTTTTAGTTCCAATATCTATATTAGTCTGATGCATTTATTTTCCTTGAATACTTGTGTTACTAAACTGTTTTTATTTTAATTTGCAGTTGACTTTTTTAATTTTTTGTTCAGCTAATCTTAACAATGAATACATGTTTTACGAAAGAAAAAGTTAAATAACAAAATAAAAATAATCTTGTTACATGTTAAATTACTCTCGCTTCATTTATGTTACTAAATCGATATTGTATCCTGAAAAATTATATTATAACAAGTTAGACTAAATTGGTAATTCGCTAGAAAAACAAATTGGATTTTTATGGTTTCAAGCACAAGAAGTTTGTTAGGATTACTTGGTATCTAAAGCCTTTCCTCTTTATTTCAAAATAATAACGGCGGCGGTAAATAATTTTCCACGACGAGAAGAAATTTTCAATCATGCGCTTAATTTGCCGATGATGTGTCAAGAAAATGCTTTAAATTCAGTGATTTCCCATTAATCGGTAGTCTTGGTATCTCGCATGAATGTTAACCTTCCGAGTAATTCGTGAACAGTGATTGTCTCATTTGAAGCACATGCTCCGATAACGCGTCATGTTCGTTCCACGACGTAATACATCACTTGATTGTAATTATACACTGTTTAGCGTTCATTGCTTTTCTTGTGTTCTTGTCGCCTCAAATGTAGCAATCATACATTTTATGAAATCTATAAAATTATCAATAATTATAGGTTTTATGATAAATATTCTTGCAAGGAGATTTTCTTTTACCGAGGAGGATAGATTTATAAAAGAAAATGACTCTGATGTCAGCGCTAATAACGCTTAATTTTGTATTTATCCGTCATAATCGGACCAACAAATAAGGAAAAAATGTTAAAATCAGTCGTAGATTTTCATTTATCTCCTTCACAGGCTGTATTTAACTCTCTTCCTGTCAAATGATGATATTTTAACCGATAGATGTGAAAATGAATAAAATGTGATTATAAGATAATTATGGACAGAGAATTCAAATTTATGTCGTAACATTACCCCCTCCATCAAAATATGATGTCCTTATTATGGCGAAATTGATTTTCAATTACTATCTAGCCAAAAATCATTTGTAATAAAAACAAATGCAATATTTTGAAAAACAAGACATGATGACTATAACTAACACAAAATAAATGTATTATTTTTATTTCAGATTTTCGCGACTTTTCAAGTTTTATTTCATGCAATTTTTTCAATTTTCATCATTTCTTTTGTTTGTGATCTTTTTAAACTGTGATTCTTTCACATCCTCTCAGAATATTGCATACACTGGTTCTCTTTCTTTATATGATCTATTAGTATTTGGTTAAAATGAGCTAACTTATTTTGTTGAAATCATGATTTTCCTTAATGCATAAAGAAAGCAATGTTTTGAAAAAAAAACAAAACTTTTAGTTACTAGAAAAGGGATTAGTTTTCAACACAAGGTCTACTAGTCTGTAATTAAAATATGTTACCATTTTTGCCATAGAATCATTAATTTTAAAGGTAAATATTGAAAAAAGCAAGCATTTACCAAAACAGGTAACAGCTAGCAGCAAGTTATATATTAGGATTTTGTGTATCTTAACATGGTCATGTAATCATTTCAAATGAATTGCAAATCCTAGGAATAAACAAAATTGTCAACTACCAATAATATAGTTTGATTTTCTTTAATGCTAATTAATTTGTAACATTACATTGTCATTTTCATGTGGTACTTTTACATTTATGAAATATGTATTCACAAATTGTCATGCGTTGCTTTTGAATGCATTGTTTCATTAAAAAAAAACAACATCACTACCAAAATATAAGCAGAAACAATAACAATGGGCCGGGATCTATGCACCTGGATTAAGATCAGTAATTGGACAGACTCTGTTCTTGCTTTATTAAAAAAAAAAAACGAAGAAGTCACAGCATTTTCGAATCGTCTGTTGCTCAGTAAATATTTTTCGATTTTTTTTTTTTTCATTTAAGACCTTTATATATATGGTGACGAACAGTTACATAAAAGAAGCAAATTTTCAGCTGAAAACATGTAATCCGTTTTAGCTAAATATTCAAAAACAAAACAAAGAAATCAGAAGCAAAGAAGACAAGAATGAGAAAACTCATAAATTCCATAGTTTGGACGGGCACTGGATTTAATGACAATGTCTCAGTGATATCCTTATAGTGTTATTTATCTTGTGTTTTGTTTGTTTTCAGTTACATTTTGTATTAATTTTATTGTGCTATTATTGTTATTGTTTCACTTATTACCTTAATGATATGGACGTGCATTTTATTTATTTTTGTTTTATTTCACTAAAAAGGTGCATATCTATCAAAATAGTTTGACTTTTAACTATATTTCAGGATGTAAATTTTCATTTATATTGCTAAAACAGCAAATTTGTAATCAATAAAAAGATTGAGAGATGATTAAATAATTTACCATTTTTCTCCAAAAGGAAATACCTTGATTGGGATATTCGTAACAGAAAATCATTAAAGAATAATTCCGAGGAATTATTATTACAAACTCATGCACTTTGGTTTTAACAATTAATAGACGGATCTTATAAGCTCTAAGGTGTTTTTTAATTGATTTTTTTATATAAAAATGAAATTTGTTTGTTTTTATATTAAAATGGACATTTTCCTTTGGCAGTTTTATGTTTGTCCATTTTTATGTTAACATTTGGATTTTCCTTCACTGAGTTTCATATATTAAACCTCAAAAATATCTCTGACAAAATACAAATAAAGCAGAATGACACATGTAAGTAAGTTAGAAAAACTTCTTCTCAGAACCACTTATACCCTCTCGTGTTGATTTTACTGCCATTTCCATATGGTCGGCAATAATTGGTGCCCTGCCCTCCCTTTCGCTTTGTCTTTTTAGCGAACTATTATCGCAATCATTATAAACAAAGCATTACAATGCAAATATTAATGTTTATTTGACAGTTTCTTAGAAGGTGAAGTACATTATTCAGAAAGATGAACACCATGATATAAGGATATTGCTTTATATAAATGACACTATTATTGAATGGGTGTATTTTTCGATATTTATCCCAACCTCTACGCCGACAATACTAAAGTGTTGTGTATAATTTCCGTATCATTATCTCATATTGTGTTCAGATATGATTGCCTGGCGCCAGACAAGTGTAAGGAAGCTTTAATTTTGTGATATTATCATCGAATGGTATTCTTCATCGTCCAAAAATTGGCGATTTTCAATGATAGCTGACTACCGTTATAAGATGTAAATTATGTGTGATAGTATTGGCATTGGCACCCAGAATCTGTGAGGAAGATAAAAAGCTTTTATGTCTTGGCTATTCAGCTAAATCATCTGTATTCTTTATATGTCTTTTACCAGTTATGATGTATAATTCGAAGCATTTTACTCCTGGATATGATGTATAATTCTAAACATTTTACTGCTAGCTATGATGCATAATTTCTTCTTCCTTCCTAGCCTATGATTTACATTGTAAACGTTGATAAAATTCCAGCCAGACAGTTTGTTGACCATTCTGATACTTCGACTAAAATGAGTGCGTAATGTACATACTCATGTCATGTGAACACTTATAAAATCAAAAACAAACATACTAATCCATGTTCGAGTCACAACCCAGAAGCAAAGTAAAAACTTTGAAACTGACAAGTGAGGATAAATACGTGAACTTCCACCAGGGAAGTAAGGAAGTGAAATCAACATGAGAACTAAAAGGTCTTTTATAAGTCTAAAAATTAATTTCTATATTAAAATTACAAATATATTTCTACATGTATGGGGTTTTCACTAACTAGTGAAGGATAATATTTCGAAAAAACAAGGTATGGAACCACTGATTATAAAAGTTCTGGCTTTGAACGTGCATCGAGATTAATTTCCAATTTCCAGTGCCATCGTATCAAATAACCCAAACCATCGCTCTTATTTTACCATCAATGGCACAATCACAAAATTTATTGTTTGCATTGTAAGGTTAAAGACTAGACGCCATTTTCAAAATGTCAATTTCACTGATTTTACGACCTCGAGAGTTTCGCGTTCACTGCTTTTATAATGCATTTATCTTGTCTCTTACTTGTGATGATACTTTTTGTGTCTTGCTTTCGCCGATTACGCTTTTAATTCGGTTGCATCTCTATATCCATTACCTAATTAATTTTGATTGTCTTAATATATATACCGCATTGTTATAATTTGTAGAATTTCTATAACATTGGAAAATTTACATATGCACATCATTATGTAATATAATATTATGTTTGCTTATTGTTGTTTTTAACATTTACATGATCTGGCAATGGTAAATAGTTTAATTTTAACACTGAACCAGATGTGTACTAAAGTGTTTGAATACCAAGACTGAACAACAGCAATAGTAATGGTCTTTTTACACAGGTGTTATCTTGATTACGGGAGAGACAGTTGGTTCCACTTTGAAAAAATATTTAAAAAGAATAAATATGTGGATTTCACCTCGCAATTCCTAAAAAACAGAAATTGGAATAAAGTGTTTGAAGCCATTTACTTAAGGTTCACCCAGGGTGAGCTCGAGCTCACTATGACCTTTTTTCCTAAACTTGTCAAGATGTTAATATAGATCAATTTTTGGTTGAAACATTGAAAATTAAAAAGATACATAGAATCTGCTTTAAATATAGATTATGTATCAAAAAAGCTTCAAAATATGTAGTATAACACCCTTACAATGGCAACAACAAATTCCCTCATCTCAGATATGACAAACAATTTTACAACAAGCTTGAAATTACATTAACAAGATCCCGCTTTGTGCTTAGCCGAAATGAAATTCAACTTTTCAACAAACGAAAATTAACAGGGGTCATCTCTGCGGTTTGAACTCAATCTTGTACATGACGTTATCACACGTTTGCGGGATCTCTCAAATCATAGTGCTATGAATGCTTGAAAATTATGCAACAATTTTTACACTTTAGCTCAGTGACTATCAATCATGTCGTAAAGCCTCTTTTTGAGTGTTAGACTGATTGTTATACTATGCATGGTGATGCGCTAAAGCGGGATTTATCATCGATTATTATAGAAAATATGTATTCTTATGGATGAAAAAGGCTTTCATAAAATGAGATATTTTGATCACTGATAACGTAAAACAACCTGATAACTCATTTACATAATGGCGGATGATCGATATTGTTTTAATGAAATTAATCAAAGCTATGATGATAAATGCCGTTTTTTCACATTCTGTTTGTGATTTGTTTATAATTTGACGATTTTGTGTCTATTGTTTTTGTTTTTTCGAAGCATTTATAATATGTGTTGAAGACTGCTAGTTATGTGCCTGAATGAGAAAAATTACGTTTTTCCAAATTCTGTTTGTGATTTGTTTATAATTTGACGATTTTGTGTCTATTGTTTTTGTTTTTTCGAAGCATTTATAATATGTGTTGAAAACTGCTAGTTATGTGCCTGAATGAGAAAAATTACGTTTTTCCAAATTCTGTTTGTGATTTGTTTATAATTTGACGATTTTGTGTCTATTGTTTTTGTTTTTTCGAAGCATTTATAATATGTGTTGAAAACTGCTAGTTATGTGCCTGAATGAGAAAAATTACGTTTTTCCAAATTCTGTTTGTGATTTGTTTTTGTCTCTACTGTCATATACCATTTTTGGAATGTATTTTATGATTAAATTCAAAAAATGGTATATGACACTACTGTTTTTTCGAAGCCTTTTAATGTTTGATGGCTGCTGTAATGGTAGTCACATTTATATGAAATTGGAATCGAGGTAGGAAAAACCGAAAGTAAAAAAAAGCTTCCCATTACTTTTATTTTTATTTATTTATTTATTTATTTATTTATTTATTTATTTATATTTCAAACTTCTATAAACTTTTTATTTGTAAAATAAATCTTTGCCTTTTCATCATTTAAGATTTGTGTATAATCAAGCCCACTTTGTACAACATATTTTATCAACAATTATACAAATATCACATTATTGCAACATATGTATAAATGTAATTTGTTGATGGTGATTTTAGTCAAGAATATATTATATGACATTATCTCTTCGATTCCGTTTAAATACTTCTACATAAAGAGTGTCAAAATCGGAAAGTCAAATGTTTATCTTCGAGAGGTAACAATTGTAAAGAGTAACAATAGTTTCCTTTCACTGATTATCAATATAAATGTATCGTTCATTCATATCAATAACCATTTCAGCCAATTATCAGACAAAGCAAATTCATGGAAGAAGGTTATAATTTGTGTAAATATGACCATAATTTGATTAACTTGTGTCATTATTGTTAAGACCAGGACAAACCTCACAACGTAATGAGGTAAAATTGATAAACGGGTCATCTGGGACACAATTAATATTTACTGCTCAGGGACTTCACTAATTATCACGATGACCATTCTATTGCTGTAAGATATAGTGTTGTCAACCAAACTGCGTCATATACAGCACAGGCCTGTCGAAAGTTTAACACTAACGTAACATATTTGTGACGAATAGGCAACTCATCTCGGCCACTACTTTGTATCCATTATATCTAGTATCAATGAAAAAGAGAGTTTCATTCATAATTAATATACTTTTTGTGCTACGTACTTTCCTATTTCAGTCATTTGTTAAGTAACAATTGTAGATAGGTTTGTTGCAGTAACTACAAAACATTTTTGTTCAGAATGTTTATCTTTAACCACTTCATAAATATCTGGAGCCAGTTGTTTGAAGCTTGATTAGTTTAATCAATGATCAGCAGGAATTCAAAACATGAATAAAAATCAAAATATCATAATCAAATCGATAGTTTTATTACAATTTGCTTTAGTTTGATGGATTTTTTTTTCATTTTCCACATTTCAACATAAAGTTCACAATATATCTGAATTATGCAACATTCAAATTTTGACTAACAACTGACCCCTGTTATATTAAAACGACATGATTTTTAAATCAAAATGCGTTGTTATTTTTTTAATCTAGTGCGGGAATTTAAGAAAAGAAAGAAGAAAAAACCACACATTCCTGGTCAACACACTGATTTAAGGAAGTTACTTGCAAGCCTAATGAAAAATTAATATCTTATTTTATATACCAAATATCAATTAATATTTTCAAATGCTAATTTGATGGACTTTATCTTAAAATGAAGAATTATAGAGGATGACATTTTTAGTTACGAAGGGTAGTTAAATGTGTGATATATCGCGGACACATGGCTGTAATCTATTGTCAATTTTCATTGACTGTTCCAACTGTCTCATCAATATGACACGTGACCTTAACATAATTTGGACCACAAAAATTGAACTAATAGTTTGACATGATGGTCTGTATACGCGTGTATATAGAATTATAAACACACGTTAACGATGGTTTTAACTATATTTCTCTACTCAGCATTATCATTTTAAAAACATAAAAATGAAGTGTTTTGTAACAATTAAATGGTCATCTTTTTAGCAGGCCATTGTGAATGTGTAGAAAAGATAGCTACATGACTTTTATGTGTACAAAATAACCAGTTATGAAAAAAGACATATGGGTACATGATAACGTGGTTTATGTCTTGTAGGTACAATGTAGGTTTGCATAATTTAGTATACGATGTAATTATTAATATAATAGATTAAAGTTTATCTTCCCTTGTAATCTTTGACATATGTCAATTTCAAAAACCTAAAAATTAATGTATCTGAACGTTTTTTATATTTCGAAAATTCATTTCTCCGAGCTGCTTTTTATTATATCCGAAACGACAACAACAGTAACATTAAAAAAACAACGTTCGAAGACATGGATTCCTGAAAATTACTCTCCCCGAAATGCTTTTTTCCCGAACGGCAACATAAATATTTTATTTAAAAAAAGAAAAAAAAAAAAAAAAAAAAAAGTCGTCCAGAGACATGAATTCTCAAATCTAGAAAAAGTATTGATCAAAAACAAGCATACTAATCCATGCTTAAATCACAACCCTTAAGCAAAGTAAAAACGTTTAAAGTGGCAAATTAAGTTGACCACGTGAACTTTCACCAGGGAGGTGAGGCCGGGTGCTCCGGAAGGGTAAGCACATACTTAACTACCTTCACTCGCCACGAGTGTAATTAAAATTAAGAATGAAAGGAACATAGAACTATAGGACATCAAATAAATCCAGGGTTATCCTGTCCCTGTTATCCAGGGTTATCCTGTCCCTGTAATCCAGGGTTATCCTGCCCCTTTTTCTTTTTTGATTCAAAACGCGTATGTTATAATTCAAACCTGTAACAAAAATTGTTTTTTCTCATTTAAATAACCAGAGTTTGCTTCAAATAATAGCAAGATACTTGGTCATACCACTATTTGATTTGGATGTCATTGAAGTTAAGGGTTATCTGCAAAATCTTAAGTTTTTCCCAGTTATTGATGCCTTTTTGTAATTTATTTTTTCACCATTTCTTTCCCTTTACTTGTTATTTTTCATTAATTTTAGATTATTTGGAGAAGCCGATGGTTTGTAAGATACCAGTTACCGCTTTCCTATGGCAAGCAAGTCTACCAGCAATATATATAAGCAGACCTAGCCAGTTTATATGTATATTAATGGCATATGACACTTCATAATTCAATGAAATAAACTGTCAGTATTTCCAGTAAACATACCAATATTCAAGATGAATGAACCTGCCTCACGTCCTCGGTTTGATTATAAACAATATATCCAGATTCAGTCTTTTATCATCTGTATAAACCTTATCATCCCAATCATCAGTCGAGAAATCAACATTGGCGCCAAAACTCATCCAATTCCGAGATTTACTTATAGAAACGATTTCATTTCCCAAACGGCTTATTTAAGATTTGATGCCGTTTTTGTCATCAAACATAACTACTTCATCAATATGTCTGCCTTCGTATTGCATATTTTTACAGGATTTCACTATGGCTGAAATGACAAATAAATTAGAAATACAATTTCAAAGTCATATAATGTAAATTAAATGTTAAACCTACTTAAAATGTTGCCAAAGAAAAAATGAAGTAGCCACTGATATTAGGATACGTATATGAATAATTGTTCTTGTGGGAAACTTTTCCTATGGAAATTGTAAAACACTAGTGTTAGGTTTTCTTATGGGAACTTTGAATGTTTTTGTTGGAATTGTAAAATACTGAAGAAAAATAAAATTATGCATTTGTGGGATATAATTAAACATGTGACCAGTATGTTCTTGGATGTTTTTGTGAGCATTGTAAAACACTTCGGTTGAAGGTCCTACTGTGCATTGTAAAACACTGGACTTGTTCTTGTGTAAAGTTGTTACACATCGGACTTGTGTTTGTATGAAATTTAAACACTGCCATTTTTTAAGTTCTCGTGTGAATTTGAAAACACTGGAATTATATGTGCTTGTGGAAATGGGCAACCATTAAATTTATATGTTCTTGGTGGAATTAAAAACACTAGATCGTATGTTAATATCGGAATGATAAACATTGAATTTGATTTTTTGTGATTTATTAAAACTCTTGTCTTCAATATAATGCTCTTGTGTGAAATATAACATAAATGACTCAATGCCCATGTGTGAATTGTCTACCACTGAAATTGAATGTGAATGGTAAAACACCTGACTTCAGTATTCTTGTTTTAATTGTAAAACATTTGACTTGGAATTTTACGATGGACACCTAAGTGTTCTGTAGCGCTTGAATTATTCGTCTTCGAATTTTATTTTTATCTAACACATATTCTATTTTCCAATTTGGATTGCAAATGTGCATTATAGCAAACATTATCCGGTTTTGATAAGGCAGTCTCATTGTATGCACAGTCTACCATTTTGTTTATAGGGTTGCAGTCATAAAACCAAACTTGTGTCTAAATCAAATAGCCTTTTAGATTACAGAATATACCATTGTGTTTGTATAAAGGATTGTAAAATTTCCATCATTTTAATAAGATATCCGAATTTCTCATGGTCAAGTCAACAAAATTTGGATTTTAGATTTCAAATGTAGTCTTATATTAGCATACAGGAATGTAAAACAATTTCTTTAATTTTCAGAAAAGACTCGGACATTATATGGTCCAGTCTGCTAAATTTGGTACTAAATTGATACGAGTACATTGATTTATCATAATAAAAATAAGAAAAAACATTAACAAATAAATCTCTGGTAATCCGAGCAGCTGATTTGAATTCATAACTTGGGTATAAAGAAAGACATCGTTCGCTTTAAACTGATTTTTAAGATAGGGTAAAGATTTATTGTTCATTCTCACTAAAAATAAGCTCATGAGAATAACCTCGATGCCCTTTGGGAACGTAGGCAATATTGGAACATGTTGGAAACGCTCTATGTCGTCACATAGATTTGCAATTAGTTCTCTGATAAGGTATCGGCTCACAACTCACTTGTCGTTGATGGAGGATGAAGCGAAATATCAGATATGGTGATGGCTTCCATTGTCTGTTTTCCTTTCACTTGAGAGTAGAGATGATGTTATCAGTATTTGAATGTTCCTTTTACAGGGGCAATTTGTAAAAACATCGTAATCTTCTTTATCACGTCAATAACTAGCAAGTCTTCCAGGGATTGCTGACTTTATGAGGAACGTTTAGACAAGGTTAACTGATTAGAGTAATATTTATTTTCTCAATATATCATGAGTTGTTTATGTCTTTATTATCAATTTTAATGACATGTCAGATATTTTTATTTGGTTTCAATATCTTTTCTTTACATTAAAAAAGAGAATAATTTTGCCCTATGTTTCACTATGATTTTGGTATTTCATTTTTAACAATTGTAAACTGTTCTCATTTGCATTTCTCTCTCTCTCTCTCTCTCTCTCCTCTCTCCTCTCTCTCTCTCTCTCTCTCTATTTTAATAAATCCAACTAAAAGAATAAATCATGTATGACTTAAATATCGCATGTTAACCCCGTCAGTTAAATTCAAAGCAATACATTTCTTCTCTTGAAAAAACGTTGTTTCTAATGCCTTATTTCAAAATTCTAATGGTTCTTATTTTTCTTTATTTGCAGCTAGATATGAATTGCAGTAACCATCTGACCTCAAATGTGCAGTGTTGTGCTGCTTATTGTTTTTGAGGTTTCGAAAAGAAATGTGTTTGCTGTAAAAAAAAAAAACTTTTTGAATTGTCTTGATAAAATACTCAAATATTTATGATATGACAAGTGTGAATATTCATCAACACTGATGTAAGGGACGATTCCGGAGCTGCTGACCGGCTTTCACCGGTGTCAATTCAGTTCCGTAACAATGCCACCAGCGTTGCCACATAGTGCTTGTAAATTCGGCCCCATTATAATGCCACCAACGGTGTCGCAGTGTTTTTCATTTCGGTTCCGGGTTTACTGGCCGTTGCAATGCCTCCAAGAATGCCACGCGTCTGTTCAGTCAGGAGCAACACAGCCACTTGTGCCACAGAATGTCGAATTATTCAGTTAGATGAGTAATCGTTTTTTGTTCATTCAACTCTTTACCATATACGGTTGCTCTTTGAATCAACCTACCAACTTAAAATATGAAAACTTATCTTTATTATAACTTTATGAAGTAGGAAGTTGTATTTTATTGAATTAAAGCATCAAAAGTTATTCTCTTTTTAATAATAATTAGTGCAAATCGTTTTTATATTTATGATAAGGGCGATAAAAGAAGAAAATAAGAACGCACTTAAAATCTTTATTTTTTACAATCACAAATTGATCTCAAATAAATCGGATATTTAATTCTAATTACTGAAAGATAAAGATCAAACTAGCTCGTTATTAACACAAATTTTATTTTTGTCGCGTGGCGCCCGTCTTGATTTGACACGGAACTTCCAATTTTATGCATCTGAAAGCGGAAAACACTAACCATATGTTGGCGGTGTTTATTTAAAGACTTGTGTTTGTTTTAGAGGGATCATCTAAGATATTACACTGATAAGTAGTTGCTTGAAACATTACAAGATGGGCGACTGAGTGGGGAGTTATATCGGCGACATTTGAAGCGGAAACTACATGTTATTTGGTGATTAACCGGAACGTGTCGATGTTGTTTTCAATACATCACGTCCAATAAGGTTAAAGGTCATTGATGCCGAACCAGTCTTCCCCTGTAAAGAATTTTCGTCCAAGTACCTGGTTTAATGAAAATTAATGTCCCGTGTTTGTGTTGTGTTCTGTTTTAAGTTAATTTATTTACAGTAATACCTACCAATAATTTGTTAAATCGTTCCCACATTTACCGTGTGAAGGCACCAAATACCACACACTGGATTATACTTATCAGACATACCTTTACTATACTGGTATCATGAGAGAAAAATTAATGGCTCAGATGCTTAACACAGATAAAATCTTAATTTTACAGAATTTATACCAAGTTGCCTTTTTATAATAAGATTCTGAAATACCTTCAAATTATCTTAGAAACATGGCTCCTCTCAGCTTACAAGGATTGTTTTCTTTTAGGTGCTTAATTCTAAAGTATTTGCTGAACATTAACGAAAACAATATGAATATATTTTGAAACATTATCAAATAAAAAAAAAACCACCAATGATGGGACATTTTGAACCTGTGTGATTATCCATCTAAAAAGGCTATCTTTGTCTTTCCAGTCCATTTTGAATCATCGCACGTATATCCAAAATTATCCTGGATATATTCAACGTTTAATAGTTTAACTGTCCTTGCATTCTCAATTTTGATTGCTCACTTGATGGTCTTGCTAGCTAGACGGAATGTTCTTACCTTTCGGAGCACCTGACCTTACTTCCCTGGTGGAAGTTCATGTGGTTAGTTTTCAAAGTTTTGCTAAAGGAATTGTGATTTGAAAATAGATTGGAATGCTTGTATTAATATATATTGTTTTTAGACTCATTGAAAGGAAGATAGATATATAACCTTATGTCTTTTTTACAATTTGTCAACATGAGAACATTTACTTGTTTTAAAAGTTGGCATTGTTTGATTTACATAAAATATTAAAAAATGACAATATACCATTTTGAATACATTTTATGATTAAATTCAAAGCATGGTATGTGACATAATATATACTCCTCTTATTTTCCTCGGATGTCAAAAAAATTGGTTAATACCTGCCTTGTAAAGCATTTTTACTAGATATTTTTAGACACTGGATATAGTACCTTCACAATTTGGTAGTTTTATAATTACAGTCAAACCTGTCTATAAAGGTAACCTAAGGGAACCAGTAAAAGTGGCCTTTATGGGCAGGTGGCCTTTATATACAGGTTCAAATAATATGAATAAAGAACAATTGGGATACAATCCTCCTGGCCTTTATAAGCAGGTGGCCCTTATATAGAGGTAGCCTTTAAAGGTCACCGGTCACCAAAAACCGATTTTTTTTAAGTATTATTTTCCGAAAGATTACATCATAAAAAGTCGATTTAGCCACAAATAACATTTTTTAATCATTTCTATCCTTTTCTACAGCGTAAATTAAAGTCCTGAAACTGTTGAAAAACTGTGTTATCTCCCTTTGGTAGTAAAAAGGCACAAAACCGGAAGTGACGCAGAAGGTGTTATCCCAGCTATTTAGTAAATGAAGCTTGTATAGTGAACTGCATTTATTACCCAGATTTATCGGAAGTAACTTCTATTGTTTTTACATATTTATTTATTTTTTAGCATTGGGTCTTTCAGTTGACTTCAGCAGAAAAAAATTAATAAAAAATAAACATAATAATAAGAAATAAATAAGGAAAAAAAAAACTATATTTGTGTTTGCTCTAAGTATGATATACTATTTACTAATACTTTTACAAAACATAATTTTACATTTCTTTTGATAATTATTTATTTATTATTTATTTATTTAATTAATTATATCCATTTATCACAACAAATAATAAAAGAACCCCAATTTCCGTTTTTTATTTAAAATATTGTTCATATTAATTTTCATTAATATTTAATATCATTTTAATCTTTACATATCTCTGAGTTATTTATTTAGTTATTTATTTATTTATCACAACAAGTAATTAAAGAACCCAAATTTCCGTTTTTATTTAAAGTAATGTTCACATTAATTTTCATTAATATTTAATATCATTTTAATTATCTTTACATATCTCTTTGAGTTATTTATTTATTTATTTATTTATTTATTTATTTATTTATTTATTTATCACAACACATAATAATAGAACCCAAATTTCCGTTTTTTATTTAAAATATTGTTCACATTAATTTTTATTAATATTTAATATCATTTTAATTATCTTTACATCTCTCTGATTAATTAATTAATTAATTAAGTTATTTATTTATTTATTTTTATCTATTCATCCTAAGGAATAATAAAAAGAACCCAATTTTTTGTTTTTTATTTTTAAAAAAAATCTTTTCTCTCTAGTACAGCCATATTATGACCTCAAATTGATTTTAATTTATATTTGTTTTAGAAAGTGTCCCATTTTTAATTTCTTTCAAGTTAGATTAAAATCAATGAATTTATTATTATTATTATTATTTATTTACCCATGTAATTAATCAAAAGAACACGTTTTCGGATAGAATCTAGATCCAAGACCTGCAGTTTTTTGTACAACGAAAATATCAAAATACAGGTTTAAAAAATAACTTCTTATTGTCTCTCAATTAAAATATTTCATCCCAGGATTACTTAAATATGAAAGTAATTTCAATTCAATAGCTTCTTATTCCTTATTTGCAGTAAGTTTAATAATAATAATAATAATAATAATAATAATAATATAATAATAATAATAATTATAATAATGGAAATTGAAGTTTACGTCAGTGGGTAATTTAAAAAAAATATTTGTTGATGTAGTACTGATCAGAATTCTAATTCTCATTTATTTTCACTGTTTTCATGATGAAATAAAAAAAATAATAAAAAATTTCATATAATAACTTTATTACGCTTTAATTTTAATGGGATGAAAAGAACTTTGTCAAAATGTGATACCAGTGAGATTATGCTCAACTAACTAAGGACTCAAAACTCGAGTGTAACTTTCTTTCATTTATTCACAATAAATTAATATCATTCAAAGCGTGATTTACACCCCTCAGATACCAGTAATTAAGAGATTATCAATATGCTACAGTCCATTGGGAAACATCCTGTTTAGAAGTAGACATCTACCACCTGTAATCAACAATTTACCTTACAATATGCAACATTAATTGACACGTGTGATTATCTTTATGATATACCCAGTAAATGCTATTTGTCATTTTTGATGGATTATGAAAATCGAATAAATTAAAGTTAAATGAGATTGATTAATTTGAACAGGGCATACAAGACTTTGTTTGAACGTGTGAACTGAATGAATTACGGAATTAAATTAATTTTGAAAATTAAAATTGTTTAAAATCTATTGATATGACTGAATTGATTCATAATAAATTGAATTGTCTTAAATGATTATACCACTCACATTTCCCTGACTTATCTCGTAATATTTAATCTGAATACATTCAAAACAATTAGAAAGCTGCATGAAGGACTTGTGTAAATTTGGCTTTAATTTGTTCTGAAATTTGTGGAAAAAGCATGTTTATCGGTCATTGTGATTTTATTATCTCCAAACGTCACAAAATATAGCATTTTGACTTGAAATCAAACTTTAAAACCCGTCAAAACGCCACACAAACCCACATGTAATATATGGATACATATATAGGTAATGTGTCTTTCCTCATCAGCTTAACACCATGTACGTCATCAATTAGGTCGCCGGAAAGTTACGAGCGGTGTCGGAAACTACCGAGTATTAGC
This sequence comes from Anadara kagoshimensis, assembly GCA_021292105.1. Lineage (NCBI taxonomy): Eukaryota > Metazoa > Mollusca > Bivalvia > Arcoida > Arcidae > Anadara > Anadara kagoshimensis. The sequence continues at coordinate 45,535,060 of CM037875.1, forward strand.
AGTTCGTTCAGGTAAGGTTTTAGTGTATTACAGGTAAATCTAAGACGTGGGAAACCGTCAGACACATCAATATTGACTATTCTACCCATTGGAATGCAAAATACAAAATTGATAAATTTGGTGACCGGTGACCTTTAAGGCAGGTTGGACTGTATGTTTCCGAGCAGCTTCTCTCTTGTTTTTTTTTTTTTTTGTTTCGTGTTCTTGGTCGCATTGCTCTTTGCCAAGTATAATTTTAATTTTCTATCTCTTTTTATGTTTGCAAACTACAATTTGTTTAGTTGTTTATTTCTTTTTCAATGTTTCTATGTACCCCTTCTGATTTAAAGAATGAATTTCAAGATAGACAAACTTAGTTGTTATCAGCACGGAACTAGAAAAACTGTTAGCCACAAGCTCACAAAAATACCCCCGCTCCACCCACATAAAAATGCATCGGATCAAAATTTTAAATAGGAGGTGTACATCTACATTATATCACAAAGATTGTGTAAAAGTTTCATGAAAATCCATTGAAGGGTTTAGGAGGAGTTGCGGATAAGAGATAGGTACCCTAAGGTGTAACGGAAGGACGGACGGACACAAGGACAGACACCCCTATCACTATATACCCTCCACTTTTTAAGCGGTGGTTATAATTTTTACCGTTAGGTCGCGCTGAGGCTCAAGTTGTAGTTTACAATTTCAGTCTCTGTATCGAAGATTATCCTGGTTATATTTGACGCCTAATAATTAAATGTTTCTTTCTAGTTTTCAGTTTTGAGTACAAACGTGACGGATGTTGCTAGGAGATGCTTACCTTCACAGAACATCCGGCTTCATTTCCTTGGATGAAATTAACACGCTAACTTAATTTGTCAGTTTTCAAAGTTTTTACTTTGCATTGGTGATTGTGATTTGGACATGGATTGATTTGCCTATAATCGGATATGTCGGTATTCAGTTTCAGTACTTATTTTATATATGAAATATAACTATGCGTGCGTGTGGTCAACTAGGCTTTACAGTGTTTAAGTGTCGGTCAAATACTGGACACTTGAAGTATTCATTGATGTTATGAATTATTTTGCTTCTCTCTGTGCCATATGGTACTGGTGAAAATATAATGGTCAGTTTGCACCTAGTGACCACAGACCAGCTAGTAATTTGATAATTAATCTGTTAATTTGTTTCATGACTCTTGTTGACATAATCTGTCAGCAGACTCAAGTATTAAAACCAAAACTGTTTATATTAGAATTTAAACTACAGCGACTTTAACACTGAACAGATCACTCTTAGAATATCATTTCTGAAATTAAACCAAAAATGTTGCCATTAACAACGCACAAACTTTGGGATATTTACACCGATTTATAGTTTTTAATATAACTAATAGTTATTAAATGAAGGAATTGTTACCATGACCACCCATCGCGATTACGGCTATGATTTCATCTGTGTCGGATTTCCAATGATATTAAACGAGGTTTTGTACCAAGTTGTTAACTACGCATGGCTGAAAATCTTGACATGAATTTTGGATGAAATATACTATTTTAATAAACTATTAATTTAATGGGGCACGTGTTTTCTTGTTTTATACGTTTTTATAAGAAATGTGTAAAGTTGTGAAATCATACAGATACTGTCTTGATTATGTTTTGGCCATAACGTCAAAAACTTGACATATTCTTGGTGATCGCCGTCGTTGTTTGTTCAAAACTTTGTTTGCACTCTGAAAATATAAGCTTAAAAGGTCAACTAAAGTAATTTCGGTATAAAACCGAGAAATTTACATTTTTCGAGGATTTATCTGTTAATAACACTAGCTTGCACTCTTACAAGACTCGTATTATTTTCCTCCTTTTCAAATTCTAAAGTTGGTCTATGTGCATGAGTACTTTGTTGTTTGTAAAACTACTATTTAAGGTCTATCCTGGGGATGTTACAATTCGCTGATGTATGTTGTGTTCGTCAGACACTTTTGTGTAAATTTCCAAACATTGTTCGATTTAGCCTAAATTCAGTACAAAAGTTTACCATTTTAAACACTTACTTTATTGCTTTGGACAACGAAATACAAACTGTGAAATTATTATCTTTCTTTTACATTTATATTTGAGCCCTTGTTGGACCAAGTGGTCTAAAGCATGAGATAACACCAAAGTGCTTCTCGCATTTTAGGTTCGAATCCCATTCAGGAGAGATCCTAGTGTGATAAAGTTTGTCATTGCGCATGCCAAAAATCGATAGCTTTCTTCGGGCACTCAGTTTCCACCACCTTTCTTGAACTGACCGTCTAGATGCAAGGGGAAACGCTCAATTTGAACGCCAAATGACAATACCTCACTCCACTGACTCTTTTGACATTATCCCAATGGTGGAAAGATTCTTACATATCATGCTATACATGATACTACATGTATGTAAATAAAACCAATCCAATTCACAAAAACTCATGAATTATTTGAGTAAGTGCATCTCAGACATTTCATCTTTTGACTCCGATTTTCGGCGGCATCGGTAAAGAGGTTGAAATAAAATGAAGATGTGTCTTTAAATGGTTCATGTAGTTTATAAAGCCAAGTCTATCATCTAAGGATTAGAGGATTAAGCGTTTATTTTATGTAATTCATTAACTAATTCGGGTTTATCGCTTTACGTCAAGTGCTATCTCCGGCGTTACAATTGGACAAAAGGATTAAGTGAATCCGGCGCCCTCAAATCTTTACTTTTTAAAATTCCTTCTTTTGTTTATTTGATATCCCTGTTTTCAAATAAATTTAAATGACCACCCAGAAGAAAGGGTTAAGAGATTTAGAATCTTGCCCATGTACGGAGTCAGAATGAAAAATTGACATGATGAGTTTAATTAATTTTTTTATCAGACTAATTAGGTAGTATATTGATAAAATGCTAATGTGAATGGAATGCAATCTGCCAGGTCTATGGCACTAATTGCAGATTGTTGTTGTTACATTTGAAGTACTTTTTTCTAAGTCAAAGCGGTGGTTTCTCAAAATTACAGATAGATTTTTAAAGAAATAATCTAAATTTTCTGCAAATTAAAATTTAACATTTCTCAAAAACTAAGATATACTCCCTCATGCAAAGTATTTCCTTCGCTTAATTTGGTCAAATATATTTTGGTCCTTTTAGTAGCTTTTTAACATCTTTCAAAATAATTTTGGTTTCATAATTTTGGTCCAAGCACTACTGATGAGGAATGAAGAATTGTATTCCGTCTAGTGCTGTAAAATTAAAACTGGTATAATATGTATTATGTGTTGCTCTGATTCTTCATCAATTTTAACCCTATCATCCGCGACGAGTGTTCAATTGATACAACATATAACAGTATGTAAGTTTTGTGGTAGAACTTGCAACAAATTTAGTTCCAAATGTTGCAAACATTAGATTCGCAGTATCATATGAAGAAAATAACTGACAAAATCTCTATACTATTCAAACACAAGTTTATAATGAAAATCATAACCAAGCAAATAATAACATGCCATTCAACTGTTTTGGGAATCACCCTAACTTAAGATTTTTTTTTTACAAAGCGGTTCATGTCTAAATCTTAATCACAATCCAAAAGCAAAAAATAAACTTTGAAAATTGGCAAATTAAATTAACCACGTAAACTTCCTCCATGGTAAGCTCAAAATTAAAATTGAGTATGAAAGGAAACATGGAAGTTTAAATAAAAACAAACATACCAATCCATGTCCAAACTGAAATTCCAAAGCAAATTGAAACTTTGAAGCTGGCAAATTAGGTTAAACACGTGAACTTCCACCGGGAAAGTCAGACTGGGTGCTCCGGAAGGATAAGTACCTCCTCTTTAGATAGCCACACCCACCTATACAAGTATATGTTGTCAAAATATATCCATGATAGATTTGAATAGAGATACATGTATCGTACTTATCAATATTATTGTGAAGACGGTCATTAATGTTTCAGTCAAAGGGATCGTAAGTTGAGATTTTAGAAGGTGTATGGGGCATCGGTTTATTGGTCTTTGCCAACACCAAGTACTTGTAGACATACTCTAATTGAAATGTTTCGCAGTGTATTATCTTTCGCTTATTTCGCTATCGACTGTTTTTACACTGCCAATAAAAGTCTGTATTAGAAAAGCTCATGTTGCCGTTAAACTGCGAAAACAAATTTCCGCGAAATGATTAGAACTCTTAAAGTTGCAAAAAAATTGTACCCGCGAAAAAAATATCAATGGTATTCGATAAAAGCAGATCCAAAGTTTGCCATTATCATATTTCAAACAGTTCCTTCTCTTCTCCATATAAAAATATTTTTCCTTCAGGTTTGATTTTTAATTTCAGTATTTCATTTTGACACATGTATAAACAACTTGAAAATGATGTAAATTAGGGCGGTGTCATACACCTGCATTTACAGTGAGTAACAAATACACGTTATATCGAGAAGTGTTTCTAACACATGTTTCTGACTCTTGATACCATGCATGTTTCCAAAATGGGTGGTCTTACTATAAAGCAACACACGTTACATATTTTGACACCTACAAGTCATCATTAGCACTCCAATTAAACTGTAAAATTAACACACATTTTTCCCAGTCAAGTGAATTGCATGCATATATGTATCAATCTGTTGTTTTTAACAAGTCTGACGTCTTAAGTATTATAATTTAAATAAATCTTCTCTGTTAAATATAGGACTTATTTGTGATAAAAACTTCAGGACAAATTCTGAAGGGAAAAATGGGAGTACGTTTCGTTCGTTTGTTATATCATTTTTTGATTACCTTGCCTAGATTTATGGCTACAAATTGCAAAATGTAAAAATATAAAAAAAAAGTCCACTACAAAATTCAAAATTTGTCATAAAAAATGTTTGATAAACATAGGCTTCCAATATCTGAGAGTCAACCATTTATGTGTATAAGGTTAAAAAACAAGCATGAAATGGGACTACTAATTTGAAACCCTCGATTTTGGATGGGCACTCTTGAGTCAATCTACTATTAGAGGACCCGTAACCTTATTTTACATCCTTTGTCCAAAAAAAACCACGTATTTAAACTTCTAATTCACACAATTTTTTTCCATTGAAACTCAACCAGATATATAGTTTTAAACTAATGAAACTATTTTAGCGGAAATAGTTTGAATTCTGAAGCGGATATCCTACACTTCAAAAACCACATAACTATTTTGAAATAAAAGAGAAAGCAAAAGATCTGAAAAACAATATCCACATGCGGAAATATACTAAATCTTTTGACCTGAAAATTTGAGGGGTTTATTTTACAGTTGAACAATCTGATAAAAATATTAAAATCGCTTTCATAATTCAAATTACCTGGATGATAAGTAAAAACGCGTTTTGTTTTAAATGTAACATATTTGTGAAACCGTCATAATATTGAATAACTTTTAACATTCCTATTTTTACAATTTTTGACAATTCACTATTACAAAATCGTGCAAAAACATTCTATGTTCTAGATATACATCCAGATTATAATATTCGAGTTATTTCCCTTGCAACACATCCGGGTCATATTGCTAATTCTACCAATGATCTCCTGTTTAAATGACCCGGAACTAAATTGACCAGATAACCTTTACAACTGAACAAATGATTTTGTCAAGTATTAGATTTAAGTTGATAACTGTAGGATTTCTTGTATAAGATAAAAATCATTGATACTGTAAAAAGAATTTTAATGCATTCAATATAAACATGGGATATTTAATAGGTCAAGGGTCATCTGTAGGTATGAATGACTAATGAACAGATGTATTAACAAACGCTCAATAAAGAAATATTGATAGGTGTATGGTAGTTTTTGTGAGAACTTATAATTTATTTTACTTTATTACGTATTTTCCCATGCTGCGTTTGCGTTAAAATATTACCATTGTCATTTACAATTTTTTTTAAATTGTTTCATTCCATACATTCAAAAAACGTATATGGCACCATACCTCTTTAATTTGGTTTTCTAATGTTTTATTGAATCAGTTTCATTTCTTAAAGTTTTTTTTTAAAAAGTGTATAAGTTGACAAAAATGAATTCAACATAACAGCCATAAACGGAATCTTCTCTGAAACCAATGAACCTAATAGAATCATTTAGTCAGGAAGATGCCTGGTTTTACAATAACCTCACAAAAGTATGTTGTTACCATATTTTGATAAATATTTTGTCTCTGTATCCAAAATTATCTGTAAAAGCATATACAGTTTTGGTGGAAACGAATCTTGATAAAAACACCATTCAGATTGAAGAAGTATCTGTACAGAACCATGTTATTACACCTTTAGATAATCTTTTTCTTCAACCCGTATTTCATAACCCTTTCTTTCTCTTTTATTTTTTCAAACATTGTTCCTTAGTCATCTTCCTTGAAACAAAATGCTTTAAAAAAATTTTTCTAAAATAAGCTTCCTTTAACTTTTGTGGGATACATTAACAAACCAATCCAGTTTTGTACCTCATTCTGAAATCACTTCATTTAATTTTTATTTCGATAATAAGTTCTAGAAAAATATAAATTGAATAATATTTTTCAAAGTAGTAACTTTGGTACATGCATGTGGTAAAGGCAGGGGGTATGAAATTGGATTACATTTAAAAAAAGTTTTACTGCTATTTTTTAATTAAATTTTATTTTTATTATATTTTATACTTATTTCCATGTTCAGAGCATTTTCCTTTTCCTTCATTTTTTCAAACATTGTTCTTTAGCCATATTCCTTGATTTTTTTTTTTTTTTTTTTTTTTTTTGTATATGTTTTTTATTTTTGATAACTTTTCTTCAGATATAGCATACATTAATGCGAACAAATTTTTCATTATTATAGACAGTATCCAATACTGCTGTGCGACTTGTTGCAGTAAACACCATGTATGCAACACAATAATACTTATATAAGAGACTATAGACAGTTTGAGTCAGCGATAACAATATCACGAACTGTGATTTTGATACATTGGTATAAAGACACCTAATGTTTTTTTAACGGAAGCTTCTATCTTCACGACCTAATTAACTTGCTCTCGATATGCATACCAAGAATATAAATTGTTGCTTGTGTAATCATATTTTCAAGGACAAATGAGTTTGCATTTCAAAAAACCAAAATTCCGTCATGATTTTAACATTATCTACAGCTGATAATTAAGAATCGAGCCCGTCATTAAGCGATGCGTATAATATTAACGCCTTTCTGTTACGTCAAAGAGCTGTGACTTTTATCACGTTAACCACTAGCCACACGTTACATTATATGCAACATCAACAGGTGCGTTAATATTAAAAACCGAATCGCAAATGACATTATCGCGATTCTTTGATGCATATGTGTTGGTTATTGAGAAATAAGTATATTTTTAGTTTATATTCAAATTAATTATAAAATGGATTTTTATCTTTGAAGCACAAATAATATCATGTATGTACAATGCATAACTTATTGTTGTGTTTGGTTCACTTAGATGATATTCTAAAACGCCTCGGTTCGTATAGTTGATATTTTGAAACTACTCTCTTTTTTGAATTTATGATAACATTGCCTTTTTGTGAAGTTTATCTAAAAACACACACATTCATTACGTTACATTGATAAAAAGACAATGACCTACCACGAGTAATTAAAACAAACAATGTGGCGCTAATTTGAATGTGTCAAGGTGAAAAAATACGCGGTATAATAAACGTATGCTTCATAATTCTATCAAATGATCGCTTTTTGAAAATATATTTTACTAATATTATCGTTTTACTTTAGAGATTTCCAAAAATAAAACGCTTAGAACATAAAATGACTGTCGACATGTCTTGTTTGCAGTATTATTGCAAACCTAAGCTTATAGAAGGTCATCAAAACGTTTTATGGCCGTCATATCCAGAATAGAATTATCCTGGATAAATATGAAGTCCAATTGTTCCATTTTCTTTTTTATGTTGAATTTTGATTTCACATGTGGCGGGTGTAGCTAGCTAAACAGGAAGCTCTTACCCTTACCCTACCAGAGTTTAATTCTTTAAAGTTCGCGCATTTAACAGGTTTCCCAGTATTGTGTTTTGCGTTTGTGATGTGATTTGTACATGGATCGGTATGTTTGTTTGTAATATTTCTATTTATGTTCATTGTTCAATAATAAACTGTTTTATTTTAGGAATCTTTTGTAGAATGGTTAATGCCTTTAATGAAATATGTTTAAAAAATCTGCCTTGTCAATCAAGGTAAAAGATTTGAAAAATAGACACGACGACGTAATAAATTACAAGTCATCTAGAAAGAACAATTTGTATCGATTTTTAATCTGCTAAATCATTTCAACAATGGTTATGAAAAACATTTGGTGATATGATCTCACAAAAGTACTTATGGATACAATTTCATTATTTGATGCAGTGTTTCTCTTTAAATTTTGCTTTCTAAAGGTCTGTTATTTCCTCTGGGTAATTATGTTTCCTCCACCCTACAAGAATTGAGCACCTCGTTAGTAATCAGTCTTAACTGGAGGGTTAAGCATTACTACACCTCACTGTCCAAAATCTGGGACTTAATAACCAGGCGTTGCATTATGTGTTTATCTTATCATTTTTCTTATTTCATTGGTCTATGTATTGTTTCGTGCCATCGTGCAATGACTTTTACCAAGTGCAAAGTACAAATGTTATCAGCTACAAATTCCATAGGAGAAAAACCTCTGCACTTGATGAATTGTAATAAGTCTTCTTTGCTTGAAAAGTCGTCAATATCCAATAGTTTTTCTTTCTTTATTTAGTGAAACCAGGGTTATCTTAAGTTTTTGAATAGGCTTATTTATGGACAACTGGTGGTAAAATAAGTGGGAAGGTTTAGAGCACCCAAATATAGAACATCAACCACACCAATATCCTAGTTTGTTTCGTGGAATATGGCTTCTTTATAATTTTTAAATGTGTGGTTTTGATGAACCACCACTAATTGTAAAATGAATGTGAAGATTTAGAGCTTTAACACAAATAGATACTAACACCAGTGTCCTCCAAAGTTGGGAATTTTATAATCAGTAGTTCCAAATCATGCGTGTTCTTTCTTGTCTTCTGTTGTTTGTTCGTTTAAATCATTTGGTTGTATTCTGTTTGCTTCTGTTAGGTTAATGTTTTTTTTCAGTTATGGATTTCTTTCTTCTTCCTCCTTATAAAAATCTTAAAACTACTTCAACACTTTATAGACAGTAAAAAGAAATATAATATCGTATAAAACAGCGCGTAGCTGATAAAAGGTGTTGTATAATAATATTCATATGATTTATACCATTTTCCGAAACACTTTGAAATAAAACTTTTTACAGTTGCAGATGTGGGGGTAAAAATAACACCACACAGCTAATGACTGGTTTCCTTTCCAAATAAAAACTAAGGTGTCGCTAACACCTTGCCAACAAATGTGGTGATATAACGTTTCACAATTTGGTATTCAGTATGATATTTTGTGAATTATTAACATCAGGTGTAAGCAGGGTATTAATTTGTTAATCGTTTTAGTTGTTCCTCTTTTTCGGTAAAGGCCAGATTTTATGGTTGTTCAACAAGCATTAATGTATGATTTAGAAACATGATATAAGTACAAGCACGAAGAATCTCGAAATATCCGTTGATTTACGATATTTGCGCCATCAAACTAGACATAAAACAGTATAAACGACATGTTTAGTCACATGATAGTTAACATCCTAATAGCCCACAAATCATCTGATGTTACCCTTCAGGAAAGATTGCTCTTTGAATACTTAGCTTCGTTTGTGTTATGCTTTGACCTAATTGCTTTGGATACCATTATGGCAGAGGTAATTAATAACAATAGTTAACAACTTTGTAAAACACATTTTGCGTACAGTTATCCATTATGTTGTGTTTAATTTGATCCAAATTGACATGAATACATCAAATTATTTACTGATAAAATGCATTCACGTGCATTTACAATGTATCAAAAGCTAACACCAGCCTTGATGTATAACGATAAAATTTTTCAGGACTCTTTACCTATATAATGTTTTGTATACAACATATGAGATCCAGACCGCACAAGATAAAACTCGGCCTACTTTATTCCGTACTAAAATTTGTCTATTCAGCAGAATGTATGAAAACATTCCAAAAAGCATTCTATTTAACAACCCTAGCATGCAATGGAAGCCACACCAATTGTTTGGCACTTTGGAACGGGCACTAGAGTAATTGTCCATCGTTGCGCTTATATTGCTATTAGCGGGGACCAACAATTTTATGTATTTAGCAACCAGTGGTCTATTTAAATGTGCAGTTAAAAGTATGCCTTAGTTTAGCAATTAACAAACCAACAAGATTTTTACAATTCATAAAGAGCTATAGTATTTAAAAAAAAATTAAAAGTACACGACGGAATTCTGTAACTGCAGAACCTGCTCCATAGCAACCAAAACAAGTAATTGATTGAGACAACCAAAACAGCATTGCAAGATGCCGCTGATTTAAAAATTCCTTGGCGGGTACTTAAGTTCATGTCATGGCGCGTTTCTATTACTTTGGATGGTCCTCAACGATTCTTCTAATTTTACAACCAGTGGTTCATTTAGACATTTAAAAAGTAAGCCTTAGTTTACCAATAAAAACAAACATACCAATCCATGTCCAATTCGCAATTCATTGGATTATGATACGGACATGGAACGGTATGTTTATTTTTGATTTTGGAATACGTCCGACCGAGACATAGATGAGGTAGTTTTCAAGATTTACTACCCTTCGTAACGTTTTAGAACTTTCAGCTTTAATATCTCTGTTCAATGACGACAAAAGTTTATGAATCATTTAGGTATCATTTTGGAAAATACTTTTTAATGCAAATGAAAGATATTTGGCTAAAAAGTGCAAAACACTGTTAATAAATTGGTCACTAATGTCTCTACAAAGTACATTACTGTTTGTTACTTTAACCATTTTCATCAGTTATAAATAATCAAAAACAAACATACTAATTCATGTCCGAATCACAATCCAGAAGCAAAGTAGAAACTTTGGAACTGAGAAGTTAGGCTAGACACGTGAACTTCCACCAGGGAAGTGAGGCCGGGTGCTCCGGAAGGGTAAGCACCTCTTGTTTAGCTAGCTACACCCGCCACGTGTGTAATCAAAATTGTGTGAAAGGAACATGGAACTATGAGACGTCAAATATATCCAGGGCAATCCTGGACACAGAGACATAAAACTTATCAACAATACTGTGATGACGGCCATAAAACTTTTTGAGGGCCTTGATAAGCCTAGGCTTGCAATATTCCTGAGTCAACAATTTATTTGCAAGGGTTAGGGGTTAGGGTTAACGGATATTTATTTTATTTTTTACAATTCTTTCTCATTCCTTCCATCTCTTTTCATGCTCGATCTAAGACACGCGGTATTAATTAGATTCAAAACCTAAGTCTATAGCTCTGCCTTCAAAACATATCAATAACAATCAAATATTATAGCTCAGATCATATTTGACTTAGGAAATTGAAATCTATAATTGAGTGATGAATGTTGTTAAATTGTTGCCAATATTTTTTGAAAATAGATTAAAACAGAAGTTGAAAGAACGAACAAAACCGTTAATACATTTAATGTGTCAATATAAAACACGTGTATCAATATTTTAATGTCAAAACGCCTACAATTTAGGAATTATTAACTCCAGATTCGAGAATAAAAATCTTGAATTTCCATCACTTCCGTTTCTGAACGTGTTTGTGGGCAGAGCTGTCATGGCTGGGTAGTAGTTTCGTATCTTTATTTCAGTATACAGATTTTCTGACGGTTTCTGTCAAGAAAGGTTTATATTCTTACAAGTAATATTACACTTTAATTGCTAGTTTATTTGACATTACAGTAGTTAATTTATTTTTTATACAGAGTAACACAAGATACATGTAGAGAGAAATCTGTGCATAGCTCTTTATAGTTCACTATCACTCCTAAACAGTTATCTATATGCAAGAGCAACGTGTCTTGCAAATGTAGCATGTTCGGCACTGGCAGACCACACAAACACGAAACTGATCTGTTTTAGCTGCATCATGATTATGTCAGTGTTTATGTCACTCTGTAATTATTGAACCTTGCTAAATGTTTTCCTGACTGAGAATTTCTCGATTTAACAAGAAACAGATAATTGCACGGTTGAGTTCCAAAATTACGTCAGATAATTTATTTAAAAGTATGTGATAATTCTTTCTAAATATAGATCGATAAAATCCTTAAATGAAGAATTAAAATGAAGCCTTCAATTTAAAACATTTAAATTTTTCTAACATTCTAATTAAAATCTAAAATAAAATTATTTTTACGTTTTACGAAGGATATTTTGAAACTTGACTCCAATTTTTCTTTTCTATGTAGCAATATAATTACTTCTCCTGTTTATGGTGTATTTGTTTAACAATTAATATGCAATGTTAAAGCTTGTTCCCACTACGGGAACTTCATACCACGATGCAAATAAATTGTTGACTCAGGGGCTAGGCTAAGGCTTATCAGGACCCTCAAAAAGTTTTATCGCCAGTATTATTGATAAGTATGATGTCTCCAACATTGCCCTATATTTGAAGTCACATGGTTTCATTTTCTTTTCACTCTCCATTTTGATTACACATGTGGCGGATGTAGCTAGCTAAACAGGGGGAAACTAACCTTTCGGAGCATCCGGCCTCACTTCACTAGTGGAAGTTCAAGTGTTTAACCTAATTTGTCAGTTTTAAAGTTTTTAATTTGCTTCTGGATTGTGATTTGGATATCGTTTAGTCTGTTTGTTTTATTGGACATGAATCGGTATGTTAATTTTTTGATTTTGTAATCGAAAAAAACATATATATATTATGTGTGCAAGAAAACAAAAGAATTCATTATATTATATTTTGTCCGTTTGTATCTATATGATCTGATAAGTTCTATATTTAAAGATAAAATTAAATGCGTAACATATTTTGAAAATGTTTCCGTGTATTTACCATATATGAATAATCATTCGTTGAAAGTTGTTGATATTTTTTATGCGAAGACAAATATTTTTATCACTGGTGATATTTTTGTTTATTTCTAGAATAGTGTATATTGTAATAATGAACCTTGGTGTTTATACTTTTAATTAAAGGGTTAAAACCATATCGGGTTATTGTTAAATTTTATGATCGAAATTGTTACAAAGTATTTAACCGCAAGGGTGATTTAAGGGCTATATAATTCCTGCCTGCTCCACCGTCACCTAAACGTTTATTTCCGCTAAACATTTTATAGAAATCAGAAACATCATATTTGACATAGAATTGATCTATTCACAGCACTCTTATTCAACATTCGCCGTGAAATATAGTCCCTCAACACGAAATCCTTGATTATCAGCAGTGATATCATAACCAGCGATTAAAAAGGCACTTCCTTTCAAAAGAAACGCTACAAGATATATTGAGATATAAATGACATTTTTATCGTTTTTATGTATATAATAACCCTGTTTTCAGCGTCTCTCTTTGTACCAATTCTTCCGTAAAAACTGAGCGCTATTAGTTTTACTTTCACAGATTATCGTTAATTGTACAAATACAGATATCAACAGATTTTTGACATGAGGTAATCGACACATGCTTAATTTGAAAAGATTTAAATGTTTATTATTAACTTTACCGTACATTATGCAAGTAATTTGAAATAATAATCGAAGTTATTGATTCATGATTTCTATTTAGACATGTTGTCTCTCTGCAGTATAAGAAAAATGGTTTGGTTTGAACATTTTGGTCTAAGCACTACTGATAAGGAATTTTATTCCGAAGCGGACGTCTAGTGCTGTAGAAGTAATACTTGGATTATATGCAAAACATGTATGAAATAAAGAAATTTCACTTGTTTGTTGAATGTTTTACGTAGTACCACAAAAAGGCAAACATTTGCAATTGAAAATAAATTATAAACTTTGGTAACATCCATTGCAACAAAGAACACGGTAAAATTTATTAATAAGTAAGCAAGTCAAATAAAGATTAACAAATATTTGGATGACTGATTTTTAAATTCATAACATTCGACTTACCCTGTAGTAAATGTTCTGTGGTGTGATATTAATACTACTGGAAGGACACCAATAAAAATGCGCACTATTCACCAAACGATGAACTAACAAATCCTGATGTATTTCTTATAATACCCGCTGTCCGTTGGAAATTTTAGAGTCAGAGGCATCAATGTTTGATGTGTATAGATCTGGTGTGTTTAAGCATTTTTGGCAATTGTTAAGTACATCTTATTCAGTTGCTTTCTACTTATTAAAAACAGTAAGATTTACAGTTAGATTGCGAGATGTTTAGTTTGCATTTTTATTTTGAAGAAATATTGGTTGCATTAAAAACGCGTTTTGTAATAATTATTATAAATCTAGAACAGTGCTATATTGAGTCAACATTTCCATTGAATTCAATGAAAAAAATCATCTTCTAAAAGCTTTTCGTCAGTGGTATCCAAATGTCAATAAGCAAGTTAGTTATTCCACAATACAAGGGAAACAATCCTTTATTACAGGTGAATCTGGATGGTCCTTTGTCAGCCTAGATGTGTTACCTGAAATATCTTGTGTATATGTGTGAAAATATATGTGGGTTTAATAGATCACAATTTTCATAAATTGCAACCACAATCAACCAACTTTATATTCTCAAAAAAATTCAATTTTTTTAGAAAATAAAATATTTATTAGTGGGTAATCACACAGGTATTTAAAAGAAAACACGTTAAAGTAATAAATAAATAAAAGAAAATAAATAAATAAGGTAAGTGTTTTAAAATTTATTTTATTTAAATGTTTACTCTAAAATTAAATTCAAAAAAAGCAAATCTTCACCACGGGATGCACTTATTGTTATTTATTTTCAAAATCTCAGTTAAAATCATGTATTAGTCATACGAAGTCAGATTCTTTAAAAAGGATAATCAGTTAATTTTTAATTAAATCAAGTACAAACAATTGATGTTTACACCTACCTTGCCTGTTTGTAACGGGATCTAGGATTGGTTGAATCTGGAATCCAATTGAGTTTAGTGGGTGTGTCCTAACAGCCAATCAAACAATTATCTTGTATCGGATAGAGGTATTCTGGTACAAAAATGTGACCCTTCGCATGTCGGTGTTTTTTAAAGAATCAAATTTCATGAAACTTTTAAAACCAATAATCTGTTAATTCCTTGTCATCGATAATTCTAGCTTAGGACAAATTTATGTCCACCGTTACCGCATCAGCTTAAAGGCAATCTTCTCTTGACCTATAACACTTGTAATGGTGCATAACCAAAAACCGTAGGATTGTTAATATCCAAATTATACCTTTATTCTCGCTCCTTACGTAATTATGTGTTGTAACAGAAACTTGAACTACATTGTGTCTGTACTCTCGATAGGTAATATGTGTATTATAGGGGTAAATTATTTAAAATGTACACGCTGAAACATTGTTTGACCAAACAAGTAGCAATATTTTCATTTTCCTATGATACTAGGAAAAAATTGAAATTATATATATATATATATATATATATATATATATATATATATATATATATATATATATATATATATATGACTATTTGACTATTTAGATATTCACCTTCATTGTTATTTTGTTATTTTAAAAGTGTGGTCTGAACATCAAAAATTGGTGGTATCAAAATGTGAAAATATCATATTCAAGCCCAAGCCGTTAAAATGAAAATACTAACATCTACATAGTTTTATATTACTTCATTTTAATTCCACACGTGAAGAGTGTTGCTCGCGAAACTTGAAAAACACCTTAATAAGCACACGGATTCGCTTCCTTGGAAAAACTAAATCAGCAGGTTTTTATAACCATACCGGCCAATGTCCCAAACGCAATATCAAGAGCACAGCAAAAACTTTTAAAACTAGTAAATTGGGTTAAACACGTACATTCTCACATGGAAGTGAGGTCAGGTGTATCGGAAGGGTAAGAATCAAAAACAAACATACTAATCCATTTCCGAATTTCCGATTCACAATCCAGAAGCAAAGTAAAAACTTTGGAACTGACAAGTTAGGTTATACACGTGAACTTCCACCAGGGTAGTGAGGCCGGGTGCTCCGGAAGGGTAAGCACCTCCTGTTTAGCTAGCTACACCCGCCACGTGTGTAATCAAAATTGTGTGAAAGGTACATGGAACTATGAGACGTCAAAAATGTCCAGGGCAATCTGTACACAGAGACATCAAACTTGTCAACAATACTGTAATGACGGCCATAAAACTTTTTGAGGGCCTTGATAAGCCTAGGCTTGCAATATCCCTGAGTCAACAATTTAATGCTTAGCTAGCTACATCTATCACGTGTAAAATAAAAACTGAGAGTTAAATGAACATGGAGATATGTAGATGTTGATATTTTCTTGTCGTGGGCTTGTGTATTATGAATTTGCATTTTAGATCATCAAGTTGATGTTCAGGCAAAATCTTTAAAATTACACCAAAACAACAATGCAGTTAAATACATATATATCTGATCATATCATATATTATATAAGGTATACATTGTTATTGTACGGTTATCTAATATGCTTAAGTGTTTTGGATTAAACACGGACAAGAGATCGTATAACATAATAGTCTCACTTTCAATTCCGTTGTGGCTTATATAAAAACAAACATACTGATCTATGTGCAATGTATAACTCCACAACAAAGTAAAAACTTGGAAACTGACAAATAAAGGTAAACATGTAAAGGGAATTGAGGCTGTGTGTTCTGGAATAGTAAATACATTCTTTGTAGTCAGCTACACACGTGCGAAATCGAAAATGAGAATGAAAGGAACATAGAACTTCGGAACATCAAATAAATCCAGGGTAATTTCAGACCCAGAGACATCATACTTATCAACAATATTGTGGTGACGGCCAAAATACTTTTTGACGGGCTTGATAAGGTCTGGCTTGCAATATCCTTCGGTAAACAAATCATTGTAACCCGTTTGTTTCGTTGTATGAAGTCAATACTTCCGTATTGGGAATAAGCTCTATCATAACGTATTCATTGTTAAACAATTACATCATAAGCAGGAGAAAAGGGGATATTGCTGCATACTAATCCATTTCCGAATTTCCGAATCACAATCCAGAAGCAAATTAAAAACTTTGGAACTGACAAGTTAGGTTATACACGTGAACTTCCACAAGGGTAGTGAGGCCGGGTGCTCCGGAAGGGTAAGCACCTCCTGTTTAGCTAGCTACACCCGCCACGTGTGTAATCAAAATTGTGTGAAAGGTACATGGAACTATGAGACGTCAAAAATGTCCAGGGCAATCTGTACACAGAGACATCAAACTTGTCAACAATACTGTGATGACGGCCATAAAACTTTTTGAAGGCCTTGATAAGCCTAGGCTTGCAATATCCCTGAGTCAACAATTTAATGCTTAGCTAGCTACATCTATCACGTGTAAAATAAAAACTGAGAGTGAAATGAACATGGAGCTATGTAGATGTTGATATTTTCTTGTCGTGGGCTTGTGTATTATGAATTTGCATTTTAGATCATCAAGTTGATGTTCAGGCAAAATCTTTAAAATTACACCAAAACAACAATGCAGTTAAATACATATATATCTGATCATATCATATATTATATAAGTTACACATTGTTATTGTATGGTTATCTAATATGTTCAAGTGTTTTGGATTAAACACGGACAAGAGATCGTATAACATAATAGTCTCACTTTCAACTCCGTTGTGGCTTATATAAAAACAATTATACTGATCTATGTGCAATGTATAACTCCACAAACAAAGTCAAAACTTTGAAACTGACATGTAAAGGGAATTGAGGCTGTGTGTTCTGGAATAGTAAACACATCCTTTGTAGTCAGCTACACACGTGCGAAATCGAAAATGAGAATGAAAGGAACATAGAACTTCGGAACATCAAATAAATCCAGGGTAATTTCAGACCCAGAGACATCATACTTATCAACAATATTGTGGTGACGGCCGAAATACTTTTTGACGGGCTTGATAAGGTCTGGCTTGCAATATCCTTCGGTAAACAAATCATTGTAACCAGTTTGTTTCGTTGTATGAAGTCTCCGTATTGGGAATAAGCTCTATCATAACGTATTCATTGTTAAACAATTACACCATAAGCAGGAGAAAAGGGGATATTGCTGCATAGAAATTGAAAGTTTACAATAGAAAAATCTAAATCATCACTTTTGCCATACAGCTTCAAGTTAATGCTTTTGTGGACGTCATAATTGAGGTATAAATCTAAATATGAAGCAGAACTTGAAGAATCAGTCGTATCTATTATATTTCATATATTCGAAAATTCGCTCTTGGTTTTTTAACTGTTCATTTCACAAGAGTAACGGGGTGTTCTCGTTTATTTTATTTCTTTAAGATATGAAAAAACTTTGCAATACTTATTACCATCTTCCACTACTAAAGAAATAGACAAGAAACACAACGTATCAATCGACAGTAATATTCTCAAATCTTAATGTACAACTTATGCTTTTGAACTCCCTCTCATAAACTCCTGTTACAAACTATAGTAGAGGTTGTAAACAATTTTAAGAGCCAGGGAGACTTGAATTTATATAAACTTCTTGATCTGTGGAATATCAGACTGAATGTGTTGCTCTTCAAGTTGATTCACAAATTAGCGCAGTTCTCAACAAAACGTCAAAATAGTCTCGTTGAGAGCTAAATAATATACACAGTTATAAGGGCTGTAATTTATCACCAGGGTTATGTATTTACACTGACTCGTCTACAGAAGAGGTACGGAAAGAACAAAAGAAGGGGAATGCACACATTAAAGATTTTGCTACCTTTTAAGAAAACGTTTTGAAAATCGTAGTAGATGCATAAAATGCACTCACTGTTTTGCTCTATAACAATGAAATTATAAACATACACAAATTACAATTCAAGCAAAGTGAAAATTTTGAAACCAGGCATATTTAATGAAACTCGTGAACTTAAGGCAGGGAAGTGAGGCTGGGTGCTCTTGAGGGGTATGTCTGCTTATCTAGCTACACCCACTTCCTTTAAAATCGAACTTGGGGATGGAAGGAGCATGGAGCTTTACGACGTAATATATATTTAGGATAACGTTGGATAGAGAGACATCATACTTATCAGCTGACGAGGGCACTGATATGAGAGTACTATTCTGTCCTTATACTTTTCAATAATTAGGATTGAAAATTCAGGTATCAAACCCAAATACCTATTGATCCTATAACATTTACACTGTATTTAAAAACTACTTTAAACCAAAGGCTAACAAACTACATGTACTAACTGTCAATTTTTTTCATGAATATTTGATAACGAAATTGAAATTTGATAATAGTACGTAAATGGATAGCAGTAAAAGTAAATGGGTAATGTAAAATTAAAACATAAAACATGAACAAATTGTTTATCACCCAATGTATCTTTGCTGACGGTCTAATTAGCATCAAATATGTTGTTAGAAAATAAAGTTAGCAACATTGTTGGTCTCTGTGTCATATACCATTTTTTTAATTTAATCATAAAATACATTCAAAAAATGGTATATGACAATATATTGATGATACCATTTTTTGCATGTATTTTATGATTAAATTAAAAAAATGGTATATGACATCTGTATTGAAAAAGATTTTGGATTTGATGTCCCAATACTTCATGTTCCTTACATTCTTAATTATTATTTTAGACGTGATGGTTGTAGCTAGGTAAACAGCAGGTATTTACCCTTTCAGAGCAGTTGGCCTCACTTTCCTGGTGGAACTTAACGTGTTTAACCTAATTTGTCAGTTTCAAAGTTTTTACTTTCTCTCTGAATTTTGATTTGAGACATGGATTAGTATGTTTGTTTTTAATATGATAGAAATAATTCCTAATTTCATACTTTTAGTCTAATAATTGTGCTTTTACATTTATTTCACTTATTATCTGCTCTTACAGTATATATACGTCAGCTTCAAATATCATATCAATAACAAGAGTACAATTCTGTGGCTTTATGAATGAATAAAAATACGTCATTCTGATAGTCGAGTGTGCGATGGTATTTTAAATGAAATCATTATGTTTATACGTTATTATCACTTAATTGTTTACATCATTGCATTGTGTAATATTATGAGATAAGTAATCAAACCTTATATATGTTACAATTTGCAAGATGTTCATACGAATATACAGAGATAACTCCATTCTTAAATAAATAAAAATTGTATAACTGAGAAATAAAACAAATGTATGGTACAGACATAGTCTTACAAAGGTCTACTATGGGAAGACTAAACTATTCTTCAATGAAACCAACAACTATAATACAAGCCGTATTTTGGCATACTTCAAATTAGACGTTTGTAAGTGCTTTCTACTTACTAATTGTCAAAACGATAGTTTTTATGTACAACGTGTTACTATCAGATGCCATAACAACAAGCTGCCAAAGTTCTTTATTTATAGTCTATAGATAATGTTACTTCCGTTAGTACTATGTTTTATCTGCCGGCTTGTGGTCAGAGAATAATATCACATGTCAATGCTAGATAGCCCGAAACTTGATTTCTACTATTATAATGTTATGTATATGTATGAATTATATAAATTCATGTATAAGTAAATGTTGTCTTCATCTTTTATAATATGTAATAATGTGTTAATTTTAATTAGATTTATTTTACATTTAACTAAACAAAGAGTAAATCGGAAAATTTTCGTATAGGTTAATCATCGTTAAAATTGTCATTCCAAATATATGTGCGTACTTTTATTTTTTCATCGTCGGATTGTGGTCAGTGCAAATATAAATTGTATCAAAATAAAATATTCGATACTGCTTTATTTTCGGCCTTTCAACTCTCGTGAATTAACGCGAAATTTTCCAGAATTTCTTCCTTCTTCGAGTTATACCGATTTTTTCATACATGTCAATTATTATTCCACTGTGAATAAATTTTTCCATTCTTTAATCTTAGAATGTATCGTATTGGAGTATTCATTTCCACGACAATACTATCTTTTTGGAATAATTTTTTTTAAAATAGTGTAACAACATTTCTTCATGTTTTTTCCAGAACTTGTGACACTTTGGTTAATTTGGTGTGGTCTTGCCATTACCTGTATAACCTTCTTGACTTAATACAAACTTTCACGCAATAATTCTGAAGTCTTTTCAATGCAAAGTTTTTTGCACTTCATTCATAGAAGATGTCAATACATGGCTGTATAGTCACTAACACACAAATCTAAACGACATCTGGTCCGCTATTATCATAATAATTAAGCGAATTGTGTCATAGCAGCTTAATGAATTAAATATGCTGATCTTTACATAAAAATCTCCGTGTCTAAGAACGTTTATCCATGTTTCTTCAGACCACCTAAGACGACTATGTAATGTCTTGCATGTAAAAGCGTACCAAATGGACTTCTGCACCTTCAAATGGGTAATTAAGCAAAAACCTGTCAAAATCTAGACTATTGTTCATTTAATATAGTGTGTTAATTATTGCAGAAGAACCTACTCGATTTTCTCACAATTCTTTAACAAAGGTTTAAGTTCTAGCATTTGATACTGTTTTACTATTATTCTGTAAATCTAGAAAGGTGTGAACAGCATTGCTCTTTAAATCTATATTTTTTCAAAATCGGTATCTAAACTGTCGATCTTTTTCACAAATAAAATTAGCTGATAAACACACAGGGTTAAACTGTTTCTATCTCTCAATCTTTCCGCATATTGGATTAAAAAACGCCGACAAATGTCAGTTTTTTCACTCGTATCTGTATTTTTTCTTTTCATTTTTCTAAAATAGTAAAAACATTTTTCCCAATTTATAAATGTTAGGTTACAATGGAAATTGGTTCAAAGCGGCAACACGTGTAAGCATATACATGTATACGATTGCATTATTTTTAAAACGTAGTTCCAGAAAACAATTTCCTTTTACGGAAAGTGAAACTATTTTAAAATGACATCACCTTTTAATTTGATGAGGATAATCATTGTACATTTATCAGACATTCTGGTAACTTGTATTTGTTTTCTAATTTTCTAAAACATTGTTACGTATCTGAAACTATGGGCAAAACCTTGAAATAGTTTGTGTTGTTAACACATGCAATGGGATTTTATACTACAATATTCGAAAATAAAAATCTCAATAATGAAAAATATTTGTAAATTTGTACTTCTTTTTAAATGATACAAAAAAAGTTTTTTGAATTTTATGTAAATATAATTATCAACAATTATGCATAGTTATGGAACTCTAATTGAAAAATAAACTGTTTGGTCCTTAAGTATTATACCAACACTACTAGTTGTAGTCAGAAACCGTTTGTTTTGTTTTGGGTGGTCCCAATGTTGTATATATCTTGTCTTGCTCATTTTCTTCGTTCTTCGTTTGTTGTTTTTTTTTTTTTTTTTTTTGTTGGTTACATTGCATGGTGCATAGTTCATGTCTTTCAGGCACATACCGATTTCTTGTTTTATCAATAAGTATAAGCTTAAGAATTTGAGCCAAACATACCATGCCGTCAGTAGTATTTCAATCTCTAGTATAAGGTTTGTTTCTCATGTGGGGTCATTTGTAAAATACTCCGTTTTTCGTGGAAAGACATAAATCTTACCACCCATTTTAATGTACCTGATCTACAGTATTTTCGGTACCTTTCGATTAGCAGTAATTTTATACTAATGTGAAGAAGTTAGTATGATTTAGTAGCTGTACTTATCAATGTCTTGCTCTGTCCTGGTGGCTAGTAGGACCAACATAACCTTTATTTAATTTCAAATGTTTAAGCTGTGAGCAAACCTATCATCATTTATACCTTGTAAATTTTGTAACTTTACCTGTTTTTGTGTTTTGGTTTCGCGTCAATATTTGTTAACTTGTAGTGTTTTAAATATTAATCAATGTCAGGTAATTAGTTATTTTCCTTCTCAGTAAGAAAAATCTGAGAATAAAACACGAAAATAAACAGAAAAAATCCAACAAAAAGAAAATATGTTGAAAATTCCAATCATTGAAGTTTGATACAGCAATTACTTATTTGTCATCTCAACTTATCACTTATAAAGTCAGTTTAGAATGAGAAACACGAACATGACTAATTCCTAAGTAGGGGTACTCAGGTGCGAGTTTTATCACTTATACTGTGATGAGTGGTATTGTCCAGTACTTGGCGAGAGGAAATATAAATTTTTAAAAAGTATCCGAATACCTTTGGTTCAGATGTCACAAGACTGTGTTGGATGTTCAACATTCCACCTTTATTTCGTCTTACATTTAAGCTTTTTGGTCTGAATTATTAAATAAAATTTTTATCCATCAATTATACTATTCAGTAATAGAATTCATATAGATAGTAGACTCATAAGAATGTTATAATTCAAAAATTCTATTACTAATGATTTTGCCTAAAACCGTTATTGAACATTCGATATTGTAGGAGTATCTTAATGTTTTGTTGAAAATCTTGATGCATCCATCAATTTTACTTAAGAAATAGAGGATCTAACAAAATGTTCATGATTGTAATATTGAATTGATTTAAACAAGTTCATTTTGACAGTACAATGGTTGAAGAGCTCAATTTTAAGCTGAAAATTCTAATTGGCAAAAGCCAAAGTGACCAGATAAATGAAGCCAGAAAAAGACACGATAAACAGAGAGACAATAATTATTTAAACTGAACGGACATTATTTTATTTATTTATTTATTTATTTATTTAAATTTTTTTTATTTTTATTTTTAAACTTTTTTGGACAAAACCCATCTACCTATCTCACAGCCATGGGTCCTTAAGATGTGCATTTAAAAGTTTTAATAAAAGATTACTAACAAACAGTAGAAGTAAATTTGCAACTAAAAGCTATATACTTGACAACAACTAACGCAACAGCAAAAAAAAACACGAAACAATACAATACAATAATAAAACATCCAAACAAGCACTACGTGAAAATGACAAACACATTGTTTGATTTCTGATTATAAAAGTTCCTGACTTTGGCACTGGAGTAAACGTGTCAAGTGTTCAAAATATGGTTCTATTTGAGTCTGCCAACTACTAGTATTTTACGACCAGTGGTCCTATACGAACATTTAAAAATTAAAAATAAGCATTATTTTACCGAAAACATGAACCAACCATCCTTGCTGTTTATTTCATCCATAAATATTTAAAAGAAACATAATCATATTATTTTTATTTTATATTTTATTGTTTTAAAACATAAAAGTTGCTTCTAAATAGCAAACGGGACATTTACAATTCACATCAGTTGTTGTAAATGCAATTGAAGCAATACGTATTGTATTAAACTTGCAGACACTGTCTGTATCAGACTGCTTTAAGCATTATATTGGTTTGCCATTTTCTTAATTTATAATAGGGTAATTTCGTCGTCGTACTCAAGATTTACTGAAGTGATTTTCTAAATCATTGATATTATTAGATATGTTCCGTGGTACATCTAGCTGCTTTATTGATATTCATGATCTGAAACCTAAGTGTCATTGATGTAACATACCAAATTCCCGTAAATCTCAAAAAATCCGCTAAACTTATTTGTCGGGAGGCGCTACTCCTAGCATGTGCAAAATTCAGAATTGCAAATGGATCGTAATCGGTCTATTTTCATCGTCTGGCGCCAAAAACACATCTCTTTACAATCAAGTTGTATAAGGCAGTATCACAGACAGATTTTGATGTATGGTGAGATGGAAAAAGGAATCTCTGTCCATTTACAGAAAATTAAGGTTAATCTAGTAAATTGTAAAACGCAGAAAACATAAAGAAACATGACATTTATATGTAGATATGACGATTAACATGTGATTCTCTTATAAAAGTGAAGTAAATAAGCAATATATAGATATATAGCTGATGTTAGCTAAATTACAGACCTGTCGAAAGTTTAACACTGAAAAAGAGTTGAAGCTCTGTTGCTAGGAAGCCGGGAAATTTATAAATACGTGTACTGTATTAACTAAAACCTACAGAGGGATAAAAATATAGGATCTGTCAAAAATCTGTGGCGATTTAGCTAACAAGGGGCCGAGATTAGTTTCCTATTACGGCACTTATGTGTTAGTTCAGTGTTAAACTTCGACAGGCCTGTATTGTATGTTTGTATAAATCTCTACACGTCTCCGAAGTATAATCTAATTTTGAAATGTATTGCTGCCTATAGAAATTGAATTAAATCCAACAGTCAATTATCATTTTGAAGTATAACTGTTCATTTGTGAAAATCATTTAGATAATATATATATATATATATATATATAAATTGTATAATTCTTTATTGATAAATATCAATTCCAGATGGATTGTCTAATATAATTTTCAAATTTTATATTTTGTTTTGCTGGTTATCTGATTGTAAAAAAAAATTAAAAATTGCTGGGGTCCTAATTGTACATGTATACAATATAGTTCAGCTCAACCAAATCACTGGTACCATTTTTGTTGAATTCCTCTCTGAAAAAAAGGAAAACATCTGAAACAAATTGGCTTCAGATTTCAAATGTCACAGAATTAAAATATCTTTTGTATGGGAACGAATTCAATACTAAAGTTTTTTTCCTAAATTATTGATATTAATTTTATATTAGTTAGGTTAAAAAATGGATACTTTCAGTTTAATTTAATCTGATGAGGGTGGTACTTAACTAAAAAATTAATTTAAAATTAAATAACGTTACATACTTTACTACTAATTTATAGGAGACAAGTTTTGCATAAAATATTTCACACAATTGCCGGATAAACCGGTAACCTATGTAATGAGCTAGTTGAAAAAACACATAAATATTGAAGGTTATTATACATATCTCTCTCTCTCTCTCTCTCTCTCTCTCTCTCTCTCTCTCTCTCAATAACAGAATATATGCAATATATGTATAAAATCAGTAATCTGTATGAGCCAGTGAAAAAAACACATTAATATTGAAGATTATTACAATAAAACTCCTCTCTCTCTCTCTCTCTCTCTCTCTCTCTCTCTCTCTCTCTCCAGAATATATGCAACATACATTATAAGAATATTCAAACTGTAGATTTTTTTTAAATTATGCTAACTAAGCCATTAAAGTTTTTATAAGAAATTATGGGTTATCTAGTTAAAGTAAGCATTACCAAATGATGTTCAACACGAATGGATATCCAACAATTATCATACGCTAGTACACCCTTTTGCATTAGCACGATGCCACCTTTGTGCTCACGTTATACCTTGCAGGTTTCTTCGTTTGATAAATAAGTTTAATGGCCAATGAAATATACATTTCAAAGAGTTAAGTTATGTATGTATTTGTACACGTTTTCAAATTCTGTTTTCTGAAATTCATTTGATACTGTAACAGACCACCCTTTAGCATAGAGAATCTGTTCCCACCAAAGAGATTTTAATTCTGTGACATTTGAAATCTTGAGTCAATTTTCAGTTCTTTTTAAAATTGTTAAGATAATTTTTATCTGTGTGTTACACCACGCCTTTGACTTTCGCAAAAACGTGTTTTAAAAATCTTCAGTCTTGCTAATATTCCTTATATTAATATTCTTGTTAAATGCAAAACATTTCAGTGAACAAGGATTTCAAAATCAATAATGAAAAATTAAATATTGTCAAATATCTAATTCTGAATTAAAAAAAAATGTAAAAGAAACATTGTAATAAAGCTGATAAGTAGATGAGGAGAGTCGGTTTTTGCTTGAAAATAGCTAAAATATACATCGAGGGTTTTATACTTGAACTTATATTGTTGTGTTTTGTGTGCAGAGGTTTTTAAAAATCTTTCTTTGAAAAATTAAAATATTTTTCACATGGCGATGTGCTTATTTCAAATTAAACATTTGATAAAGTCCTGAAATATCGAAATAAAGTGTAACTACCTAACAATAATTAGAAACAAAAATAACAACACCTAAATACCTTCTTGTTTGCCTCCTTCAATGTCGCCTATTCATCCTGGTCCCAGTTTCACAATAATTTCTTAACTAAGATTTTTCTTAATTTAAATTTTAAAGCTTTCTTTTTGAACGATGAATAAAAATGTCTTACAAAACTAAATACAAATGTTATCAAGCTGAAGTAATCTTTAATTCTAATTCTAATTAAAACCACAACTTTAATTCCTGAATACTTTAACTTAAAGAAAATTATTAAGATTTGAAATTTTGTCAGATTTAAGTTAAAAGAAAATTTCAGTTAAGGAATGAACGTGGAACCAAGGCCAGATCATCCTGTCCCATCTGACCGAGTTATGTTTATAACGTTTTTAGTGCATCGAAGATATTTTGTGGTAAATAAGTTTTTAATTTTTTTTAACTTACTTAGACTCATTTGTTAAATATTATCACACGCAAAATTAAAAAAAATATATAAGCCTTAAATCACACTTTTTGCATTGTTAAACACGTGTTTTTAAGTTAAGATAGATGTATATCTAACAGTAGAAGTTTTAACTTCGTATAATTGTATGGTATTAATTTCGATATATCTATTACAATAAATATTAAACATTTTGTTTGTTGCGTAAGGACATATTTGTGGTGATGTGGTTACTTAGCGATGAAAGATTGATATCATTATTGTTGTTTGTTCTGCTCGACCCTCGATCCTCAATCACCAGCTTGTCACACCGCTAGTTGTTCTGCTCGACCCCTGATCCTCCATACCAACGCTAGTTGTCCTGCTCGACCCAAGATCCCCTATCCCACTACTATAGGAATAAAGTTAATTTTTCTTTTTGTTATGGAAGAATGAAAGAATTGGACATTTTGCACACTGAATTATGTTACGTGTGCAATGTCCAATTCTTTCATACTTCCATAACAAAAAGAAAAATAAACTTCATTTCTTATAATTCAATTTATAGAATTTTTTTCAACAACAAATCAACAAATTAAATAACAATATTGCCGTAGCAAGTAAAAAAAAAATAGCATTGCTATGGCATAGGAATTCAAAGGCTTCTGTGCGTCATCCATAATAAGATGACGTCACTGACATCCAATTCATTCATGCAAACGTGACAGAAAAATATGAGCAATCAAAATGCTTAAAACAAAGGAGATGTCTTGCTCGATCCTCTATCCCGCCACGGTTGGCTTGCTCGATCCTCGCTCCTCTTTCATACCATGCCGGTGGTTCAGTGGTAGAGCGTCTGGTTCGAATCCCGACCGTGATATACATAAATATGTCAAGACGTAGATAAAATATACATAAGATTAAAATTTTTAGATGCTGCTTTGCCGCCTGGAGCTCGATATTAAGACGACATAGTATCGACTGGTTCACCCGGTATCAGGTTAATTTGACTGGGCTGGGGGTAGGGGAGTAATATGCTTCTCTGTGGTGTACTGACTCTGTGAGCAAGCACCTTAAAGTCGCCCTGAGTGCGCTCTAGTTTAAGGTACACCATTTGTGGGAGTTACTATATATATAGGAGCCACACAGAATATAAAACACATTCGCACATCTCGCGCATACATGCACTTAATTTTAAATTAATTCTCAGAGATTAATAAACTTGCTCTCGTCGCGAATAGCTGAAAAATTGATGATATGCGGTTAGACAACATACCAACCAACCAACGTTGCTCCTCTTTCGTGTTCTTAGTTGTTTGTTCAATCCGTAATCAATATTTATTCCATGTTTAGGAATCTCAGAAATATCTTACAAGAGTTGTTCATCTTTCTTTATACTAATCCAGAATGACTGATTGTCTCAGCGAACATTTAGATCGTTTATGGGTTTCTACATAGACCTTTGAATGATTCATACATACATTTTTAGATTGAAAATTATTCAATATAATTTAATTATTGATCTTTAAAATGTCTTTTAAGCATCTAAACTTTTGCAGAAATATTGAAAAGATTTTTAACTGCGGTTATAACATGTTACCAATAATGTTGATTCATTAATCTATATACAATTGATATATCAAAAAATATCCCGTAGATGTGTTTGACGTCCCATAGTTCCATGTTCCCTTTCATTCTCAATTTTGATTTCACACGTGACGAATGTAGCTATCTTAAAAGGAGGTGATATTATAATTTTTTTAATTTTCTGAAGTCACAAGTTGTCATATTATAAATTTTTGAATATTTTATTCAGAAAATTAAAACATATAATATGACAGTACAATTGGCAGCACTTCCCTTGTGTTTAAGCTTTTTACAGTTTTTGTTTTACTTTGCCTGGACATTGACCGGTATCGGTTTGTGTTTGATATTTAGCTATATGTACACGTGTGGGATATATACCATATAACATTGTAGAATCCTTGAAAAATACTATAAAACTTTTCTGTCTAAAAACAAACATACAAATACATTGCTATCGAGACAAAGAATTTCAAAAAACGTATAATTCCGAGGACAATTTGTATTTTTGCACTTGCATATAATGTTAAGTAAAGCCAAAAAGAAGTGCAAAATATTCAAAAATTACAGAAATGAAATACAATGGTGTTTGTTTAAAAGGAATTTGAGGTTAATTATTAAAGAGCGTTTCTGTGCTAAAATAATCCCCAGTATCAGCAGCCATCAGCTGGTATTCATGAAAAATAACGAAAATTTCTTAAATTAAACGTTGAACACAGAAGGCTGTTGTTTAAGATCACGTAGAAATGCATGAATTGTTACTATTTATACTAAAACAAACATTTTATTAAGTCTATCTGGTAATATCAGAAATTGTTTTACTGAAATAACTCGGCTGATATAACTAACACACGAGTGTGTCTGATTTGTTATATAACGGTGATGATGCATTTTATGTCTTTAATAAATTATCACTATTGTTTATTCTTTTCAATATTAAATGTATTATCATTTAGTGAAGTACATGTAATGGTATGATACTGATGCTTACCGATGTACTCTAAAAAAATTTATTCTTCTACATTGTTCTTGTAAAAACGTCTTTATACTGGTCGTTTGTTTTAAAATGCGTGGTGGATCATCTGTCTTCTGACAATTTTTTAAAATAAGTTTTATTCAAATTGGTATTATTGATTAATTTTCATATACTGGTTTAAACATGTATTTATTTCCTTTACATGCGTTTATTTATTTATTTATTCATTTATATTTATCTAACTTAATTTTTAATTAACATTTATTTATTTATTTATTTATTATTTATTTATTTATTTATTTTTATTTATTTATTTATTTATTTATTTATTTATTATTTATTTATTTATTTTTATTTATTTATTTATTTATTTATTTAGTGGTTTCATTCGTTTACAGTAAATCGTCATGGTTTATATTTGTTGAAGATAAAACAAATAAAAAAATTAAATTACAAAAATTTTAATAAAACTAAAAACAGAATCGGCCCGTCACGGTGACATATATGCGGGTTTTCCATAAGGTGTGTAAGGGTAGGTTTAAAATATTTCCTTTACTCTTTCAACCTATTTGTGGTGATAGGGGTTATAATTGTAAGCTTTAACATTTTGTCAAAAGAAACAACACATGTATATAAAACATGCACATATTAAACTCTTGTAAAAGGAGATGAAACTAGGCTTTTAACAATTTATACAAATTCAAACAAAATTGTATCAGTAAAAACATCTTACTTACACACCTGCAAAGATTTACTGATTAGCCCAGGTGTTAAAATTTTACATAAAAACCTTTATTTTAAACACTTGTTAATTTTAATGAAAAAATGTCAGATTTTCAGCAGTAGGAGTTAGACATATGATACCAGGGTGTTAACTTGGTTTATTTGTTATTGATGCCCAATGATTTCCCTGATCGATTGTTTGGAAATTCGATGAAATATCGATAATGATCGATTAAAAAGCCGATAACGAGTGGATTAAGACAATTAGTACAGTGTTCTGTGAGTTGATCATAGAGAAAATGTAACAAAGCACGAACTTCACGATATATAATCCACCAATGAAGTTAAACTTTGATTTTTATCACGCCATTACGTTTTAAGATGTTTATAGCTATGTGAGAAAATAACTGAAGAAATTTTATTATTTCTATTCATTTTGCATTACTTTTTCTTTTAATGTCTAGAGTCTTTCTGTCCCTTTTCAACATAATTTCCAGTGATAGAAATTACCCGAAATATCCTAGATTAGTTTAAACAGTATTTTATTTATGTTTCAAGTACAATTTACAAATAAATAATATAAAGAGGATCCTAGATCCGTTACAAATACATGAAGATAGCTTTGGAAACCAATGCTGTTGCTTGCAAGTAACCCGTAAAAATGTAAAATTAAATTGACCACAAACTTGAGACTTTTTCAGCAAATTTCCATTCCTCGTCATATAAATTCTTTCGATTTAGACTATGGATATTTTTCAAATGTTTTCCACAAACATTCGAAATATTCAGTTCATATTTTTGCAAACACGAATAGAGTGTTTTGGTCTATGGTTTTTCAAAGAAGATAAACCTTAAATGTTCTAAGAATTCACTATTAGAAGATTGGATTGTAGAATGATATGTGCTTGTGCTTCATTTTCGTTATAGAAAAATGAAATAACTGGATATTTTGCACACTGCATTATTCGCGTACCAGTTTTTTTATTTTTCCATAACAAAAAGAATAATTATTTTATTTTTTTTTTTTTTTTTTTTTTGTTATTTAATTTATAGAATTTTTAAACAAACCAAAAACTTAAACAACAATACAGATGTAGCAAAAAAAAAGGTATGGCGTTATGTGCATCGTTCATAAACAAGATGACGTCACTGAGGATAAATCTATTCATGCAAAAATAACAGAAAAGATGTGACCAATCAAAATGCTCGAAACAAAGGAAAAATGAATTACGGTATATGATTGTGTTGTTGTGTTATCGGCTTTCATATTGATTTAATTTTAAAATTACAATGCATGTCCAAATTGCAATCCCAAAGTAAAATAAAAGCTTTAAACTTGGCAAATTAGGTTAAACACATGAAATCCCGCAAAGGAAGCGAGGCCGGATGCTCTGGAAGGGTAAGTATCATCTGCTAAGCTAGCTACATCCCCAAAAGGGAGAAAAATACAAAAGTTCTTGATTAGGTATGTAAAGAGATTAAAATAAGAGGGAAATTAGAGAGGTTTGACAAAGACAAGACAGCTAAATAAATGAATCGTTTAGTTTTAAAAATACATTTGTCTTAATTTTTTTCCAATTCTCAGCGTTATTTGTTATCCAAATTAAAAATATATCTTGCATGCTTCAATAAATGACTCATTAATTACTAAACCTTTTTCAAAAACCCCATCTTGGCGGCGTTACGTTAACCTCTATTATAATTCTATAGTTTCAGATGCTTCATATCAAAATAATGTTTTATATCAACAAGACATAATCAACGTCACCGGTACCTTGTTTCACAAATTATACTGTCTCAGGGGACTGGTCGTATCTCGCACCTTTCGTGTTAACAGCGGCTTGAAGCGGAAATTAAAACCTCGGCGTTTAGCTAGAGATTCAACACAAGTTTTCAACAGTCAGATAGCGGTGTGAGTTACGCTCTAACTTTGGCCCTAGCGGATTCAGTAATAGTAATTGGCGCCATATTATTGACTGTTTCGCCAGTAATTATATCAGAAAGTTTGTACAAGTTTCATTCATAATTGGCATTTCATAAAACAACGCCTGACTGTTTCTAATGTGAACGGTAAAAGTTATGCAATGTCTTGACACCACTTCTTAAAAAATTGAACATACCGTAATTCAAACCTGGTACCTGTTGACAAAGAAGGTAAAAGACGATAAGATAGGAAGTCTAATCAATCTAATGCCTTGTTTGAACAATTCTTTCACGTCAAACACAAAGATTTCAGAGTCCCATAGAAGTACATCAAACAAGTGCATGTACAAAGCCTATCCTTTTATAATCGATGTTTAGCGTGTCATGCGTATTGTTGTGTTGTTGGTGGCTATTACCCAGTAATTATTTGTCCACACATTTATATGTTTCATTTCGCCTTCAACATGTCATGAAACAACTTCACTGAAAGAAAAAAAACTCCGTAAAATGTGTTGATTGAAGAGGACAAACATTCAAGAATTTTTAGGTGGCGAATGTTTTAATAATGCAGATTTTTTTTTATTTAAACATAAACAACTCTTTTCTTTAAGACCAATGGTCATACATTTTAACTCTACAAAGTGCCTAATGCAAATCACAAACATACTGGTCTATGCCCAAATCATAATTTCAAGAGCATGATAAAAACTTTAAAAAATAGAACTAGCAAATCTAAACACGCGAACTTTCACCAGAGAAGTGAGGTCGGCTGCCCCGAAAAGGTTCGAGAAAATAGTTTTTAATTGTTCTGTGATTGATAGGTAATTTGTTACAAACAAACGTGTAGTTTTCTAATACTAGTAGCTAAGTACGGAATTTCCCCTACGCCCTTTGACGGCCTAACATCTACCATTCCAAACAATGAGATAGGACGGTGTAAAGCACTTATCTAAAATCTGGTTCTTTTCAAGGTTATGCCTTACCTAATTGTTTCTTCACAAATTATCGTGTATCTTAACAAGGAGCCGAATCTGTCTACTTACCACAAATGATTTATGTAATAATGTGTAAAGTTCACTTAATACAATGTATCAATGAAAATATCTTGTACAAAGTTCGCTAAATAAGTTCTCTAAATATGATGTATCAATGAACATATCTTGATTTAATAATTCTCCTTGTTTTTATCTTGGATACTTAACTAAGGTACATACTTAATGATCATATAATTCATATTAATCATACACAGATTGTATCATGAATACCAATATTATGTACATATCACACCAATATATTGGCAAAATGTTTGTTTGGTCCAGATGTAATGTAATAAAAAAACAAACATACCTATCTATGTACAAATCAAATTCACAAAATCCCCCCAGAAAAACAAGATGAAATTTTTTGAAAACTGACAACTTCAGATAAACACATGAACCTCCACCGGGAACATGTGGCCGGGTGCTCCGGAAGGGCAAGCAACTTACGTCTAGCTAACTACAATCGGCACGTTAGAAACAGATTTAGAATGAATGGAACATCGAATATATCCAGGATAATTTTGTATACAGATATTTCCTGCTTATCAACAGTATTGTAGTGACGGTCATAAAACTTTTCGAGGGCCTTGATAATAACCCTGGACTTGCACCATCCCCTTTCAACAATTTATTTTTAGGCAGCAAAATAGCCTTTTTGTTGGACCGAAGACACTAAGTTAAATGTCATGTTAAAGTGCACTTTAAGTCTTTTCAAATCGCCTGAAGTTTGACCAAAATTTCACATTTGGTTCTAATACTACAACAATGCAACTATTTCCATATAAAACATATGTATAAGTTGGTTATCAATCAATCTCCTACAACTGTTGAGTTGTAGCTTTGAAGGTGCAGCCTGACAAAGATTGTATCTCAATTCTAGACCAACTGCACCTTTTGTAATTCTCTCTATAATCGATATTAACCTTATTGAGTTCGTTACACTTTTATAATTCTCTTTCAGTTAGCTATATGGAGTGTTTATGTTTTGCAATAATGTTTTCAGCATTGTCCAACATCAAAACAAATTATAAACTCATTAATTACCAATATGTCATAATTCCTAAACAATTGGTAATTAAATGCGGGTTTTATCAAAAACATGACAAGTTGTGAAATATCTCAATATCGCTTGACTGAATACTTTTGATGTGGCAAAACCAGATATCTCAAAAATGATTATATAAATTGGTTCTATGAGTGGGTTATTCTTCATTCACCTATTACACAATTATGAGACGGTCAGAAATAGCTCAACAAACGATACTGTATAGCAAAATAACGTGGATACATTTGGGGAAAGTAAAATATATTGATAAACTAATATAAATACTTTTGGTATACATATACAGTCCAACCTGCCTTAAAGGCCACCTCTATATAAGGGATACCTGCATATAAAGGCCAGAAGAATTGTATCCTAATTGTTCTATATTCATATTATTTGAACCTGTATATAAAGGCCAATTTTACTGGTTCTATTGGGTGGCCTTTATAGGCAGGTTTGACTGTAGTTCGAGTATAATGACAAACTCGGCAAAGAGGATATAATATTATTTGGGGTAGTTAGGGCATATCACTCAATCATCTAATGGTTTTAAATAAATTTTGCCAGAAAAAACACGCTTTGCAAATAATGCCTTTCCGGACAAGTTTTGCCTTCGGAAAGAATTAGTTAATCACATGAAAATATTCAGCGATTTTTATGGTAGCAAGATAAATTATATTGTCACATTTTTTAAACCTTGAACTGCATATAAATAAAAAAAACAATATCAGTCCGTATCAAAATCACAATTCTCAAAAACAAAGAAGTAAAGTACTAAGAACATCTTGCAGCAGAACTTTTACTTTTAGTTGATTTTAAGGAGTATTAAAAGGGTGTTTGAAGACTTTTTTCGTTTTGCCAAGAGGATTTTTCCGGAGCAAACATTTCAAGTTTATTTTTAAAAGTTTGGACATGTTTAGTTAGTCACCTAATATGTCTAAATATGCAATGTCTTAAATAATCATCTCCATGCATTTACCACAAGTAAAGAGTCACTACATAAGCTGAATTCATTACATAAGCAGAATCATACGATTAAATTTAAATTAAATTTTAACAAGTTTGAAAGTTTAACCAGTACCTTTGAAAGACAAGTAGCAATCAAAACAAAACAAAACATAAATAATATTTAACAAAATATGACGAAATGAAACTTCATTAAGAATTAGCTTGTAAGTAACACAATGAGGGTCGGGTAAAAACGTTTAAGGCAACACATTATAATCTCATTTATTACTGATATGTCATAATTCCTTAACAAGTGCGGGTTTTATCGTAGTTCGAGTGACGCATTGTGTAGTATCTGGCTATCGCTTGACCGGATACAATCAAAAATAACCATACCAATCCATGTTCAAATCACAATCCTAAAAGCAGAGTAAATACTTTGAAAAATTGTCAAATTGGGTAAGCTCGCGAACTTCCAAGAGAGAACTGAAATCGCCTGGCGCTTTGGAAAGGTAAGCACCTCCTTGTTCAGCTAGCTAAACCAGCCATGTGTGAAATTGAAAATGAAATTAATATGGGGCTATGGGACGTCAAGTTCATGTACATCCATGATATTTTTGGATAAGGAGAAATCATACCTATCAACAATATTGTGATGTTACATCAACACATATAACATAATCAAAAACAGACATACTAATCCATGACCGAATCACAATCCAGAAGCAAAGTAAAAATGTTGGAACTGACAAGTTAGGTTAGACACGTGAACTTCCACCAGGGCAGTGAGGCCGGGTGCTCCGGACGGGTAAGCACCTACACCCGCCACATATAAACGGCGCAGTCACGTTTGTATAGAGTTGCAATTGTCACAGAAAACTACGTCCTCGCGAACTCCTTCCACGTGCTATAACACGAATGATCGGCTGCACGACCTTATCTTGTTATCCATCACGGCTCTTCAATGTCTTGAACTTACATCACAGTAAGAATAACTAAGAAAACTTGTCTCACCATAGCCCAGATTTCAAAAAATGGTTATATCCCCGTTAAGTCTCACCTTGTGACAAACGCGAATTTCCTACCACAAAATCGTCCAATGACATCATTAACAATGTATCATTTGATATAACCACAACAAAGTCAGTTCTGGATAAAACATCAGATTTCAAGTCAAGTAGTTCCTAATGTGATAGTGTATTTTGACGACTCTGGCAAAGTAAATGTTACCTTTATTTAGCTGCATTTGCTTACGGAAACCTGTCTATGCTGGGGTTTGTATTCAAATGTTTTTTACACATTTAAAAACATTATGTCACTTGATTTAAAGTGTGTGAAAATTGCTGAGATGACATTAAAAAGTTGTTGAAACCGCGTCACTAATCGTATACTAATTGCTGTACGGAAGTGTATTGTATCTTAATACAGATGTGAGGTGATTAGGAATTCGTAAAAGTCCTGTAAATTCATTGCCACGTTGTATTTTTTATTTTATTTTTTTTTTCAGAGTGTTTGTTTTCGTTTCGTTTTTAAATTATTGTCAACACTTCATTCTGGTATGCTTGTGGAACTGTAATCAGGATAAATTTTTGCTGTAATAAATTTATTTGTCCAGCATCTTGGACAAATGTTGCCGGATTCCGAATCGTGAGATATCTTAGGATTGGTAAGACAAACGCCCCCACAAAGCAGCTTTGTAACAAACGCATTTTTCCATATAAAAACGTTTGAATGCTTAGCAAGTTATCGAGCTGGTTAGTGAATGAAAGTGACATGACCTTTTTCTTGGCAAAACACATTACTTGAAGGAAAGCGAAAAGTGGAAGCTTCCTGTCATTAAAATCAATTTTAAGTTTTGTTTTTGCCTTTGCCATTTTAGCTCAGAAATAAATAATTCCAAAGTACTTTGTTGATATCTTTTCTATAAGTGTTGATAATGGGTTAAACTGGATGCTGGAGTTGGATTTCACTTGTAAAATTGGCTTCTTTGTTTTGACAAAAAATAAAATTTATCGCAATTCTTGTTAATTTTTCTAAATGTCAAAAATTGTCCAGAAGAATACATAAAAACAATAAGCAACTACTTGTCAAAACATCAGAAAATTTCTTTATTACTGCTGCTGACGGAGAAATTGCCTATTTAGTTTTACCTCTCATTTGTAATCCGTCAGTTCCCATCCTGAATTACTTAATATCGCATTTATTACATCAAAAGATAAAAATCAGTGTTTTCAAAATTTCTTACAACACGTTACTTTCATATTAATAATTTCTAATGAATAAGTTTCTCCTTTAAGTTTCACAAATTGATAAGGCAATGTGCAATTGTTACACCGGCAGTTCTAACGAAAGTTACCTTCAACATAGGAGAGTTAAAACAATAACCCGAACGAGATAAACGTTAACAGTTTTGTGATTTAGCGTGTATTAAGTAATAAATAACCTTGTTATTGACATTTTAGCCATGTATGGACAATTGTGTGCTTGTTTTCTCCAAATTATCGTTTCCCTGTGAGTTAACTACTGATGTTATCTATCACCCTTGTATCATAATTTGAAATAAGTTGATATTTATCTTGACTTTTTATTTTGTCTCCCTTCTGTGATAGAAAATAGAAAATATTGATTTGTTCAACTTATTACTTAACACACGATTCAACATCCTAACTGACTATTTTCAAAAATATGAAATAAGATTTAAGTATTGGAATAATCCTAACACGATACTCCCAGCAAAGATAATTGTTTTAAACATTGCTAAGACATGCAATGATTGTCTTCCAATGTATATGTGTATAATATTTTGTTTTCGTTTCTTGAAAAAATCAGTGAGCATAAAACATATGATACTAGTGTGCATCTTTATAATATATTTGTAATTTAAAAATCAAAATGAGCACTTAGCAAATGCATAAAGAGAACCTTACAATATTTTAAAACAAAGTATTTAGAATAGTAAATACATGTAAAAGAAAACCATTGACCAAGCCAAGGTACAAGAGTGCATTGTTCGATGCCAAACCATTGCAATTGCATGCAGGTATCAAAACCCAATGATACGCGTCTTCTTCGGGAGTATTGTTTTGCATTACATAAATAGGGTCAAACAGCGCAACATCTCAGGGAAGGACATTGTTTGGTGGCGGGGGTACGCGGGAATCTCTTTTGCGATGTCTGATTGTCTCTCAATGGCGTCGCATACCCGCCGTAATATAAAAAAGTGAAGACAACGTGGTTATGTTCCATAAGGTTCGTTGTGAAATCTACCCCTTTTCTTACTGACTGAAATACATGAGCCAGAGAGAGAGAGAGAGAGAGAGAGAGAGAGAGAGAGAGAGAGAGACTTGAGATAAATAATGTGTCGTTGTGTATGACACGTGAGGTATTTAACGCCATAGATTATAAACACACGTATAATGGACGTCTTTTGTTTTACGGAGTCGATAACGTGTTGAACTGATTTAATAACTGATAAATGAACAAATTCTATCAAGTGTTAAAAATTTTATTTGATACTGGACAGCGTGATAACGTGTAAAGTAATCAAATTGTTTTAATTTTTATACAGTTTTTTGTGGGACGTCATCGCGTATTTGTTGATATCATCATTAATTAAAATTTTAAGACTTAGGTCCTGGGAATCAAATAGGGTGATAGATAACACTTCTCAACAGAACGATTTATCTCTTAATTTGAGTATCTACAATTTATATGTCCAAAGGTTCAATTATCTTAATACTGATTAAGATTCGAAGAATATTAAACTTTAATTATAAAATATATTGATGGATATCACGTTTGTCAACAATATTGACGTGTGTTTCCAAAATAATGTCCAGATTAATGACAATTTCTAGAGATCCGTTGGTCAAGAAGTTAAAAATAATTTACGTAAACATCTTCACCTATTAACTGCGTTTTGTTTTATATAGTTTTCGTAAAAACATGTCTGTATTTCCATTGCATTGGTTCACTTTAAATGATCTTAAACACCGAAAACATTAATATAAATCATTCATCCCTTATAACATTCGTTAATACAGTATAACAAGAGAAATGACAATCTTGGCATTTGTCAAACTCAGATAGTTTTCAATATGTGAAAGTGCTTTATTGAAAACTTTACTTCGTCTTAATAGACAAAAAAATCGACAGTAATATCAGAAATCATATATATATAGTCTTTGCTTTACGTAATTACATACATCGGTGTTAATCCTTTCTACTTATGGCTTACAATCTGTAAAAGCAACTTGAACTTAACATTAAATTTAATTACAACCTTGGTATCTGAGAAGCGATTTCACTGTTCCAAATAAAAAAAATGAGATTTTGCACAAGGCATGAATGTGCAATTCTTGCCAGTTTTAGTGTTGATTCGTGGACAGGTATAATGAGTCGTTATTGTCAACATGTTTTGTAATTCTTGTTACAAGGTCTAATTGATATCATCTTTAATTAAAATTATAACAATTGAGTGATAGATTTATAAACTGATTACACATTAACAAATTAACACTTCGGAATAAAAGTCGTATGTAACTGTCTTTGAAACGACGAATTGCACAATGTACGCTTCATGGGGCTAAAATGGCAACTCGGAAAGTTGGTGGTGAAACAGCAACAACAAAACCCATAAAAGGTTCCACTTACAATATATATGTATTCTAATTATAATGTAGTTTACAAATTAACAAAAGACTAAACAAATTTGGTGCGTATATGTCTTGCAGCAAGCCTCTCTTTTTTCTTGACAAGTTATGCGATTTATGTATAGGTGGTTCGTTTTCCTCGATTCTGTACAAGATCCAAATTTTCTAAAGCCTTTATATCTTTATATTAACACATAAGCTCTGGGGATAGAAGTTACTATTGATGAAGGGCGCCTATTGCAATAAAAAACAAACATTTTAATCCATGTCCGAATCACAATCCAGAAGCAAAGAAAAAACTTTGAAACTGACAAGTTAGGCTAGTCACGTGAACTTCCACATTAGGGGCTTCATTGAACATGAGACGATAAAAGTTTTGATCGATATTTTTGTGGCGCATTCTGTTAAACTCTTTTAGAATTAATTTCGGCATTCATCAAAAAAGATTTAGCTCCTTAAACAATGTTAAGAACTATTGTTTTTACAGTTAGTAAATTTTATCAATAATGCTTAAGTTTCTCAAACAAACATTTTTCAGAATTTTTATGGTAATGGTTGACATTATTTATCAAAAATACTTAAGTCATTCATATATCAATATATTTTATAATCTTTTTATTCATATTTTGACGGTGTTAGTAAGTAGACAATTTCACTGAAATGTTGCCCATACATAAAACAATTTCCAGAACCTAACATTGGCAACACCATATCGTTTTGTTCTTATATCCAGTGCCCGTCAAAAGTCGACAGTTTGACAGTCACTAATTTAATTACTACATGTAGTTTATAGTGAAATAAACATAAAAGTGTTTTGTAAAAATACACGCAAGAATACCATCTACCAAAACCAGAGTTGTTCGGCAAATTTTATTGTTACTATGAAGATTTAGAGTTGAATACGTATAGTTTGATTGCAACGGTCAATCTACTTGTCGGTTTATTTGTTTATTTTTATTTTATTTTTTTATTTTTATTTTTTGGGGGGTGGGTGGAGGGGTTCCAAAACACATCTAATACTATCTTTATTAATACTAAGATGCGTTTTAATTATATGCTA
Organism: Anadara kagoshimensis; assembly: GCA_021292105.1. Taxonomy (NCBI): domain Eukaryota; kingdom Metazoa; phylum Mollusca; class Bivalvia; order Arcoida; family Arcidae; genus Anadara; species Anadara kagoshimensis. The sequence continues at coordinate 45,576,396 of CM037875.1, forward strand.
GTGGTAGGGTACAATGCAAATAAATGCGCGGACAGACAGACAAACAAAAATAGACAAAGATCAATAAGTCACCAAATTTCGACCCAGGAGCATAAAAAATACAAAATAAATAGATAATTTATTATCTTATTTAAGTTTAATATAAAACTGTGGACAGATTAATCGTGATTTTCACAATTAAATATTTCAACATGCATAGTTCACGACTCAAATAGTATACCGATATCATCTTTAATTAATCCTACAAAAAAGATATTTTGAAATGTACTAAATTTTATTTGAGTTAACAAGTTAACACTCCTCCGTATGAACTTGAGTCTCTACTTTGGTTATTATTCAAGAATCAATGGTGCAAAAAATGTATGCCTCAGATTTATTGCATGTTTTACGGTTGACATGCATGAAATTATAGGTCTTGAATTTTTTGTAAATTTAAACGCCGTTTGCGTGTTAACGACCTAAAACCAATTTTTTTAAAAGAAAATTCATTTTGTAGCAAGCAAGAGAATTTAAAGTACCACACAAATAGACACATGAAGCGCAAGTGTTCGAATATTCACTTAAGTTGTTATTGATACAAAAGGGTTTCTTAAGACACTAGAACCATCTAGTGCTACTGTATTAATCACGGCAGTGGGATCATGCTCCGGAGTCATTTCACACCGTGATTCTCGTTAATCACACAACTAAAATTATCAAATTTCACCTTAAAAGTAACACTTACTATTCAATAAATACGTAATATTGATACCGCGATTTACTTCAAAGGTAACCTAAATCTATGACTTTGATATGCGAATATGTTTCAACCGAACGCGAGTCATTACCTCCCAACACGTTTTTGTAAACGCGTAAATCATTGGTCGGTGAATGGGGGCCATTGTTACAAACCCTTGATTAAGCTTTCTGGTATACCAAAGGTTTATGTATTGTATTTTTGGCTTATCCAGATCTTCGGGGGAGATAGCAAGGATCACCCTCTATAATCTTTAAACTATCTTTTAGGACCTATTTGAAAAGGAGGTCCAAAACAAAGGCCGACTGTCTGCACCTATTGTTGTTAAGTTAATGGTAAAAGTTTAAGAAAAGATGCTTTTGGACGAATATTTAGCTTCCCAGTTCATAAATTACTCACTAATTACATACCGTTGACAGACCTATTTGATGATTTGATAGAGAAAATTTAGAAAAATCCATTTCGATACACAAAAGGAAAGTTGATACGTGTATTTAAATCGCTAAGATAACTAACTGGCTTATTTTATTTGTTTCTCTTATAAACATATAACGCTAAAAATTTCAATATTTCAAAAGATATTTTAAATCATAGATTAGTCAGATTATTTCATAATTGAAATGTTCGTTACCTTGACACCGAACTTGTTACATATGGCAGAACTGTACTTTTACATCATAAGAAAATCCACATGCCTTCGTCTGCTTCACTTTAAAAGTGAAAATATTTTTTTTGTACGTGGAAATATAATTTTGTTGCAATAGCCAACGCAACGAAGAAAACGACACAATACAAGTGAGTAATAGAAACGATCGAAACGACAAGAAAAGAAAAGGCAAACACACATTTAGGTGACTGATTATAAAACTCTCTTATTAGAAAGCGCAAAGAAGTAGATGTGAGGAACTATAAGAACCCCAAATACCCTACTGCTTTTACAACCAGTGGTCCGTACGCAAGTTAAAATATACCTTATTTCACAAAATGGTACGTAACAACCTCTGCATGCTTATGCTATCCATAAAAAAATTAAGAAAACATATAACTCTTTTTATTTTTGTAGAAAATAAAAGAAAAAGTAGGATAATTCATTTAAAAAAATTTCTATGTTAGTTAAAGAATATCGTTTCGCTTATACACAGAAGGGTGTAGCAAACGGAACCCATCCAGGCCTACCACGGCCTAATAAAGTCCTTGATAATGTATATTGTTTTATTAAATAATTTCAAATTCTTTAAACCGTACTGGCATTGACAAATTTGGAATTTTATTTTTTGTGGATGAAATTAAATTTTACCAATCAGTTGCGAATATTGATCTTAAACGTGCCAGGAACCAAAAGCATTAATATTGAATTTAATTTTTGTTCAATTAATTGTGAAGTACTACTTTTAACGTACCAAAAACCAAAAACAATGGATCTTAGTGTTAAAGTTTCCATTTTAATTGTAATCGAGGAGTTTAATTTCAAATTTCTGGTATGTTAATAATGATATTTACACATATTATTACTTATATTTCAGTATATCATTACCTACAGCAAACTATACTGTTACTTATACCGATAATGACGTGTTATATTAACAATTTTCCGCCTTTTTATTTTGATTTTATTGACAAAAGAAACTCAATTTTCCGTATCAAATATAAAATTTGTTTACAAGTCAAAAATCAAATGAGGTATCAACAGAATATTTCATTTTTACAATGTAAATATTTTTAGTGTACTCGTAAAATTAATTCACTTTGAAACATAGTTTATGTGTGTTGTCCACGCGAAATAAAGCGGTTGACATATAGCTCTGCTTGATTAGTGGTTGTCCAAGAATATATTGTACCGCGAGTGTCCAAATTATAGTCATAAAATCAAGCTAAACATTCAAGTGAAATATTTGTTAAAATGGTTGTACATTGGTCATTATACACCTGCGAAATGCGATGACAGATCCTGATAAGGAAGTGATGTATTCGTTCACACTTATATACCCGCACCATGGCTTCAATTATAACGTCTAAAAACTGATCACCTAGTTGATTCACTCGATAAATATCTGAACATCGCTATCCATGTTAAACCTGGTGATTCTACGCAGATTTGAAAATTGATTTAATTTAAAACAATATATTTCATTTAAAAAACAAATAGACAGTTGGTTTTCGTAACAGACACCTGTTCATATGACACATACATGTAATGTTTTAATTTTTCTTCATTTTTATCACCATGATAAACCTGATGAGTCTACACAAATTTGAAAATTAATTGAATTAAAAACAGAATATATCATTAAAAACATATAGGCAGTTAGTTTTCATCAACAGACACCTGTTCATATGACACATAATTTTTCTTCCTTTTTATTGACTATAAAAATACATCTTTTAAAAATTGGCATTAAATTAGTTAAGTGTGTCCTTTAAGAAAAAAGGTATTGGATGAATGAGAATCTAGTTGCATACCGACGAATGAATCAAAGAACCTGCAACTGAACTTGGTAACTGAACTTGGTCAACTGAACTTAGACATCGAATGCAATCATTGTGATCGTGTTAATTTTGGGGAATTTCAATTTTCTGTTTTATTTAATCGCGTGTTTATTTCTTGTACCATTGATATCAAAACAATTTAAAGAGTGTCATAAATAATCTGTATCTTGTGTCTTTTGAGTTTATGTAACATTTAACCACAGAATAAATAATCAACAGACAAGGCTTATTTTCCTCACAGTTTCCTTGGTTTTTACAGTCTTCTAAATTGTTTAATTGTCATACGAGTCTATAGTTCTTTAATACTTTAATATTTGTGGTCTTTCTGGATATTCTCTAGTTGTAGATATTACATGTATTTTGTTATAATTATATCATGCATTGCTCGCCCATGGTAAGGGTTTCATAAACAGTAGTCTTGGCATGCACTTGTTTTTGTTTAACCCATTTGTTATTCGAATTTAGAAATTGAATTTGGATGATGTATCTGAAAATACATTTAGTAACTTCGGACAATTGATTTCTATATATTACTTTTTTAAAATAGAAAATGGAAACTTTCATAAAAACTTATTTTAAGTCTTTGCATGTCTGTGCTCGACAAAAACTACACGATTTGAGTCATCGAAACATTTTAAAACAGAATCCACACTCTTGTATCAACAATAGTGATGCAGTCACGATAGTGCCATTTCAAAAACGTCTTTGATACACATGCACATTTCATCAAAAATGTCAAACTGTTTGTTAACTTTGGGGAGGATTCGACTTAAATTAGTCATCATTAGATAAAAACAAAATAGCACTGTTTTCTGCACAGAGAAGATCTGACAAAACACATGGTATTGTTCGGTCGTGGAATTTTTGGTTACCAATTAATCAGTGTTAATTCGGTGACTCATTATCTTGATATCAAACCCTTATCTGCCAAATACCTCGTAAATACAATGCTCAGTTTGTCAATTAATTTGAATCTTAAATCATCTGGATCTTCAATTACTCACCTATTAAAAGATATACATAACCCTAATTAGAATTTTAAAAAATGTTCAGAACATTGATATTTTAACTATTTTCCCCAAAATTGCGAAAATATAACGAAATATGTTAAATTTCGCTACGTTATAATTAGAAATGGTGAATTTGATAAATTGTTTTAACTAATGAATGAATTTAATTTACAAAGATAATTACAAGTTATCAGATATCAATATCTAAGGCTACCTTGCAGGTATGTCTAATTGGTTCATTTAAAGCCGAGTTGATTACTGCATTTTAATGTACATACAAGTATTAATAATGTCCACTTTTTTCTGTGGATATTAAGTTGAAATCATTAACATTAGAATTAAAAAAAATAAAAATCCAAATACACTTTATTCCAAAGCATCGTATTTTAAAGAGTATTTCTATAAATGATAATTTAAAATTCTGCACATGAAACATTGATAATTTTCGGGTTATGTGTCTTTTACTTGAAAAAACGCTTGTCCGATGTAATTAAATGAAATCAAGACAAAATCAATTATTTGAAAATGCCTCAAAAATTAAAAGCATTTTTTTAAAAGCACGTTGTTATAGATCATCATCCAAAATATATTATAAAATATTTAAAAAATTACATGAAAACAAGTACATTTACATACAATATTAATGGTTAACTATTTGTTCTTGTATCTCGATATTGTGACATTGCTAAAGTAAGTATATTTGATGGTTTGGTTCCGCATAAGTTTATTTCGCTTTTGTCTTCTTGCAGTGATCAGTGATTGCATGCAATACAAGTTTATTTATTTCTAAGATGACTTGAATATTAGCAAGTGTACTTTATGCAGCTTAAAATCTAAAATGCATAAATTTCATTTTAGATAAATATATTACACATTATTTTCATCTGTCATGATTATAGCTTTGTGACAAACCATTCTGAAAAAATGAGGGAAATTAGAAATGTCATGCGCTGCTTTTGAATTTTGATAAAATAAAACATTTCAAAAGTAGAAACAGAAATAAAACAACAGGAAAAACAAATAATATATTGCATTTCTACAAATAGCGTTTATATGTTTATTAAATATTATTTAGTATCGACTGCCTGCTTAGGTTTGAAAAGTAAAATTTAAATAGATTACATTATACATGTACATGTATTTTATATTTATTAATTTTAAGAGTTATTAATTTATCCCCGTCGCGATCAGTGTTATTGTTTCTTTAAATCCATGTACCGTTATCTCTAATTAACTGGACTAAAAACAATTAAATCTCTATTTCCAGTTGTAAACTGTCAAAACTCACACGAGAATTGTGAAAGGCGCCCTCTAGCACTTGGTTAACAACGTGTAACGCCCTCTGGTGGATTATTAACGAGGTACATGACAAGGGTATTAAACCTTAATAGTTTAAATTCTATCTCTTCATCTTGTTACAGCGTCTCTCTCTCTCTCTCTCTGACACATCAAATTTAGTTACATCAAACCCTGCAGCACAATATTGGCAGTTACACAATTTGTCTTCAAGTCATGAACGGTTATCTTTTTCTAAAACGATCCCCTGTCAAACGATAGCATGAGTTTATGAAATTTGCAAACATTCTTAGAAATCTATTAATGTTAAGTAAATAAAAGTTTGCTTATTTCAATTTTTTTAAAAGTTCAACTTTTGAACAATAAATAGCTGTACGCTTGTTACTAAATAATATGCACGAACTCTCTTGGATTTTAGGATGAAAAGGGTGGACGAATTAAGCAAGTACAAATACAATGCAGCTTTATTTTAAACACAACATATCCACTAAAGAAAATAAACGTGAGGTTTATTGCAATAACAATATGCTGATTGGAACCATAAAAGGGATGACTACAGCCCAACAAACATACTTGAACTATGCGCCATTTTGTCATATTTTTGTCACACAGTCCCGACTTCATTAGGCGTTAAACTTTATTAGGCGTTGCATTTATTAGGCGTTAAACTTTATTAGGCGTTGCATTTATTAGGCGTTGAACTTTATTAGGTGTTGCAATTTTGAGGCCGGCTTCATTAGGCGTTGAACTTCATTAGGCGTTGCAATTTTTAGGTCGACTTCATTAGGTGTTGCAATTTTTAGGTCGACTTCATTAGGTGTTGCAATTTTTAGGTCGACTTCATTAGGCGTTACAATTTTTAGGTCGACTACATTAGGTGTTGCAATTTTTAGGTCGACTTCATTAGGCGTTGCAATTTTGAGGCGGACTCCATTAGGCGTTGTACTTCATCAGGCGTTGCAATTCATTAGTCGTTTGACTTCATTAGCAGTTGCAACAGACCTTGAATACAAGCTAACTTCGATTTAGATCAATGGTCAAATTGTACTCAATATAAAAAATCAACTTCAAGTTTATTTATTTAAAAAAGTACTGTAAATGATACTTAATACTAATTTATATTAATAGAATTACTTTCAAATTTAATTATGTATCAAGACGTGTATGTGTTTTATCTATTGGCGTGTTCTGTAACCATGGTTACTATCAAGTACATTTTATTCAGCTATGCAATTTATATAATTCCTTTTCACAGATAGTAAAATACTCATCAATTAATTAATTTTTTAATTTTTTAATTTTTATTGTTTTTACAGTCCAAAAAAAGAATCACCAGAAAATGTTCCCTTGTGATATAACGTTAATGAACCGTTTAACCCTGAAGCAGTCCCTTAACGAGGTACAAGACAACTGTATTAAGGGATAGAGTTCTATCTCCTTATCGTGTGCAGCAATCCACTTATGACACCTCCGCACGGGTTACCCTCCCCGGTCAATATCCAGTTATACCCACCCTGCAGCACAATATGGACTGTCAAAATAAAATGTCGATGTAACGCCCGATAAAAAATTTCCAGTTATTATTTTTTATCTTTTGATTTTTTAGTTCGGGAGTTTTTGGTTTTTAAGATTTTGTCAAGCGTCAAAATCAAACTGATTGTGACACCTTTTTATCAAAACATTACACAAAAAGTGTCAAAATTTAGGGAAATAGTTGAGCTTAGAATTCGTATATACAAAACCACAAAAAATGAAAACGTGAATCTATGTTTTTGGAAGGAATTTTTAAGGTGCCAAAAATTGAATAGACCGAACTAAAATGTATCGAACTGAAGGCATTAAAAACCATATGTCATATACACTTTTCTTTTTACATATTATCATTAAATACTGTACATGTACATTCAAAAAGTTTATTAGTGTCTTATACCTTTTTAGTCTTTGTAATAGTATTTAAAAAACCGTTTATGACAGATATTTAAATCTAGTTACTAGAATAAAACTGGCATTTATGTTGAAAACATTAACCACAAAGCTGAAACAGTCTTCTATAATGGTGTTTAAACCAAAATTTTGATTTAAGAGTGGAAGAAAAATATATAAATCATTTGAAATTAAATGTAAATTATTGAAATAAAATTTTAAATGATTGATTGAGTGGCACATAAAGATTTTGTTGATTTAGATACGTTAACGATATCGAAAGCCTTTGTAAAATCCATAAATGACGTCCATCAAGTCAATTACATTACACACTTTGTAGTTAAAATGGTCTTTAGATGGTTTATAATAGAAGTTAAGTAATGCAGTAGTTTTTAAAATATTTTTAACACGATAAACGTGTTTTGATGGAATTTATCAGCGCGTAATCGACGTACGTCAAGTCTTTTTACATATAATTTAACAATAAATTGATATAATTCAGCGATCTCTTTCATATCAGCTATCAATTACTGGCTGATCAATAATATTTACATTGCTAACAATAAAAACTATCATTATTTCTTAATATTCAAAGTTGTATTCGCTGTTTATCAGGCGCATTCAGCTTCTAAATGACGCACTTTAATGCTTAATATTTGACTAATTAAGTTACAAACCATTTTACATGTCGGAAACTGACGACGTGTAAGGGCCGTCTTTGATAATATTTACAAATTAGACAGTTTGGGGAAAATGAAAGTGCATGAAATAGAATGATTATCGAAATTCAGAATAAACAGACCGTCCCTAAAGAAATGAAACACGGCTGATAACAACTGAAGTAATGGGAGCTTGGGTAGACTATTTGATTATCAGGTTCGGCGTTAAGTTAGGGGGCCAGGTGTGAACGTTACCAAACCATGCCAGATTTGGAGATAGAAGCCATCCTTGTCTTATCCAATTGTTTTATAATTGAATCAAGCAATTTCCTCATTTACATATTAACTGTAACATGATTTTATTCCGATAGTAGTGGTCTCCCCCGTGACTCTATTACGCGATATCGAATTTCATTTCTTCAAATTATATCAATTATTGGATGCGTTCAAACTCGTGGAAAATCACTTGTCAGTAAATATAATTGATGTGCGGTTAACATAATCCACGTCTTCTGATAAAAAGATTAGTACTGTCATGATATTGTTTCGCTTTTCTGGAAAAATATGAAACAATATTACAGTTAAAGATCAAATTAGGGAAAATTCTTCAAACAAATACTAGAAAAAAATTTAACCACAAAACTAATTAAACTGAGAGAAAATTGGAGATGTTTTAACGTGATTAACAAATCAAAACAGTTAGATTAGCAATATAACTAATATTGGATTGTATTTTGTGGTTTTTATGATGAAAATTAAGATAAAAATGACATTTTTCACTTTAAATCTGCTTTGTTCCACAGTTTTATATTTGATATCAAAGACATGCTTAAGTCTGTTGTCAGGTTTTGTTTTCAATAATTGTCAATATATTGTTTGAAGACTTGCAGCAAAATAGTGGAGTGAAAATGGAAAAGATACCATTTTTGTACTTTTACTTATTTTTATAGATAGATTAATATTGGTATATGACATTACTTATTATTCATTTAGTTATCATTGATTTTATCATCTTAATTTGAATTTATATGATTACTTTTTTGTTTTCAAACGATGCAGTTTCAAATTGGTATGTGCAAAATTTTTAAATATTTTTTGGAAAAAAATCGAAAGCCAGCACAACACAATCAGACATTTTCGCTTTATACATAATACGCCTGAATTGACGTAATATAAGCATGGCATATACCGTTGTTGGAACGTATTTTATGGTGTATTTTTCAAAAAATTGTACATGACAAGTATGTGGTTGGAGTTACAATGTGCAATATGCTTCAACACTATTGTCCTTATATGTTTATCATTTGTCTTATATATGCTATTTGTCAGCATTGGCACATGGACCACATTCACATACAAGAGGTCCCAATACTGTGTGCAGCATAGCGAAAAGTGCCAACATATTAAACTAAAAAAATCAATTGATGCGATGGTACAAAACATTCAAATAGACCATTTCAGCCATTCAGGTTACAATGCAATATTACAACTTTTTATTTGTACGTCCCAAACAATTTTAAATTAATTTGGATAATCCTTGTGGAGCACCCGGTCTCACTTCTCATGTGGAAGTTCATGTGTTAATTTGCCAATTTTCAATTTTTACTTTGCTTTTTGGACCGGTATGTTTGGTTTAGTTGGATCACAGCTATAAATGATTTCGATTCATGTGGTGTTTTTTTTTTTTTTTTTTTTTTTTTACCTTTAAACTGCAAAACACATACCATTAATTGCATTTAAGCCTTCGATTGATGTTGTATTGACTCCATTTCTCAGTTGATAGTAACATTGGTCAGTTTATCAATTGGCCATATATAATATAGATCTTAAACGTAAAACCACGAAATATTTACGAAATAATGATACTTTAATGTGTAATTTAAGCAATAGCAATTTTAATTGATGTTTACAATGACACTCGGCCACGCTATTGGCATCTTTATTACCAACATTAGCAATAAGGGAGTGAATAGGTCCTGGGTGAGAGGTATGCAACAAATGAGAAAATGCTCTTAATTTTAACCGTCCAATAATGTGCGTGATTAATGTATGATTATAAGTTAAGAACTTGTAAATTGACAAAAGCGCGAAAACCTCACACCAAGTTGAAATTAACATTTATCACTGTGTCACGTGCCGGCTTCATTAAATTTCTACAGGTGCGAGAAAACAATCATTTAAATTGTATTTGTTTGTAATAACACCGCTATCAAAAGGGTCATCGATTTATCCAGTCATTTTGATATTTACGACTTTATTTCTTCTGTCATACCGTTTTCCTATTTATAAATTAGGTGTATATTATGCTTGATTTATGCTTTCTTTCACAAGTTTATAAGCATTTTAAAATGCAAGAAAATACCGATAGTTAATGTATTGGAGAAAACAATGCATTAAATATATATATTGCGTGTACAATTTTGTGCGACACTTATATAAAAATAAATACACTTGATTCATACCCGGTAATGAAAAGAGGTTTTAGGTCACGTCATCACTTTACAATAATATGTGCAGGTGTCACTCAATCAATATGCCATCCTGTCGAATAATATTTCGTAGTTTAGAGTGGTTGTTTGACCTCTGTCGTGACTTTTTTAAATTGACAATGAGTGAACAGTGCAGATAATTTTGTACAAGTTTCAGAAACGAGGTCTGTTGGTACCCGGTGGTCTTTAATCTGATGACTTGAGCAATGACCGAGACTGAACTGAGCAAGCTGTGCATAAAACTAATGTGCATGCAAATGCTCGTAATTTTGGATAGGTTTTGTACCTGTGACTTATAAAGTTGTATTAGAAAGTATCGCTTCATATTGAAATTCAATGTTTCGATGAAATACGGGTACTAGTATTTTATTTTGTTGGTTTCAAATTGTCACAAGCAGCTTTATTGCTGGTAACCTTATACACTCGTTACGCCATGTTTCCAAAGTTGAAATTATAGTAAAAAGAAATGATAGACACTAAAAGGGTGAAAAAATGCATTAGCTAGCCATCAGTAATCTGTCCCGTGTTCAGATTCCGACACCATGAAAACGGCTTTCCAGTCCATGATGTTCAAACATATCGATAATTTTTCAAATCGCAATCCCAAAAGCACAGTTTAAACTTTGTAGATAGCACACCAATTACAACACGTGAACTTTCACCTGAGAGGTGAGGTCGGGTGCTCCGGAAGGGTAAGCACATTCTTTCTAGGCAGCTACACCCGCCACGTGTAAAATAAAAATTCAAACAATCAAAAAATATTTATTTTAAGGAATGACTTTTAACATTTGAAAAGTGAAACTTGTTAGAGTTATGTTTTCACACTTTCCCATATAATACATTGATCGCGTAAAGCTAAATTCCCGTCCCATGTATTGAGCACTCAGTGTGGTATTTTTGCCTTTTATTTTCAATTTCCTTACTATTTACTGAGATGTCATTCAAAATTACATGGTGTGATTATGTCAACTTTATCAACAGTTCAGATCAGCTCTTTAACAATCTACATTACTTCACACAAAAACTGCCACGTTTTTGCAGGTGCTTAAAATAAGCATGCTATTATCAAGTAGTTTAAAACATTAAATGTATTGTATTGCTTGACGGATAATCGACTTGTAGTAATTAAAACTTTGAAGTTCCTCTATAAGGTCCTTATTTTAAAGAATTTATCACACAATTTGTTACTATATGTAAAAAAGGTGACGATAAAATCATCTCCGATCAAGGCTTTTGAAGCATATCTATCCCATCCATTTGTGCATGTATAATTCTTAATTCAAATGAATTTTGTCAGATTGGTTATCGGAATATGACTCATGCTCAGGAATTCCATTTGATGACCAATGTTCTTGTTTATGCAAACCATTTTGTCCAGGAACATGTATAATGCATATTACATTTCCGTGTGGAAAATAACCCAAAATCAAAACTGGTTTTGGAATGGTTTGCTTTAAAACAGATTTGAACGCATACATTTGAGTGAAAATGTTTTCCAGAATTTCAGGTCTTGAACATTTTTGGACTCGTGTAACCAAAATAATATTTATGTTAAACTGCATTATTTGTTGTCATATACCACTTTTTGAATTTAATCATTAAATACATTCAAAAAATTGTCAAACACCACTTTTTGAATGTATTTTATGATTAAACTAAAAAAGGTGGTATATGACACTGTGAACAAAATTGCAGGTTTCAGTTTGTTAAACAATAAAGCAAGTGGATTGACGAATGTTGCATAATAACGCCACTCTTTTTAATTCGAACACTTGAAATTCAGTACAAGTACTTTCAAAGTACTTAACCGAAAAAATGTACATAAAATTTATGATTAAATATGCTTCATTATTCTGTTGCGAAGATAATGCTTTTAAAAGATCGCCTATTTTTCGATGTTGCAATTGCATTGGTATGTGCAATTTACCTGTTTTTCATACGCTTTTCTTTAATCATGTAGTTAAATTTTTTATATTAAATCAAAAGAAATGTATACCATAGAGATATACAAAACAAAGCGCAAACACAAAAGTTCTATTCCGTTGTTCAATAAACATAAGTACATAGCAAATGAAAATAGGATTTCAGATCCCAACTTCTATAGAAAAATCTATAGTTTCTAGTTTTAAAAAAAAATAAGAAATATTTCAAGGAACCTCAAGGCTGCAAATTTTCCTATCCGTAGTTTTAGAACATATACCGGTTAAGCAATTGCTAAAGCCAAGTTTTAAATATTTTAAAGAGTGACCTGCCAAGTCTGCACCATTTTACGTTACTAAATATAGAATGTTAATACTAAATAAATTCGCAAATTAGAACAATAAAATTTCAAAACATAAAATAAAATAAAATAACACAGTATTTCATGTATAATACGACTTTATTCTCGTTAAGAATTCTGTCTCAATTTATTTAACATTATTGCAATTTTAATTTTTTCATTCTAGCACCTTTTTTGTCTATTCGCACCATATTCTAATTACAAATATGACAAGAACATATACATATCAATACAAACATGCAATCCATAAAAACTACAACATAACAACACATTCAGTCTGAAAGACATCCGGCAAATAATGCAAGTCTCGAGCTGCCATCTTGGTCACATGACAACTCACGATATTTTACGTTACAGTGTCAGAACATTTAACACATAGAGCACCAGACTCCATAAATCTGCACCTTATTAAATATTTAAAACATCAGTTTCTCTATAAATAATTGTTGGCAAGATAATGCACAAGGTCAAAGGGTCAAGTTCATATATTACTGAAAACTTAAAACAACAACTGAAGATAAAATGTCAATTTTCAAGTGCGTAACTTGTTTAATGTTAAATATGGATGGTATCTGTAGTAATGGTTTGGGTGATGCATTCCTGCTGTCGGCGACGTATGTAATGTGGTTTTATATAAATGATTTCGTAATAACAGTTCTTGTTCGGAAGTCACATTTTGTGGAAATGACGTCACATTTGGGTAACTTGAAAACAGACGGCTATCTGTTGCCACCAGAGGTAATGCTGTTGTAACTGTTGTTGGGGTCTGCCATAGACTTCTCGCAAAGTTTGGATCTGCAAAGAACAAAAATATCATAATAAATTAATATTGTTTTCAAATTAATTACAAAATAACACCTGTATTATTTTAAAAAAACAACGAAAACTTTAAAAAGAAATAAAACAGAAACAGTACAGACATATTGCTAGCGCTGTCAATGATATGCTGAGGATTCAAATCTCTGTAATCATTGATCAAGTCATTAAGGAAAACAGAGTAAGAACCGTCGACATATAAAATTATACGTACACTGTATTGGAATATCTTCTTAAAACGCGTTTTAACAGAAATGTGCGTCATTTATTTTTCAATTCCAAACAGTCTAAAAAGTTGACGAAGTTGATGGATTGCGTTAGAAGCTTTTTACAATCAAACAAGATACACGCCTTTACATAACATGCATCCAAAAATTTGACAGTGGTTGACTAAAGCAAAATTGTTCACGGAAAAGCAATGTGTAATTGTACTTACCACGAGATATAAGTATTTCTCTTTGTTTGTACAGTTCTTCCTCACTACATATTGGAAGTGGTGATCTGGCATATGAGTGGTTTGATATTAAACTTTCCATGGTTTCTCTGAAAATATAATAAAAACTAATAAGTAAACTATTACATTAGATATTCATAGGAAGGAAAGCGCTTTAAAATAAAAGTGTGCAATATTTGTTATACCATTATAACAAAAGGTGTATAACAACCATATTTTCAGTATTCAAAATGATAACATTTCTAGATATATTATATTTGAGAGAGAAGGGGATAGAAACTTTTTAACCTTTCGATTTTTCCAACATTTTCAATGTTTTTTCTGTTCTTGTATTTTTATTTGAAACGTGGGATGATTTTTTTTATATTATACCAGTTTATTTTAGGATGTTCATGTCTGCTCCAACAATGTGATATTTTATAAAAGTATTGAGATGTTGAGATGAACAATGGATAGTGTTGTTACTAGACGACATACCTTTCAATGTCAGTTAATCGACTTGAATCTCTGAACCCTTTAGCAAATGGATTGCTGTCTATTTTAAGCTTCGTGATCTGAAATTACGAAAATAACATATAACTATCGTCAGAGCATTAATATGTAAGATAATATATAACTAAAATGTCTGAATCGACCACACAAAAACATGAAACAACATTATATGTATCACTCCGCTGTAACACCAGATTATTACTATATCGCTCCGCCATTATTGGTGACCCATTAAAAACCCCACTCGGAAGGTATTTATGAAAGTAACCATTAAGTAATAGTGATATCTGCATTAAAGTATCCTAGATATATAATTTATCCCGTAAATAGCGTGAAATTACTTGTATTGCGTGCATGATAAGGTGCTTATTACCATATTGTAACCCAGCGTAAACATTAAGTACTTCCAATGCTTTCTCGGATACCCCTCACTTACCCCACGCCTCGTTCTAAATGTGCGTGATGCTTTAGTTAAAATTAACAACGTGTATAGGCTAGGCGCCAAGTTTTTGTAACATGTATAGCCAAACTAACAATTTTGTAAAGTTATAAAATGGAAAACAATACTTTCAACATGTTAACACAATATTTTGTTGATTTTATTTAGGGCTTAATTTACAATATAACATTTCACGTGGGTGATTTTCTTACAATTTAACAAACTTGCTTTGAATATTTGATGAAAATATTAAGATTGGGGAGATTTTGATATTTTTCATCTGCTGGTATTGTAAGCCCTATCGCGACACAAAGTTGGTACAACCAAGGGAACTATCGAATAAAACTTCAGGTGCTTCGAAAAGGAAGTTGCGTTCAGAAAACATCTAAAGTAACAAATGCTAACTATAATGTCAACTTACCAACTGATTTTGGTAGGCTGTTACGGCAATAAATATAGTTTCTGGGAATCTGAATGTTCTGTATTCCTCTCCTTCAAGACTTGTGAGTGTGTTTGAGGCTCCCTCTTTCTGTTTTACTAGGTGAACACATGGCTGGTATTTATGCATCGAATTAAGAATAATCTGAAAGTTAAAAATTAAAATTTGTTACAAAATACGATGACGTATCCAATCAATAAACATTCCAGTCCTATCAACGTCACAATCCCAAAACAAAGTCAAAACTTTAAAAATCTGACAAATTTATTGATTAATTTAAAAGATTTTATTTTGTCAATACTTTACACAAATGAATCAATATTCCATACAACTTCCGTTTTAAAATATTTTTATCAAAAATTTTACAGTATTTCATAATATTTAAACCACGTTTTTCTTGTACATGCATGTTAAACAACTGTTTATATTTCATGGCAATTAAATTCTAATATATATATTTAATTTTACTTACTTGTCCATTTTTGTCTAGCATGTTGTTTGTGAGTTTTAATTTCTCAAATGAAATCGTCTGTTTTTGTAACTGTTGGCCTGTAAATGGGGCATCTGGGTGTGCGCATAGTCTTGTTGGGAGAGCAGGATCGGCTTTTCCGGCAACTAACCAAGACGATCTGTGGTAGGCGTAACGATATCTCTTGTTGTCTACTGGGCGAACTTCCATTACAACTAGGTATCTTGCATCTGGTTCCAAACCTGTGAACGACACCCTCAATGTTGGAAACATTCGTCTGAAAATACAAAGACATGGTTGACATCTTAATATAAATGGTTCACATAAAAGTCTGTTTAAAACAAGAATGAGCAACACTTTTCAAGACCAACAATTAAGGCCATTGCAAACTTGTAATGGCAGCAACAATTCCTATGTTACGGTTATTGTTTTCATTAACCTCTATTTGTACATTGCAATACACACATGTATATTAAAATTATGGTTCAGTGCTTAAAACCTAAATAGCATTGGCATTGTTCTGAAATATGGTTTTACAATGCCAAAAGTTTTAAGTTTGCTGCACGCCAGCTTCTTGACTTTCTAGGAGATAAATTATTACTATATTTTCTTGGATTGGTTAGTTTTTCAATCCATTCTATCGTTTTTTTATTTCTTGGTTTGATTTGTTTTTGGTTTTGGTTTTCAATCACCTTGCTTCCTACAGTGCTAACAAATCTTATTAACTTCTAATGACTGTGGAGGGATTTTTCAATTACTTAACTAGTCTGCGAGATGATTTGTAAAACATATGCATGATAAGATGTCCTCACAAACAAAAATTACTATCTGTAGACATGATTGTATATAATTAAACCAAAGATGAGACCAAATAAAGCCAACTTTCTTATTTCTTCACTTTCAGAAAAAAACACATTAAATTATATTATAATCTCAATTATATAAACCGTGTATCGTAAACGTTGTTTCGTCACGCCTTGAGCCATAAAATACGACCTTAAAAAGGCAGAAGTCAGCGACAAACACAATCTTCTTTTACAGACTGAAGGGAGGTAGAAAAGTATCGAATTGAAATATCGCGTGACTTTTCTCTTTTTAATTTGATATAATTCAGAAAATATGGGCTATAATGTCACTCGTTATTACCAGTAACCTAGGGTAGAAAATTAACCCTGCTTTAAATTTCAGGGTAGAGATATAGGAGGTTATTACACGCTATGTTAAGATAATAAATGTGAAGTTAGCAGCACAAGTAAATGTTTTTGTTCAGAAGTATAGTATCATGTTTATGCCAATGAGCTTATCATGCACATTATCTATCTATTGATGACATGTCTAACCCTGCATTGAAAAGACAAACTGTTACCTTTCATGTAACTGAGTACGGCAGTGAACAGGTGCTTTTTACACGGAATTGCACTTTTAATATTCAATTGAGTTTTATATCAGCTGAGTGTGTATCTCTTCTATGGAATTTAATAGAAACAAACATTAAAATAATGACTTGATTTATTTTTAATACATCTTTTTTATTCAGAGGTCATATTTCTAATTGGTAGCAAATGGGGAAATCTGGTAAAAGTATCTGTTGGTAATTTTAATTAAATTAAATACTACTTCCTTCCTTCTTGGACTATTTCATTGCAATTTTAATGATACAGCAATCCAATATTTTAATGCCAAAGAAAGTATTGTGGCTTTTTATCCTTTTGTATGTAGAAAAATTCTTGTAGTGAAATTCATGGCTATTTATTTATTTATTTATTTATTTATTTATTTATTTATTTATTTATTTATTTATTTATTTATTTTCACGACATCCTGTATAATTTGAATCATTTTCAGAAACACATCTAAAGGATATACCAGAATTGGTGGGCCGAACTCTATTGCCTATTCCCTAATTGACTCAAATCACATATGACTTCGGTATCTATGTACATCATGCATAAAGTATACAAATAAAAAACAAGACAATGGGCACAATACACTAAATCCTAACTATCTACTCGGATCATCTCTAGATCCATTGGTATTTAACGAAGTTCCGATGATATCACGCGATATGCCACATAATTTGAGATATTATTCCTCCCGAACGTTTGTACGTACGCTCCCGATCTTAATTATATTGTACCAATCTAACATATTTCAAATAGATCATGTTATATTTCTGATAATGGAGCACGACCGTTTAATACACAACATAAATCCGTTGATATAAAAATTTATATTTGAGATAAAGCTGAATGGGGTACAATGGAATCAAGGACCCGTGTATAACGTATTTTGTCATATCTCGACAATTCTCGCCCCACCAGGAGATTTTTCCTAACTATACCTTCAACGATATTTGAATATTAATGAACAATTAAAATAAGTCAAAATGTAGCCAAGAACTATATTGCTGATGATAAAATACGTAATGGCAATTTCTTTGAATAATCTGTTTACTTCTAAAAATTATTTTACATTGTATTTATTTCTTCAAACCTTTATTTCAGATACACATTTGTAAATTAAAAAAAAAAACTACATGTATATGATCGATTCTTGTTACTCTTTTTATCACAGATTCGTCTGACTTGTGACAAAAAAATTTAATTGTTGATAAACTATGTTGGAAAGTAGAAAATATTTCAAAAACTGGCACGTTAATTTCTTACAAGTGCGCTACAAATGTACATATTGTTCAAAGTCTTTATAATGCAGTTAGTTGTAATGTTTTGAGATAAACAAACGTTATCCTCATATTAATTGATTTATTAGCATTAATCTCAATGTAATTTTCCCCTTGAATTCGAATCCTGCTTCAAGCGATTGAGAACTTTGAAATAAAAACTTGTATCGGGCGTCTAAAGGGCCAAGTTAATTTATATAAAACTACAAGTTTTTATTAGTAACAGTTAACCTCAGGTATGCGCCGTAAATCATTGCATATGACCACGATTCTCACGGTAACAATGCTAAAATTAGTACCTTACTATCAAATTAGTACTTTTTCCAATTTACTCTCCCTTTTAACTTATCCAACATCAAAGATTTTCACACATTCTGGGAATTAATATCATGTTTTGTATCATTAACTCGTGTTTCCACGGGGTATAATTCAAATGGCTAACCAGCTTACACTGGACAGATAATAAACTTCGGACTTCATTATTTTTTGACGATGTTGTTGTTGTTATTGTACAGAGATGAAGAGAATTTTTACCGATTGTAGATTTGTATACCGATTTGGAATTTTTATATCTTTATTTAAATTTTAGAAAGTTTGAATTTTTTCAGTATGATTCGAATTTGTTTAAGGGAACTTTTACTAATAAATGGGTTATATATTTACTTATTTATTTTATAAAACATCTTTTGAAATTTTTACTTGAAATAAGAATCTTATAAATGGAAAAAATTCTAGTAAAAGATATTAAAGAAATAAATGCTTTCTTTTAAAATCACGATTTTATCTATATATTTTTACTATATTTTATTTCAGACACTTTATAAATATAAAAATCAGAAATTTGAATAAGAAATTTAGTTCTAAATTGGAAACAAAATATGTTTCGGGCATAAAATTAACTTTTTTATATCAAATTTTGCGTAAGGTTGAAAAGTTAGCACCCATTAGCCGAAACTCAATTTTTTACATGCTTTGAAAATCATATATTTGTCAAATTGAGAGATAAAAATAAATAAATAAATAAATAAATAAATAAATGTCGTGTAACAATAATTATTCGAAAACCATTTATCAATGCTAGTTCTCCCGGCTGGGGAAAAATTCAACTTGGTTCTAATGACGCAGTAAAAGATCTACAAAATAATTACATGCTTACGGAATAAAATGAATTGAATTATACCTTCCAGATTTTGTGATGATCATTTCTGTTCCCAGCTCGTGAAATTTATTCCAAAGTTCTCTTGTTTCAAGTCGACATTTTACATTAGCTAATGGTCCGGTACATTCTGTTTCTTCTTCAACCATCGGAATCGGGGAGGGGGTTCGTCCTGAAAATTTACTGTCACAAGAACGACGGCCATTGTCTTCATCATCAGTAACTGATATTAAGTCTGAAAAATAGATTTTTTAAAATATCAATAAAAATGAAAACAGTTAATTTTCCCGTACAAACATGAGCCTATTTCTTATGCCTAAATAGTTTTCAGAGGTTCAATTTTGAGGTGATAAATCTAGTTTTTATTCAGGATGGAAAATTGAAACCTCTTGTCTCTATTATCTTGTTTAATCCGTTAAAATATTTGGAGAAACGAAAAATGAGGGATACATCAATTTTCAGTCAATTTCACTGCCATTTTCCATTAATCATATTAAAGAGTTCTGATAAAATTGAATTGATTGCATTTATTTATTTTAAGAAAACCCGCCATTTAAGAGAAGACCGAGTCTCTTTTTTAATTCATAATACAATATTTACTTGTAATTTAGTAACCGTAGATAGCAAAACACCGATTTGCCGAAATGTTTGCATATATTTTTTTCGTTTAATAATTTTATCTCGTAGACACTTAGTTTAAATATGCACTGAATACCTAATAAACCGTTTAAAACATTATTGAAATAGAATTCTGTTTGTCAAAAATTGCCGAAATGTAAAAATTCGGGAAACTTTAAAATAAAAATTGACATGACAAATTGTATTTAAGCCGCATGTCATTTTCCGCTAAAAAACAGCATCTCATACACTTCTTCAAAGATGACTAAATTTTTTATTTCGAATTGAAAATTTAAAATTTCAATAAAATGTCGTACTTACCAGAAGGACTATCGGCCTGTGGTGGGGTGGCTGGTAATTCGTGATCACGAGATAATTGTTCCTCTATTAGTTCTTGTTGTCTATTTGTCTGTTTTCCTAATATGGCATCAATCGAAAACGCATTCGCTTTTGGAGATAGATGCTGTTTCGTCATATTTGTTGGTTTTGGTAATTCCAACGTTTTCTCCTCATTCGTATGTGAATCCATCGCTGTAAATTTTAAAATTGTCCTAATTTCTAATTATGTTTTTAGATAAATAGTCACAGTCACACAATTATGTCAAGTTAATTTCAGCATCAACAACAACAACACATTAAAATATTCAGAAGTTTGTTTTTGTATGTATCAGTGAGAACAATATCAACAAAGTGTGCCAAAACATGCCATCATTTCTAATTTAACCCAAAAACTTATTCATTTCTTTAACTTTTTTGTAAACTCGACGTCTATTGGCTAGTTGAAAAATTGAATAGAAATCCCGCCTTTGGGCGGAGTTCGGGTGTCAGGACACGTGTAGATAGAGTTAATTTAATTGGATGTTTTAAGATGAAGATAACAGTAGACATACTATAGAATTCATACTGATCTCCTTTGGTGGCCAGAAAAAATAAATAAAGAAAAAATAATAATGAAATTAAAATTAAGAACTTACCAAATCTTCGGGTACATTTCTCTGCTATGTAAATTAATAAAAGAAAATAACAATTTCGTATACATGTATTTTTCGCATTTCTTTTGTTTTGATCAAAACTTTGACGGAAAAGCAAATCTTGTAGATTTTAAAAAAAATTGTGATAAATTAATATTATTAAAACAATTTCAATTGAATACTCAATTACTAAAACATTATCAAGATATTTTCCACAATGTTTTGAATAAGGAATATATAAACCAAAATAAGTATAAAATATAATATTAATTTATATTTACAGTTGAAATTATCAAATAAACTCTGACTCCGAGTAAACAGTTTGATTTTAATATTAATTTACTTCGTATAAAAGTGCTTATGTCTTGCGTCTTCAGTGCCTAATTTGCGTCGCAATATGAACAGTTTTTAATAATTCTGTGATATACCTGTTTTTAGTTTTATCATTTATTGTCATAAACCATTTTCAATGCATTAAATGATTTTTTTTAAAGGGTAAATGACCATTTTTATTTTTCACTTATAAGATATGTGTTGAAATTGCAAAGTAACGTGTTGGCAAGTAACTTGAACACGCAGCGAACAACTATATTCGACGGTAAATCAGTTAAAAAGTGGCCCTGGTTTTTTTTGCTGTAAAATTGATTTTATTCATATTTTTTCTGAAAATCCTAATAAAGAATATTTTATACATTTCATTGGTACCATTATTGTTGTTATAACAAAATAAAAAAGACGCATGGTTCCATTCTCCGAAAAAAGGCTTATAGGTAAACGGAACTGATAAATGCGATGGGAGAAAGGCAATCTTCGAATTGTTCTAGGATTTTTAAAACGATTTTTAATTCAGTATTAAAAGTTTCATATTCTTTTATTTTACAAAAATAAATAAATAAATAAATAAATAAATAAATAAATAAATATTTTTTTGAAATTGGACAATGTACATGTCATCCGCAGTTGTTATCCGTAACCCCCTCCCCGATGACAAATAGTCCCCCCGCAGAGTCCAGCCAGGGAAGTTGCAGATAATTAAAGTTTAATTCACACTTTATTTCTATTTAATTCCACCTGATTGATTTATAAATATCGATCTATTGTCGAAGTATCAGGACTGACAGAATCAATTACTTCTAGACAAACTGTTTGGAATTTTATTTGTTTAAAATTTTTACAATTCAGTTACTTTACTTCTAAATGTTACACAATGTTGGTAAAACTCGTCAACTCTTACTCAATGTGAGGCGTTCAGTTGGAAAATTTGTTGAGATGTAGATCTGACGTTCAGACATTTAGTTTATAGAAAAACTTGTTCTAATCTTCAGATATGGCAGATGATAAGGGAATTCGGGGATAAGACACTATAGGTGTCATATCCTTGTCCCCTAGTACCCTGGGGGATATCAGGGGAGGAGCACGACATCCCTGATAATACCATCTACAGGAAACAAAACAAACATTTTACATTTTTATGACCCATAATTTTTAGATGTACAAATTTTAAATTAAATTACAAAACTTTTTATGACCCTAACAGATTTATAGAGCTTCCGATAAAGGGACTACATTAAAACGATATCTGGGATATTTATCTTTTACAATGTCTAATTGACTTCCACTTGATCTGCTAATAACGAGGAATTAACATCAGTTAAAACATTTCCTTTTTTGTATTACTTATTTAGTGAAACTCTCTTTACTTTTAATCTTTGATCAGAGTTAAGTATTATTATGTAAACTCGTTTTAAAATTCGCACATTTACAGAAATTCTATCAAAAACTTTTCAATCTTTAATCTTCAGAGTTTAACTAGATATAAGAATATAGGAAATGGAAATAAGGAACAAAGAAATAAATAGATGTCAAATTTACTCGGTATAATGTCAATGAACTGTTAATAGACTTCTAATAGACTCTCTCTCTCTCTCTCTCTCTCTCTCTCTCTCTCACACACACACACACACACACACACACAACACACACACACACACAGTGAGAATCGAAAATAAATCAATGCATTTGTAATACAGTTTTATTTGTTTGTTTGTCACTGTCAGTAAACCATCTGAATAAATTCTTTAACTGTTGGTTTTTTTTTCTTTGTAAGCGCAAATTGCATTTCGAAAGTACTGTCATGTCATGTGCTATTTTTGAATGTATTATTTCATAAAAATTCAAAAGTAGCACATGACAGTACAACTGTGTGTTATACTGTCATGTATGTACTGTTTTGTCAATATTTGTTTTAGAACATCAACAGCTACGGTGTAGACGTGTAAGAAATCAAATTTTTTACTGAATGTTGACCCATAGATATACATTTCAGAATTCACTTTAAAACCGGTACAAAACATAGCCCCAGTGATCAGTTGTCCCTTTGCCCGGAAGGACAGCCGCACGTGTCATTTCCAGATCATTCTTGACCATCTCTAATGATTCTCTCTTCACTTCAGTTCTGTCTTAAATTGCATCCATATTGTGCCTAATGGGATCTTAATTTTAATATTTCAATCAGGAAATTTATAAAATGTATATTTTTACACTTTCCTTAAAATGTTTCACATCAATCTGGACAATTTTTCTTAAAAAAAAATAGAATCCTCATGCAACTGCAATTTGGCGAGAACCAAACCACACTTAAGCGTTCAGAAAGCTTATACAAGTCAGTAAACCAATTAACAGTTATGTACATTAAGTTTTTGAACAGGATTTTGCCAAATATTGTCTGAAACATAAAATACAAATTTAGGCTGATCAACTGAACAATCTAACAGGACTCTGAACAACCGAACACAGCAGTACGGATTTTGAAACCAATCTGAGCCATGTAATATTATACAGTCGAATCTGCCTTAAAGGCCATCTATATATAAGGATCACCTGCTTATGAAGGCCAATAGAATTGTTTTCCAATTGTTCTTTTATCATATTATTTGAACCTGTACATAAAGACTACCTGCCCATAAAGGCCACTTTTACTGGTTCCATTGGATGGCCTTTATAGACAGGTTTGACTGTACATGTATTATTGTAACTTTTTAAGCCACGTCATGTTACATTGTGTGACAGCAATTCCATGAGTGATATTATAATTATATTGACCACTAGAATAAACAGTGACAAAAGAGCAACTGGTATTTCCATGCTTAAATTTAATTCTAAAAGTTAAACTGAGTTAACATACATATTTATTGCAATTAAATAGTTCGAGATGCGGAAAATTATCAACGGTACACAAAGGCAGGTTTTACGACAAAAACTAATGATACGGTCATTGGGTGTCATAACACTTTTATTTTGTGTCACCTCAACTCTAAAACCACAAATATTTTTAGTTTCATACTTAAATAAATTCATCAACGTGGGAAAATAGCTTTGATTGTTATTACTAGATTTTTAACACATTAGTAACTTACAAGTTGAAATTGCATTTACACAGAACGCAACAATGTTATTAATAATAATAATAATAATAATTTTATTTTAAAGTGCAACCCGATAAGTTCATTGTACAGATAATAATTAACGCGAGTTACATGATCGGCCAGCCTATAATAGGCTTATGATGCACCAACAATTAGTTTTCTTTTTTTTCGAACGAGACAATGTCAATGATTTTACACGCGTCCACGCGAACGTTTTTCTAAACAAAGAATTAAAAAATTTGCAAAAGATTTAAAGTTTGTTATATCTAAAAGTATATTTTGTAGTAAGTCTTCTTCCTCCATATTATAAAGTTTGCTGATAAGTTCCTCCCTTAGGTCCGTGTAGAGAGAACATTCCAAAATAAAGTGTTGTTCATTCTCGATGGCATTCAAGTTACACATTTTACAGTCTTTTTTCAACGGGTAAGTTCCTGTACCGTCCTTTTTCCAACTCGATTGGGAATGTTCCACAGCGTATCCTAGCTATTGCTGAATGTTGTTTACGCGATATATTTGCCTTAACGTAAGGCTCCGTGTCAAATTCCAGTTTTATATCTTTATATATACGAAGTTTTGACATTTGTTGGACGTTTGTTTTCCAATGTTCAGAATGCATTTCCTTCAATGTTGTTTCAATTGTAGACAATGCATGACGTAATAAGCGTCCATTGCAGTTGCCATCCCAAAGTCCAACGAGACCGCATTGATTCATCACTGCCTTAACGCTGTTTGTCCATGTATATTTGTATGTCGAAGAAAGTTTGTTGTCCCAATTTAATATGACATATATCAAATCTTGGATTCAAAACAAAATAAAGAAATAGCTGAGTAATACGTACTTTTCAATGAACATGGTCATTGATCAGCACAATAAAATGCATGGACTAAGAAAGAAGATAATTTGGTCTTCATAAAAATATTGTCGATAAGTATGATGTCTCTGTATCCCAAATTATCCTTGATATATTTGATGTCGCATATTTTTATGTTCCTTTTAATTAGAAGAGGCAGATGTAGCTAGTTAGAAATAGGCAGTAATGTTACCCTTCCGGAGCACCCGGGTTAACATCCCTAGTGGAACCTCAAGAGTATGATCATTTTTGCCAGTTTTGAAAGGTTTTACTTTACTTTTTGAAATGTGATTTGGACATGGACTGGTATGATTATGTTTGACTGACATATCATCTGAAAAACACGTGCATTGCAATACCTATAACACCCAGAAACATGCCAAAAATTATGTGATAAGAAAACGAGGAATGGTAAACACATTATATAAGTCCACTGATTTTAAAACTCCTGACTTTGAACAAGCATTGGACATACTAACAAAATAATTCTCAGTGGTGTAGTTAAGTAATGATTAAAATTTTGTAAGACCTAGAAATCTCATTAATATTATTGTTCAGTAATACAGCTAAACGTTTACCAAAAGCGCTAAATATATAAGTAATGTAGATTCGGTGGCATTGCTGAGACTCAAATCCAACTCATTTGAAATATCTGCGCACGATCCACAAAACATTAACATTTCAAAATTCGCCTTGGTTAAAATTATAGTTTATGTTTTGTTTTTCTTTCCTCCCTGCAACTGCTGCAACCAGATTAAACCATTTTATACTAGTATTATATGCTATTGTTCTATGATGTGAAAAATTATAGTATACCGTGTTATGTTGTTATATGTAGTGTTTAAGCAAATATTTAATTAATTTTGTTTGTTTAATAATGTGATATTGAATATTGCAACATTTGTCACACCATAGGTTATATAGTGATAGTGGATATGATTGGAAGAACAACTCGTCGACAATCTTCGATTAAAACCGACCAGTCGCATTTGGTTCGACTGATCACCCAAAATCGATGGTTTTTGCAATCAGTTGCTAAAATTGCTAAAGATGTCAAAACTACACAGTATAAATACAGGTCCCGGTTTCACAATCATTCTTTAACTAAGATTTTCCTTAACATAAATTTAGCAAATTTTGGTAATCTCTTTTTGGAACTACTGATGAATATTTTTATCAAAACTAAATGAAAATGTTTTAATCTAGAAGTAATCTTAAAAATGACATCTTAAATTCTGGAATATCTTGAAATTTAATAAAATTATGAAGATTTGAAATTTTGCCAGATTTAAGTTAAAGAAAATCTTAGCTAAGGAATGATTGTGAAACTGGGGCCAGACCTGTCAAAACTTTTACACTAACCTAACGAACTATTGCCCGACAAGTCATGTTAACCATGTTAAGGAAGTTTCTATCAATAACCACAAGCTATCCGTTTTTAGGACAATCGACAGCTAAGCATCGACTACTTTCGATAGCCCAGTGTAAACTTTTAGCCAGGTCTGTTCTGTACCTGTTTGAAACTTGGAATTAAATAAAAACAATATTTTTCGTTATTGTATGACCAAAGTCTGTATATTTTATCAAGTCCATTATCCGGGCTGCTATTGCACAATTATGATACTTGAATGTCAGTATGGTGTATACAAGAGAAAATCTATTCAAATCCGCCAGTTTTCATGGAATAAGGACATTGACTCGTACTCATACAGAAACTGAAGTACATAATTTTATTTCAAACTATGTACATGTATATTGAAACCGGCTATTGAGATCCAAATGAAACGCCATTGTTGGATGATAAATAAGAAAAATGGCACGTTTAAGTGTTAATAATTTAATACGAAATTATCACGAATCCTAAGTGCATAGAAAACAAACATTTAGCGTTTATTGATAAATTAATTGTGATAAAACACTTAGAATTTCTTAAATATTTATACACTTGGTTATTATTTGGTGTCGAAAAAAATGTTGGCATCGATTAGGAGTTCAACAGTAAAAGTGGCATTTATCTAGATCAGTCTGTCCAAATGTTACCAAAATCACTGCGATATCTGCATTCCGTCAGGGCAACCCGAACAAGTTAGTGTTTGAACAGAAAACAATCAAAAAGGTTGATAGAAGTCAGGTACAAATGAAAAATGCTCTTATCAGCAAAAATTGTAAATATATGCCGAATGAAATGGAGCCCAGATTGCTTTTTCCTTGCCAATCATCGCGGTAAAAGAAGAATGCTTGATTGTCAAAGAGTTTTATTGATTTAGATTTTCATCCTTATCAGCTGATTGGTCTATCTATGTCGCTTACCCCAATGATGACAAGTTAATAAGGGCGTTATATATAACAAGTTTTCAACGCGATAAACTCAAGTTTCTCAGTTTTAAAGATAAGGCTGCTATTTAGAGATTTGTGTGTTTTTGGAGTCATGACTTCAGAGTACTGCGCAATAATACTAACAAGACACGATTTGGTATATAATTGTAGAATCCCCTTACCACAATGACAATACAAATCAAATGTAACGAAAATAAAGCTTTACGGGAAAAATCATGGGCACTGCTATAGAATATATTGTGGAATCATAGCTTGTCAACTTCGTACATAATCTAAAAAGTTTTTATACTTGAAATAAAAAATAAATAAACTAAATAACAACCAACAACAAATGATCTGCAAAAAATGCACACCATTTACAAGTTTTATTGGCGTCAATGCACTCTTGCCATTAAGTTTGTTTGTATTTCTGGAATTATTTCAGACGTCACCTAGTGTTATAGTGTGCATTCTCTCACTATTTTCAATTTTCCACTTTAGGTAACGCTAAGCTTGTCTTTGCTGCACGCTACAACTTCAATATTATATCACTGTACATATATCATACAATGTATTAATTGATATTTCTCTAAAGATACCTTAGCTGCAAGTTTGAAAAACATGAATGAAAATATATTCGTTATGTTTTATACAAGCAACTGTACCAGGTAATCCTCATTACATTAGTTACATGTATTCTTGTATTGAAGAAATGGTATTTTATTTTAAGTTAAACGCGTTCGTTTTATAAATGGTATTTTACTATAAGTTAAACAGGTTCGTTTTATAAATGGTATTTTATTATAAGTTAAACGCGTTCGTTTTATAAATGGTATTTTACTATAAGCATGGTATTATTGTACTGGACTTACAGTTGAAATAGTGTACATAGCTGATTATCCTGATGGCTTATATCATTAACACATTTACAAGAGCATCTTAGGATTATATTCTTTATTTATGTAGGCAATTAACGCACTGTTTATCACTCAAGGGTCAGCTATCCAATATTCCATTAATAAAAAGATAAACCTCACGATTTTGAAACTTTTCTGGTTCTTTTTCCCGTGTCAAAATGAAGTGTTGTATTTGTCATGCGGCGCTAACACATCATAAAATGTGTAGTATATCTTAATAAGATTCAGTTTAATCTCTTTATATAACACGAATATGTACCAAATTGTTTAGGCGATGAAAGTGTCAAAAAAGAGCTGTTTTATTGCAGTTTCCACATACGTCAGGAAGTCAGAGATACAGTTACAAACTTGTAATTGTCCGTGCTGCACTGTGGAGTTAGGGTCAATTCAATTTTGATGAATTGGCGACTTAAATTCGCTATAGGTATCTTTGATGGTTATATAAAGAAACGACATTTCACATTTACTTTGTCTATATAGACTGGCATCGTGGAAGCAAATGCCGAAATGTCAGAAATAATATTAATGTTAGAGTTTGTCCATGACATTGTGTGACAAACTCCTCATCTGCCGGTATACGTTTTATTGAATGCTGACTTTCTAATGAATCAAACACAAACATACTGATCCATGTCTAAAACACTATCCCAAAACCAAAGTAAAAACTGTGAAAACTGGCATATTTAGCTGAGCGAGCGAACTTCCACAAGGGAAGCAAGGCTGGGTGCTCCGGAACGGTATGCATCTTATGCCTAGCTATCTACACATGCCAGGTGTGAAATTAAATTTGATAAATATTAGTATTGATAAAACTGAACTTAATTAGTTCTCCATGGTGCTTGCTACATTGCACGTTACAAACCTTGTATCACAAAATAAAAACATTGTTCCAACAACATAAAAATCATTGTTTCAACAAAATAAAAAATGCATTTATAAATGTATTAAAAATAATACGTATTTTCATTTTAATTCAAACTGATATTTGACTTTTTAGATGTTTAATCCTAAGACCCAGATATATAAACTACAGTACGGACTTTCCGAAAGTTTAACACTAAGCTGACAAATCAATACCTAGTCAGCAGTCAATCTCGGTCCCTCGTGTTAGCTATATTTCTACAGCTTTTCGGTCACTAGCTATACACACCTCAGTGACTCGGCAGCCAAGCTTCTGTTTCTCTTTCTTGAGCTCAGTGTTAAACTTTCGACAGATCTGTATCGTGTACTAGGTCCTAGTTTAATCTTTGGAGTATAGTTTTGGTGTGATACGGTTCTCGGGACACGAAGTGCTTTAATGTTTTATGGTAGTAAGGTCATTGGTAGCATGTCCAGTATTATAAGAACTTCATCAGAATTGATAACATTTTGTCTTTAGTTCATGGGAATTAACATTCCAAAGCGGTTATTAGCGTTTTCTGAAAGATAATATCCAATGTTGGTACAGATTAATTCAATGTACCTAGTAATCCTAAACACAGTTCTAAAATACTGTGGATGCAACTCCAAATTTGCAATTTCAATTTCCATGTGTTCAAAAGTATCTGGACGCTTAAGATAACCGAATAATTCCAGCATTTCGCTTTGTTTCTTTTACCATTTGGATACTTTTCTGTCAGATGTCTAAACCAGTATACATGTGAACATTTCGAAAAAACGAAATACACTGTATGCATAACAACGTTTAAAAGCAGCTATCATCAGTAACATTCACCACAATTTAATAATAAATATAGATTTTAGGAAACCAATACCATTTTTGTATAAAATCTATCAGTATCGATATCCGAGAAATTTCGGTATTGAAATCCAATGCTTTTCAAGAGCTTATTTCAATGTCTCAAGCTTATGGAAAGGTTTAAGTCGGTCTATATCATAAACTGGATTTGCCAATACATGTACTCCGGCCCCTAGGCTTTATGTAACAAAATCATCTGCCAATAACGGCTCCATTCATCTAAAATTGCTTTTTAAGTATCGCGATTTTTAATCGAATCCATTACGTTGGCTCCTGGGTTTTTTTTTTGTTTGTTTTGTTTTTTTGTTTTTTTTTTTTTTTTGTAATAGAAAAGTAAGTTAAACTGCATCTAGCGCAATGATACAAAAGCAAACATAATATGAGAAAGACAAATGTAAGCAGGTCAAGTATAAGAAATGTAGATCCAAAGCATTTACTATAGTACTTGTTTAATGTTTTGTCGATCAAAGACGTTTTGGGTTAATTCTGGAAGGAAAAGCAATTTATCGACAGTACGAACACTGGTCAGTGTCGCGGTACGTGTTTTAAACGATTAGATTATTAGTTGACTGTAGCCTTTCTGAGTTAATGCATTGACCATATATGTTTCTTAAATAAATATGAAGGACAGACCTTCAATGTTTTACTTTGCTTTTGGGAATTGAGTTGTTTTTTGATTTTGAGAAATTGGGTATTACATATAGATGTAAACATTATTATAAGCTAAATTGAATAAGGTGTTTTGCATTATTGTGTAAGCCAGTGAACAAAGAGAGACCCAAATCTGTAGACTTTTGCTCTTTATGCTCTTACTGGAGGTGTTCTGGCTTTATCCAAATGGCTTTTTCAATATTATTTTTCTCGAACATATTTCAACAGAATAAATACTGAAAAATGCAAATTAAGCATATATTTCCACATGTGCATTTTTCTCGTACATTTCCTTTCAATATCACGTGTGGGTTATAATTTATCTAAATATTGATGTATTGATCATGCAATGATGTCATCGCCGGTCTATATTCATTTTTTATCTTTTTTCTTCGAGGTGGTAATAATCAAATTAAATTCCAAAATGTTCGTAATGATAAATTAAACCATGCGTTGCTGCTTGCATGCTGAACATGCAGAAGACCATTTTGACCACGTGATCTTCTGTCGTCTGCGTGCTAACACGTTACATATCGTTTTCTTTGAAGTAAAGAAATTAATTTCCAACCTCATTGGTCACAGATCAGGTAAAGTCACAAACAAAAAACTTCGAGAATTAGTCATGTTATCTACCCATCCAAATGTAAAATCTCACATTTCTGTAATTCTTTTAAAAATCAATGACATTTGCACTATTTAGCGTAGAAATTCATACACCATGTTAAGGGATCATCTCTCTAAATAATTTTCGCACCTGCAATATGAACAAAAAGACTTATTTAATTGTAACTATTTTATCTGAGAAACTGTTGGCGGTCACTCATGGTATAATATACCGTCAAGATTTTAAACAATACTAACTGATTTAAACTGACTTTGATTAAAAGAGTCAGTAATTCAGAAAACAGTGATATTATTATGGAACATAGAACAAAAGAATATTTGACTGCCGTGGGTGGCTTGAAACTTAAACAGTTACATTTTAATCTAGTGAAGTCTACGTTACACCTGTTTAATTATCAAAGAGTAACTCAAGTAATTGATTCTTGATTTTTTTTTAAATTTTAAACTTTTCCGAAGTTGAAATGTTAAAAATTATCAGATTTATATTAATTCAGGTCTTTCTTTATTTCTACTATTTTTGCTTCATTTGTGTAAATTATACACTTTTAAGATTTATTTTTAACGTATTAAAAGTTCTATCATGTTAACATTTCCACTGGGTTTTTTTAAATGATGATGCAGCACATTTAAGAGCAAAAAACCAATCAATGTGAAAGTTCTTAGCGAGGAACGCATATCCCTTAAACAATTTCAATCAAGCATTTTTTTTAAATATTTCGTCAAATAAAAAAATTGCCATTTGTTGTGAACAAGTTAGTTGAATGATTTGTCTTGCTAAATGGTGGATATCACGGATAAAAACAAGATATAAGTTTCATTTGGGGGATTTTAAAATACGAATGTAGAAGAAAATTTGCAATTGATATCTTGTATTTGTCAACCGCCAACGTAAATATTCCATCTTTAAAATTTTAATCATTAAATACATTTATTAAATATTGTATATTTTCATATACCATTTTTATTATATTTATAAATGGTGTATGGTAAAATTAAGACCAAGTTTTATTTTTATTTTATTTAAATTACACATAGGTTCCACCTTTCACTGCAAAACTGTACTTTCGTTTTCGTTTTGTTATACCATATTCGTCATGGTTATGACAATGCTGCGGTACTAGTATCTGACTGTTTATAATGCATACATTGTTTTATTGTCTTGCCGTCAATATAATCAGTGACTCATTAAACAGAAATTAGTAAACTAGATACAAATCAGAATTCTGTGATATAATTAAAATTTTAGTAATCTTTAGAGTATTTCTTTACACAGTTTATGTCGCGTGTGTAATGATGTTTCAGTGATTAATTAGTAAACAATTCGCACGTGTCTTTATCTACGTCCATTCACAAATTTTCAGTTTATACATCCA
Source organism: Anadara kagoshimensis (assembly GCA_021292105.1). Classification (NCBI taxonomy): domain Eukaryota; kingdom Metazoa; phylum Mollusca; class Bivalvia; order Arcoida; family Arcidae; genus Anadara; species Anadara kagoshimensis. The sequence goes on from CM037875.1 coordinate 45,609,706, forward strand.
TTTTATGCAAAGATTTCAGTTGCCAGTTATGGTTTACTTTCGGATGTCTCTTAATAAAAGTAAAATAATCATCATGCGACATTTTTAACGGGAAACGAAATTTGAATAATTATTAGAATGTTATAGAATAGACAACTATGTCTGCTCAGTAGGCAATACTATTGTATGAAAAGCATAAAAAACGAAGGTACACTCCCTCATACAACATATTTTTTCAATACCTTGAAAATAAATTTGATTTTATAAATGGTCCTAGCACTACTATTTCGATGGTCGTCTAGTGCCGTAAAATCAACACAGGTATAATATGTAATATACACGAATTTGCAATAAACTTAAAAGCTTCTTCTTGGCACCAACTGACACATCCAAAACACAAAATACAAGCATCTAGGGACAACTGATACCTTTGGATGGACACTGGGACAAAAATCAAGTGGTGTGGTTGAAACATAAGAACTTCAACATCTCACTAGTTATACATTTAAACATGAAACAAGCATATTTCAATTATCCGAAAATCTTTATAATATTTGTATTGTTGTGCTACATTTAATTTTTATAAATAACGCATTAGCACATAACAAATAACGCATTCAAAAGTAGCACATGACAAAATAACGCATTCAAAAGTATGATTTACAATTACACAAACAACTTCTGAAAAGTAAACTCGGCGACAGATTTGCCCATCATTTAAAGTCACCCAAAATTATGCGTTAGAATGACGATCGCCGACGATGAATTTGAGCACATTTATTTTCCAGTTATTTTACAAACGTTAATTTCCTCGTTAGTCAACGCTCTGATTTCTATTAATATTTCATCATGATTGAGTTAATGTTAGCTGTCGTTTTTTACTTGATAACAATATTTGCAAACATCTAATTAAACAGATTATAATTACATTATCAAACCAAAAAACCAAAATATAAATAAAATGGATGTGCATCACGTCCAAACTGACGAAATAAGACTGAAGCACATTATGATAATCTTATGATCTGTAATTCCATTTATAATGTCACAACTTAACAATGCACCAAAAATATTGATAACGGCATATTTATAATTACCACGAGACAACGTTTAATTTTGTCCATAAAACTGACAATTTTCTTCCTTTTTAAAAAATGAGATTTTTGTTTGTTCGATTTTTCATTTGGTAAAGTACTTTTTATCCGAGTATCCATATCTGTTTCTCTGACAACGATCCACCAACTGGAATTAGTACATCCCTGTGTTTAGATATGCAAAAGTTATTTGTTTAAATTAAAATGTGCATATATCCGGATTGCCATACGGCTTATACATTTTAAAAACCACTACGTTTGTGATTGAACCTAAATTGGTTTGCCTCACTTTTGAGAAAGACTCTTGAAAACGGGATTGATAAACAAAGGTATGTACCGGTCACGACAATGGTCGCATGACCAGGGGATGTGTGAAAAAGAGTAAATTGTCATTTACGATGGTGAACAGAAGTTGCTCAGGTGCAGCAACCGCTTCATCAAAGAACTAAAGCAAAAAATGTTAAATGCCGGTAAATATTCATCTATTATCCACTATGAAAACTTTAATGTCAATGCAAGCAACCAGATTCTCCCTAGCCTAGCAGGTAAAATACTATTGTAAGGGTAAAAAATGAAAATAAAGTAAGTAAGTAAGTAAATATGTATATTTATTTATTGAAACTTTTCTGAAAAAAGTCCTTATACTTAGTAGTATGCATGAAGAATCACTTCAAAGAGTAGTATGTCAACACTCGTTGTATAGGACGAATTAAAACGATATCGCTCCAAATTTGTTTATAACACAACTAAAACCAGAATGCTACAAATGCACCAGAAACATCGCCTGTTTTGATTCATCCGTTCTCATTGTGAAAGTTAGTTTTCAAGTTTTGAAAGGCTTTACTTTGCTTTTGGGATAATCGTCTGGACATGGATGGATATGCTTGTGTTTTGATTTATAAGGTTAAACCGAACGCTGACGCAGATAAAAACTACGCCAGGAATATGACAACAACTCTTTTGTTCTCGCTTTGTGCAGTCGGGGTAGTTCAAAAAGTAATTACATAATCGAGGAAAAAGTTATGTCAGAAGTGGGTTCGAACCCACCCGGGAAGACCCGACTTGCGACCTGAACGCAGCGCCTTAGACCACTCGGCCATCCTGACATGACATACGGTATATTACATGTACTGGGTTAGTCTTCAAACCAAGTTCTCTGAACTCTCTTAGTTTTGGAAATGCTCAACTATCTCCTAAAAGAAAGGGTTCTTTCCTGTTTCATTTTGGCTATTGCCTATCATTTTTCAGGCTGCAAGTTAAAAAGTAAAATATCATTTACGATGCTGACAAAAGTTGTTTAGATGCAGAAAAATCTACTTTATTAAATAACCACAGCTAAATGCTGAACAAATTGGAAATGTACATTTAGTCCGTAACTTTTAAAACTTCAATGTCATAGCAAGCTACTAGACGCTCTCTAGCCTTGCAACTGAATAATGAGTATTGTAAGTGTATATGTGTATATATGAAATGAAAAAATCATCATCGGAGTATATCGGATGAGAGACAGAATAGTTTCAAGAAGTACCTGTAGTGTGCCAACACTGGTTTGTAAAGAAACGGTATCGAAGTAAAATCAATTTGGACATTGGATTGCAATTAATTTAATTAAAACTAGAAGGCGATAAATTCCACCATCTAACGTGTTTGAACCCATCATTTAAAAGTTAAACCATAGCAGCGCTTAAACAGAAGTAATAGGCCTTAATTTAAAAAAAGTAATCGGCTCATCGAGGAAAAGTTATGTCAGAAGTGGGATTCGAACCCACGCCGGGAAGACCCGACTGCGACCTGAACGCAGCGCCTTAGACCACTCGGCCTTCCTGACTTGTTATCTGTATTGTTTAAAGTTCAAAACAGTGGTGTAAGCTTCCAAAACAAGTTCGTTGGGTATAACTGGTGGACTACCTCCCAACTGAATACGTGGTCGTTATTTGCTCTTGGTTGGTAATCAATCACACACGTAACAAGGCTTACATCTACAGGTGTCCTTTTACTAAAAAAAATGTTAACGACATCAAAAGAAAGTTCATCATGAACATCGTTCAATATCATGGCGATCGATTAGACGCTCTCTAGCGTAATGAGTATTGTAAACGTGTAAAATGAAAATAATCACCATCGCTATGTATTGGAGCTCTTCTGAAGGCAAGAACCGTTTCAAGAAGAACCGTTACGCCAACACTGGTTGTTTTGGCTTATTAAAACAATATCAGTGTAGTTAAAAGCAATTTAGAAACTTGTTTACGCTGTGCTTAAACCCTGATGGAGACAAATGACTCCAAATAGCTCCAAATAGCTAATCTGTTCGAATTCATCATTCTTAAAGGTTGCCAGAAGTATGATTTTTCGTGGTCGGTGTGGCAATATTCTCAGTTGCACGTAGTACATGTGTGGCAAAACAGTTTGTTGTAATTCCAAAAAGTAATTGACACTCCGAAGAAAAAAATATGTCAGATGTGGGATTTGAACCCACGCCGGGAAGACCAGACTGCGACCTGAACCTTAGACCACTCGGCCATCCTGACATGACATGTTATGTATAGTTCTCACCCGTGATGTTTGTCTTCAAACCAAATTCGTTGGTCTCTCTTTTTTCGGCGCTGGTCCGTTATCTCCCAGCTGAATGGTTTCCTCGTTGTTTGTTTTTGATTTGCGAACAGTCACTCGTATAGAAAATGTTTTCATTTGCATCCTCTTCTTAATTTTTAAACGTATTTCGGAGTTCATCTACCGGAAGTAGCGTGTCACTATAAAAACTTCAATGTCAACGCAAACGACTAAAATTTCGATAGTATTGAATACTAGTAGTAGTATTGTAAGTGTATGAAAATATAATCTTTATTGCCTCCTCGCGGGAGAGTAATAGAATAAGAAGAAGATGATATTTACATACAAAAATACAAAAAGATAGAAAACTTTCTATATTATATACATACTTGATAAAGTTTTGGTAACTCGGGGGGGGGGGGGGGGGGGTGGGCTGTGTATGTATTGGCAAGCGTATGAAAAGGAAAATAATTATGTATATAGAAACTTTTTCTGAAACGTCCTTATAATAACAGCATGTACGACAGAATAGTTTCCAGAAGTATACCAACATTAGTTTTACGGCCATGAACCTCCCCTTCGAAGCTTCTTTATGATATACGAGTAGCTATAGTTTATGTAACCAGAGGTCGACAGATGACACATCCGTGTTTTATGATTCGTCCTGAACTAAAACTCGAAACCTGACGCAGACGCCGGGGTATCAGTTACATCAGGAGCATGGTGCTCAATAGCTCTGAAGCACTTAGTGCATGCGACTGAGGTGAGGTAAAAAAATGACTTGTCGTTATTCAAAAAAGTAATTGAATCATTCAATCAAAAATTCTGTCAGAAGTGGGATTCGAACCCACGCCGGGAAACCCCCACTGCGACCTGAACGCAGCGCCTTAGACCACTCGGCCATCCTGACATGACAAGTTATCATAAATTTCTCAACTACAATGTAGTCTTCAAACCCCTGAACTAAGTTATCTGAAATTTTTATTTCGGTGCTGGTCAAAAATAGGTTCGTCGTTTGTTGCTTGATTCGCAAGAAGCCACATTCGTAACAAGAAAGACTTTCTTTTTTGTCCTCCTCGAAATTTTGCCTGAAAAAATAGCCGTTTTGACATTTGTATGAAAAATATCTTTTAAAAATTTACATACATGTAGAATTATGTGTGGTATAAAAAGAAATATTCTGTGACACTACCGTGACTAGTAAAAAGGCGCTATCGCCCTTTCAATATTTAGAGGCTAAGAACGGATCTAAACTTAATTGTATACAAGTGGTATTGTGGACATTCTCTCTCAAAATCGTGTAAATATTTGCAAATCAAAATCAAACATACTAATCCATGTCCGAATAACAATCCAGAAGCAAAGTAAAAACTTTGGAACTGACAAGTCAGGTTAGACACGTGAACTTCAACCAGGAAAGTAAGGCCGGGTGCACCGGAAGGGTAAGCACCTGTGATACCAAGATACATGTACTTATACACAACACAGTTTTCCATAGTAAAAAAAATAAAGGTATCCTTTAGATCTCTACTTAGATGTAATAACCATGGTTATACATATCTCTCAGTTATGGTTCTCCGACATTAATTGCAGTAAATATTCAAAATGGTAAAGTCAGTGTTTGGAGTCCTGTGATTCTGATAACCAAAAAATGACCATCAGCAAATAAATAATAATAAACATTGTGATGTTTTGACTGCAAGATAGTTAAACAGATTAGTAATTTTATTTTTTATTTATTTTATTTATTTTTTATTATTTTTTTCCAAGTTTTTTTTACATGTAAACCAAAAAGAGTGTGATCAGTTTGGTATACGACCGTTCCCCCGTTTTACTCCTTACGTTACCTACACTGAAATATGACTGTTGAATAGATACGATTTTTAACAACACTATTTAAACAGTTTCCTAGAGGAGCTTATCTTATTTAATTTTTCAGAGTGCATCTAACAATATACTGAATCAAATGCTTTTGTAAAATCTAGAATAACAGACAAACATGCCGGGACGTTTTAACATTTTCTGATTATTTATGCAATCCGTACATTAATTAATGGTCCAAGGGAAGTAACTGGTATAACACTATCAAAGGTCACCTGACTATCACGTGATATGCTAACAAATTTGTTTAACTTCCTGTTCATATGTTTTTCCAATGTGTATTTGTAAACAGAAAATAGCTTGTTTGTGAGACACAGTTTGTTACTAAATTTTTACTATGTAAATGAAAAGCCAAAGCATCTGTGTAAAAAACTGAAATGGCAGCCAGGGAAGTGAAAGTTTGTCTACTCGGGGTAAGTTTTTAGTTGTATCACCAATCTCAAAATAATCAGATAATTTATCAGAATGTTGTGATAAAATTTGATAAATATTCAACTTTTCAGAGAGTACTTTAAAGTTAAATCAGGGTAAAATTAAGTACAATATTTAAAATTAAATAAAATTATAAGGAAAATCTTGACTTATTTTAATGTCTGCTCTCAATGGATCACTTTAATTATTGTAAAATAACATTATTAAAGGTGATGTCATCATTGGTGGTGTGACATGCATTGCACATATTACCAACATTGTTACACAATGGTGTTTTCCTAAGATTACTGCTGAATATAGGTCGTTATTTTCTTTTTTTTTTAAATTGGACACCAAAAGTTCTAAAAGTTAACCAAACTTAAATATTACATTTAAGAGCATATATATTATATAACATCTTGCTATTCAAAATTTTAAAGCAACTTGTGTAAGAACATGTATAAACAGTTCCTATAAGACGTCACACTGTCCACTTTCCAGGTAAAGTAGCGGCCATTTTGGTAGGCATTAGAAGCTGAGTCTTGTTAATTCTTTCTAAAATATAGTGTATAAAATTGATTGTCACATCATTGTTACGGGGACAAAAATCTTATAAGATATAACAAATCAAAGTAAAAACATTGGCGATTTCATAAATTTAAAAACTTTATTGATACCCCGATTACTTTTTGAAAAATAATAATTTAAAGATGATCAAATTTGGTTAAAATAGATAGATAAATGATATAGATTGCCTATCAAAATGGCAACCACTCTACTGAAAAATTTGTCTGCTAGAGGTCCATGGGAACTATCTATAAACAGTTTTGTCAAGTTTGTAAAAACACCATTAAGATAGCTTGGAGTTCTCCATATACATTTCTATTGAACACTTTATAATTTATTTATGTTAATTAAAGAAAATTGGAAAATTGCAGTGGCGGAACCATGACTTGAATTTTAGTGGTCAAATTGAGAAATTTTAGTCATTCTCCCCAGAGCAAACTACCTTTATTCACCTCAGTAGTAATTTTAGGCAAACAAAATCACTAATGATAAAGATAAATACTGTCTAGGTTTCCACAATTTAAAAATTGTTAGTAGCCAAATTTCCAAAAATTTTGAAAATATAGTGCTTTTTAAAGTAAATTTTCACAAATTTGCTGAAATAGGTTACTTTTTGAAAGAATTTCTCAGAAACTAGTAGCCAATGGTGATTTTGGCTACCAGAAATGGAAACATAGTACTGTAAAGTAGCACCTTTAATTGTTTTTAAGACAAAATTTACAGTTAAACATTGTTATAATGCCTCTTAAAATATTTGCCACCTTGTTTATCACCAATGTTTTGAAGTCACAAGTCTATATCATTTATGTTTTCTTTATAAATCTCTCTGTTTATTCTAAAACCCCATTGATAATTGCAAAAATTGACTGAGCAAATGATGGCAATGAATTAAGGTTTTACTTTCTATAATTGGGCATGATATGACCATCTCTTGTAACTTATCAAGTAAGAACTGCAATATGGAGAGGTTTCTTTCTGGTATAAATCAAGTTTTGTCTTTTTTGTAGGAGTCAGGTGTTGGGAAGTCCAGCATTGTTATGAGATTTGTGAATGACACATTTAAATCAGCATTAGAAAGTACAATTGGGTAAATATATATATATATATATATATATATATATATATATATATATATATATATATATATATACATGTATATACTGAACATGTATAGATCTAGTATTAGTTACATAGCTTGGACCAAAATTAAAACATTGATTGCTGAATAAAAACCAGTGACACTAAGATAACCTGCATATGACATTGACTTTATATTTTGACTTACCGGTAAGTTATTTGAGGATTCTGATTTTTTTAATTGGAGATATATACAAATAACATGTAGAGTAATGTATTCAAGTTATCCATGAATATTTAGAAAAAGGACATTCAAGTTATCAAAGTTTTTCTCTATATGTAACATATGTAGGGTGACCATTTCAAGGTAAAAATTTACTAGCATTGCAAACTGTATACATATACATGTATAAAATTAGATTTTTTGATTTATTTTTAGAGCATCTTTTATGTCCAAAAGAATAAATGTAGATGGGAATCATTATGTATTCCAGATATGGGACACTGCAGGACAAGAAAAGGTATTGAATATAAACCATTATGGTTCTGCTCACATTCTCTATAGGCCTGGGCAATATATAACATTATATTAATGATGTCCATGGAACAATTATACAGATTTAGTGTTCATTCTACACGGGTTATGTGTCAGTAATATCTTCTTTTGCCAAATGATCCTATTGTTAAGGCCTTAATTTGCCATATTTAACATTAAACAAATGCAGAAATATTGAGATTAGGGTGTTTAGAGGAAAGTTTTTGAAAGTTGCCCCTGAAATATCCTAGATTGAACACTGTACAAAAGTTGATAGAAATTTAGTACTAGTATGCAGTAAGCAGGGATTTTTCTGACCTTTTTGGGAAAAGGACCTTGGGATGAAATTGGGAAAGTGCTCAACAAAAATGTAATTTTGGGAAAAATCACAACAACATATTAGAAATTCTAGACCACTAGAATACTGGTAATTAAACAAATTATATCGGTGTTCACAGGAAAATAGCGCTGTCTCTTTTGTCTCTATATAAATCATCCAGCAAAATGTGGGTTAATATAGATTGATATCGTTATCAGAACAAGATATCCTCCGAATATGATGTTGATGATCTTGTGAAAAAAAATTTTCACAAAAAATTGATAAACATAGCCAATTGGGAATTTTTTACTACAGAATTGGGAAAAATGTATGTTTTTTGCATTGGGAATGGGTCCCTTTACCGGACCCTGTGGATACCCAGAAAAATCCCTGGTAAGTCATTTATAAATTATTGAGTGGTTGGTTCTTCACATTTCATTTCTTTTTATTTTAAGTCTACACAACAGGAAAGGCTTTAACTCAATAATTAAAAGCCTGTCTATAAAAGTAACAATGATATCCAAACCTGTATAATTTTAATTTATTAAGATTGCCCCAGGGCACCAATTTACACAGGTTTTATTAGGGCTTATAAAGCAAACAAAACTATTACCTTTTGCCTTTTGACTAATGAGACTCCGTGGCAGGATGGTCTATGTCAATTTATAGATCTATCCCACTACTTAGGTTCAAATCCCAATTTAGATATTCTAGTGTGAGAAAGTGTGTTAGTTTTTTGCCAAATATCATGGTTTTCTGGTTTTCTCCAGATACTCTTTGACAATCTCAATATAAGTGAAATAAACATATCTAGAGTGCAAAACACTAGTCCAGCCAATCATCCTTTACCAATGTATTCGCTCAATTACTTTGGTGATAAATTATACAGTAAACATTTTTGTAGTTAATATCAGTGTTCTTATAAACTTTAAAGGAATAAGGACTCTACAGACCCAGAACTAGTAAATGCTTGTTACAGACCAGGGCTGGGTAATTCCTTATTTAATACATAAGTGCTAAGTATTAGTAGCAGTTAAGAAGGCTTCAATCTACCCTGCCCAGAACATTACAAAACTGATATAACAAGGTTTTATTGTATATGACTGTACACATTTGCCTTTTCCATCAATATTATGTATTGAAGTTTCTTATAAAATGTCTTACTTTTTATTACAGTACAGGTCATTAGCGCCTATGTATTATAGAGGAGCTGCAGCAGCCATTATAGTCTATGATGTAACCAGAGAGGTAAGTGGGTCTTTGGCTTGTTTGATTACAGAATGTTTATACTCCTTATACTTTTATAATACACTCTAACACTGCAGTTACAACTTTTTTTTTACGGATTTTGTTACAATACAGGTACCGTAGCATAAATATCCATATATAGTTTAAAAGGTTTTTTTTATGAAATTTCTTTCCAAAGGCAAATGTTAAAACTTTTTCATAAAATATTTTGGTGGACTGAATGTGTAGGTGGATATGTGTGGTTAAGGTTTCAGACCCATGATTTAAAGGTTTTGGGGGTAAACCGCATCCAAGCTGTATGGTATGTTCTTTGGTATGTCTTTGAACAAGACATTTAATTTCACATTACTCCAGTACACCCAGCTGGTAAATTAATGGGTATCAGAAAAATTGTGGAAGTTCAACTTTGTAGGGGACTATTGTCCCAATCATGGGGTAGTATTGGTATTGTTTTCTCAATCAATTCACATCATTGAAAGTAAGATAGGTGGGAGTCTGGATACTGTAGATTACTTTAATATTGCGAGTATCAAATTCAGCGTACTTACATCTGAGCTTCATTTCGCGAATACGTGTATTCGCGTCCACAATCCAGGTTCATATTTAATTTCGCGTCCACTTCGTGACAGCTATATAGTTATCTACCTTTCTTTAGGCTTCTTGTTTTGTTGATCGTTTTTTAATGTTCCATAGTCACTGTAAACGGTTGAAAGGAATATTTAATTCAGCCTCGTCAGTCAGTGTTTAAAGGGAAAATTCAATAGAACCTTGTAAGTTACGGTGAAGTTTCGTCAAGACTTTTTTGTAAACCGTTGAAAGGAAACGTTAAGCCTGTTTAACCGGAAATTTCAATAGACCCTTGCAAGTTATGGCGAAGTTTACGATTTACTTAATTGCATCTATAATGGCATACTTTTATGACTGTCATAGTCGGTTGCTGCTATGTTTTAAATTTGATTAATAAATTTTGCATTTCTGGGAATATTCGCGTGATATTTGAATTTGCAACTGAGAGTCCTTGCGAAATTACGCATTAATAAATCTCTCACGATAAAAAAGTAATCTACAGTAGCTTATAGGCTTTGGATAGACTTTTAAGCTTTTTATATGTTAAGGTGACATACTTTTTTTGACAGATCGGAATTGAGCATAAGATTGTTTTCATTTGATATTTTGTAGATTATTTAAACCTTCAATCGGGCAAAAAATTACAAATGTGTTTGTTAACATAGGAGGAAAGGGGATTGAAATCCGTTAAACTTTGCGGGAGGTTTTTGGAATAAGGGAGATAAATCTAAAACTTTTACAGATTTAGGTAAATTGGTAGTTTAAGTGTTTGTTTATATTTACAGTCAACATTTAGAACAGTTAAAGACTGGATAAGAGAGTTACAGAAGAATGCTACTACAGATATAGTACTAGCTATAGCAGGCAATAAATGTGATCTGGAAGACTTGAGGGAAGTCAGATTAAAAGGTACTGTAACTAATAAATGTACTTTTAAAAATCACTATGGTAACTCTAGTTGGATATAGTTACAGTAGAACACTAACACTTGAGAGGTCAGCTTAAAAGTATGTTATTTACTGTATTGTCAGAATGGTCTTCATGGCTATTTGGTCAGTAATAATAGAGACTTTTTTTCTATTTTAGGGTTGGTTGGTTGAATGTTGCTTAACGTTGCATCAGCAATTTTTCAGCTATTCGCAATGAGAACTATTTTATTAATCTCTATGGATTAATCTATGCACAAGTTCGTGTATGCGTGTGAAGTGGGAGTGTGTTTTATGGTCTATCTTGTACTAGCACACACTCAGGACAACTTTAACGTGCTAGCTTACAGAGTCAGTAAGCCGCACACAAGCGTACCACTCCCCCAGTCACATTATACTGATACCAGGTGAACCAGTAAAGGCCAATGGCAAGGAAAATTTGCTTTCCCACCTGTTGTCTAAGCTTCTTTTTAGGGACTTCAGTGGCTAAGTGGTCTTAAACAGGCACTTGAGGATCACAGCCCCTCTCACTGAATCCCACACAGGCACATTCTAGTGTAAAATATTTTGTTATATCAACTGCCTAAGGTAAAGTAGTTTTCTTCAAGCACTCCAGTGTTCTTCACAAACTAAGAACTGACTGCCTCAATATAAGTATAAGTATTACTGGGGTGTTAAACTATTTTACTCTACTCTACTCCCTTCACAATCGTTGATTCTAAATCCACTGAAGTAGAACCATTGTCTCTATTATTTAGTTAATCTATAGAAATTAGAACAAAATTCAATGTTTCAATTCTTTCTCATACATATACATTTATGTATTTTGTAGATGTTGAAGAATTTGTCAGTCAGATTGGTGCTATATTTGTAGAAACAAGTGCCCTTAGTGCTGTTAATGTTCCTGATTTATTTGTTAAAATTGGTAAGTAGTTTTGATGAAAGGTTTTTGAAAGGCGCCTTGATGACTGTGTGGTCTAAAGTCCATGCCTATGGATCACAGCTCCTCTCACTGCTTTGGTCCACTAGGACTGATCTTTGCATGAAGGTTTGTTTTGATGAAAGCCTTGTGAAGGGGGCCTTGATGACTGTGTGGTCTAAAGTCCATAATTATGGATCACAGCCCCTCTCACTGCTTTGTAATAAGTTCTGCTAAGACCTATCTTAGCATGAATGTTTGTCAGTTTACTTGCCCCATATCAATGGTTTTCTCTGGCCACTTCAATTTCTTCCACCATCCCTAAACTGACCATCTCAATATAATTTTAAATTCTTGAATAGAACATAAAGCTCCATTACTCCAATCCATTCAACTCGGAAGACGGATAAATACTGAATTTGTATAAAATTGTTTATTGAACATCAGTACATGTATTAAGAAAATTAGGTAAGTAAAATATTTAAACACTTAAATTACTACTTTATTACTCAGGTCCTGTTTGAAACTAGAAAAACTGTGAGCAACAAGCTCACAAAAAATACCCCCACTCCCCCCACATAAAAAAATCCATCAGATCAAATTTCTAAATAGGAGGTGCACATCTACATTATATCACAAAGATTGTGTGAAAGTTTCATGAAAATCCATTGAAGGGTTTAGGAGGAGTTGCGGATAAGAGATAGGTACCCTAAGGTGTAACGGAAGGACGGACGGACACACGGATGGACACCCTTATCACTATATACCCCCCACTTTTTTTTGAACCTGTATATAAAAGCCACCTGCCCATAAAGGCCACTTTTACTGGTTCTCTTGGGTGGCCTTTATAGACAGATTTGACTGTATTGTATACTTACTTAAATAGAATAACAGTATTTTTAGTCCAGTCAATTACTTACATCGCTGTTTCCATTCTTGGTAGCCAAATTCGCCATTGGCTACTACTTTCTGAGGAATTCTTTCAAAAAGTAGCCTATTTTAGCAAATTTGTGGAAAAATACTTTAAAAAGGACTATATTTTTACAAATTTTGGAAATTTGGCTACTAATTATTTTAGATTTGTGGAAACCTAGCTATTTGAAATAAAACTAATGAGCTTTAAATCATAGACAATTCTTTTGTTCCTATTAAAATATGACAAGTAGTGGTACCATCATTTTCATAATTGAAAAATAAAAAACATTTAAAAAATACTTTTGAACAAATTAGACAATTTTATATTTTCAATTTTTCAGCCAAAAAGTTACCTGTGGATAACACATATAACCATCGAGCAAGTAGTACATTAAATTTGAGACAGTCACGGACAAGTGATCAGCCAAAGAAGTCGTGTTGTATAGGACAGAACAAGAGAGACAACTCTTGACCAAAGATATGTTCATAGATACACATAATAACATTCCATAATCAGTGTCTTTCATTCATTTTATACTTTTATATATATTTATGTGTATTTAATTTTAATTCTATTTTATGTGTATTTTTTAAATTCTGTTCTAAATTAATTCATTGTTAGTTGTATGAAATTTTATTCCTCGATGCACGTTCTATAAGCAAGGCATGACTGAACTTATATAAGTTTGACTAATGAGTTAATATTTTTGCAAGGAAATAAAACAATTATTAGTTAGTGTTGATTCTTTTTTAAAGAAAAATTAGAATCAATGCTTTTACGGTAATTATATTTTGTTGCATTCAAATTAAACATTTAACACTGAAATTATTTTGATTTTTTATTATGCAATACTTTAACATAGAACTGTGTGTAGATATTGATGTAAATGTAGATAAAAAAAACAAATCATGTATTTTGATATTTATTGATGAAATATTGTAAACTGGTGCTCGATCCGCACTTACCCATCATGCCATTAGGTTTATTTCTTCACAATATAATTATATTCTTTAGTATTTTTGTTGTGAGGCAACACCAAAGAGCTAATGTCTTTATGACAAAACAACCATGTGGAAGGTTTTTAATTTGTACTCGGACAAATGTTAAAGATGTAGCAGTTAAGTTAGCAGGGGAGATAAGCTGTTGTTCTGATAGTTTTTAGCTCACCTGGCCAAAGGCCATGTGAGCTTATGGCATGGCGAGGCGTGCGTGCGTCAGTAAACTTTAATCTTCTCCTCCGAAACTACTGGGCCAAATGAAACCAAATTTGCCATGGAAGGTCCTTGACAGAGTCTAACTATAGTTTGTTCAAATCATGACGATCAAATATCCAAGATGGCCGCTGTTACTAAAAATAGACAAAACCTAAAAAAATCTTCTTCTCTTGAACCACTCATTGGAGGCAAAAACTGATGTGATATTTGGAATCTACATAGTCTTAACCTTTAAGTTTGTTCATTTCATGAAATTTGGTTTAAAAACAGGTTACGCGTTTTTGCGTTTAAATTTGCAAAAATCGTAAAATATTTTAAAATTGTTATAACTTCACTATATGACCAGATAATGACATGGGGTTTTCAGTTTTGACATATTCTTGTAATTACCTTCAAAATGGTGTCAAGGTCAATTATGAAGGTCATGACCTAATTTTTTACCTTTCTAATATTATTTATTATCTCGAAAACTATAAACTTTTTATATAGGCATGTATATTAGAATATTGTTGGTATTGAAGTAATGATTATTTTGATATATAGATTAAGGTCATTGGTGCAAAGGTCAAGGTCACAGATGCGAAAGAAAACTGAAATGGTTCATTATCTTGAAAACTATTAACTTTTTTGTATAGGCATGTATATTAGAATGTTGTAGGTATTGATACAACAATCATTTTGATGTATAGAAAAAGGTCATGGGTCCAAAGGTCAAGGTCACAGTAGCAAATCAATACCAAAAAGGTTAATTATCTTGAAAACTATAAATTTTTTGTATAGGCATGTATATTGGAATTTTGTCGGTATTGATGTAACGATCATTTTGATATATAGATTAAGGTCATTAGTTCAAAGGTCAAGGTCACAGATGCGTAAGAATACTGAAATGGTTCATTATCTTGAAAACTATTAACTTTTTGTATAGGCATGTATATTAGAATGTTGTAGATATTGATACAACGATCATTTTAATGTATAGAAAAAGGTCATGGGTCCAAAGGTCAAGGTCACAGTAGCAAAACAATACCAAAATCGTTAATTATCCCGAAAACTATAAACTTTTTGTATAGACATGTATATTGGAATGTTGTTGGTTTTGATGTAACGATTATTTTGATTTATAGATTTAGGTCATTGGTTTAAAGGTCAAGGTCACAGATACGAAAGAATACTGAAATAGTTCGATATCTTTAAAACTATAAGCTTTTTGTATAGGCATGTATATTTGAATGTTGTAGGTATTGATACAACGATCATTTTGATGTATAGAAAAAGGTCATGGGTCCAAAGGTCAAGGTCACAGTAGCAAAACAATACCAAAATTGTTAATTATCTTGAAAACTATAAACTTTTTGTATAGGCATGTATATTGGAATGTTCTTGGTTTTGATGTAACAATCATTTTGATATATAGATTTAGGTCATTGGTTTAAAGGTCAAGGTCACAGATGCGAAAGAATACTGAAATGGTTCATTATCTTGAAAACTATTAACTTTTTGTATAGGCATGTATATTAGAATGTTGTAGGTATTGATACAACGATCATTTTGATGTATAGAAAAAGGTCATAGGTCCAAAGGTCAAGGTCACATTAGCAAAACAATACCAAAATCATTTATTATCTCGAAAACTATAAACTTTTTATATAGACATTTATATTAGAATATTGTAGGTATTAATACAACGATCTTTTTGATGTATAGAAAAAGGTCATGGGTCCAAAGGTCAAGGTCACGGTTGCAAAACAATACCAAAAAGATTCATTATCTCGAAAACTACGAACTTTTTGTATAGGCATGTATATTAGAATATTGTTGGTATTGATGCAATCATCATTTTGATTTATAGATTATGGTCATTGGTTCGAAGGTCAAGGTCACAGATGCGAGTAGCAAGTTTCATAAATATCTAAATATCCACATCAGAGTTATTGCTACTTAAATGTAGTATATATTGTGTTTTTGTGCTGTTAACGGCCCAGGTGAGCGGTACAGGCCCTATTGGGCCTCTTGTTGTTGATTGTTAAAGTGTGGTGTGTTAAGTTTGGTTATGGATTTTACAGTAATAAGCTTACTGATATATTTGTTACTTGGCAGGGGATTGATATTTAATTTCATTCATTTACCGTATTTAAAAAGAATTTTTATTTAAGCCAATTTAACAAACCAGGGCTTATTTAACTTTTGTAAGGTAAAACACTAAACATTGTTTCTCATAGATGTTCAGTTTTACTTTACTCAGTTTAAGAATTGCCTTTATTAATTTTTGTAAAGTCTAAGAAAATGGTGCACTTGTTGAAAGTTCCTCAAATTTAAAAATGATAGAACTTTAGAATTATGTCGTTGTAATTCAAACCGTGTTTGAATCCATGTATAGGAATCACATCACTGTGACTGTCCATCTCACTACCACGTCTATCTGGTAATTTTTATCCTGGTCATTACTCATTGCTGCTTTGGAATATAAATCATTCCTCTGGTCCTAGGCTGTATTATGACCTTGAAGGTCATGAATCAAGGACTACTTATACATCAAGCTTAGCTTTCCATATTTGGGGTTACAGGGTTAGGGGTTTATGTCCCTCTTGGATAATTCCAGTTTCTTTTTGTTATTTTTACTTCATTTACTTCACTTTTCATTTTCTGTTTGTAATTGTTTGTCTTATTCTTCTATAACTATATTTTAGAATATTCAAGTTTGTTGAAATAGTTTTTTAAATGCTCAAGGTTAGTTAAGTGTGTATTAAATCATGAAATATCGGTTTTGTTTGATCAAAAACAATTAAATTTACACCAAGGTTTTTTGCTAAGTAAATAGAATCATGAAGAAGTCTTGATTGACAGGTTTAGAAAAGAGCTTTGGCCTCCTGTGACAAATTTTGTTTAATATAATGTATAATTATGTAAAATGTATCCTTATTATGTATAACAATGCAATATTAATAGACTTTTCATTCCATCTTATGTTGAATTCTTTTGTACATTAAATATCAAATTGACATGTAAATTTCACTGGGCTATTACACAGTTACAAACTTGTGCATATCATAACTATGTATATATTATTTCTAAAATTGTCATTGCCAAAATATAAGATGGTTGTATTTTACCTACTGATGTAATGTAATACATTGTAGTTAAACTGCTTGGCATTTCTCGAAAGTTACCATAAGTTTTTTGTTGGAAACTGTTTTAGGTTTCCATGTAAAGTTCATGAATTATGCAACAACGAATATAGACTTATCATTATTTTACTGGTATAATATGTAATTTTACAAGTATGATTTCATGCATTTTTTCTTGTGCTGAAATATACATGTAGACTTTTTATTTATCCAATTACTTGTATGTTTTTTAAAATGATAAAAACTAGCAGTGCTATTATGCTTGTAATGTTTACCAAACCTTGATTGTAAATGACTGATAACAACCTTTTCCTGTTTTATTAAATTTGCCTTTTAGTAATACTTCATTTTGTTCCAACTTGTTTCGTTTTTAAAAAAATTTTGGTTACATAAATTAACAAAAGTGATATATTTTAGACCCCGAATTCAAAATGGTAGAAATTGTACAGTATGAATACACTACTTACTGCAGAACATAAAAAAAATGATGGGTTAGTTTTGCACCAGTTCTATCACCAAGTCCACTGTGTTGCATTCATGCATGGTTAATTTAGTATATGCTTTTAAGATATTCAAAATTTGAGCCCTAATGTTTAAATACATTTGTTTATTTGCAAGGAAAATGTGTCCTGTAATATATTTTCACTTGAAAATGTGCATGAACGAGTGTTGTTATATATTTGAGTATAACAGTAATGTTACCATGTGTAAATGAGTTCCAGTGCTGTTTAACTTTATATATTGTTTAAAAGGAACATGTAGAAATGTAGAAAATCAGAATACCTATATAACCATGTCATAATATACACATGATACAAGTGCATGTATAACTAGAAACGTAATATCGTTAAAAATTGGCTATTGTGGGCTATTGCATTATGTCTTCATCTGTCATGCATCATGTGTAAACTTTTTATAATCTTGCCCGAATTTAATTATGATGTCGAGGTGAAAGGGTAGTTCAGAGTTGATCAAATGAAGGGGTTATGCCCTCTTGTTTATTTAGATAAATTATTATTATACATGTACAATTGATATTTGCTCAAGCGTAAGATGGTTTAACCTGTTTCCAAATACATGTAGTTCTAACTAGTACTGGTGGACTGTATAAGAAGAAACATTAGCGGTAGGAATTATCATGGTTTTGATCTTCTAAACTATTTGGCTGTAAGTAATTTTCATGGTTCTGACTGTAGGTAAAGTGTACCAAAGGAAATAAAGAATTTTTGCTGAGAAGATATATTTGCGATACAAGAGTTTCCGTGAAAATGAAAAATATATTTTTCTCGTGAATGTTTCTTCTTATACAATATCATATTTTATACTTTTGATCATAGTTGTCAATAAAAATGTATTTATCAATAAGGCGAATATCTTAGATTCAATTATATTTTTTGTAAGCTACCATTAAACTTTTCCAACATCCCTTTCAAGAGGTTCATTTTTAGGAAATATATGGAGGTTATTCTGCCTTATTCAATTTCAAATACCAGTACACAGTTACTACTTACCCTTGTATAACACCTGACATCAACTCCTTGGTGGAAATTTGTATGTTTAACTTAATTTGCCATTTTTCAAAGTTTTACTTTGCATTATAAATTGTGATTTGAACATGGATTGGTTTGTTTGTGTTGGGTTAAGTAACATATAGCAACATCTCTGCTTAAAAAGTAGAAGGCAATAAGCATGAACCTCAATGTACCAGAAAAACCAAACAAAAGATATCAAGACAAAAACCAAACCATATAAGATTATAATCACCCGTAAACAATTAGTTTTATATACCCTGTGTAAACCATTATTGTATAACATTCCATTAGTATCCCCAAGTCTTCAGGTATATAGAGCAATAATTTAAAAACTTTAGTTATTTATTTATTATGAGTCTATATTTTGTAAAAACAAGAAGTATTTGTATTTGTGTTTATTTTTGCATGCTAGTGCATATTTTGATATCTTTTGAGATCTCGGATTAACTGTCTGGATGTCTCTTGTTATCTTACCTTGATTTGAAATCATATCATAGTCATTCACACTTTCTCATGGATTTTATATATATGGAATAGTTACTTAATTTACTCTTGTTTTATATTTTACTCTTGTTTTCTGTTTCATTCTTGTTGATATCTTAAATGAGCAAAAACATCGACCTGTCTGCATGACCCTTAATTTAAATATTTATTCTGGGCCAGTAAATTTATATATAGGGAACATAAGTGTTTAATTTGTCTACCTAATGAAAAACACTACAATCAAACCTGTCTATAAATGCCACCAAAGGAAACCATTAAAAGTGGCCTTTATATACAGATTTAAATAACATGTCGAATAAAAAGCAATTAAGATATTTATCGATTTTACTGGCCATGCCCACAATGTTCCGACAAAGGGTGCCATCACGGTACCAAAGCAGCGTCACGGCAATTAATGACGTACTAGTATCAGTGACTTCATTAAACGACGCAATTCAGGCCGAGTTTACATTCTTTTAGGGTATAAATCAAGCATGCCAGGCCTTTGTCAGAACATTGTGGGCGTGGTCAGTGATACGTCAATTAGACAGGTCAATGTTGTTTGCCTATGTCTAATATTTAAAATCATGACAAAATTGAATTAAATGTCTAAGTTGTAAAGATGAGTTAAGGAGGTTTATCAGTGTACCACATGATTAATATCCATGACAATTTTGCGGAACATTTCAGAAATGTTAACATTTGAAATTCCCCTTATAACATGGTTTTTACAAGGCACCTTTAACAGACAAATCCATATCCATTACAAATGTGTTTCACATAAAATGTGATTAGTATCAGGTGGTAGACTGGTGAATATATATATATACAGACAAACCTTATTTAAAGGCCACCTCTATACATGGGCAATCTGCTTTTAACAGCCAGTTAATCATATATATAAATTTTATCTTAATTGCTCTTTATTTATGTTATATGAATCTGTATTTAAGGGCCAACTACCCATAAAGGCGTGGTAGCGCATGGCCTAGTGGTTAAGGCGTTGGACTCATGATCCGAAGGTCGTGTGTTCGATCCCTGGACCGGGCGATGTGTTGTGTCCTTGAGCAAGACACTTAATTTCACGTTGTTCCAGTTCACTCAGCTGAAAAATAAATGAGTACCAGCAAAATGCTGGGGGTTAACCCTCCGATGGACCGGCGTCCCATTCAGGGGAGAGTCTTGTACTCTCAGTCGCTTAACGCCACGGAAACCGGGATAAGCTCCGGCCTGATGGGCCTAATGGCTCGGGACAGACTTTAACTTTTTTTTAATCCATAAAGGCAGCTTTTACTGGTTCCCATAGGTGGCTTGTATAGACAGGTTTGACTGTAATACATTCCAACTCTAACCTTGAAGATTATCCTATTATAGTTGTTACTGTCGTATTCATTCTTATACTCCATTTGTTTTTGTCAATTTCAAACTCTTTAACTTGTATTTTTATTAATGGTATAAATTATACTTTCTAAAACATTCATTTTTGTTGTTAAATTTAGTTTAGAGCTAGTTCTCTATTTTTGGTTGATAATAATTTGTAATATATAAATTGACACCTGAAAAACATGTTTTTGGCAAAAGACTGTTTTTACCTTCTAAATCTTGAAAATATGCACGTGTTCTCAAACTTTATTGTATCTTCTGTATAGTTCGCACACAATCTGATCCCAGAGTGTTTGTTTTAGGCCAGTTTATTATTGAAAAGAGAGAACTGACAACTATCAACAACACTTGATGTTTTGATTGCGATATATCCTTACAAAGTTTTGTATAATTGTACAGCTATAACTCTTTACAGATTTGTTGTATGCCACAATAAGGTGTTTTTGTCACTTAACTAATCTGTTAATATCGATCATTTTGTTAACATGCAATATACATGTACAAAGTAACAACATTGTTTGTTTTAGTATCTGTAAACTGTTTCATACCAACACCACTTCTGATATTTAGATTACCCGACAATCAGTGTGCCACTTTTTAAACAGAACTTCTGCCATAGAATTGAGTAACCAGAGGCTCAGTGTGGCTGAGCCTGTATCGCTCACCTGACTTAAATGCTTTTCAAGCAAATTTGTATTCCAGTGATGAAAAAATGCACTGTTTATATCAGACAGATTGACTAAGGAAATCACTGTAGAACTATATGTACCATTCACAGTTTTTTGAATCTGATTAAAATCACATCTCTCACTTGCTCCCCCATTTTTGATATAGGCGCGGAGTGGGAGATCTGAGGAAACACCGTTTAGGGCATATGTGAATAAGCCATTGTTGTAACATTTATTGTCCAATGAAATTTCAGCTTTCAAGATTTTGAAAGTGTTTTGCCTTTATTGTAAATGAAACGGGCAATTTGAATTAGTCAATCTAAGTAAAGGACCTACCATACATCATTCCCATAAAGTTTGGTTCAATTTGCTTCAGTGGCTTTAGAGGAGATAGCAAATATATGCTATTCCCATAGGGTTAAACTATGTTCTGTGCTGGCAGCCATCTTTTTTGGCGGATCAAAAAAATGTCCACAATCTAAGTAAAGAACCATCCATACATCATTCGTGTAAAGTTTGATTCAATTTGCTTTAGTAGCTTCACAGGAAATAGCAAATATATGCTTTTCCCATAGGGTCCAATGTGAAACAATGTTCTCCACTGGCAGCCATGTTTTATGGCAGATCAGGAAAATTTTGGCAATCTATGTAAAGGACCTTCTACACATCATTCCTGTAAAGTTTGGTTCAATTTGCTTGAGTCATTTCTGAGGACATAGTCAAAAATGCGTTTTTCCCATAAAGTCCAATGTTAAACTTTCTTTTGTGCTGACGGCCATGCTTTTTGGCAGATCAGAAAAATTTTGGCAATCTACGTAAAGGACCTTTTATACGTCATTCCTGTAAAGTTTGGTTCAATTTGCTTCACTAGCTTCAGAGGAGATAGCATATATATGCTTTTCCCATAGGGTCCAATGTGTAACTATGTTCTCAGCTGGCAGCCATGTTTTTTTGGCGGATCAGAAAAATTTTGGCAATCTATGTAAAGGACCTTCTATACATCATTCCTGTAAAGTTTGGTTCAATTTGCTTCAGTCATTTCTGAGGACATAGTCAAAAATGGGTTTTTCCCATAGGGTCCAATGTTAAACTACCTTTTGCTCTGGAAGCCATGTTTTGTGGCCAATTAAGAAAATTTTGGCAATCTATGTAAAGGACCTTCTATACATCATTCCTGTAAAGTTTGGTTCAATTTGCTTCCCAAGCTTCAGAGGAAATAGCATATATATGCTTTTCCCATAGGGTCCAATGTTAAACTATCTTCTGCACTGGCGGCCATGTTTTTTGGTGGATCAGAAAAATTTTGGCAATCTAAGTAAAAGACCTTCTATACATCATTTCTGTGAAGTTTGGTTAAATTCGCTTCAGTCATTTCTGAGAAGATAGCCAAAATGTGTTTTTTCCCATAGGGTCCCATGTTAAACTACCTTTTGCTCTGGCAGCCATGTTTTTTGGCCTATCAGAAAAATTTTGGCAATCTATGTAAAGGACCTCCAATACATCATTTCTCTAAAGTTTGGTTAAGTTTGCTTCAATAGTTTCAGAGGAGATAGCCAAAATGTGTTTTTCCCATAGGGTCCAATGTTAAACTATGTTCCCCGCTGGCAGCCATATTTTTAGGCGGATCAGAAAAATTTCGGCAATCTTTGCAAAAGACCTTCCATACAATATTCCTGTAAAGTTTAATTAAATTCGCTTCAGTCGCTTCAGAGGAGATAGCCAAAATGTGCGTTTTTCCATAGGGCCCAATGTTAAACTTTGTTTGGCCCTGGCGGCCATTTTTTTTGGCGTATCAGAAAAATTTGGGCAATCTTAGTAAATGACCTTGCATACATTATTCCTGTAAAGTTTGGTTCAAATTGGCTCAGCGGTTTCAAAGAAGATAGCAAATATATGCTTTTCCCATAGGGTCCAATGTTAAACTATCTTCTGCACTGGCGGCCATGTTTTTTGATGGATCAGAAAAATTTTGGCAATCTAAGTAAAAGACCTTCTTTACACCATTCCTGTAAAGTTTGGTTAAATTTGCTTCAGTCATTTCTTAGGAAATAGTCAAAAATGCATTTTTCCCATAGGGGCCAATGTTAAACTATCTTCTGCGCTGGCAGCCATGTTTTTTGGCGGATCAAAAAAATTTTGGCAATCTAAGTAAAGGACCTTCCATACACCATTCCTGTAAAGTTTGGTTAAAATTGGTTCAGGGGTTTCAGAGGAGATAGCCAAAATGTCAAAAGTTTACAGACGGACTGACAGACTGACGGACGGACTGACGGACGACGGACGCCGAGTGATGGCAAAAGCTCACATGGCCTTTAGGCCAGGTGAGCTAAAAAGGAAAATGCCAAAATTTAGCAATCCAAATCGAGGATACGACATAACAAACAAGATAGACACTTAACTAAGACAGAAGGTTCTGAATATGAAACGCTGATTTAAATAGCTTACATTTTCTTATAAGTTTGATTGGAGATGTTTCCTCGGTCAATATAAAAAACAAACATACTAATCCATGTCCGAATCACAATCCAGAAGCAAAGTAAATACTTTGGAACAGACAAGTTAGGTTACACACGAGAATTTCCACAGGGAAGTGAGGTCGGGTGCTCCGGAAGGGTAAGCACCTCCTGTTTAGCTAGCTACACCCGCCACGTGTGTGTAATAAAAAAAAACGTAGAACTACATGCGACGTCAAATATATCTAGGACAACCCTGGACACGGAGACATAATTTGAATAAATTGGAAATTCATTATTACATTGTTAGAAATATCTTTTTTTTTCTATCATGCACATTGCCCAATAAGTCTGTACTGGTATTTATATATAAATGTTTAGTCGGTACACTCTCCCTCTAGGTGGACGTATTTGTATATGTTAAATAGAGAATTAGAAATTAGGTCGTAGTTAATGACTTAATAGTTCCTCCGTTTCTTAATGTGTGCACAATTTGCTGTCACACTACAAGATTTCTACCCAGCACCGGTCTCCCAAAGAATTCTAGGTTCGAACCTCACTTGGGCAGATCCTAGTGTAAGACAGTTTTGACAGTTTGCTTGCCGTAGGTCATTTGTTTTCTCCAGGTACTCCCATTCCTCCACCGTCCATGTATTGACCGTATCTATATAAGTGAATCTTGGCTGGGGTGTAAAACTCCGTTACCCCACTCCAACTCTTTATCTGATGTACAAGAAATGCAGTTTAAAATATGGAATTACACACGCTTCAATTGGAGCTTAAATATTAAAGTTGACACGACAAAAGAATGTTACCTTGCATAATATGCATTTCTTTTACAACCTGCAGGCCCCGGTTTCACAATCATTCCTTAGCTAAGATTATTCTTAAGTGATATCTTGAAAAAATTTTAATCTTTATAATTTTGTTAATTTTCAAGATATTCAGTAATTTATCGTGTCATTTTAAAGATTACTTCTAGATGAAACTATTCGCAAATAATTACATAAAATATTTATCAGTAGTTCCAAAAAAGATTACCAATTTGCTAAAATTAAGTTAAGGAAAATCTTAGCTAAGGAATGATTGTGAAACCGGAGCCTTTAGGTCGCAAACAGCCTGTGATTGCCTATCGTTAAAATTGTTTTTTTTTTTTTTGGTACTAGCAGTTTATTATACATGTTCAGAGAAAATATAAGACCTGTATTTTATTTTGTCCTTTTTAAACTGCAATGATAGGACCATCTAGTTACTTATGGTAGAGACCAGGTATTTTGTTTCATATTGAAGACTTCATCATTATTAATTATATGAACATCATTATATAAAGTCTGTTAAACCGGGGAGGATTGATGTCTTGGCTGATGTATATTAGTAGTATGTTCTCCAATCTCGTTTCCATCTAATCTTTCTTTTTCATTAAACACACTTAGGGGGAAAGTAGAGTTAAAATGATATACAGAAAGTTGTAACTGAATACTGTAATTGACAATAGCTTATATACTACCATGGTTATATTGAAGACTGTTTTATCTTATATTAAAAAATCTCTGCGTACGTCATGCATATAATTGATAAATGTAAATCAAAATGCTATAGAGATATCTCCAAATACGTTTGATTAAGAGATATCTCTAAATATTTGATTATATGATAACACATACCCATTTGAACATTACAACAAACATAAAGTACAATGCTAGTATATAGATTACAGAGCGAATATACTGAATAGAGGAATGGGGTTCGCCGCTGTACCACGTGATCAATACCTCTTAACGTTTGTGCAGAACGTTTTGGAAAACGTCAACGTCACAGATAACCGGAATGACGTCGTTTTCGCGGGAAAATGTCGTCTCATGTTATTCCATGTCCATTGGAAATAAGTGTTCCGCACAAACGTTAGAGGGTATCACGTGGTACAGCGGCGAACCCCATTACTCTGCTTTTATCATCATCCGACACAATTGGGAAATGATTTGGATAAATCAGACATTTATGTTTCTTTTTGGATTTTACTCTTAGAAATTAAAATACTGAAAATATATGAAAACAAAATATATAGATCTTTATTTTAAAAAACAACACGAAAACAAGAATAAGTATATGCAATATGGTGTTTACCAACCTAACCGTACAAGATCAGGTTGAACATATTCGACTTCTTCAAACGAATTCATTCCACTCATGTCCATATACGGATCAGCGTCCGTATCAACAGAAGAGTTTGTAAAGTCCGAATTCAGAAACTCCAGATCATTGAGTGATTTACTTCCAGTGTGAATAATGTCCGACTTTTTCTCGAAATTCTGAAATGATTGGGTAGTCGACGAGTGTTGAAGATTATTGTTGCCTAAACCCAGATTAAACGGATCGAACAAATCACCATCTTTCTCCAATTTATCACTGTTCGAATTTTCATTTTCAACTTTAGACACTGACGTCTTTTTAACCTGTCCAAGTTCTGGAAATGGATTCCAAACTGCGTTTAGATCTGACGAAAACGGCTCTTTTTCCATTTTTGAATTCGCATCAGGAATACATCCAATGTGAAACAAATCAATCTCTTGATCAAATTTCATCAAAGGATCTGAAGATTTAGAACCTGTTCCATTTCCGGAAATGTCTGTAGTGGGTTCTAAATTTGCCAATTCTCCATGATGAGTATTTTGTGAATCACCGTTGGATGAATTGTTAGCAGACTTTTTAACAATGGAAGGTGATTCTAATCCTGGAATAAGAATTTCTTCATTTGTTTTAGTGTCCGATATTTTGTCTATAGTACTTGATTCAGTTTTTTCAAGTTTCACTTCAGAATATATGGACTCGCTCTTTTGTCTTTTTAATGATCCATTTTTGATGGCGACGTCCAATAAAGTGGAATCTGACGGTCTCCTAGGTCTCGTAATAGGTTCAAATGAACCACTTCCGCTACGTGCGCGAACCTCTTCGTCAACGTAAAACGTACTAGATACAGACTCGTAGAGGACGTTTTTTGAAGACTTTGATTTTTGTTCGATCGGCCAATGTTTAACGTTAGCGATTGGTTTTTTACCTTTTCCATCGTCGTCATCAGATGAAGAATCGGTCGACGTGGAAGGGGTAAGAGATGACGAACGTTTAGCTGGAGACTTTGCTTTCTTTGTCTTCGTCATCTTTAATAACGGGAGAGAAATTCGTTTGCTTTGCTTTGATGGCTCACTCTTGGGTACGGTTGGTCTTTCTCGGTGTGATCTTATCACTAATGAAGAAGGTCGTTCAGGCAAAGATGGCGGAATATCACTTGGTTTGACTTTTGGAGCAATGCCCAAAAATTTATTTATGTCTTTTTATATTTATCTAGTTCTTCATAGTCACTCTCCTGTTTTTTTGGCTGATCAGCTATTTTCCTGGTAGAATCGATATCACAGTAAATACCATTACTTTGACCTTTTGAATGTTTTCGGTCTCCCGCCTGCGTTCCACTAGGGGTATCACTCGGGGAAGATATGCTACTAGAAGTGGTCACGATATATGCTTCTTTTACGGATGCACTTATATTTGATGTTGTCGATATAGCACTGTCAAACGAATTGCTACTTTGGTGTTTTCTTTCAAAAGTTCTTATAGGAAATGGTTCGATATTATCTGGTTTTGCTTCCGGTGACGCACAAACAACTCCGGAATCGCGTGATGTAATAGAGGACGATCTCTCCATGTCTAATGATTGTGTGGAATATTCAGAAACTGATCGAACTTTGACCTCATCGTTAAACACTTCTGCGAATGAGGTGTGTTTAACAGATGGACTTGGCTGTTTTGTGACTGGTAATACGTCTTCATTGCTTGTTGGCGTACCATCACTCACGCTCGGTTTTGTCACCGGAATGTGACTGTATCCACTATCATCATAAGACACAAATACTTCTTTCTGATCTTCGGTCGTTACTTTTTCCGTAGAGACAATACGTTCGAGAACAGGTTTTTTAGAACCAGATTTGCCCTCAGTGTGATTCAACACATTGTACTCATGATCAATCGAATTTGTTGATTTTTTCCTCTCTTCTGAAGCCAAAGGTGATTCTTTGTTTGCCTTAGGAGGAACGTAAGGCGGCAAAACCATTGAGACTTTCCTATGACGGTCGTCTGCAACAGAATCATTTGCGATACTTTGATCTGGTTCAGGCGCTCCACCGCTGGATATAGTTCTACTTCTAGGACGTTCACTGTTTTCCAGTAAAACTTTGAATCCTTTTTCACTGTCTGTTGTAGAGGATGATCTGTTTCTTTCTTCCTCTGATGTTTTGTGTTTGTTTGATATCGCTATCTGGATGTTGTTTCTTATTGATTTCAGTATATCCTGTACAGTCATCGATGTAAACTTAAACTTTGCTTCTCCAAAAGAAGATTTACTGTAAATAAAATATAAAAAATCTTTAAAATGTACTTCTATATAACGAATATCGTTTTACTTTTCATGAAAGAATACAAACTTTGCATATTCATATACAACGAAAAAAAGTAAAAAAAAAAAAAAATAGATGGAAAGAAGGACGAAGGATTTTGAATGTTTTACTGATTGAATGAAATGGGTCTTTTCGGCTATATTTAATATAATCTTTGAGCTTTTCTTATGAAAAAGGACCAACAAATGACTTTTAAAAAAATGAAAAAATCAGCTTTGCTGTTTAAAAGGTGAAGTTATACCCATTTACAAAAGATCATCATTATCCCAAAAAGCGAACCAAAATGATATGTTGTGTTGTTTGTAATTTTACAAACTTTCCATTTCATTGCATAAAAACAAGATGGGATTTGAAAGTTAACAAGTTTGAGTATTGGTAATAATACTTACGCTCCACTTTCAATTATCAGAGCACTAGAATTCTCTTTATCCAAATAAAAACGTTTTAATGACCCTAGACTCCATTCCAGTTCATGTAACCTTGACAACGCTTTCACCTTCACTCTTTTTGGGCTAACTGTCATATAATATTCACCACAAAGTGAATTTTTCTTTGAATCAGCATTCTCAACCACAAATACTTTGAAGGAATCTGTGGAATATAAAAAAATAAAGTTTTCATTTAATTACAATATTTTAATCGAAGCTGTATTATTTGAACTTAGCATGCACGTATAGATAGTTCCCATGGACCTCTAGTAGACGAATTTTTCAGTAGAGTGGTCGCCATTTTGTTAGGCAATCTATATCATTTATCTATCTATTTTAACCAAATTTGTTAATTATTAAATTATTGTTTTTCAAAAAGTAATCGGAATATCAATAAAGTTTTTAAATTTATGAAATTGTCAATATTTTCACTTTGATTTGGTATATTTATTAAGATTTTTGTTCCCATAACAACGATGTGAAAATAAATTTTATACAACCTATTTTAGAAAGAATTAATAAGATTCAATTTCTGATGCCTACCAAAATGCCCGCTACTTTACCTGTTAAGTGGACAGTGTGACGTCACATGGGAACTATCTATAGTAACATGATTTACAAGAACATAAGGCTATATAGCATTAGCATAAAAGTCCCGTCAATGAATGTTATACTTTTATAGAGAATAACGGTGATTCATTTTGTGATAAAAGTAAACCTTAACAATTCATAGAACTAACATTTGAAATGGCAAACAGGAATATGATAGATTTACGAGTTTTATCATTGGCCACACTGCGTTTGTCATTTTTGTCTGGTTTGGTCGTTTCATCATCGACTTGTTTGGTTTGTGGAGTGTTATTTGTTCCATCAACTACTGCCAAGCTCACGTTTTAGGTGCAAACTTCTTTATTCTATTTCTGATCGAATACCCTATTTTATTAGAATTGTTCTTCTGCATGCTTGTAACATAGGGTGAAATGAGACATATTGCATGTTGAGTAAATAACGAGGTCTTTTAGTTAAAAGGATATCTCGTGAATTTCGACTAGTTCACATAAGATTTGGTGATCTAGTAAATTTGGTAAAATAAACTTAGGTCCTTTTATTTTTCTCGTTTCAACATCTTTACTAATGATGAGGAAATTTATTCTTTATATTTTACGGAGGTTATGTAGTTATCATTAATGTTACATGTATAATATCAATCATGTGCATGTTTAATTAGATCAATATTACACACATTATCCGTTTATCAGACCATTCTGATATCATGCCTTATTTAGATATATAAATAGTAGACTTTATCTAGCTAGGTCAGTTGTTAAGTAATTAAGTTATAATTAGTCTAACTTACCTTCACCTTCAGTATGCTCACGAGGCCAAAATATGTTCTGTAACACTGTAATCCAAGATTCAGTATCAACCTGGTCCTGACCAGACAGAACCAGCACGGGTTCGGACTCCAAGATTTCAAATGCTAATTTATGTGTTTTAGAATTTGATGTTTTTATTTCTGTCACATTCTCAAAAATAAATGTCTGTTTATCGTGTGACGTCGACTTTGCTGATTGTTCGTCTGCGTAAAGATCTAATTTGGCGCCAAATGTTCCAGATGACAAGTTGCTCATTTTGTGCGCTACAACCCATTTCTTCCTCCATGTCTAAAAATAATTTGAAATAAAAATGACAAATATAACTCACACTAACGCACAAACTACAGCAAAACTAAAATATAAAATTCAAGCAAGCCTTTATTGTGTTTATTTCAATACAGAAAGTTATGTTAAAACTACAATTTCAAATTCTGGAAGAGGAAATCAAACACACACACAGCCATCTATGTTCAAATCACAATCCTAGAAGTACAAAATTTTGAAAACGAGCAAGTTAAGGTTAACACGTCTACCTCAAAACCTTAAGCATAAAATCATCTAAACAATTTTGAGGATTCTAAATCAACGGCGAATAAATTAAAACGTAGAGGAACTAAAAATTTTCTTCTAAAAATAGTTAGCGTTCAAGAGTGGTAACATCATCAGAACTTCAAACATAAACATGTTCCTTTCACACAATTTTGATTTCACGCGTAGCGGGTGTAGCTAGCTAAACAGGAGGTGCTTACTCTTCCAGAGCACCCGGTCTCACTTCCCTGGTGGAAGTTCACGTGTCTAACCTAACTTGTCAGTTCCAAATTTTTTGCTTTGCTTCTGGATTGTGATTCGGACATGGATTAGTATGTTTGTTTTTGATAAGAAATTCAAACAGAATAGATATTTGTTTTAAATTTGTCACATTGGGTTATTTCTTTCATTGGCCTGTCTACTATTGTCTTGTTGTCTGTTTCTTTCATTTATTTGTATTATTCAGTGTGTTCGGGTAGGTTTGCTGTATATGTAATTATGTATAGGTTTATCCATTTATTTATTTCATTTACATCTATCAGTGAAAATTGTTTAATACTTTTGTCCAGTACTGATTATTAACCTTGGTTAGTTTATATATCAGTCAGTGTTACAGATAAAATATTATATCCATTCACCAATCAGTGTTACAGATAGCATATATCCATTCACCAATCAACCATCATGCTGAGTGAGCATGTAACCTTTACATATCAAATAATCTTACTAAGTGCATGGTACACAAGGTAATATAATGTTTATTAAATACTCTGTACTTGGTTGATCTTTTGTAGAGATTTGCACTTTAATGTTTTAGTTTTATCAATGTTTCAAGGTTTCTACTTGTGTTTTACCGTGATATCTCTTTGTATACTAAGTACTTGTCACTTTAAACAATAAAGGTTTTAGTGCACAACAGTGTTTTATTATTTTCTCTTCTTTCGTTTTGATTAATAATGCTACATATGTTTTGAAATTTAAGTGCTATCAATTATCTTCATCTCTAGTTTTACTAATCAGTCCACTAAATCCCATTTTAATTTTGGATTTGTTGGAGGTTTGTGACAAAAACTTAGTTTGTTTTTTTAGTTTTAAATTCCTCTTTGACAATGGAATGAATTCCTATTCTATAATATGATTCGATGATATTTATTTGATATTTTTAATATCCAAAGCATAAAATTAGAACTCCTTTTTAGGTTCAGCTCTTGGTTACATTGTACATAGATAAGTGCATGCTTTTTAAACAACAAATTATATCGCCCTGGATACATTTCACGTCCCATAGTTTCATGTTCATTCTATTCTCAAAATTACACGCGTAGCTAAACATGGTGTGCTTACCCTTCAAGATCACCCGGTCTCCTACTCTGGAGAAAGTTCACTTATTCAACTGCACGTTTTCAAAGTTTTTACTTTACTTTGGGATTGTGTTTTGGACACGGATGGATTGTTTTGCATTTGTTTGAAATGCATGGCTACTTTTAGTTCTAGATAACTAAACATGCAAAGACACAAACCATCTACTGGTTTGTTGGGCTCTATTTAAAAACTTTATACATGCATCAGTAATCTTGAATTGTATTGTAGGTGCTTATTTAGTATATGGCAAAGTCTACAGCTTATGATAGCCAAATGTCATCGGGCGCTGCATATTTTGCGGATTTTTTTTTTTTTTTTTTTTTTTTTTTTTTTTTTTTTTTTTTTGAACGGCAAAGATTCGGTTGCAGATAACGTTAAAACTTAATTGTTGCAAAAGAACAAACACCAGAATTGCACATCCAATTATTATGTTCATCTACTAGTAAGCAAAACATAATGGATACACTTTGGTATAAAACAACTTTTATAATAGAGCAAAACAGAAAACCTAATTCAACGCAGTGCATAATAAATTATCAAAGCTGTCAATGTTGTTGTTCTGAGATTCAATTCAATAATATATGTACATGTATACGTATATGCCATTTTGACACGATAGAAATCAGTAATTTACCGTAAAACTAAACTAAAAAAACTATGCTAAAAAAGTAAGTTACTATTTTGTATTTAATGTATAACAAAATAAACTTTGCAATTCAAATCAAATAGTCAGAGCATTGATTTTTGGCTAACACTAGTTAAAATGTGCAAGTTGGACGGTACTTTGGTTTGATCTGAAGAACACCAATTAAAGATGTAATGTTGGATATGATCTTTCAGTTATGACACAAAATACCGTGAATATCGTGATCGTCAATCATTTTAATCTTGAGAAACAGACTACTTAAAGACTAGATCAATTAGATTTAAACGGTTTAAAAACTTAATCCTTTTCAATTCTGAAATTTATTTATTATTTTCTAAACGTTGGTTACATTAATCTTTAAAAATTAAAAATAAAATGATGAAATTGGCATCTGAAAAACAGCAAACACAGCCAAGAATACGCAACAGTACAAGTAAATGATGACACGACCAAACAAGACAAGTCAAGAAAAGACAGACACACATTGGGATAACTGATTGTAAAATCCTCGGCTTTGGACGAACGCTGGAGTAAATGGTTTAGTGTTGTGGTTATAATTCAACTTAAAGCCTCGACAATGAAATGCAGTCATAATAAAATGTTAAGAAAATTGATATTTTACCTTAAGTTTCCTTCCTTTGATATTGGCCGGTTGTTTCACTTCTAAATATCCTGATTTTTGTAATCCACTCATTTTTGTTTTAAAAAGAGAAACCAAAGTTGAAAATATCGTCCTAGATAAATGTCTTTCTAATAAACATTTTTATCTGTCTGAACTAAGATGTAACCGATGTATCTTAAACTTATAAATAAACCATTGACCCCCTGAAAACTGTATATATATATGTCCACGAATAATATTTTTATCTTAAAATTAAAGTTAATCTTGTGACTGTATGCATAATGAATTGATATATCGCACTAGTTACTCGTTATCACCGGACTGATATTTACTCTGATGTAGAGGACTGGACAGAGATATCACCGGATAACCGCATTGGTTCATAGGGCTATATGACGGACAATTCTAATTAATGCACATTATTTAATTATGAAATAGGTTAATTTGAAGCACAAGACTGAATGCTTGTTGTGAAATTGTGGGCTGGAGGAGGGATGAACAAAAATATCTGCTTTTGAAGCACTTTTTGTCTTAAATTTCAGATTTGAAATAAAAAGATTTTGAAAAAGGATTGGCGGACCAGAATTATACACTTGGACGCCATCTAAAATAACAAGCAAAGTCAGTGAATTAGGATCCCCAGCCAGCAGGGTTTTTTTAGTCAAAGGGCCATAACTCCCAGAAAAATGAGCAAACCAATTCGGGTTAACGATACAAATTCTGGTTGAAATGACAAGTATAGGCAAATCTCAATGCAAAATAATCTAAAACTGTCCCGTGTAGACCAATGTGTGTGGAGGATTTCAAATATGCCTCCATCCACTGGATCTACAGGTTAGTTGCAGAGATTTCAGATGATGAATACTAGTAGGTAAAATATAATAATTGAGTATCAAGCTGTTTGGCCAGGGGCTCGGGCAACCGGACAGTTAGTTTCCGAAATGGGGTCATTAAGGTAATCTCTAATGATATAGATTATCAAAATTACAGGTAAAACTAGACTATTAGGGTCAAATATTTAATTATACAATCCTATATGTGTTCACCACATGGACCGTGGAATAAGGAAGTTAGTACGACCAACATTATTTATCTGTGTAGTTATTTTAGATAATAATCAACATGCAGGATTGTCTTAATCGTTTATCTTAAGGTAACATTCTTCACCGAAATCAGAAAAATTTAATACATGTATTATCCTTATACTGTACCCAGATACTGTTTTAAATCAAACCAGACATGCTGATCCATGTCCAAATTACAATCCCCAAAGTAAAAACTGGGAAACGAAGTTAATTGAATCTCCACAAAAGAAGTGAGACCGGATGCTCCGTAGGAGTAAGCACTTCCCGTCTAGCTAACTAAGCCCGGAACATGGAACTATGGGACGTCATTTATATCCAGGATAAATGAGTAATCATATCTTTCAATGATGCGCCAATTGATGTTTCATTGAGCAATTTTATATAACAACAATAACTTGCGGTTTCTCATTATTAGCTGTATTTTGTACTTTGTTAGTTTCGTGTGACTAGGGATTCCCATGGACGTCGTTAGACGACACGTCAAATAGGCGATATATCATTTGGCGTAATCGAAGCCAAGTCACTAATGTCTTCCATATGCGTGTACAACCTTTGAAATGCTAAACTTGCAAACTTTCGGGCATCTTGTAACTTGCTATAAATATTCATAAGTATTTATGGAATGGTTCACCTTGATCGACAAGATGGTCATTGCAGACAAAAATTGGAGATCACTTCTAACAAAAAAGTAGATCACTTAATTACTCATTGATTATTATGGCCAAGTACATTGTATATAACAAAATCGAAAAGTGACGTACAATGTTCATGAAAATCGATTTAATGTTTTTATATTTTTTTAAATCTATTTTGCAAGAACGATCTCGCGTTGAAATAGTCAATTGTCTCTGTATAGTAAAGCACATGCAGGACATAAATGTCTCGAGAAGACTCGATGCTTTAACGCTGTTTAATTATAACTACAAAAACCAAACAAAACTGGTCTTAAAGACCGGCTTTAGACAGCCATTTGTTAGAATGGTTTTATAAACTTTCATATTTAGAACTCATAAATAATGTTCTCCAATGAAACTACATGTGTACGATCTTATAGTTATCAAGAAAAGAAGTATTTTATCTTTAAGCATATTGATATGTAAGATATTTACATGTAGCTTGACATTTAATTCATCAACATGTTTACATCACTTATTGTACATAGTAAATATGACTTGTAAACAAATATTTCTAAAATTCTATTTAACAGGTGTGAATATACATAACTATTAGAAATATTTCAGATAGTTCTCGTACTATCAAATCAAAAACAAACATTCCAGTTCAAGTAAAAATCACAATGAAAAAAACAAATAAATTCGCTTAAACACATAAACTTCCACCAGGGAAGTGAGGCCGGGAGCTCCGTAAGGATATTCACTGAATGTTTAGCTAGGCGACAAAACCACGTACATGTGCAATCAAAATTGAGAATGAAAAGTAGATGAAACTATATGGGACGTCCAATATATCTAGGATAATTTTTCAATACAGAGACACCATACTTATCAACAATATTGTTACAGAGAAAGTATCACTTTTTTTTTAATTTTCTATATGAAATATTCAAAAACTCATAATATAACAATTTTTTCAGAAAATTCAAAAACTATTATATGACAAATATAATGAAAATATAATACGTTTAAATTTCGTTTTGACTTGGTTTTCAGAACCATATATTCAAAGTTCTTATCTAGAAGTGCATTTTAAACCGGTTACAGAATTAAAAGACTATTAGCGTCGGTATTTGCAAATTAATCTTGATGGGGACAGCGAAAGAAACAACGTAAATGACTATTTATGAACGAAATATTACTACAACAAAACACACATTAAAGCACTTGGCATATGACATTTGCAACTGCAATAAAGCCCATATGGCTTTCAGTATAAAAGAAAGTAATGCATTTACTTTAAAAATTTGAAATACTAGTAATTGTCAGCAACACGTTTTATGTAACAGCAGACTATGGACATAGACACATAGAGTACAACACAAGTACATATACTTAACCTTCATGAAATAAAAAAAGTGTAGAGCACGCTTAAATGGAACATCGAACGTTATAGATGAATAGAATGTACTTAAATGACAGAGTCACAACACAATGTATGGAATAAGTGTTGAAAGTACTTATAACAACTCCATCTTCTAGGCGAACATCGGGTACAATGACACAAATTGACCAAAGTACTTTTGTTTTGTAAGCCACTCGCAATCCTTGCCATACCACCAGCGATCCTAAAATACGATAACAATAGTAATAATAATAATTCATGCCCTAGTAAAGATTTTTCTGAAGCGAACTGACAACAAAATGTCTTGCACTAGGATCTTCAAGAGTAGGATTTAGGACATTTGAGCGAAAGCATTGGATAAAAGAGCAAAAAATATGTATATTTGAGCGACAGAATTTTAACCAATTTGTGCAAAATTCCAAATATATGGTAGACATTTGAGCGACATTTTTCTTATTCCTGATATAATCATTAAGTGTTGCAGATTTAATCTTGCAAAGCGCGTGGTGCCAGAAGCTTCAGAAAATCGGACTCAGTACCGAACATAAGAATCCGAAGTCTGAAGTAGGAAACTGACTTAAATCATTATATGGTATGCTTTCTTCTCTGCATTGAGATGAGGTTGAATATTCCCTTGCTAAGATTATAAATTATGTCCTATGCACCCGATGACAACATGTAAAATGTACTGAATTTTCTGATTACTTAACAGACACATTGGTTACAGAGATTAACAATGTCGATTAATGTCCACCGTAAAATACAGGCAATATTTAAAATCTGTCGCTCAAATGTCCACTAGGAGTTTTTTTTAATTTTCCCTCAAATGTCATGCGCCCTATTTAGGCAATGGGAGGAGCTGTAGTCATTAAGCGAGTGCTTCAGACCACTTGGCCACCGAGGCTCCCAAAAGTTCTGTACAAGAACACGTACAATGAGAACAATTTGTAACATCTACAGTATTTGTGACGATAACAATGTATATGTATATCTAACAAATAGGTCGCTGTGATAACAGTTAAGTTATCTGTCAAATGACAAACATGTCGGACTCAACAACATAACCAGGTATGTAACATGTAAAAGGAATGAATGTTTGTATATTTATTTATTTATTTATT
The DNA here is from genome assembly GCA_021292105.1 of Anadara kagoshimensis. Taxonomy (NCBI): domain Eukaryota; kingdom Metazoa; phylum Mollusca; class Bivalvia; order Arcoida; family Arcidae; genus Anadara; species Anadara kagoshimensis. The sequence continues at coordinate 45,647,185 of CM037875.1, forward strand.
TGCTTGCTTGTTTATTTGTTTCTTTTCATTTTTCACGTGTCAGTCCATCCAAAACTTATTTACATTTACATGACATTCAATATTAAATTAACATTTCAAAACTTTTGGTTTTTTTTTCATTTTGTGTGAGAAAACATGCATGCTCTATCAATTGCGAAAGTGATACTTGAACTTAGAAATACTTTGGTGTGATAAGGTGATCCATCATTAGTATACATCATTAGCATACAAAAAACTTTATATTGGAACTAAAACCAACAATCCTACATTATGTAATCAACAGAAATTAAGAAATTTAAGAAAACAAATTTTATTATACTGTTAATACAATCAACAAGTAACGGTTGTCTAAAACGTCTGAACATTCCTTTTGCTATTTTTGCAAACCCCATTTAGCGATGGGCACAATTTGACATAAAGCTCTTTAGTTTCTTTTATTTCAAAGACAGCAGAATAAGACAGCAGAAAGGGGCGTGTTAATACATCACATTCGTTTGTATATTTGTGTTCACATAGATAATTCGTAACGAGTAAAGTCCAAAACCCTTAGATGTTTACTGAGAACATGAATTATAACTGATAGTCTAAACATTTTACTGTATTTTCACAAATGGAATTTTTAATATACAACTCATTTGAAAGGCAATAAATTCGACGACTTTAAGTTATACCATGCACATGTTCTATAATTATACAGGTTGATTACAATGATAATAACAATCTGATCGAGACAACACGAGATGTTGTTACTGGTACTCGTGTGTGATTATCTGTGACCTCACATCAAATGATCATTAGTCCAACATTTATTTATATTTTATGATTGGTGGATTTAGTAACATACACACTTTTTTCTCATTTCAACACTTTAACAATATTTGGATTTCTACAGTTTTGGTCAGAGCACTACGGTTGGACGTCAAGTACTGAAATATTAAAACAGGTTTAATTTTCAGTAATAATTATATTTAATATTCAGCTTAAATGATAAAAACAAGATAGAAAATGGCAGATGAAGAAGTAGAAAAATCACAAGAAACGGAACAAAAAGAAGAGGACACACAGATATACAAATTAAACGTGGGAAAACTTACGATTCCAATTAATTTAGGTTTTGTCAAAAGTCCAAGAGGAATTGTGGTGTTAGTGTCACTTGTAAGTATAAAGTCAAAATATGAATGATCCCATATACCATTACTCTACCATTGGATTGTATTTCCATGCTAGAATTGTTAGTTGTATATGGCTGTTTTGTCATTTCAAAATAGTTATCATGCGGGTGTGGCTAGCTGGACAGAAAATGCTTACCTTTCGTTGCACCCAATCTCACTTCCCTGATTGAAGTTCGAGTCTTTAACTTTTTTATTTGCTTTGCTTTTGGAATTAGAATTTGAACATGGGCCGATATGTTGGTTTTAATACCATCAATATATCACTAGTTTGTCGAGTCCAAACTAGAGGTTAGTTGTTATATGTCGTGTTTTCGGGCAAAACGAAAACAAAAAGTTTTCACATGTGGCGGGTGTAGCTAGCTATGGGATGCGTACTTTCCGGAGCACCCAGCCTCACTTCCTTGGTGGCCATTCACATGATTAACTTAATGTGTAAGTTTTCAAAGTTTTATCTTTGCTTTTATATGGACTTGTATGTTTGTATGTGATTTCCTAATTGCCTAACCTCACTTCCATCCATTCTTTTAAGTTCATTTGTTCATGCGTTACATTAACGTTTCGTCTTACTTTGGACTAAAGATACTTTTGTTGAACTGTAACCATTTGACGATTAACATCTAATACGTCATGTGGAAGGATATTGTATATGCTTTACTCCTCTTTCACGGGCGTATGTGGTCTCGTGGTATAAGCGCAACTCTCATAGTCTATTTTCGAACTTTGTTCCTTTTTATTGAAAGGTGTCTAGTCCCTTGCTAACATATGTATTAGGTGTATTTAGTGACTAAATAGATAAATATATCCAATCAATCCTGAAATGGTAAGATATTTCGTTTACATTTTAGCTGTGGTTCTGGTCCAAGAACATTCCTATTTAATAATTTAAGCTTAAGCTAGTTTAGAAGAACGCTGTATTTGAAATTATGACCAATACACAAACGACCAAAATAGCCAGATCAGTCCATCTTTGTAAAGACCAAAGGCAACTACAACAATCGTCAGTCCTTTTTATCTCTGTAAAGGTCCAATACAGTCTCATCAATAGTCAACCCTGTCCGTCTCTGCAAAGACTCAAGGAATTCACATCAATAATTAGCTTTTACCATCATAATTTCAAAAAAGGTTACGTGTATTTATATTTTATATTTCAGGTTTTATCGTTTATTGGTTTTATATGTATATCAGCAACATACCAGAAAGACTGTGATTTTGTATATGGTGCTTCATACAGATTCTTATCATTTGTCACTATATCTTGGTTTGTCATACAGCTAGTACGCTTTGTTATATTTGCAATAAGTTTGGAGGCAGTGCTTTGTTTTAAACTTGTACCATGGTTAATACTCGTAAGTATAGTTATATGAAATGAACATACCAATCCATGTTCTAATCAAAGTAAAAAAAATTTGAAAACTGGCTATTTTAGTTAATCAGGTTAATTTTTATCAGTAAAGTGAACCTGGGTGCATGCTCCGGAAGGGTAAGCACCTACTGTTTACTCAACATCTTATTACATAATATTGTTCCGAAATCATCAACACACACACACACACACACACACACACACACACACACATATATATATATATATATATATATATATATATATATATATCGCTGACACATCTGTCGGTCTTGTAGAGCTAGTTGGTTCGTAAGGAATAAACGTTCAATGTATTCACATTGAAGATTTTATTTTTTGTTATAGTTTCCAATAAAACCGGATGAGTTACATGAAGCTGTAGATTGTAGTACGTTACCTTTTTGGAACATGTTTAATGTCATGTCAGTATTAAGTTTCTTATACCACATAAGAAAAACATACGCTGTGAAACAAATAATCTCAATCCAATTCGTTTCAGGATCTAAAACACAGATTCCAATGCATAAATCAAACATTACATTAGGAACCTCTTTAAAGAACACATCAATTGTCACTGTCCGCTGCTTATTTTTATTTGTTCCAGAAACTTCTACAATTATAAGTTTGTTATTATTTTAATTTTCAGGAATTTTTACTCTGTGCAGTGTATGTGTTTTTCTTCCTCGTAAGTTCATCAGTAACAGCTGCTCATTCATGTTTTCAAGATGGCTATAAAGCCGCCGCGGTATGTATCATACACCTTTTAAATGCCAGAAAACAAATTTTGGATTTTCTGAATATTTGTAATTATATAGATAATAAAGCATGGTGAAATCTATATCGCATGCCATATCGGCTTTAAGGGCTTTAACTAGAGGTATTTGATGGAAAGAAATGCAATGAAAACGTTATTTGATAAAAGCTTGAAGTCATAACCAATACTTAGGTGCGTCATTCAATTGATCAACTCGAAAAAATAACAATAAATATCATTTGAAACACATAGATCAACTTCGTAATAGCCATTAAAACAACAACATGACAAATTACAAGCAAATGATACAATCGGGCAAAAAGAAAATGCAAGAAAGGCAAGAAAGGCAAAACACATAATAAGCCATTTCTTACTTTGTCTTCGAAGGACAAAGGGACAAATGACCAGTGGTCCATTACACATCCCAACTCATACTTCAACCCCCTTACAATTGTACACATCGATTGTGTCCTGTGCAAGACCATATAAAGTGTAACCGAGTCGTGGGTTTAAAGTCGACAAATTGGGTATAGACTATAGACAGATGTTGTTTGACCATGCCCTCAGCTATTCTCTGCAACATTGTTACATGCGTATGAAACTATTGTACCAAAGCGCATTTCGCATTGACGGAATCTTTGAACTGATGATAATCTAAATGCTTTGGTAAAGCGCTGTATAAATGCCGGATATGCTTTGTATTATATCAAATCGTATAAATGACAACAAAAAAGAGGCTATCGCGTATTTATAACTGTCAAAACCGCCAAAACATACTACAACTAAACTATGCAATACAAAGAAGTTTGTCGACTAAAAATGTCATGACTGCGGACAGCATTGAATTAACTGACAATATGGTGTTTAGTGCTGTGGTTGTAGAAGCGCTGTTGTGAGGTCATGTTCACCTATCATTTGATTCCTCATGAGCAGCGTGTTAAAATCGCCGATTATAAAATCCATGACTTCGGACAGGCATTGCATTCACTGACAAAATAGTGTTAAGTGTTGGTGGTGAAGCGCTTTTATGGTGTCATGTTCACCTTTCATTTGTTTCCTCGTGAGCGGCATGTTTATTGGTAACTTATTCAAATGTAAAATATTTATTTTTCAGGCGTTTGGATTTTTATGTTTGGTGGCTGTAGTGTTGGATTGTGTAAATACATTTATCAGGCTTCGCAAGGAACATCCTCCTACAACAAACACTGTACTTCTATTCCTGGGAGTACAGAGGCAGTCAGCCGCGTCTGGACCGGAATATGACCCAGAGTCCAACATTGAGAACAAATATTGAACATTTGAACATTTTCACAATATGATGACCTCATTAACCATCTAACACCATTAACATATCATATTGGTCATCATGAGCAGGAATCCATTGTAGTATTCATAGATTTTGGTCATAATCACAATGACTTTGCCAGTCTGTGCATGGATGTGAATTAGCCTGTGTGTATTTCGAGTTTGATCGCCCAAAGCTCTATTAGCTTAACCAAAAAACTGTACTTCAGGGATGAAGATTAACAGTGGCTCAGTAGCCAATGGCTCCTAAAAATCATTCTGGCTCCCTAATTTTTTTTACACATTTTACCTATTTATTACTATTATAACTTCTTTTCTAAAGTGAACTGGGTACCTAACTCAAAATAGTTAAGCTTCTTTCCTGTATTTAGTGGTGCAGGAAATATTTCTTTAATTCTGTTCAAAAGTTAATGCATACAGTTGTTATTATCAAATAGAAGCAGTTAAAGTCAAAGTTGTATTGTTATATTAAATATTTTAACTTCATTGTTGACATTCAGTGGAATTTTCACTAACCATTTTGTTAAGCTAACGGGTCATTGAACAACTGGATCCAGATGATAATGTCACAGTTACATAGCGGGATTGGCGTTCCGACTGTAGATTACTAGGTTTCAATTTTCATTTTGTAGAGAACTTTATGATTTGATATTATATGACATAAATGGGCATTGTACGTGTAATTACCAGTGTTTGAAACTTAATAAACAATTTCTATTAGATTTCAAGTTTATTTATCTGTGTATATTTATCTTGAACAGAAAAAATTATATTATCTAATTATCTAAATGCAATACCTCATGATACCTAATTAGAATAAACAGACCACACCCTATGCCTAATCATACTACCACGACGGTCAGAATGCCTGGTGTATAATCCGGCCATCTTTACTTACATATTTCTACTTCTACTTCTACTTCTACCAATACGGGAGTTTAACAATATTATCTCCCTTGATTACTCTCTATGGTTAGAGGTAAGAAAGTGTATCGTCTGCAAGCCAGGGGGCATTCCCCTTATACATGTGCTAGTATGAAACTTAGTATATGTAATACATATAAATGTATCTACATTATATTTTATTTTCTTAATGTGTTTCGTCTGAAAATAAATAAATAAATAAATAAATAAATAAATAAGACTGAAAAGTAATCTTGAACCAATAAGTACCAACAATGTAATTGAATAATGATTGATGCAAGGTTGCATTATAGTATTTAAATAAATAAATAAATAAATAAATAAATAAATAAATAAATAAATAAATAAATTTTGAAACATGACCTTGAATGCCGCATCAATATACACTTTAAATATTTTAAATCTTTATTTTATTTTTTATTTTTATTTATTCATTTTTTTTTTACTTTTTTTCTTTTTTTTTCATTGACACACAGTGAAAAAAATTCATGTCATGTCTATCAATTTATTTATTTATTTATTTATTTATTTTAAATTTTATTTTGGAAAGTAACTTTATAAGGGAATGGTTGGTTACTTTAGTTAAAACGCAGTTTGAAATAAATAGGGATTTTTTCTAAAAAAGTAATGAATCGTTTACCATTTCATATGCCATTTTTTATGAAATCAAAATAAAAAAAATATGACAACCAAAAAAACGGATAAAATTATTGAAACCATACAGATGTTTAATGTTAAAGTTTATTTTAATTTTTTTTATTCACATTCTAAATACTTTTACAATATTCTCTAACATTCATACATTTCATTTATCAGTTTGATATTATCTTGTATATTATTGAATAAGTTTGTGTAATTAATAAAAACGATACTTGTACATTCTTAATGTTATCGATGGATGCTGACCATAAAAGGGTTCATTTGTCGTTTGTCGGTACGTGTCATGTATTGAGTCATCCGGTAATGTTGACAGGTGTGCGGAGGTATATGAATCACGGATACTAATTAACAGATTAAGACTTCAACACCATCATCTTGGTAATACATTACGGGATAAACAATTCATCAATGAGAAACTTTTTAATAAACAGTAATGTAACATGTAGATATGAGGAGCATCATATTTCTTGGAGCAAATATTGGGTAAGGGAAAGAATAAAATGTAAATGTAATCGCCATAAGTACATCATAATTTTGGGTTCGTTTAATTAATTAAAATTAGTTAAATATAATTCTGTCAAAGACAATTATATACATGTATACAGAATATATCGATTTTATTTTCTCCCACATCGGCGTAAACTTTATAAGTTTTGATACTATTTCAAGAAAAGAACAACTGATAAAGTTCTTCCACAAACTTGTATGTATTCAAGATTGTTTTTCTAGCTATTGACTGTCTATTATTAGTATCATATCTCTGTCCTTATAGCAAACATAACCATTTTATTTTATTTTTAAAGTTTAAAATGCTAAACAAAATATATTAATTATACTTCTTTAATTTGGTTTATTCATTTTTATCATCTTTTAATTTTAACTGTTTTTTTTAATTCTTGATAGTTTTAATTTCTAAAATATTTAAAAAATAACATATTTGACTTAAAGAAAATATAAATTTATTAGTAAGAAACAGTTTTGTCACATAAAATATATATTTATTCATGAATGAATGTAAATATATCCCATTTACGGCAATGTTTAACCATTTAAAAGCGTTACCAGTCTTAGACCTTTATTACGACTGCCCCCTCGATTGCAAATCACGTTCAATCGCGTCCAATCTCGTAAGGTCACGGGCCTTGCGCATGCGTAATAAACAATGTTAAACTCCTCTATTACGACCACCTTCAACAAATTGAAGTTTTTGTCGTTAGAGGATGTACATACAATACGGTCTTGAAGAGAGTGGACAAACATTGGCATAGATATACATATATATATTTTTTTATAAGATAAAAATGATTAATTTAATGAATGGAGTCAGTATTTAATTCTTATTATTTATTTTATTTTTGCATATTAGATTTATTCTATTTATAATTATTATTTCATTACCGTTGGGTTAACTAGTCACAGGCCAAGAACCGGAGCTTGGGGGCCTTGCCTAATGTCATGAATTGGATTGACATGATGACATGAAGACATGAATTTATTTATACGATTTCCTTTATTGTCGCATTAAATGAAATAATATCGATATATAACGATTGTGTTTAATTATTTTTTATATTTTAACAAATTTTATAACAATTTTAATTAATTTTGAAGTATAAAACACGTCAGACGGGTCAAAGGGGAGGTAACTGGAATGACATGAATTTCTTGTCAATCGAATATCGGTATCATCTACCATTTGTTTGAGTGAAATTCAATATAAATTTTACATTTTTACTACCTTAAATGTTTAATACGTTATTTAAAATACAATTAATATTGTTTATATCATACCTGACTAATTAATCGAGGACCTCTGAAATAGATATAAATGCTTATCGGATTGACATGAATTCTTAAAAATTGTCATCTGTTGATGTGATGTAAAGGCATATATATTATGAAAAAACATAAATAATTATGAATAAATAGTTTAAATTGTGTAATTTAACATGGCACATGGCCTTGACCACGTTCAAAGCTCACTGATATTTGTTCACCCTGATTAGTGAACTGGTACAACCACATAAGCTGTCAGTACATACTGTAGGGAAAAAAGAACATCCCAAAACCTAAACCAGATTTATAAAACCATTGGAATTTTTGTAAAGGGTATCATCAGAAGTTATTGTGTTCAGTGCTTAGTATCGTAGTGCTTATTCTACCATAATTTTTTAGTAGTTTAGTTTTTTTTATAGATTAGTATTTAGTGCTTTTATCTTTAGTAATTTTCTGCATTTGGTTATTTTTCAAATTATACAACTCTGATTGTAATATAATATATATATATATATGGTGTGTGATTTTTTTTAATTTATTAAAAAATTGATATCTAAAACATATTTCTTATTTAAATAGTTTTTAATGCTTAATGATAATATTTATAATTTAAATGGAAATCATATGGTTATTATTTACTTCATTTTAAAATTTAAGAAACTTTTAAAATACTTATTATTTTAAATTATTAACATTAAAGCATAATTTCATATGTTAAGCATTTTGCCTTTAATAGTTTTCAATACTTTTAATCCTAATTATATGATTTCTATTTCACAGATGTCTTTTTATGTCTTACTGATTAATAAATTCATATTGTTTTATAGATTCAGTATGAGTTTCATGTCACAGGTAAAAATAATCCCCTTAGTTTTGATTAATAATCCATTATACTTGTATACTGAAGCCATGTGTCAAGGGACAGGTACGACTGCAATCAACAATTAGTTAATTACATTAGACACCATTTTGAGGTTTTATTAGTCAATGACTAATTAAAATTAATCATACTTACTTTTTCATTTCATTAAATGACAATATTATAACAATATAATTTTGCCAATTATATAAAAATTAAAAATCAAAAAATTGATTTTATGAAATTACTCATTTATTAAGTGTTGTATTTGTAAATGATTACTTTGGTTTTGAAGTTTGTGAATTAAATATAAAATTTAAATATAAATTTATTAAGTATTGTGTTTGTAAATGATTACTTTGCAAATATTGATTTGTTTATATCTGAGTTTATACAAAGAGTTAAGGATACCTATATCCAAGAATGGTTAGCATTAAAAAAAACAATACTAGTAAGTTAGAATTTTATGATACTATTAATAAACTTGTTTTTGAGCCTGAAAGGTATTTGACAGATATAGTGAGCAAATCTATTAGAGGGGCCCTATGCCGACTTAGAGTGTCGAGTCATAATCTCGAAATAGAAAAAGGTAGAAGTGAAAAAATTATAAGGGAAAATATGCTATGCAAATATTGTTTAACTCGGGGTAAAAATGAGGTAGAAAACGAAGTACATTTTTTATTTTATTGACAACTATATAAGGCTATAAGGCATGAGTGTAAGATTGATATATACATGTCTAAATATCACGATTTCTGTGAAATTATGAAAACACCTAATATGTATTGGAAAATACGCATATTTGTCATTCATGTTGCGAGACAGATATATAAAAAATTTAGTGTAAAAGTTTCTTAGAATGTTGTGATAAAGTGTAAACCCTGTTTAAATACTACATTAAAGTCTGCCATCTTACACATGCAAAAATTGTATTTATTATTAAATGATTGTAACATGAGCCTCGAGCTCAATATACTTATATGAATAAAGAATATATAAGATATGGATAAGACCTAGTCTGAATCAGGTGCTGCAACTCGTTCATAATCACTAGCTCTATAAATACAGTTTCTTTTTTATTTCTAATCATTTGACTCAAAACACAGGAATTATTTATTGATTGAATTTATCAATTATATATTCATATTGTATATTTTTACATAAGGGAAATAATTTTAAAAAAATAATTAAAAAATGAATTAAAAAAATATGTATCCTTTGAGAACCACGTCCACGCCGTAGGATCTGGAAACATGTAGAAATATTTATAGATATTACTACATGGCTAAGAGTTCTCACCAGTATGAATAATCAATCTAGGACAAAAATTCATGTCAATCAGATTTGCATTCATGTCAATTAAAATTCACGTCAAACAGATCATACTTGTATAGTATAACAATATTATTTGTGTTATGAATAACTTATTAAACATTTAAGGTAGTAAAAATGTAAAATTTATATTGAATTTCACTCAAACTACCGATATTCGATTGACAAGAAATTCATGTCATTCCAGTTACCTCCCCTTTGACCCGTCTGACGTGTTTTATACTTCAAAATTAATTAAAATTGTTATAAAATTTGTTAAAATATAAAAAATGATTAAACACAATCGTGATATATCGATATTATTTCATTTAATGCGACAATAAAGGAAATCGTATAAATAAATTCATGTCTTCATGTCATCATGTCAATCCAATTCATGACATTAGGCAGGCCCGAGCTTGGGTTTGGGTTGATTTCGATTTTCAATTTTGAAGTTTACTATCGACCTCAAAGAGTTGTGTCCCCTTCACAATTTTTTATTCAGTAGCTTCCGGTAAAACTAAAGCACCAGTAGGAGTTTCTATGACCTGTTTATGGGTTTGTTAGCAGTATAACAAACAGGTAAGCATTAAATCCTTGTTATATAGGATAATGTAATTAATAGATAGTTTGTAATTAGGTGATGCTAGCCAGAAAAGATATAGCTTCGTCCTAATTGTCAATGGAGAGTAAAAAAGGGGCGGGTCAACAAATTAAATGGTGCATGCAGGTAAACAACTTGACCATGTTATTTATAGCCATGATAAACATACAGACGGTCTGTAGAAATATCCATTACAAGAGGAAATCATAAGGTAATGAATGTTTACTTGTTTCAAATCGCAGAACAAGTGATAATATTGTTAAAAGTGTATTATTCATAACTGAGTTCTAAAAGAAAATAATTTGGAGTTCACATGCAGATCATATAAGAGTGTCATTTTCTACAACTTTATTTGCACGTAGGTCCCATATATTACTTTAGTTGCATTGATTGAATGTTTGTGTCCCAGTCAAGAACATTTCACTTGTATTGAATACATGTCAAAAGTGGCAAAATTTTACAGTGTGCTTATGACTGCAGGGAGGGTTATTTGATATGCTATGCCTGTCTTGACATTGGTCTTTCGATAAACCCTGTGACTCTCATTTTTAAATGCTCAGTGCTTGGCAAAACAAACATCAATACCTTTATTCATGTCTTGGTCACTTTTAACAGGTTGGAGCTGATACCCACTTTTGGGTAAAGACATCTTTGAAATTGGATATTACCGGTATTTATCAAATTTCAAAATGTTTTAAATTTAATCTAAAAAAAAACAAAAAATCACAAATAAAATCATTGTTTTGATTAATGTTGAAAAAGATTGGTATGATTTATTTTGTTTATTCCTAGTTTCAGTACTTTGTTATTGGAATTTCCAAAAATACACATGTTTCTACTTTATAACATCAAAAATAAAACTTTTTTCCAGAACAAAAGGTGCTTATCTTTATCTAAATAGTTGCAAATTTGGACTAGTTTTTATTCTCCCCAAAAGTTTTGAACTTTATAGTTTGGATCAAATATTCCATTTGGTGCATAATATTAGTAATTGTACTATAATCCAAAGAGGTAATAGGTCCAACCTGTTAGAAAATTTAATATTCTTATGAAGTAAGTCCAACTGAAAAGACATTTTTGTGTGTTTTCATATGGACATGTACTACCAGAAAATTATTCCATGTACAAATTTTTGTAGGGGATGGATGGGGTTCAAATTTATGATAAAAAGTTTGATTCTATGTACATTTATATGTTCAACCTTTCAACAAATATTCTCTTTCTGATTATCTGACATGAAAATGTTTTTGTCTACAACCCAATGTTTTCCTAGAGAATGAGTGACTTTCAAGATGCACTTACATTTTACCTGATACAGCAACAAATTTAAAGTTCAAACTTTCATGAAAATCCATAAAAGTGTTGATGATATTTCCTTGATTAATCTGATAACATTTACTTCTGCTTTGTATCATCAGGCTGACATCAGTAAATTTATTGATTGAATTGGGTTTTACATCCCAGTCAAGAATATGTTACTTGTATCACAACATCACAGTTATGGGGGCAGATGCAGAAATTTTTACCTTTGCAGTGCACCCACTCTAAGCCTAAGGGTCATGTGCATTGAGGGCCATTTAATTTGCCACATGACGCCTGCTTGACACGGGACATCAATTTTTAAGGTCTTTTATAAAAGATCCCATGACTTTCATTTCTAAATGCAGAGTACTTCTCGAAAGAACAATCACTACCTATTTTCAGACCTCTGCTAGGATTCAAAGAAGAGATCACTCTACCAACTGATCTGCCATAATAGTACTGACATCAGTAGAATACCCACTCACTAATAATGTAATATAAAAAACCTTGTGAATATGTTTTCCACATATGTAGCTAAATTAATATTTTTTGTAGTATATTAAATACTAATGATGTACTACTAAATTCTTTTTTTTCATACACTCCTTATATATCTCTATAATGAAGGAAGTTAAGATGGTGTATAGAAATATAGTTACTTTTGGAAATGGAATATGTTATATTAATGTTTCATTGTTTGTCAAAGAAAGACAATTAAATACTCTTTTAGTGATCCTTAGGAATGAGAAGGAAAAGGAAAATGTCACCACTAGAATTAGTATAATATTTTGTCCAGACATAGTCTATACAAATGTGAATAATAATTATTAATGTATTAATTAAAGAGCAACTTGTCCCTTGACTGTCATGGGTCAAATCTACTTCCTCAAGAGCTAAAGTGTAACAAACAACAACTTTCTGAAGGTCATTTTCAATTTTTAAGTTTAAACTGAAGGGTCTCATGAAAGGTATGAATATAGACATACGGTACAATGTGGTATTTATATACAATGCAGACTTGTATTTCCTTACCTTAACCTTAATTCTCTCAGTGCCAGGAGGCACACAAGGCTAAGACGTCATTTCTCCATGTCGGTCTGGCTAAGGCTACTTGACGTGCCGCATTCCAGGTGTTCCAGCCTGCATCGTTCCATTCTGTTTCTACCATCCACCACCAAGTTGTTTTAGGGCAGCCTCTTTTCCTTCTTCCCTCAGGAGTCCACCCAAGGGCAACAACGCAGTCGTCTGTCTTTCCTTTCCTCAGACTTGTATTTCACTGGTCATATTTATGAATTACTGTATACAAATCTAGGACTTCCCAGTTGATCTGCTTAAATTAAAAATTCCAATACAGATCATTCTCTGAAGTTATCCCCATCAATACATGTTTTGATAAATTGTGTCATCCCTTGCAAACAGATGTAATAAAAACTGTATGTAACCAGCCTAATGCAAGAGTCACTTAAATAATTCATAAATGTACATGCAGTAGGTTTGCATCAGTACTTTTATCAAAGGAGCAAGAAAATAGAATGTAAGCACTAATTAATACACACCTTGATATTATTTGGTCAGTGCCAATAAGATTTGCATTTATCAGTGAACACTAGTTGCTCAATTGAACCATATAACCACCTAAATATACTAATAGACCTTCCACAAATATCTTGAAAATTTTCACAATACCATCTGCCACAAGTGTTTTGTTTACAAGCAATGTTTTCCAGTATATATACATGTATTTAAAATAACCAGTTTCTCTGCTTTTAAAAGTGAAGTGAAAATAAATTTAGGATGTGATTCAAATTTCAATTGTTCACTAACAATTGACCATTAAACTTTGCAACAAAATGTTGGTACCACAAATTTTGGCAACACAACAACATCAAATCATGATACAAAAGGACAAATACATGTACACAAATTTCTCTAGACCTACATGTATTTGTTATAAATACTGTAAGAACTTGACAAATTGTCCAAGTAACACAGCTTCCATTAGACCCTTAAGATTATGTTTTTTACTCTTGTGGGAATTGAATCTGGACTCTTTGAGTTTTTGAAGAAGCAATTGCTAACAAGTGACCGAGATATGGATAACAAGTGACAGAAAAACTGGCTAATCAAGACAACACTTAATTCATCAGCTTAGTTTTAAACTTTAGACAGTTCTTTACTGTAGAAAACATAGACAGGCCTATACTGTAGAAAACAGAGTGAAGTCCAGGTGAGCATCAAGGCTCTATATGCAATATCACTATCAGATACATGGATAGTAGGTACAATTATTACAGTGTGAATCAATTTTTACATACCAATGCACACCATGCCCATATTAAGAATATGTGTACATATGTGTGTATTAAGATTAATAGACACTTATTTAGGTGAGCATCTAAGGCCCTAGTTGCAGAATAAGATTATATAAGAAGTTAATGCATCTATATTTATAAATGGACCCCCCATGAACATTGAGGATAAAGGCCCTACATGTATGATACATAGTGTATCAGAATTAACAAAGATACAAAGATAAGTTATAATAGCAATGAATGTGTGTGCATATATGGCTCATTAACTCCAGTAGTATACCGGTAACAGTTACTACTTGATAAGTGATAGTTACCTGCCTCAGTGACTCCACACAATGTCCTAAATATTTTCACCTGTGATACCTGTAGTCTCTGTCAGCTGAATAACATTTTTCACAACTCGTCACAAAAAATACTAGTAAATATAAAGGTGAGGGTGGATGCTGTAACCTCTGGCTATTACCTTTAACTCCTGTGTTTATATTTGATGTACAGAAAGTGTAAACTTCATATTAAAGGATTTCATGGATTTGATGAACTCAATAATTAGGATATATTGGCAATAAAATAGTGCAATACATGGAATTAATGTCCTGACAAATAGAACAGTTACTGCGGATATACTGTTATTGTTACCACGGTTATACTGTTATTGTTACCACGGTTATACTTAAATTGTTGGTGAGTTTATTGCATGATTAGTAAAAACAAATCTTTACATCTGTCATAAAACTGCATTAACATGTACTGTCACTACAATTATCATATACAATACACTTTTTCTGTATCTAATAGGTAGTACAAACTCTGTGTTGTGTATTTTACAACAGAAAGAGTGGCAAAGTGTAATGGAAAATTTACACCCCAGTCAAGATATTTTAACTTAAATCTAGACTGTCATTTCAGAGATGGAGGGGCAACTAGAGTGTCCAGAAAACTCCATCGCTCTGTTCCAAGCCACTCAAAAAGTAGAAAGAACATTATTGGATACCACATAGTACCCTACATGAATAAATGGAGAGGTGGACTAAACACTTAATAAACTTTCACCTCCATTTGAATTAGACAAATTCATATACATGTATTTAGGACTGACAAACTTTATCTTTAGATATAGGAAATGTTTTTTCTAAGTGTCAACAATAGTACGATAATTGTTTTGATGAAATTAGCATAGGGGATGGTTTATTGAATGAATGTGTTGTTCTCTCAGTCTAAGTATTGGGGAAGAGAATTGGGTATCATAAACAAAATGAATGTGCAGTAATCAATGAATCAATAAAAAGCACATGTACTTTAATTATAATAAGAGCAATATTGAGCTAGATATAAGATAAGACAGCGGAGAATATCTTGTGTATATGTGTGTAAGGAAATAACAAATTTCCAGCTTTTATATATAAAATAAGTGTTAATTTCCTTATATACATGTATTTGACAACTAGAGTGGAGTTTAACATGTTTAAGTACCGGTATATAATACTAGTAATCTTTTAAATGATTACCAGGTAACAGGTGTGTGCCATGGAGTGTGTGTGTGTATGTCTGAGTACTGTAGCTCAGGTTGTAGAGCACTTGTCTATGCCTATGGTGCATGATGTCTCCAGCTTTTTGCCCTGGTTCGACCCTTCATTCACCTGTGTGTGTGTGTGTGTGTGTGTGGGGGGGGGGGGGGGGGGGTGGGTGGGAGTAGCTCAGTTTGTAGAGCACTTTTCCATGCTAGTATGGTGCATGATGTCCCCAGGTTTTAGCCCTGGTCCAACCCTGCGTTTATTCACCGTTATCTCTCTCTCTCTCTCTGTTTTTGTGTGGGTGTGTGATTTGTAATGGGAAGCTAGCTGTACCTACAGTACATCAGTAACTGTATAACATGTTACTGTCATAATGAAGTGCAGACAATTAACTGTCATCATCATAATCATTATAGACAGAAGACATAATACATGTATATAATTTACTCTCTCTTGTATACTAGTATCTAAGCAATTTATGATGCACTCTCTCTCTCACTCTCACTCTCACTCTCTCTCTCTCTCTCTCTCTCTCTCTCCATTGATACATGTATTGATTTATTGATTTAAGGGACCTATATATACATATAACTGATATATATTGTAACTGTAGGTATTTACTTAAACTATATCCCTGAGCCTCAAGATAATCGTTTGTCACATAGTTATGATTCCCCACCACCGAAGGTGGGGAATCATATTGTTTTCGTTCTGTTTCTTCTTATTATTATTATTTTTATTATTATTCTTATTATTCTTCTTCTCAAGACCATATGCTGCAGCATATCTCGGTAACGGCTTGATGGATTTAGATGAAATTTGCTACCAATAATCTGTTGTCTGTGTAGATAATCAAGACGCGTTCATTTTCGTTATCTTGAAGGTGGGTGGGTGGGTGTAAATCAATACGTAGTTAAATACCCGGGGAAACCAATTCTGAATGGACATAAGCTGGTTACGACACCTTAATTATACAAAGCCAATGCTTTCACCTATGAGTTAATCCGATTAGTTACCGTTAAAAACTTGGCGATTTTTAAAACCACAGCTTGTCACGTCACACGCCTGTACATAAAACCTTACACAATGAGATGAATGGTGTATACAATTTGCCTTGATAGATCAAATGGCTTGGGGGTTTTCTGTTAATTACTGACTGTGGAAGTAGAAGACTGCCCACTTTTTTAAGTTTACACCATTGAAATGTCTCCTTTTACTGACTGACACTTTCCTTATGACCGGTATGTCGAGTACAAAAATTTGTAGTTATAGTCGGAAATGAATCTTCCGAGTAAGCCGCCACTCTGTTACTATTAACACTTTTCAAATAAGAGATGGACAATTATTTCAGGTATTGTTCAAGTTTAAGATAAAATATTTTTGTGTCTTTTTTATTCAATTTAAACATTGGAATTTTCGTAATTTGGACTGAAAGTTCACTTCGATTTAAACATGGGAATTTTCGTAATATTTCGTAATTTGGACTGAAAGTTTGCTTCAAATTCGGCATATCGAATTAACTAACAAATTTACATAGAAATACATAGCGATCTTACGGGACCATTTGTATCATTTCGATTTAAGCGAAATTTCGATTCAACCGATTTCGAATTAACGAGAATCGACTTTATTTCTTTTGCATCAAAAACACCTAAATAATCTATAGAGCAATGAAGATCTGAGTCTTTTAGATGCTGGAAATAACAATATGAGATTTAGTCCGTATAATACACCTAAACTAATATGTACCTCAACGTGTTGAAAAGTACGGTTTTTTCAATAGAGGGGGTCTTTTAAATCGGATTATATATACAGTGTCGATCTATTTCAACACACTATACACAGAGTTAACATACATGCTTCATAAAAAATGACCGTCTTTTACTATTTTGACTGAGTAGATGTATCGTTATGATCATGAACCTCAAACATATAGGAATAACCGATATAAGTCGCGTAATTAAAATACAAACAGATGGCCTCCTATGATGTGTATTGCGCATTGAATCACGATTATTAATCAATAAACTTTTTAGAAAAAATATTAAATAAACATCACAAAGGGTAACTTTTATTATATTTTATTTTGGATTTTACAATAATTCCGAGTCCATGGGTGTTTATACTGTCTGACGACATCGGGAGGGCACCTGGATATATCCTCAGGCAGTGTCGACACGCTCCAATATTACTTGGATCTACCTGCCCATCATTAGAAGGTCTTACATTCGCACCTAAGACAACGATCTTAATCAACTCAGTCGTTAATTACTGTGTTTATTCAGTGACACTCGCCAACCCGTCACTGGCTTCAATGTGTTATCACCTGTTAATTACTGGTGACCAAGATACCGGTGAACTTTGAAAACCTGTGGCCAGAAAAATCGCAAAGCGCCGTGTTTTGTCGCAAGTTAAAGAAAAAGTTAACGATGCCCAGCGCAAACCCTCCCATACGTGTTCATTCATTGTAACACGCGGTGACGCCAAATCAGAGGCCTGAGAGGGGTTCTACGAGTTTTCTTATTCAATAAAATTCATTGAAAACGTCACTTCCTATGCCGAGAAGGCCTTCCAATGTACGATTTTTCTCAACCGAAAACTTTAATCAAATCTACTTTAACTTTCAAAGAAATTTTAAAAAGCAATCAAGGTATGATTTTTTTAGTTTACCAGGTCGGCGCGGTACAAATGTACTTTATACACAACTGCCTTTAAAATGTAATTGTTCATCAAGGCAATATATACACAACATTAAAAACGCATGTGACGTGAAAATCACAAGATTTACCCTTTTTGGCGACACAGTAATGAAATTGGCAACAAAATTTTACAACTGGCGATTTCCTTGACGACAGACTTTTACAACCCAGCGCTAACCCTGCTATGGTCTTTTCACCAGATATATGCCATAAATTATTTATGGATGGTGGGGAATCATACGTAACTGGTATCCCAGTTACAATCTCTAGTTATATATACTTTACATGTAGCATTATAGGCAAACAACATTGACCTGTCCATTTGACCTTTCATTAGAAATATTCATATATAGGAGGACCCATCTAATGCATGACCAGTAATAGGATTTATATGTACATAAAAATGCATCTTCCCTACATGTATGATGTATACGAAATAAACACATGTGTGCCCTAAACACGAATGTCCCTTGTAATAAGTATTCAAATCAAGGTCAAGTGGACAGGTCAATGATGTTTGCCTATATATTGTAGATCTTTGATCTGATGATATGTAGGTACTTCATAGTATGTAGTACTGATGACTGACCACTCTGGACATCTACTATAAGTAAATGACCATGTTATTATGCTTTAGGCTCATATACATTACTATACAGACATGTCTCCATTATAAAATATAATGAACTTCTGAATAGATCAACTGTAAGTATTTGTGTTGAATCAGCTTTGATTGTGTGAAGGTAGGTTGTACTGGCATGTAAAACACTGCGGATCATCATCAGTGTGATGGACTGGTCACTAATGGCTGCTACCCTGAAACACTGTCTGATTATTATCAGTATGGACTGGTGACTATGGTGTTGATAATACAAGTATAAAGTAACATTAATTTTATTGCTAGTCTTTTCTATCTTTTATCCATAATCAATTGGATCCGATGAGATATGTATGTCTTTATTATCAGTAACATCTCACCATATTACCAGACAAACACCTGCCTTTTGGTTACTAAATTACTATATATATATATATAATTATATATATATATATATATATATATATATATGAATTGTCTCGCTGAACCTTACTGTTTACATTCTTGATAGCTAAACCCTAGCTATTAATTTCTTGGAAATTCTTTTAAAAGCTGTCAAAAAATACTTTGAAAAGGACTATACACAATGTATTTTCAAAATGTTTTGAATTTATAGAAACCATGCTTATCTGCATTACCATATTTGAACCTGGTACATGTATTTTATAAATTAAAGAAAAACCGCCAGGTCTTGTCGAATCAAAACTCACTCTCCCCCCCCCCCTTAAGTGCCCTCTATAGACAGGTTTGTCTGTATATTCATTTTGTATATAGTTATGAGCAGACATACTTAGAAATCTATTTATATTGGTTCCCTTGCAGTTATGTATTACATGAATAAATCCAAAACAAATACCAACATATGCCATAAAATTGGAACAAATGTGTCATGGTAGTAAAACCTGTATATAAAGACCACCCTTGGGACTTAAGTAATATGAACTTTATAGACAGATGATCTTTATATTAATGGTGTTCACAGTAGCAGGTTTAACTGTACAAACTTTAGAACAGAAATTACTACTTGTGTCATTGTCAATAGAGAGATGTATTGGCGACCATTCACTGAATTGGGAAAATTAATTGATCATGATTTCTAGGTCGTTAGTCATAATGTAGCATGTATTGTAGTATTACAAAACAGTTATAGATTTTTTGTTGTGTGCACACTTTTTATTTCTACTTTAGTCACACAACATATATGGTGATAGATACATAATGTCCGTTAAGACATTGATTAAATTTGTATTTCTGTCCTGCTAACAATTACTAAATTAATGTCATACAGAATTTTTTTTTTATAGGACTTTTTATTTTATCTCTGATTCTCTCCCACTTGGTCCTGGTTTTTCATCTACATATATTTACCCTCAAGGGGGATACATGCAGGCTATAATAATTGTTTATCTTTGTGCTATGTTGTGATTCAACATTGATAGTTGCAGCCCTGTATTAACATTGTTATTTCCCTTGATAGTTTTGCTTATCTCACTACATGTATTATGTGAAGTGAGCAGTGTGTACAGGAGTAAGGGGTGGGTAAGGTTCTGGATGGCACATGTGCTTATTTTGTCCAAGTCTTGGTAGATTTATAAGTGTTGCACAACTGTATTTACAGCAGAGTTATGTCCCCTTCATCGCACTACATGTAAGTAACAAGCAGTGTTTATGTGTTTATATTGGGGGGGGGGGTGAGTGAGGTTTTTGGTGGTTTATGTACTTATTTTGTCACAAAGTCTTGGTATCAAATTTGCAAGAGTTCCAGCCCTGTAGCTAAGTTACCCTGGAAATTTTGTTCATCTTGCTTCATGTTCGGCACATGCATTGTGTGTAATGGCAGTGTATGGGGGAGATTTGGAATGGAAATTTGTCATAAAGTCTTTGTTTTCAGACGCAAGAATGCAATTGTTTGAAATATGAATATATATATATATATATACTTGTAGCTTATCATTAATTGAATCTCATATATATAATTTATAATTTATACTGCTATATATACAGGTAAATTAAATTGTTATATATATATATGATATGTAAACATGAAATAAGCTATATCAAGTGTAGCCACACTGAATGTACATGTGTAAGCATGTGTTGAAATCTATATATAATCAAAAACTTACACTGGTAGCATATTCTACCAGTATTGATCATATAATCGTAGAAAAATTGTTTGAATTGTATTATTGTATGAAATAACACTGGTATATGAGTTAAGTAATGGTGTTTAATGTCCCAGTCAAGAATATTCCATTTATATAAAGACATCACCAGCTATAGGTGATGGTGCAGAAATTTTGCCTGTGTGTTGCGCTGATGGCATCATAAAGTAGGGTTCTCCTGTCATGCCTACCTTGACACTAGACCTTGATTATTTTAAGTTCCCAGTCACTACTTACTTTCAAGTCTTGGGTCAGACCCGGTCAGGGTTTGAAACATTTACAGAGCAAGAACCTTACCAACCAAGCTACTGCAGTGGTACACTGGTATATGAAAATATAAGAACAGTCACAGTGCCCTCACCCACAACCCTAGGCCATAACCCCAAAACCTCATTAAATCTCTAACCCTTGGATATCATAACAGTCTTGTTGATTTTAAGTTTGAACCCTTGCAGCTGGCAAGACTGGAGAAATGCTTGCTGAAGGATATATGTGACTCCAAGCCACAGTCCCTGAATCATAATTTGGCTACACACCCACATCAGATCACACTTGTCAAGCTTAGTTTACTGTTATTATTCAAAATTATGACTTCAAACACTAAATGCAATTTACTAATACACTGACATGTGATCTATTATTAATTTGTAGTGGTTGATTCATCAAGCTTTCAACTTGTTGGCCTATTTATTACTTGTGTGCATATACATGTTTATATATGTAGAAACAGTATATGTTTTAAGTTTTAACTCTACTTCTTTGATATTAAAAACCTATAAACAACCATATAGAATTTCATTGATTAAGTTACAAACATACTATATAACAAACATGTTCAATCGTAAGGGGATACATATATATTAGATATTAGTAATATATGACTAAAAGTAGTCGAACCTTATCTAAAAAAAATTTCTTGAGAAACATGCCCAGTAGTGTAACCGTGCACATAAGTGTGGTGCAAAAGGCATTTTATTGGATTCTAGATCCAGTAATCAGACTCAGTTTAGAATCTGTTGTGATCTTCAGCAAGTCACGTTATTTTTTAAATTACCAGCACTGTAATGTCATGATAATAGACCAGTGAAGTAGCAACCTTGACAGCTACTGTCTTAGTGAGCTATCACCTTAAAGATGTCATGAGTGTGTACCAGACTGAGTGGAGTGAAGTAATAGAGTTTTATGCCTCAAATATTTTTTTTTTTACATACATGTATCAAGGTGGTCAGTTCAAGGATAGTATAGGAATCTGGGAGTGCCCGGAGAAAATTGACAAACTTCCTCACAGATCTGTTCCAAGTAGGATTCAAACATAGGCAGTGATAGGCCCATGATTTAAACCACTTAACCACCGAAGTACCTAAATAGATTATATGAGATGTGATATGATACAATAGAACATGTTATGAAGTAGAGGATATAAACAAAATTGTTTTGTTTTTAATGTCTTAAATTTGTTCTCACTTTATTGTTTTAAATCCCTTTATTAAACAACAGTATTTCCTTAACATTAAAATTTAAAGTTATTTTTTAATTAACACAGGAAATATAAACAATACAAAGTTTACATTCATGTGGGTGGGAAATGAAGTGTAATCTACTAATTAGATTTATAGTCATTTATGCATAAACAAAGCCACATAAACATGTTTAATTAAAAAACAGATTTTCTAGCTGTCACACCCTCTTTAGTAATAGGTTAGGGGGCAATAGAGCCCCTAAAAAATAGAGAAAATACAACATGCAACAGATTTTAGAACGCTCGAGTATGTTATGGAAGGTTGTAGGAGATTTCTGGTCTGATGATGCATTTTGTCTCATTCTGTTAGTACCACTGCGGTAGCTCAATTGGTAGAGTGCTCGCTCTGTAAGTGGGAGGTCGTGGGGGTCTGACCCAAGACTTGAAAGTGGGTAGTGACTGTTCTTTTGCCAAGCACTCTGCATTACGAAATGAAAGTCACGTTCTTTCGGATGGGAACTTAAAATAAATGAGGTCCCGTGTCACGGTGGGCTTGGCACGCTAAAAAACCCTGCTGCCATCAGCGCAACACACAGGCAAAATTTCTGCACCTTCACCGATAACTGGCAACGTCTCGATATAAGTGAAATAATCTTGACTGGGACGTTAAACACCATTACTCAACTCATTCTGTTAGTTACCGTAGTTTGGTCACCCCTGTGGCCTTAGAAGTCGTGAACTGGCAATTTTCACCACGTCAGTTTCTGTGTGATAGTGGTCTGGGTAGCTCACTGGACTATATGCAGGAGGTCCCAGGTTTGATCCCCAGTCCAACCTTGCATGTTTTTTCTCCTCTCTCCTACACATCTCACTTAAATGTAACTGATTCAAAAATGCACTCTGCTATGGTGCAGGAAGTCCAAGGTTTGATCCCCAGTCCAACCTTGCATTTTTGCTCCTTCCTGTTACACCTACCTAAGCTGTAACTAATTTAAAAATGTGTTTACATGTACAAGATACGTAATTTGTCACCATGTTTTCTCTTAGTAACAACCATATTTTGTGAAGGTGGACATATGTATCACAAGTAAACAATTCCCTTATTCTGTCCCTTGGAGGCATGTAACAACACACAGGTCTCATTCTGGGTCACATTGTTTTGATGAGCAATTCATTCAACCTGAAGTGAAAATTTTCTGACCAAATTTTGACACTAAATTGAGCACAGAATATAAAGTTTCTAAGATGCAAACTTATAATTACCTATATCCTATGTTTCCATTCCTGGTAGCCAAAATCGCCATTGGCTACTAATTTCTGAAGAATTCTTTCAAAAAGTAACCTATTTTAGCAAATTTGTGGAAAAATACTTTAAAAAGGACTATATTTTCACAAATTTTGAAAATTTGGCTACTAATTATTTTAAATTTGTGGAAACCTAGTATATCATTTGCATGATTAATTACACAACTGTACTTAATTAGTAAGTGTCTATCAGTAACCTTTGTCTTTTTATAAGGAGGTAGAAATTAGGCCAAGTTATGGTTAAGAATGACTTAAATGTAATCTGATTAACTGAGTGTGGCTGTGTAAGATATACATGCCTTAAAAGCCACCTCTATATAAGGACCACAGCCTTAAGAGCCACATCTATATAAGGACCTCGGCCTTAAGAGCCACCTCTATATAAGGACCACGGCCTTAAGAGCCACATCTATATAAGGACCACCTGCTTATATAGAAATGTATCCTAATTTATCTTATTCATATTATTTGAACCTGTATATGAAGGCCACCTGTTTATAAAAGGTTGCTTTCATTGGCTCCCTTGGGTGGCCTTTATGGACAGGTTTAACAGTATATTGTGTCTTTACACTTAGGAGTGGAGGTGCAAAATTTGACTGAACAAAAAGTGACAATAAATTGAGTTTTTACTTTACTATAAAACCAAACATATGTACTCTAGACTGGCTGGCGGTTGTATTATCAAACAATAAAAGAAGAGCTAAGTAACATGTCTTATACCAACAACACCAGCACAGAGACATCAAATAATGTTATGATGTGTAATACAGACACTATGATAATGATTTATGTAATACTTAGTTGTTACTTTTTGTTTGTGGTTATGTTTATTAGAGTTGGATTTTTTTTGTACTGGCAAGCAACATTGACCTGTCTGCTTGACCTTTAATTTAATTATTACGAAGGAGCAGTACATTTATGTATAGGGAACACAGGTGTATTTTTCATCCACATCATGTGAAGCATGCATGTATTAACTGCAAATCCCAACAATACCCATGTATTGGGTGGATCTTCCTATATGAATAATCCTAATAAAAGGTCAAGCCGACAGGTTAGTGTTGTTTGCCTATATATTCATTATTTATTGAAGTGTGTTACAATAATTACAGATACAGAAATACTAGTACATGCAGAAAATGCTGATGCAGCAAGTTAGAACTACACATGGTTTTTTTTCTTTTACTAGTACATGTTTCACATATAAGATGCGAATATTTTCTTAAAGACCCAGATATTCCAAGAATACCAGAAAGCATGTAATGACAATTACATGTAAATCTTAATTGAGTTGACACCTGTAAAACTGTAAAACACACCTGTTAGGTTAGTTTGAAGAGGTTGAGGGCACATTTTGGTGTACAGTAATTTATATACAGTCAAATCTGTCTATAAAGGCCACCCAAGGAATCAGTAAAAGTTGTCTTTATGGGCAGGTGGTCTTTATATACAGGTTCAAATACTATGAATAAAGAACAATTAAGATACAATTCTACTGGCCTTTATAAGCCGGTGACCCTTATATAGAGGTGGCCTTTAAAGTAGGTTGGACTGTATATACATGGTGTACATATATAAATGAGAGAGAGAGAGAGAGACTAGATTTTGAGGCTAAGGCATTTTGACTTAATTTAAGGTTTGATCAGTTTAGTGTCTTAATTCAATGTTCAGTTAAGTCATTATTTTAAGTTTCAGTTTAGTAGAATGATGAAGTAAATTGGACTTACATATTTATAGATTACCATAGTAGTATTTATATTAAGGTGATTATAACACATAGCAATATAGAAAATGTTAATGCAGCAACAGTTCTACATTTATTTATTATGCACAATAAGAATGTTTATCTCACAAAAATTTAGAGAGTGCTGAAAGAGCAGATAACAAAATGAAAGCTTTTTCTGTCATGTTCTTTTTCAAAGAAGAACTTTATATTTTCTGTGCTTGAAATCAATTTTGGACAATAAATATATATATATATTATGTAATAAAACCATAAAGCTGCCAAACAAGTGGTCTTTATATAGAGATTTACAATGTATTTTAAATTTTAACTAATTAAGCATTTATACATTCATTTGGTTTGTACAGTCCAACCTGTTCTAAAGGCCACTTCTATACAAGGGTCACTTGCTTATTAAGGCCAGTAGAACTGTTTCCAAATTGTTCTTTATTCATATTATTTGAACCTGTATATAAAGGCCACTTTTACTGGTTCCCTTGGGTGGCCTTTATAGACAGGTTTGACTGTATTGAATGCTTACTTAAATAGAATAACAGTGTTTTTCAGTCCAGTCTACATAGTGAGTTTAAGGATGGTGGAGGAAACAGAAGTGGGTGATGAAAACCACTGTCCTTCAGCTAACAAACTAGCAAATATGCCAAGTCAAGAATTTTTCACTAACTACTACTAAACTAGTATATCGATCAGGCAGTTACTTCATGGATGATGGAGGAAACCATAGTGCTTGAAGGAAACTACTAGAATTGAAGTATCACCGGCCATGCCTTTCATGTTCCGACACTGGCCGCCATCACGTTACCAAAGCAGCGTCAGGGCAACTAATGACTTTATAGTGTCAGTGACATCATTAAACCACACAATTAAGGCCAAGTTTTCATTCTTTTTGCGTGTAGTTCAAGCATGTTTGCCTATGTTGGAACATAGTGGGCGTGGCCGGCGATCCGTCAATTGAGTAAGCAGACTGACAAACTTTCTCAAAAGGAATCTGTTAGCAAGCCACTGCTTAATCATAATGGTATTAGAACCTTGGTGATGAGAGGTGCTGTAATCCATAAGTTTGTGCTTTAAACCACTTGGCCACTTTAACCCATTAAGGGAGAATGATCTGTATAGTTAATGGCTCTATAGTTTCCTTATTCTTAAATGTCTTCCAGGTTGTATGTGTTATGATGAATTACTAATGATGAAATACTACTACTGTGTATATACCATGATGAAGCTTATTGTTTTTTTTCATCATCATCAAGGTCGCAAAAAAGTATGTCTGAAAATCATGTTCATGCTATATTTCAAAATTGCTTTGGATTACTGTCATAAAACTTCACATGAATAATGGTGTGTCATAACCTTGAACCAAGGTCATATCGGAAAGGTCACTGGAAAACATTAAACCCTTGTAGATTGGGGCGGTGAGTATTTGGCTCTCAAGAGGAAGTTCTAGTTTTTCTTATTACCAGAGTACAAAATCTGTGTTTAGTATTTTATCTGGTTTTTGTTCTATTTTTCAGAATTTTTTCCCAGTATAGATACAAATAAAGAACAAACAGCACAATGAGTACTGATTACGCCGTAGATTCCACACAAAGCACATCTACATCACAAGGAATAGGGCTGGATAAAGATTATGTACGAACCGTTCCAGGGATATTAAAAATAGTTGAAATTGTAAGAAATTTTTATTTAGCAATACTGTTTAAAACGTCTAAACCTACCAGTATTCTATATATGTTGGTTAATTTTCCCCATTAGAATAACTTGAGTACAAAATTGTAACTTTAAATTTCTACTACAGTTCTTTTTCTCCCATATCTAAATATGAAAGATCAAAGTATCCAGTGTAGGAAAGCCATGTGGGATATTTCTGTCTTTCATCACGTGGTTTTGTTGTCTTTCATCACATGATTTTCAGTGACGTTACAATCATAGGACAATTGAATGATGTCATTCGGTGGGGACATGGTGTTGTCTTATGGGAAAATGACATCCGAGTCTCCAAAATTTAGAAATTTTCATTGTGTTTCAGATGTTTATTCCGAAAGATAAGAATAAATAGCTTTGTTTTCTAGTTTATACATTTTGTATAAACCATATTCAGGTACATTATGTCCAATAGTCATATTTCTTTTTATGTAGAAGTTTAAATAACAAAGTTAGATATACAAAGATGGTATCGATTTCGATGTTACTTCTATTTGAAGCCAAAAAATATCATCAAAAAGGGAGAAAAAGAATCAATTATGAGTTTAATATTTCTGTCAGAGACTAGGCAATCCTCGTCTCTGACTGAAATGTTCAACCCCTGGGTGAGATTTCCCTATCCTACATGGATATTCATAATAGATTCTATTAATCTTATTTTTCCCTTACTAAATCTTTGCATTATGACTAGCAATTTAGACTAAAAGTCTGAAATGTCATATGCTATGAAGCTTGCTAAAATGTTAATTTGTTGTACCTTCATTTAATGATTGAACACCTCATTTTTGTTCATAAAGATGTGTATCCGAAATATACTTTCTGTCTAAAAAGAAGTTCATTTAAATGTCCTTTTTAGGAAGCATTGCATTTGTTGTAAATCATATTTATTCCTTCCTTGAAGTCATTAAACCTTGTACCATCCATTTTGTCACATGAGCAAATTCAAGGCCTTTGGGCCCGTTTTAGCTTATTAAATTTTGACAACATTATTTATGTATACTTATATTTCTTCTTTATCTAGGTACTGGTTTTAATAGCATTTATTTGTGCTAGTGTATACATATGGTGGGGAGCGTACGGAGGAGGATGGGTTCAGTTTGTGACTATGTCTGCTTTTATAACGACTCTCGTCTTCTTCTTGTTCCATTTACTACGAGTTATAGGAAGACTACCTGGACCATGGACACTTATTGTAAGTATAAGTATACACCTTTGTCTGGTGTATTATAACATGTAACAAGAGCTTACTGTAAACTATCATTTATTTTAGATATTGACCTTCACAGTTTCTTCAAGTAACCTCAGTGACTGGGGCTCAGTAAGTGGGAGGTTGTGGGTTCAAGCCCCAGCCAGGTCTGACCCGAGACTTGAAAGTGGGTAGTGACTGTTCTTTCGCCAAGCACTCGACATTACGAAATGAAAATCACGGTTCTTTCGGATGTGAACATGTTCCCGTGTCAGGGTGGGCTTGGCACACCGTAGAGCCCTGCTGTATGATGCCATCAGCACAACACACAGGCAAATTTTCTGCACTTTCGCCTATAGCTTGCGACGACCCATTACTCAACTCAACTCGGTGACTGGATGGTCCAAAACACACACTTAGACATCAAAGTGACATGCACCACCTGGGTTTGAAACCCACTGAAGCAGATCCTAGTGTGAGAATGTTTTGCTTGCTGAAGATTGGGGGTTTTCTCAAGGTACTTCAGTTACCTCCACCATCCCAGAACTAACCACCTCTATATAAGTGAAACGACTTTGATCAGGGCATACAGCTCCATTACACCACTCCACATGCTTTAGATTCAGATAAAATACACAGTTGAACTCTAAAACTTAAAGAAATCAGACCTACTATCTAGTATTTAAACTATTTCACTGAGATTTTCCTACTTAAACTGAAAAACTGTCTATTTGATACAAAATCAGAAGATTTTTGTTATAGACAGGTTCTGCTGTAATATTCTGTGACCAAACATATGTAATGATTCTATTTTGATATTGTACTTTCATTGTTGTTATCACAAAAATAATACAGTAAAACCTCGTTATAATGCCCCTCAATATGCCACCATGCTTATCACCACACTATTTTGAAGTCCCAAAATCCATTTTGTTTATGTTTTTCTTTATCCGCCTCCCCAATTTATCGCCAAACCCCTTTATAATGACTGAACAAAAGGTGGCGATGAATCAAGGTTTTACTGTATATATAGTTGGTTTACAGAAGGTTTCCATGTATCCATCAATATTAGGTTTTTCACGGACAGATTATATGCAGAGCTGTTCTGGTGGCTCTTACTTTTTGAGGGCATTGATCTACAAGTTCATTATAGCTCTTCAAAAATTATTCATATGGAGGGTGATAATTGTCAATGTCAGTAACATCAGGCAGGATGTGTGGATAATAGCACAAACAATTAACACCCATTACTTCAAAAATGAATTGATATGAGGGGAGTCAATCTGCCCTTTCTACTTTAAAAAAAAATTGGTGATTGCGGTCAGTATTAATAATGAGATTCAGTTAATTGATTAAAGTAATACATTGTACATGTACAGTGAGTGTGTTTAGATTCTCATTCATTATCAAATTTACAAAGTTACTTCTGGCATTGTTCAACTGCTGTATGTCCCTTGACATGATGTAGAGGCCATGGTGGCCTAATGGATAAGACATCAGTCTTCAAATCCAGGGTTTTTCACCGCTGTGAGTTTGAGTCCAGCTCAGACCACATGAGGGAATGTGAATTTTCCTTGCCATTGACCTTTACTGGTTCACCTGGTATCAGTTGTCTGCGGCGTATGACTCTTGAGCTAGCATGTTAAAGTCGCCCTGAGTGCGCACTAGTACAAGGCAGAACATACAACATACTCGCACTTCACATGCATACACAAAATTGTTCATAGATTAATCCAAAGAGATTAAATTAATTGTTCTCATTGGGAAAAGCTGAAAAATGATGCAATGTTAAGCAACATTCAACCAACCAACCATGACATGATAGTACTCCCCACAAAAATATCAATAGTATAAGATACTCACAAGTTTTAGGACATATTTTAATGTGATTTTTTAATACTGAAAAAAGATTGACATAGTCTGAAGCTTTGTATTAAAGGTTTGATAAGAATCTTTGATTTTATTGAGTCCTTGGTGGCCAAGTGGTCTACATCACACTATTATGGATCACAGTACATCTGACCACCTAGGTTGGAATACCACTCTGGAAGAACCCAGTATGAGAAAATTTGTCAGTTTGCTGTGTTGAAATTCAGTGGATTTCATTGGAAATTCCATTTCCTCCACTATTCCAGCACAAACCACCTTGATAAAAGTGATAGAATCTTGACTATGACATAAAACTCCATTCCTCCCATTCAATCCAATCTGTTTTTGTGAACCTTATTGTTTTTTTCATCATATAATTTATATTTTATATATATTTTCAGGAGTGTGTCTACTACAATGTATATACTACGATGAAGCTTATTGGGTTTTTTTTTATCATATACATGTGTAATTTTATTTTATATGTATTTTCAGGAGTTCATCTACTACTGTGTATATACAGTATTGCTGCTTATTGCTTTTATTGTGGCAGCAGCCAGAGCTGGATACTTTTATGATAATGGCTCTATTATAGCTACAGCTGTAAGTAAAACATTTATATGTGGTAATTTATATCTTGTATTTTGGCAAGTGATTGAGGCCCCAGGCATATGTTTGAAGGGAACTCTTTGTCGAAGCTCCCAGACACATGATTGAAGGGTACTCTTTGTCCAAGGTCCCAGACTATTTTCAGTTGGGGGCCCACTTCACTTCAGAAAAGAAATTGTAACAGTAATAAATAGCCTAAATTTGTAAAAATTTAGGGGCCCAGGCTTACTTTTAGGAGCCATTGGCTACTGGCCACCTGTAAATCTTCATCCTTGGTACTCTTTGTTGAAAGTCCCAGACACATGATTGTAGTGTTGTGAGTTCTAGTCTCACCCAGGCTTTTTCTCTAAGGGGACAACTACTTTTCACATGGATCTATTGTTACAGAATTGATTCATAAATTGTTAGCAGGAAACATACTTGGGTTAATTTTGAGATGGATTGTTGTCTTATTCAAGGTGGGAGTAATAGAATTCATCGACCACTCATCAATATATCGATATATCATCGATAAAAGCCATTGACACGACACATTTTTAGCTCACCTGACCGAAGGTCATGTGAGCTTATGGCATAGCGCAGCGTGTGTATGTGCGTGTGTGCGTGTGTGCGTGTGTGCGTCGTTAACACCTATTTTCGACTTCTCCTCTGAAACTACTGGACAGTTTTTAATGAAACTTTGTCAGAAGTATATATGGGCCGGTGCAATTCAGATTTGTTCGTGGCGTTGCCATGGCTACCATAACTAGGTCAAGGTGACCTAGGGGTGCAAAAATCTTAAAAAATCTTCTTCTCCGAAAGTACTGATTGGAGAAAAAATCTGATGTGATATTTGGCTTCTCTAGGGTCTTAAGCCTATAGTTTGTTCATTTTGTGAAATTCGGATAAAAAATAGGTTACGCGTTTTTGCGTTTAATTTTGAAAAAATCGTAAAATAGCTTCAAATTGTTATAACTTGACTATTTGACCAGATAATGACATGGGGTTTTCAGTTTTGACATCTTCTTGTTAGTATCTTCAAATTGAGGTCAAGGTCAATTGTGAAGGTCGTGACCTAATTTTTTTTACCTCTGATTATAATTATTATCTCGAAAACTATAAACTTTTTGTATAGGCATGTATATTAGAATGTTGTAGGTATTGATACAACGATCATTTTGATGTATAGAAAAAGGTCATGGGTTCAAAGGTCAAGGTCACAGATGTGAAACAATACCGAAATGGTTAATTATCTTGAAAACTATAAACTTTTTGTATAGGCATGTATATTAGAATGTTGTAGGTATTGATACAACGATCATTTTGATGTATAGAAAAAGGTCATGGGTTCAAAGGTCAAGGTCACAGATGTGAAACAAAACCTAAATGGTTAATTATCTTGAAAACTATAAACTTTTTGTATAGGCATGTATATTAGAATGTTGTTATTGATACAACGATCATTTTGATGTATAGAAAAAGGTCATGGGTTTAAAGGTCAAGGTCACAGATGTGAAACAATACCCAAATGGTTAATTATCTCGAAAACTATAAACATTTTTATAGGCATGTATATTAGAATGTTGTAGGTATTGATACAACGATCATTTTGATGTATAGAAAAAGGTCATGGGTTCAAAGGTCAAGGTCACAGATGCGAAACAATACCAAAATGGTTAATTATCTCGAAAACTATAAACTTTTTGTATAGGCATGTATATTAGAATGTTGTAGGTATTGATACAACGATCATTTTGATGTATAGAAAAAGGTCATGGGTTCAAAGGTCAAGGTCACAGATGCGAAACAATACAGAAATGGTTAATTATCTGGAAAACTATTAACATTTTGTATAGGCATGTATATTAGAATGTTGTAGGTATTGATACAATGATCATTTTGATGTATAGAAAAAGGTCATGGGTTCAAAGGTCAAGGTCACAGATGTGAAACAATACCAAAATGGTTAATTATCTCGAAAACTATAAATTTTTTGTATAGGCATGTATATTAGAATGTTGTAGGTATTGATACAACAATGATTTTAATGTATAGAAAAAGGTCATGGGTTCAAAGGTCAAGGTCCCAGATGCAAAACAATACCCAAATGGTTAATTATCTCAAAAACTATTAAACTTTTTGTATAGGCATGTATATTAGAATGTTGTAAGTATTGATACAACGATCATTTTGATGTATAGAAAAAGGTCATGGGTTCAAAGGTCAAGGTCACATATGCGAAACAATACCGAAATGGTTAATTATCTCGAAAACTATAAACTTTTTGTATAGGCATGTATATTAGAATGTTGTAGGTATTGATACAACGATCATATTGATGTATAGAAAAAGGTCATGAGTTCAAAGGTCAAGGTCACAGATGTGAAACAACACTGAAATGGTTAACTATCTTGAAAACTATTAACTTTTTGTATAGGCATTTATATTAGAATGTTGTAGGTATTGATACAACAGTTATCATGATTTAAAGAAAAAAGTCATTGGGGTTTAGTATTTATGTTTTCTTTAAATCTATCAGCTAGCCATTAGTTGTCAGGTGAGCGTATCAGGCCCATGGGCCTCTTGTTTAGTATTGATATCAACAAAAATGGCCGCCAATTCATGGCTTAAGTTGGAATAGCCAATGACACATGTATTTCAAAACCAACTGACTTATAAAACAGAATGCATATGATATTAGAAACATTTAAGACGACACAAGACATGCCAAATATTGGTGAAATTCTCATAAATGACAGCTCTAGGAGGGTGTCTAATATATCTTCCTATCTGAACTTTAGCGAGCATAATGATAAGAGATAACTGACACATCCAAGTATCCATACTATTGGTATCACATGTATCTGACTTGCTTGCACAATAACTTTTACCTCATTAAATCTTATACAATTTACCAGTCATTAATGGCCCTTATATAATGAAGAAATTGGTTGCAGTATTAATGATAGATTGTGATGTATTGAAACATGAAAACATTAGTTGGTGAAAACATGAGAAACACAAAATTTTTATTTGTGTCCTAAATTTGACCATTTCCTTTGTTTCTATATATTTCAGATATTTACATTTATTGCCACAGCAGTGTATGCAGTAGACACATTCTTCCAGTTTAAGACCTGGCGGTCAAGTCGTGAGGCACCAGCTGGTGCCACCGCAACCTCAACAACTACCACACCCATACAACTTATGAGACAAGAACACAGTACTAATTGCCATGGAAATATGACAGTGTTTGTAAAATTTATCATTCATATTTAGGAATATATCAAGTTGTCATGGTAACTGTAGTTTGTGCTTGGCGTTCAGATTTTAATCGTAATAGATATACATGTATGTATAAGTAGGGTAAAAGACAAGTGTTGTATAACTAAATACTGTAACTTGAGAAGTATTTATGATAGTTTTCAGCAAGAAAAAATCTCAACATTTATTCTGGTCTTTTAATTTGATTTTTTTTATATTAACTTTATTTAAGACACTGCACACAGTTTCAATTCTACTTTTTTTAATTTTGAAAAATTATGTGGTAATAAATAAAAAAATAATAAATTATAAAAAATCTGAAGACACTAGTATGATATTTTAAAAAATATTATTTAAAAAATCTCAAAACACTAGCAGACATCAAAATGTCACAGATAAACGCCTGTTCCATGTATTGGGTTTTCTTGCAGTTATGGAAGTTCAGCTTAAATGTGAAGGAATCTTGTGTAGATGGGTTTCATTGAAATACCAAAGTAATAATAGAATGAAATCTCCCTAATTAATGATAGAAAATACAAAATTTTGTACTTTGAAATGGGCTTAGTCTTATTTATATAAGACCAGATTCATAATTTTTTTTCATTTCAATATGCTTAGATACTTTTTTTACACATTTAAATGTACATGTATACGATACATTTTATTATTACATTTATTATTATTATTATTTTTTTATATTTTAACTATGTTTCGGTACACCAATAGTACAAAAATATTTTTTTTTAATTTGCAAAAAAAGTTTAATAAGAAATAAACCATGATTATAAATTTTATCAGTTTAGATATACTGTTTTTATTTTGAATCAGTTAAAAAATTATAAGATTTATGTTAGTATTCCTACATAAAAGTTAACGTATTCATGTATTATATATTTTCTGATAGGTATATAGGCTTAATAGAGTATATTTTTTATTTTAAGATACAGGGACACCTGTACCTCATTACCAAACTAATAAGATTTTCAAAAATAAGTGCTATAATACCATAAAAAAGGTTTACACAAATTCAAAATAACTAGTAGAAAAATTTCCAAAATTTCTGAAAACATAGTGGTTTTTAGGTATTTTTTCACAAATTTGTAAAAATAGGTGACTTTTTGAAAGAATTTTCCAGAAATAAGTAGACAATGGCGATTTAAGCTACCAAAAATGAAAACATAGGATTTTGATAGAAATAATGAAATGTCAGGATTTGTTATCAATCTGTTTCTCGTGAATGAAATTTTGAAAAAAATGAAATTACGAATGTATTTTAAAAATATTAAATTGAATGTATTCTTACAGCTTGATTTAAAAAAAAAATCTGGATATTTTCACAAAGTGTGATATTTTACTCTTGACTATTGTAAGTACAGTGTTTTTCTATAATACATACTGTATGTAGTTAAATTTTGTAATATGGTAGATATATTTTAATATTTATTTATCAAGTATGTATGGAACAATTTTATGAAAATAAATTGGTGTGATTTTGTTATTAAAATGGCAGACGAGATTTCATTTAATTTAAGAAAAAGTTTTTTTTAATTGTAATCAAGTAAAAAAAAATAATAAAGTAGAACTGCAAGCCCCAGTAAGTTTAGCAAGATTTAATTGAAATTGAAAAGTTTAAGATAGGGATATAACTGTGTGTAAAATCAAACTTGATCTATAACCTGTCAATTCTTTGAAACTGATTGATGAAGATGTAAAAACTGTATTTATGTTTATTGATGAACAGTCAGAAAAATTAGTTTCGGTAACATTGTACATGTCACCCCTATGCATCTGTGGTTTAATCCAAAATTCAAAATAAATGGATTGTTCTATGTATTGTTATTTAGGAATGAAAGGATGTGTATGCTCTCTTTTTTATACAAAATATGCAGAAAATTTTTCCTGTCAGTTAACAGATTTTACGTGGTAAAAGATAATGTTAAAAATGTTTTTAAAAAACAAACAAAAAAAAAATATGATGTTTTTTACATTAAAATTTGATCTGTTTGTAATTCATGGTTTCATTTTTTTTATTTTTAACACATAGACATTGAAAATAGATTCTTTTTTCCCCCTAGATCTGATTTTTGTCAAAATATTGTTGGTGTCAAGAGTGTCATTTTCATTTTCGTTTTTCTTTTTTTCTTCTTTTTTTTTTTAAAAATAAAAGTTTCATTAGTTGTCTCATGAAAATTGTACTAAAACAAGAATTGTTGTGTTTGTTGTTGAATTTTGTGAACTAGTCTAGTTCATGATTAAAGATACTGGTAATAAAAGAGTTACAATAAAATTATTTGAATAAATTATTTGAGATTTTTTTTTCCAAATTGAAAAAAGTGACCAAACTGTTTTCCACTACATACAATTATTTCCACATGTTATCGTATTTCTATGGTCTTAGTTGTACACATGTTGCACCGGTAAGCACAATTATTGGTCGTGGTTTGCCAGTGTACCACGTAGCACCTCCTCACCTTTTTGTGGGACCATTATTTCTGTTTGAAATGGAACCATATCAGTTGATGCTTTCCTGAAAAATGACATTTTTTCGGGAATATGTGGCATAAAAATTTCCAAAACGTTCCACACAGACGTTAAGGGGTGCTGATCAGATGGTACAGTAGCAAACCATAATTGATATATATGGAACCATATCAGTTGATGCTTTCCTGCAAAACAACATTTTTTCGGAAATTTGCAGCGTAAACATTTTCCAAAACGTTTCACACAGACATTAAGGGGTGTTGATCGCAAGGTACAGTGGCGAATCCCATTTGATAATAGATATGGAACCACATTAATTGACAAAAACGACATTGTTTCGGAAATATGTGGCATTTAAATTTTCCAAAACTTTCCGCACAAACACTAAGGAGTATTGATCATGTGATACACTGGTGAATCCATTATTTCTATTTTAATATCTCTATGGTCTTTATTCCAATATACCAGTGAATCCATTTTTCAGTGAAAACTAGTGTATTAATTCTGTTCCTAGTAAGGAATACAGAGTCTGCATAATTGATACATGAATCTCGTTTGGTTAGAACAATAATTTTTTATATTTTATGATATTAGAAACCTCCTACTCTATATCCATATGTTATTTCATATCATACATTTTGCTCAACTTTTTATTATTCTGTTGAAAATATCAAAATTTTATCTTAAGATCTGTAAAAATAATTCTTTTGAACCCCAATATCAATGATTTGTTCATAATTTACTTATGTTGCTTCTTTCAAAATTAAATGTACAAGCTATATACCATATGCAAATGTGATATTTTTATCAAATTTGTTCCCGAAACCATTTTTCCAAAAATATGTTTTTGCTGGATTTGTTCAAAGTATAAATGGAAAGCAAGTGAAAAAAATTTTAATTTTTAGATTTTGTGAAAAAATAAACATAATCAATTTTGTGATGTCAAGATTAAACGAGATAGGTGAATTCTACAAATTGTCTGCCCTTAGTTTTGATATACAATATTGTATCTGATTTTGATTAAAACAATTGTATATAAAAATTGCAATAAGATAATTGAAAGTAGATAGTTGATTTTTAGATTTTTCCATTTCTTGCCTCTTCCTCCGTCCACACAGACAAGAAAAATGAGCCAATTTTAGAATTTTTACAAAATGTTAAAAGAAATGAATGAGAATAGTAAGTATTCTTTAAGACTGATATTAAGATAACAATGGATTTAAATTTTTGAAATGATAAAAGTACACTTGCGAGATGTTTCACACCCATACCTACAGTAAAACTTAATTGAATGCCACCATATTTTTCAGTCAGATTTTGGCGTCATAAACCAGTTTGGCGATAAATTGTCTTGACTTGTAAAGGAAAATGTACCCTATTCTCTGCTCTCCCAGGGGAGCATAAGTTCATAAAGGAAAACATAGTAGAAATATATTTTTGAATTTCAAACAGGGATGAAGCTTAACTAATTTGAGTTAGGGACCCAGCTCACTTTTGAAAAGAAGTTGCAATAGCAATACATAACAAAAATCTTTAAAACTTAAGGGCCATGGGCTACTTGGCCACTGTCAATCTCAATCCCTGTTCAAACTACTACTAGTATTAGTGAAGTAGCAAAGTAATCAAGTGGCATTATAACGAGGTTTTACTGTATGTGTGTATGCTATACATATTTATATTTCAGTTTTGCTGTATTTTTGTACTTGTATACAAATTTATTAATCATTTTGATTATAATTTAATTCTTATAAGGCAGCATATATAATGTGTATATATTGGCATATTTTTAAGTTTCTGACATTTTACCAAAGAGATAAAAGGGTCAGGGCTTTTCCTACATATGTTGGGAATTTTCAAATTCATTCATTTGGGAAAATTATTGACATTAAAACATGAAATCTGGCTCTCATCGGTAGGTGACACGATGCTCTGAAAAAGAAACAAACACAATTCAAGAAAACCAAAACGATGACAAGTTGAAAAGGATTAGGATTTTATTTCTCTTTTGGGAAAAAAATGCTCCATTTTTGCATTGGGAATGCCTCCCAATTTCGGCAGTAAAAATAGATTAGGAAAAGCCCTTAGGGTATTGACATCTTTATAACTGCTGTATTACGATTTGAATTTATGTTTGCAATTTCTGACTATACGGAATGGTATAAGTACTGTTATTCAATTTCACTATAAAAGAGGAGTGATTTTTAATTTTCCTATATCACATTTGGTTTATTTAACTTTTTGTTAATTTCAGATTCAGTGGATAAATCTTATTAATTAAGCTATAATCTTTTGCTTCTTACATAAAATATAATATTTACATTTATTAATTTGGGTATATGGGGTTTATTTCAAGATTTTTTTCCCTCTTGAATTTTTTTAATTTTTTTTCCTTTGTACAATTATCAGATAAAAGATGCAAGTTTTTAAGTAAACTGACTTCTCATTTAAACTCGAGATCTGAAATGACCATGAATTATCATTTTCATATTGTCACCTATATTTTAATTGAAAAACGTTTTAAGAATAATATTACTTTAATTCTTCACATTTTCAAAGTAAAAAGCAGTATCGGGTAGGAATGTATGCATGCAGTGGATTAATGGTGTTTTACACCACAATACAGAAAACAGTAGTGCCTGGGAAAAAAACTATCACCTTTAGCAAGTGAACTAACAATTTCTCAAACAAGAATCTGGGATTTGAACCTAGGTGGTGAGAGGCATACCTCTGCCAGCAGTATAAGAATATGTTATTTATATTACCTTCTAAAAAGAATTGTAACATGGACAGTGAAAAAGATGGTTTTTGTCTAATGCAAGTTAATTTATTATACTTACTGGTACTCCATTTAATGATGTCCGTGTTTAGAAGTGATTCAATTTGGCTTAATGTTTGTTTAGAAATACATCTTTGTTTTTGTGACAAAGATTGATTTGATCTTGTTATTTTTTTTAATCCAGAGCTCCAGATAAGAGGAGTATCTCTGTAAAAACCCTTTAATTTTTTTGAAAATACTCTTTAAATTGTAAATGTAAGGGTATCAAAACCCTTTGAAAATCCTCATTACCCTTTACAACTCTTATAACAGTAGAGCCTGCTATGGGGGTTAAACTCCTGCCCCAAGTACCTATGAAATGCCATTGTTGATATGAAGATGGGTGTTACTGTATTATTGTTAGAAGTTATACTGCTTTAAAAATTGAACATTTTTATGGATCATTGTCAATACTCTTTAGGTTTTACAGGATACCCTTTAGAAAAAAAAGAATGGGGTAATGACCCTTCATGTCAAATTCTTATCTGGAGCTCTGCATACTTTGTTCCCTTGCCTAGGAGTGATCTAGTTTGTTTTTGATTTAGAAATGAGATTATATTTTGAATTTGCCATATGATTTAAGCCAGTTATCATGGTTAATGGACTAAATAGTTATATAGATATATATATCATATTGTTTAGTCTTACTAGATGTTTTAATTATTGTAA
Source organism: Anadara kagoshimensis (assembly GCA_021292105.1). Taxonomy (NCBI): domain Eukaryota; kingdom Metazoa; phylum Mollusca; class Bivalvia; order Arcoida; family Arcidae; genus Anadara; species Anadara kagoshimensis. Next base: position 45,687,578 of record CM037875.1, read on the forward strand.
AGATACATATGTACATTTGCATCAATTAATCTTATAATTTATATATACAATTCCATGTATAAATGCTAGGCTATATGGGTTATTTAGATGAAATAAATATAAATAATAGCTATAGATGTTTGTTCTTGTTTTATCACTTGAAATTTCCCTTGCTTCATGAATGGTGCTGGCAGTGATCGACTAGTTACATTTTCAAATGTCTCTTAAAAACTGAATGAAAGTTTGAATTGTTTCATTTCTCCAACAGCATTATCAATTGACAGACTAATTTTTGGACATAATGCAAGTTTATTCAATGGACCTTGTGGAAAAAGTGGAAGGTTGGGCAAATTTTGTGGTTGGACAAGGGAATTAACCGATCCAAGCTGTACATGGGCAAGTGTCCGAAAAATCTATTTGTCTACCCCTGAGTTTGCATCTGAATGAAATGTACTTTCAGGAGCTGCCAAGTTCCTCACAATACACATCCTCCATATTGTTTAAAGATCTAAAAAAGGGAAGGGAGAAGCAATATTGAAAAAAAGAAATAACTCTGATGAGCTAATGTGATGATTCTCTGACCCTTTATATTATTCATTTGTGTAAAAATTTTACGTTTTAGAATTCCCCTAAAAAAGTACAGGGACAAATTCAATAAAATGTGTCATCCTTTGCAAAATCATTGATTGTGATCCCAAATTTGGAAAAAATTCGAGACTATAACTTGCACAGTAAAACGAGCTATGGATACATTTTGCAAATTTGCACAAGTGTCGACTGTGGGGTCCCAAATGGGTAAAAATGTATCCAAATTATAACTTGCACAGTAAACTAAGCCACACCATATATTGCATAAATAATTGCTGTGGTTCCCAAATTTGGAAACTGTTGCCTATAACTTTCACACTAAACTTATCACATGGATATAAATATACTAGTATCCTCGACCGTCCGTGATTCGAGACTCTAATAGAAAACGAACTAAATTTGCTAACGCAACAAGAATTTGAGAGCTGAAAAATAGACAACTGATTTTTCTGGATAGTTTCACAGTAAATACCTAAATTTTGTCTTTAATGCATGAAATCGTCACTGCAGAGACGATACTCGCGTATAATAACTGAAAACAAAAATGGCCTCGAATCTTAGGACGCTCTCGATTTTAGGACGGTCGACGATACTCTAGTCTTCATCACAATCAAATTTTAAATTTGCAAGGAACCAATCATACAAACGGATACATAGCACATGTATTAACTAGGCTAACTGCGTTGATGGTGTTAACTTAACATGTGGGATTGTGCGCATAATGATAATTTACTGTATAAAATACATATCAGGAATACTACTAGAGATGGCAATGTTCGTAAACAATTTCCACGTATTAAATTTGTTTACGTTAAATTCAACTTCAGTACATGTATTGCAGTACAAACCTGTCAAATGTTAACACTGAGTTGTCGAACCTTAACAGCCAAGACATGGATAGTAAGTAATGGTGTTTATCGTCCCAGTCAAGAATATTTCACTTATATCGAGACGTCGCCAGCTATAGGCGAAGGTGCAGAAATTTTGTCTGTGCGTTGCGCTGATGGCATTATTCAACAGGGTTCTTTAACGTGCCAAGCCCACCGTAACACGGGACCTCGTTTATTTTAAGTTCCCATCCGAAAAAACCGTAACTTTCATTTCGTAATGCCGAGTGCTTGGCGAAAGAACAGTCACTACCCACTTTCAAGTCTTGGGTCAGGCCCGGTCGGGGCTCGAACCCACGACCTCCCACTTACGGAGCGAGCACTCTACAAACTGAGCTACCGCAGTGGTCCAAGATATGGATAGCTAGTGGTGAAAAAGCTACGGAAATATAGATGTCGAAATATAGAGAACGAGGGCCGATGTAAGCTGTTGTCTCAGCATTCATTCACTTAGTGTTTAACTTTCGGCAGGTCTGTAGGGTATGTTTTATTTGTCACCATACTACCTTAACACAATTCAAATTATACCTTCCTGGTGCTTTGCAATTCACATGATTGGTTGAAATAATAACACGATGAAAATTAATTAGGAGCACCCGATCTCACTTCCCTGATGGAAGACCACGTGTTTTACTTGGTTTGTCTGTTTTCAAAGTTTGTACTTTGCTCAGTTTGGGACTGTAATATGAACTGCAATGTGCTGTGCAAATCACATGTTGTGTTTAATAGTAATGCGATGAAGCTTCGTTAGGATCACTCGGCCTCACTTCTTTTGAAAGGTCACGCGTTTTACTTGTTTTGTCAGTTTTGAATTTGCTTTTGGGACTGTAATTTAAGCATGGATTGATATCTTTGTGGTTGCTTATCATCAGCTTTCAAGACAAAACGGAAATTGAGTTAGGATTGCCACACTGCTTTGATTTTCTTTTAAGAACAAACAATTTCGGCCCAATTAAATATAGATTCTTCTTGCACTTTTAGTGATCTTGCTTGGAACAGGTTTTCATTCGTAGCGCAATAAACAGAAATATCAGCTCGAATTCTGTATATTAATATAGGTCATATTTCTTGTATTACTTATATTATCCTCAATTGTTTAGATCAACTTTCTATATTTCAAAATAGAATGCAACATGAATAACGTTTTCAAGTTTAAGCACTTTCAATTTCCGGATTTCTGTGTAACTCGACTTTATCATTAGGGTAATTTTATGCGATATTTTAATCGTCTACACTAAATACATATATATTGTACACTACTTCCTTCTTTTTATGCATTAATAAACACTGTTCATTAATTGTACACAGAGATGCTGGTCTGACGTGACTTCCTTATTCTTCAAAGATGTCGTGGTAAGTTTAAAATGTTTTATACAATATCGCTGCTTAATGTGTTCTTATCCCCTTGTTAATTACAAAGCACCTACTTAATACTAGTATAATGGTCTTCTGAAAGTACTTATTTATTTATTATAACAAGGACCAATATAAATTACTCGTAAAAAGGGTGTGAACCAACCAAATCGGACATTTACTAGTATAGACCTATCTATCCTCTTCAAATAGGCGTCTTGCATTCAGTTTTAAAGTTAAGTTAATAATGGACAACGAATTAAAATGGTGTTACCACGAGGACATTTAATCCAGTGCGCGTCCGATGTATGAAGTTTAAAATCATTGGTCCCCAAATGTCTTGTCTTTTTCTGTTTGACTTAATTATAAATTACTTGTATAGTCTTCTTGGTTACTCTGGCTGCTGCCATGGTTTTCAGTTACAAATTCCCCTTTTCCGTTCACTCTAAGGCAGTACAACTGCACTACACGTTATCCAACATTATTATATTTTATTATGATAGAAAAAAAAACAATTATTATTGCCTTTTTCATGCTGGGTCGTTTAGAATTTTTTTAAAACCTTTCCGTTTCTAAGTTGAACTATGTAAAACATGTTAATGATTTTGAACTGTATAGTCAGCAGAGCTGGTTTCTTCTTGGGCGATTGAATGATAGATATCTAGTTCCAGTCTTTCAAAGAAAAAATGGAATATAATATCCGAAGTTCCGTCCTGTCCGAATACAATTGTAAATATGTGCAATATCCATGTAGTTCTCTACATATCAAAGGAACATGTGTTGCATAAGTCAGATGGTTATATACCTTACAAAAGAACTATTAAAAATCACGCCATTGGACTAATCCAGTGGCTGCTCTCCATATTATATCAAATGTCGTGGGGTTTTTATTTTTCATTTGACGCATAGTTCTACGTTCCTTTCATTCGCAAGTTTAGTTCAATACGGGGTGTGTATAGCTAACTAAACAGCAAGTGCTTATCCTACCGGAGCACCTGGTCTCAAAGTTTTACTTAGCTTTTTAGATTGTGATTTGAGCATGTGTTTGGTTTGTTAGTATTGCTAGTATTGTTTACCATAGCTATGGCCCATTTCGTGTTACTTACCTGTAGCATTTCTGTATTTCATAATCAATGCATTTGTTTCAGATGTATTTCTAAAGAAAGTAACACGGCTATGTCGGAATCATTCGAGAAGACTGTTTCTTGCGAGGTCCATGAAGACCAAAGTGCCAGCTGGAAGTGTACCGAATGTGACGAGTTTTTCTGTAATCAATGTCGATTGGTCCATGTGAAGAGTAAGGCAACACGTGATCATGAGGTCAAATATATTAAAGAATTGCCATTGGTCGAAAACAAAGAGGAAGACGAATCAAAATGTCGGGTACATAAAAATGAAGCGGTTCAGAGGTACTGTGATGACTGCAAGTGTCTGATTTGTTTCGAATGTAGTGTGTCGGAACACAACGGACATAGTTTCCTAAAAATAACAGATGCAGTACAGCAGGAAAAAGAATTCATCACAAATAACATGGAAAGGCTAAAAACAGAGCAGTTAGCGACACTGAAAACGGATCTGAAACAGATTAGGGAAATTAAACAAAAATATAAAAGAGATTTGGAAGACTCTGTCGAAGAGATACGAAAACAAGGCGATAATCTGAAGAGGGGATTAGATGAAATATGTCAGGAACTGGAAACTGTTATACAAAAACAATGTAAAGAAGATGAACATATATTGGACGTTTTGGAAATAGATTTATCCAAAAAGGTCACAGATGTTGAAACCCTAACACAATTCCTAGAGCAGAATTTTGGCAGTGCGTCTACCAATGCCTTGTTTAAAATGTCAGAGAAAGTCAAGCAGGTTTTCCACAAACACCAGTGTATGAATATACCACTGTCATTGCGCCCACCAAAGTTCTTGCAGAAAGAATTAAATGTTAATGCCCTGAGAAATTTATTTGGTGATTTTGAACATGATGATTTGAGTTCATCTGATATTGATGATTCTCCGCCAGCTATTCAGGAATCCATCATTGCAACATTCAAGCCAAGCTTCAGCGTAGGTTTCCTAGCTGCCGTAGGGACGAATGTTTGGGTGGCGAACGCTACTGGAGATATTGCCATCGTGACACAGGAAGGAAAAGTAACATCAACTGCTCATACAACAGTTGCAAACGACATTGCGGCCGACAGAGATGGGAATCTTTTTGTTGCACAAAACACATCCATACGAAAAGTAAAACGAGATGGGTCGGTTTCAGGGTTCGAAAGCGGTCTTTCGTACAGAGTTCGTGGAATTACAATCACAGATACCGAAGAGGTTCTAGTCATATTGGTGAAAGACAAACAAAGGTTTAGAATTAGGAGGTTTTCCCTAGCTGGACAGAGACTGGGTGATTTAAATATATCCAGGATAAATACGCCATGTTTGCTGAAGAATCCCAGATATCTGACCAATAACGTGGATGGGAAGATCTGGATACAAGATGAAGACAATGGAAAAGTATTTGTCGTGGATAACTCGGGAAAACACACGTTTGACTACATAGGATCTGGCAAGGAGCAAGGTTTTTGTCCAGAGGGGTTGGTGCATGATCAATACGGACACGTTCTGATTGTTGACAGTGATGCAAATTGTATTCATCTGGTAGACAGGAATGGGGTATTTTTGCAGTTTATACTCCATCGCCAGGGGTTAGATGAACCTTTTGGAATAACATTAGACATTGACAACAATATCTGGGTCGGTACTGAGAAAGTATTTATAGTAAAGTACTTGAAATAAGTAACAGACTTAACAAAGTTAATGAGGAAGTGCAAATCATATATAGATATTTTAATACATGTATTTAAAAGTAGGAAAATACTAATCATCTATTTAAACAGTAAGGTTGAATATAATAACAACCCAGGGACCCATGAAATATGACTTTTACAGACATGTAGTTTATGTGGTGGGTATTTGTTTCAATTATGAAGAAAATGGACATTAGAACTTAAACAGGGGACATTTAATTAGAGATGTTGTTATATGGCAGGTTTCACAGTTACAAACAAGTGTATTGTTAGAGTTACCGTTATTAATTTCAAGTTAATAACAGACAGAACGGAAATAAGAATGATAGAGCTCTTAAAGAACAGTTACTTGAATAGATAATAAACCCAGTAATATCCCAAGTAATATTTACATTCATTGCGACTCTCAACGGTTTTCATATAAATGAGGACGTATCTCTTATTTTGTTACTATGTAACTCAAACGAATCTCCTTTGTATATATAATTCATTCTATTATTAGTAGTAGTAGGAGTAAGAGAAGGAGGAGAAGGATGGTAGTAGAAAGAACGGGAGGTAGTGGTAATAGTAGTTGTTGTAGGAGGAGGAGGAACGAGAAGGGTATAAGCGAGTGGAGGGTAGGGGAGAAAATGTAGGGGGAGTTGGTATGACGTGAGGGGTATTAGCGAGTGGAGGGTAGTATGAGGGGAGAAAATGTATGGAGTTGGTAGGAGGAGAGGGGTATTAGTGAGTGGAGAGTAATAGTAGGGGAGAGAATTATAAAGAGTTGGTAAGACCAGAGGGGTATTAGCGAGTGGAGGGTAGGGGAGAAAATGTATGGAGTTGGTAGGACGTGAGGGGTATTAGCGAGTGGAGGGTAGTACTAGTATTAGGGGAGAAAATGTATGAGGAGTTGGTAGGAGGAGAGGGGTATTAGTGAGTGGAGAGTAATAGTAGGGGAGAGAATTATGAAGAGTTGGTAGGACCAGAGGGGTATTAGCGAGTGAAGGGTAGTATGAGTGGAGAGAAAATGGAAGTAGTAGGGCAACGATTGTGTTTTTGTTACAATCATGTTGTTAACACTGTAATAATTGTTGAATTGAAAAAATTTATATTTTGTTATACTAGTAGTATCATACTCTGGCTTAGGAGCTAATATCAGCTGTCCCAATCACATTCAATTGTCATTGAATATTGCATTATCTAAATTGAATTAAATTTATCAGAATGTTGTAAGTGTCGTTATTTGGTTTTGTTCTCAACCTTTTGGTTTATTTGTATTCAGTTATTGAATGGGTCTAGGAGATTTGTCCTTAATTCAAACCAAGTTTATTAGTTATAATAGGATCCAAGAAAATGATCTCATGAAAACCTCATTTCAGTAATTTGGCTGGTGTAGCAAGGTGCTTACCCTTTCAGAACACCTAGTCTCACTTCCCTGGTTGGTTTTACCATTTCAAAAGTTTATACTTTGCTTTTGGGATTGTGTTTGGACATAAACCGGAATGTTTGTGTTTGAGTACAATCTTCCAAATATATATACTGCCACAATTTCATCTTACAAAAATTCTTTTATCTTGACTTAAAAAAGTGCAATCAACTTATGGACTAACTGACAAACCAACTGGTCAAAAACATTATACCCTTTGTAACTTAAGTTGTGTAGGGTATATACATAAATAAATAAGTTACAACTATTAAAAGAACAATGATGATTTATATAACATATAATGACAAACATATTGCAACATCTATAATATATATATATATTTATATATATCTATATAATATACATTCACATAATCTGTAAAAATCCATTCATTCTGAACAAATTACCAACAAACAACTAATGTCTTTAACAAACAAAAAATACACATAAACATCTATTACATCATATTTTCATGGCACAAGGTATCAAAAATAATATCATTATATGACATGTTAAAATGTTTAAAAATGTTTGATTTGTGAATATGAGGTTGTGTTTAGGCTGTGTGAGATGAACTTCCTAATGTCAAATGCATAAAGTGGATTTCTCCAAACTTTAAATTCTGGTTCTGCTGCTACTTGTCAATTCCCAAAATTCTCAAATACCTCGTTAACATTTACAGAAAATCCTCTTTTTTCAATTGCTTTGCCTTAACAAAACAAAAATTAACCTTATAATATGTATGTCCCAAAATATTTTTAAATCATTCCATAATCTGAAATAATCATTTGAATATATATCATATATATACTAGAAAATAATTGGCAAAACAACCACTAAATAATCAAAACCTGACTTTCAAGGATTACGGATACCCTTCTAGTTTGTTGTGGCAAATTCATGATAAAGAAGATGTGTAAACTTTTCAGAGGTGACCAGTCGACCAACATGGAGATAAATTCAAATTCTGTCAAAAATCATATAAGTTAAAATGAAATATCAAATTAATAACCAGAATACCGAAAAGACAGCTAACCTTTGTAGATGCATCGTTTTACAAAGCCCCATAAACTTAAAATTGCGCAGCGAGATGGCTGTTGGAATGAGGGTTATGATAATGAGGTTTTTTACTTTGTGCAGGTGTGCTACAATGACTCGATCAGATATAAAAATTTGTTTAAGAAAAATTTTAATTTTACATTTTTTTCTTAAAAAGTGAGAGCAGTGGTGCATAATGTGATAAAAAATAAAAATATTCAGATGATAAACTTGTGACGTAAAAATGGTGATAAAAATGAAAATTAGTGACACTTGCTTTATAGACATAAAAAAGGGTTTATTTTAATGATAATGTTGATGCGACAAACCGGTCTGTATTGGATGGCTTATGATATGACATAATGATATTTACTTTCAATGAGGTGTCAAACATGCACAAAAGGACTAAATTTTGTGTGAAGGGGAATGTCATGTCTCATTTATATAGGGTCAGAACCTTCTATTTTCTACCCAATATGAATGTACAGTATCCCCCACAATCTGACATCAGAGAACAGATATTGCCATTTATTTACATAGGGTCTTGTACAAGTTTGCTTAAAGATCTTACATTAATCGTACATTTTGGAAAATTCAGTCAATAATTGTATTATAAATATTGCACAATTACAGTATTAAGCATATAATTTTAAGTTACTAATGATCTTAAGTTATAACTAGTGACAGACTGAGTACTGTAAAACTCAGTTAAATTTTGTTTTATTTTATTTAATCACAAATTTTAAAATAAATAAATAGCCAAAATTTCAAAATTTGTGAAAATATAGTTCACAAATTTCCAAAATTGATTACACATCCACTGGCAATTTTTTGGCTACAATGAATGGAAACATTGAAAAAAATGTAAATGTACCAGGTGTTTTATGTCGTTTTTTTCTGTCTTACAGTGGTAAACCATTTTACACTGTTTTCATAGAAGCATTTATCAAAAAGATCAATCACAGCCATAGGTTCTTTAAGGAGTTTAAAATGGGAAAAAATTCTCATTCTCAGAATTTTTTTTATAAAACAATTTAACATATCAGAATATAACCATGATTAGTTAATTATCATCCATTATGCCTAATTATCTTGCAGTCACTTAAACTTACTCAAACAAACATGCAGTTATTAGTATCTGCTTAATAGAAAAAAAAGAATTCTGCAGAATGTCTAGCCTAGTTCCTATAATTGCCGTAGAGTCAACTAAAATGACTATGGACTTGTATGTTTGAGTTTGATTTTAAACAAACTTTAAACACGCATCATCCAAATCTGACATCCTCCAAACACCATAGAATTAAAATCTAAAGCTCGCCTAATGGCAGCTACAGTCACCAGTCAAGACACACAAATAATGAAAAAAATATCCATGTTATAAATTCAAGCAATTCAATTTAAACTACAGGAAAATTTGTTTTCTGAATTCTTTTTACAGATAGCCTTTTTTTATCCCAAAAAAACTGTTGTTTGTGAAACACATGATATCTGTATATATTATACAAATATATAGACAAATGTATTAAAGTTGGATTTCTTTTTAACATACACATTTGTACATTTAAGTTTATACAATGATCATGTCATTCTTGTGTTATCATCATTATTATGTATTTACAATTATAATTTTACATGCAAATTTCTGCATGATTGCAATACATTATACATTGTATATTCTATATTATACAGATCTATAAAAACAAAACATTCATTTTGATATAACAGGTTTTTTTTTAAATAATAAGATGTGTCTTCTTAAAATTTTGTAAAAAAAAAATTCTAACAAAATAACAATTTTATACTTACCAGTATTCTTAAGGTCACTAGTAGATTAAAATGGTCTTTTTTTAATAACCACTTTTATAAGGAATTTCTAAGTTTATACCAAACTAATTTTGAACAAATTGTCAAAATTCTTACATGTTAGCCTTCAATAAGGTTATTTCTCATGGTTGCCTATAAAACATATAAATTTTAACTGATTGTTTTACAAAAGTAGTTGTTTTTGTGTACAGTAACGACAAATAAAAATAAATTTGTTCTGATCTCCAGAAGAGACATGAGAAACTTATAAATGCAATATACATGTACACGTATTGTATTTTATAATGAATTCTTTAGGTTTATTTAACAATTGAACTGTTTAGAAATGCGGTTCATAGTCGACATGAACGCAATTGATATGCAAGGCAAACTAATCATAACGCGCTAACATGCGTTATTCAGTTTGCTTGCATATCAATTGCATTCATATCGACTATGAACCGCATTTCTAAACAGTTCAATTGTTATATTTACGTTTAAAACTATTTTCTTTTCTTTTTCTTGGTTCAAAATCATTTTAGAAAATTTTAATTCCACGCTTTGTCAACAACGATTTTCGATTAACAGAACAGCTAATGGAACAGCTTATCATACGCCGATTGTTGTGAATGGGATTCCCGTGACGTCACCAAGGTAGATCTTGCAGTTCAAAGCCGATATGAACGCAATTGCTCTGAAACCTTGTGTAGAAGACAGAAAACAGACAAAATGTAAATATACTTAAATGAATCTCATCTACTAAACTTAAATAACTAACAAATGTAGTGTTTATATTCATGCCAACCTTGCAGCAGCTTCCAATTAAAGGCAATGTCAGCACAAAAAACTCAAACATTGAACAATGCTGCCAGTCAAATGGCAAAACTGACTCTAATAAAAGTGAAGCTAGTCGCAACATTGAGACTGTAAAATGCTGCTGTCACATGGCCTAACTGAAACTGAAAAGTGTAGCCATTTACAAGGCAACACTAAAACTGTTAAATGTTGCTGTCACACGGCCTAGCTGACACTGAAGTGTAGCCATTCACACCACAGTGCTGTACAATGTTTCAAGACAAATGGTAAAATAAACCATGTAACCTTCAAAGCAGAGATCAAAGATCCCATACATATATCAGAAATTAAAACTGGCATGATTACTATTAAAGTGACAAAATTTCAGTAAATCTGGCCAACCTAAAAATAGGATAAAATAGATCTGAATGATAAAAATTATGTAAAATTGCTACTGGTGTGTTAAAATGAATTCTTGTAATTCTTAAGATTCTAGATTAATTATCTACATGTATATACAAAACCATACATATAATAAATAATTCTTATATATTATACAGGTAATATTTACAATGTCAAAAATCTGAGACAATGCCATTTTATATATATTCACATATTTACAAATAAAACATATTTCAGAAACAAATATAGATTTTTATACACGATACTACAAATCAGTCTTAACACTATTCTACTGTCCATAAATCTCAAACATATGTACATATACAGAAAGAGTCTGCAGCAATAATTTCTATATATTAAACTCTACATATATTTAACTATTTTGGATTCATTATGTCTTAATGTCTTGACTTCTTCGAGTGAGACACTCCCATTTCTTCTCTATTCCCTCTCCCTCCATCACACACACACACACACACACACAGACACACACACTATAATGGTTGATATGAAAATTTCTGGTAAAGGAAAAGTTTTAATGAATGCATTTTGGGATATCAAAAACTTGCTTTCATTCTGACACCCACAGCATAGAAAGGAAGAACACACACACTCACACGCTTTCTATGAAAACCCAAATATTAAATAAAAAATTTATTCATTTCTGAATTATAACAATTATAAAAATTTTAAATTTAAATTTACTTGAATTCACATGATTAAAATTCTAAATGGCTATGATCTATGAAATATGGAAAATGAAATTCATTTAAAATCTATTATGGTTTTATCAAAACTTAACAATATTTACAACTGCTGCCTAATCAATCAATAACCACTCATACATACAAACAATTAGGGCCTGCACCGCTCACATGACACATTATTAGCTTTGGATTATAGACAGCCATGTCAGACACAATTTTAAATTAAACCCTGAATATCATTAAATTTGACCAAATTTCTTGAAAAGAAGATTTTGAAAGACTTGCCTAAATCTAAAATCGTACTCTGTGATAATGAGGTTCATAAATAATTTCAGAAAAACATGTTATATATATAAATGGATGAATCGGTCCACAAATAAATCTGTATGGATGAATCGGTCAACAAATAAAATCTGTAACAGAAATTATTGCTTATTTTTCTTTCTATTTTAAAGTTATGGTGACCATGTTGCATTTCATTTTAAATCTTAATCAACTAAGGACTTTTCTCACAAAATTTGGTTCTATTCTGCCCAAAAGTTTCAGAAGTGAAGATCAAAGGTTACGGAAGTGTGCACACATGCCTCGTCATGCCATAAGCTCAGCTAGCTTACAGCCAGTTGAACTAAATAATCATAAACATTATTTGTAGCAAATTACAACATACAATAATGGCATTAAGCTGCATTTTGAAAATTAAATTATAACTGTTAAGATGCATCACACAGACATGACTGGTTATAATGTATTATTGCTTTCAAAAATAGCATTTATATATCTGCACAGAAACAGCAATTTACATTTAGCTCATAAACTTACAAAATATTTTACAATTATTAATGTCATAACATAACAAAAATGTGTTTAACAATGTCTGTTCAGTATTTATACAAGGGCATCCCATCCCAAATGACTTTCTAGTTGTTGAAATATATTTGAGCTATCAACGATGACAAAGAAAAGTGACAAAATACTGCTGTCCTGTTATCTACGAGTTGTATTTATGTCTAAAACAGGTGCCTTTTAAGTTTTGCTCTAATAAGAAAAATATTAGTATGAGAATAGTTATTGGAAAATTAAAACAGAGAATCTGAAAAAAATGTTGGACTATGTCGAACCTAGTTACGCCTTGTTTGTCACCCATAATCAGCCGATGTTAATATGGAGAATCTGTAGAAATGTTTGTCTATGTGAGACCTTGTTGAGCCATCTCTAATGTCACCAAAGCTATGACTATCTATATTTTCTCTACATGAGAAATCAAAAGTTATATTGTCCCCATTCTTTTACTGTTAATAGATATATACATGTATATCCAAAAGATATACCAAAATAAAAATATTGCACAATAAAAAACAATTTGAGTTGAGTAATGGTGTTTAACTCCCCAGTTAAGAATATTTCATTTATATTGGGACGTTCTATCAATTTGAGGTGCAGGACATGCAAAATGATATACAAGTTTAGCCCACCCAACTTTCATAATTTATGATTTGTAGAATTACCGGTATTAACTATGACACTGTTCTCTGATGGTTCTATAGATTTTTAAGTATTTTGTCTAATATTTTGATTTCTGCCCAATTTTTCCCCCCAAAAAATAAAACTAAAATTACAGTAAATAAATATATAATGTGAAAATAATGGGCTTTGATTAAAATAACAGATTTACCAAACAAACATGAAAACAAAACAACAAAAACTTATAAAAATCTGGATAAAATATTGTGAAAGATAGTAAAAATCAATGACTTACAAGAAATCTGTATTAAAAACAATGCTGCCTTTAACATCTTAAAAACTTTGTATCAACTTATCATATTTTGACTCAACAAAACAATTCTGACAATAGCTACCTTCTTTTTATGAACTAACAGTTTATACATGATTTATCCTATGATTTTATGGTATGCAACAATTATCATTTTTATATGAAAGCAAATGAAATTCTATAAGGTTGACAATATTCAAGATACATCTACATTTTTCAGTTATTTCTAAAACAAATACATGTATTGGTTAGTTTTTTCATAGTAGAAATGAAAATATTAAGTACCAGAAATGCTTTCCATCTTTTACTTACATAATTCCATTGCTCCTGGTGGAGAATTGGACCAAAACCGCTTAGCATCTCTTTATACAAATTAGTCAAACCTGTCTATTAAAGCCACCAAAGGGAACCAGTTATAGTGGTCTTTATGGGCAAGTGGCCTTTATATACAGGTTCAAGTAATACGAATAAAGCACAATTGGGATACAATTCTACTGACCTTTATAAGCAGGTGGACTTTATATTTATATTTATTTCCTTTGTATTTATACAGATACAACCAATTAAATGTTTCAAAATGTTGAACCCAGGGTTACAACACATTTGTGCAAAATGTACAAACATTTGGACTCCAAATTTAAGGGCTTTTTAGGGTCCTTTCAGGGTCTTATTTGCAAATTTAAGGCCTAATCAGAGGAACAATTTTAGCAAAAAAATATTGATGCAAAGGCAACTAAGTCAAACGTGTCCATAGTAACAACACTTGAAGTGGAGGTTGAAGTTGGGCGTTCGGTTGGGCCAGGTACCTTTAAATTGCACATTTCAATGTAACATCAGTCTATTTGCAACCACTTAATATCCAAATACAGACACCCAACTGGCTAAACTCAAGGGGTTTTTAGGGCCTTCAGGTTAAATTCAAGGGCTTTTTAGGGTCAGACTTGTTTTTAGGGTCTTTTTAGGGCAAACCTCAAAATTTAAGGACTTTTCCAGGCCTGTACGAACCCTGGAACCAGTAAAACTAGGAACAAAATTCAAAATAATCTTCAAATTAGCAGATAATGAATCTATCACCAAGGCAACCATTCAAAAGTAGAAAGTGCTACTGAGGAAGAATACTATATCGGACCCAGAGAAACAGTCTGAGAGATAATTCTACTTTGGACAACAGCAGTGTAAACTTGGTACATGTAGTTTCTATTGAGATCATAGTACATATATTTTATAAAACACAATTTATACTTTTGCAAATTTTAATTTATATATATAGCTCAGTTTAAATGTCCTTTAATTTCCACTGATTCACACTGTAACACACAGATTCTTTAATCTTTCTGTGAGCACAAAAACTGTGTCCATGTATTGATCAATACCAAAATACAGACAGGAAAATCTCTCCTTATAAATCTGCATCCAGTACGACCATCTTATGCAGAGCTATACAACATAACAGTCATGCGAAAAAATCACATGATCAACATCTTTTACATGTAAATCTAATTCTGTGGAGAAACTCACAATATCTTTTCCAGTCATACGAAGAAACCATGACCAACACATCACGAATTTATTTTGATCATAAGGTAAAGTAATGTACCACATTCCACTTCACATATCTATTCCCAAATATGTCAATAAACGTGCTGGCAATGTGAATCAAAATTGGATATCCCATAACATAGTACCGTGCAACATGCCAGTCATGAATTATTATGATCATTATTTCTGAATCTCTAAATTCTGTCATTGCGAATAAATAAATTGATCATTTCTGGCAATCAGGTCCATTATAGCACTTTCCACCATCCAACATAGCACCTTTTTCGATATTACATGTATAATACACACAAAAGTGTAATAGTTTGCTTTATAAAACCTGTCTTAACAAAACCATCAGGCTACCGTGTCGCTAGGCTTTGCAGATAACAACAATTCTTTTAGTCTTTCAGGTGTTGGACCCCACTTAGCAAATCCAGCATCATTCTGAAGAAATACTACCAACGTACCATGTAATGACTTTGCACTCATTTCTTCCCTAAAATAATAGAAATTCAATGTATGTGATTTTAATATGTTCAGTCAGTCAAGTATTGAAGAGTCTGACAAATGTACATGTATATACATGTAAATATTATTATACCCTTACCTTTGAAATATATTATTTTTTTAATTCACTTACCAAAAATCAAGAATTTTTCAAAGGGTACTCAGATTTTCTCCAATATCCTTGATCCGACTGCCTTGATATAAGTGAAAGAATCTTGACTGAGGTGTTAAACACCATTACTCCACTTCACTTCTTAGAAATAACCATAACACTAACACCGTCCATCAAATAACATCTTTTCAACAGATTCAATACTAAAGTCTGATATGTGTACTGGTAAAACTATGATAGTTTTAGGTAATTAACAGCTCTTCCAGTATAAATAATCAAATTTTCAACAATGTTGTGCAAAATACAGAAAACACTACACTTTACTATATCATTAAAATATTAAAATATCAAAATTATTTCTAATCTCATGACTCGGGATATCACAAATTCTATAATAATGCTTTAGCCAATATAAAAACTCTTGAAATGATTATTTTATTGATAGATAAACTTACTTTGGACAGATATGCTGAAATCCGTGTCTGTATTCATGTTCATAAGCTGGTAGTACAACCTGTTTCCTTTTAAATCTGAAAACATCAAGATTAAATGTACAGGGTAGGAACTTACTGGGGTAATCATTGTTTGGTAACTTAGTATTCAATGTATAAAAATACTCAATGGTCTGATTGTTGAAATTGTCTGCCCAATATTTCATTCTCCCTTCCCATCTCCATCCATGACTCAAAAGAAATTGTGCATTATTATATCCCCCGCAAACGAAGTTTGGGGGGTATATAGGAATGTCCGTCTGTCTGTCTGTCCGTCTGTCCCGCTTCGTGTCCGGAACAGAACTTTTGAACCATAGCACCTAGGATTATCAAGCTTGGCATGTGGATGCATCATGGGAAGGCGATGTGTCATGTACCAAATTTAGGTCACTGTGACCTTGACTTTGACCCTTTGACCTCTATGATAGTAAAACCTTGTGCATCTTCGTGTCCGAAACAGAACTTTTGTACCGTAGCACCTAGGATTATCAAACTTGGTATGTGGATGCATCATGGGAAGGTGATGTGTCAAGTACCAAATTTAGGTCACTGTGACCCTGACTTTGACCTTTGACCTCTATGATAGTAAAACCTTGTGCATCTTCGTGTCCGGAACAGAACTTTTGTACCGTAGCACCTAGGATTATCAAACTTAGTATGTGGATGCATCATGGGAAGGCGATGTGTCATGTACTAAATTAAGGTCACTGTGACCTTGACTTTTACCTTTGACCTCTATGATAGTAAAACCTTGTGCATCTTTGTGTCCGGAACAGAACTTTTGTACCGTAGCACCTAGGATTATCAAACTTGGTATGTGGATGCATCATGGGAAGGCAATGTGTCAAGTACCAAATTTAGGTCACTGTGACCTTGACTTTGACCTTTGATATGAGGGGTACCCATTTTGTGTAATCAACTCCTCTTACAGCTTTTAACCAAGAAGAAGGGGGGTATTAGCCTCTTTCAGAGGCAGTTCTAGTTTTATTGAATTTGTCCTATAAACCATAAATTTAACACTAAACTGATGATGGTGCAGCCGTAGACACTGGAGTTATGATAATAGCTCTTTTGCACTTCATGCAGTTAAGAAGCAATCCCCCCTCCCCTTAGAAAACCCAAGACATTAGATACCATTGCTGTGTTTTCATTCCTGGAAGCAAAATTCGCCATTGGTTGGCTACAAATTTCTAAGAAATTCCTTCAACAAATAACATATACTAGCAATTTTTTGGAAAATACTTTAAAAAGGACTATATTTTCACAAATTTAGTTACTAACAATTTTAAATTTGCAGAAACCTATCCATTGAAATTAATATGAAATATTACCTGCTGGATTCCAATCTCATCAATGCTTCAGTAGGAGGATCTCTCCATTCTGGTATAAATATCATAAATGATAAAGGCTCATTTGATTCTGCCAGTAAATTCTATAATACAGAAACAAAATTTCATGACAGTATTCCAAACCTGATTTAAACAAATTTTGTCAAATTCATGCCATAAACTTTTAAGTAGCAGTATAAATATAAATGTAGAATATAAGGTTAACTGTTTGCTCCAATAAGTTGTAGCAAACTGCATTCTGACATGCTGGAAATAGCTAGGCTCCTCACTGCAATGATACTATAACAATAACTGAAAGGTTGTGGTTTCCAGGGCAATTTGATTTAATTTCCTGTTTCATTCTTTTTTTTTTATTTGTGGTAATTTTAGTACTCAAATTAGGGAATTTAAGGCATTCTAAACCCCCTCCTACATGTACATTCAGTAGTAATTTTAGACAAACAAATAACTGTAGTCCTGTAAAAAAAATCCTAACCCTGTATAATCCACATTAGGTCACCATGACACAGTGTAATGTACAATTAAATTACATTTTGTCTTAGGATAATCATATGGAATTTGACATCAATATGTGTTCAGGCTTTCATGCACAGCAAACCTTGATTCATTGTATTTACTAACTCAAATTTTGGCATTATAAAGGGATTTGGTAATAAATTGAGGGAGACTTATAAAGGAATACACAGAAGAAGCAGATTTTGGGACTCGAAATACAGTGACAATTAGCGAGGTGGAAAAGTTATGGAGGGGCATTATAACTAAGTTTTACGGATGAGACTTAAATATGTAAATAGTACATGAAAATGTTAAGAAATGGGATTTGTTTACATGACACAAGTCAAAGATATAGTTACCTCAAAATGATCAACCATAGACTCCATTAACTCTTCACAAAATGGTGGATTTGCTTCAAATGAACCACTCACAGGATGAAACTTTAATATTGGACTGTAAAAAATATGAACAATATGAAAATATGAATATCAAGCATGAGGGAAACATTTCTGAAACTGTGTTAGCATTATCAGTCAGATCAACATGTGAAGTGTTTTGCTGTATTACAATTTAAACATGTCCAATAAAATTAACAACATTCAGTCTGGTGTGAGAGCTGAATTAAATGATTGTGTTTTACATCCCTGTCAAGATTCTTGCACATATATCAAGGTGGTCAGTTCAGGGATGATTGTGGAAACTGAGGTGTCCAGAGAAAACCGCAAACCTTTTATCACACAGGATCTACCCGATTAAGATTCAAACCTAGGTGGTAAGAGCAGCTGTGATCTGTAAACCTATGCTTTACACCACTCTCTCTCTCTCTCTCTCTCACTCTCTCTCTCTCTTATGTCACCTCCTTTTAGTAGACTAAATTCAATTTACATAAATACTTTTAGCAAACTTACCCTCTTGAACCAAAATATCCATCTGTGTCTTCAAATGCAGAACAATATTGTTTGAAATAACAGTTCAAAGGTGATGCAAAACATTCAAATGTAACACCAAATATTCTATGTATACACTCAAACACTGTCACTGGTAATGCTACATGTAAACCAAAACCTTCATTAGGCTGTAAACCAAAGAATGTCTAAAAGAAAAAGAAAATTATAGTTTATATTTATAAAGAAACATAAATAGAAAGACAAAACAGTTATGCAAGACTTTAGCAATACTCAAAGTAATGCCAATGCAATGACCATCTACTCATTGGTTTTTAACTAAATTGAATCTTTCCTCAATTCTTATCACTTCAATGTGCTTCAGGTGCTTCTACATTTAAAATGGAGAAGAATAATGAAGTTTCACTTCAGTTAAGATTCCTTCATTTACTGTTAATCAGTTCCAAGATGGTATTGAGACATGGATACCTAGAGTAATATCAAAATGATATACCATAACAAAAATACCATAGTGATCATATGATTTTGCCATCAAATTTTTCAAGTTTCATTTAATGCTTCAAGGGAACCCTCTTCCCTGTTTGCAACCAGTTGTTAACTGAACTAACAAACTTTCTCACAATGAGAAGTGCTATGATCCATAAACACTCTTATACATCTGACAGGGTATTACTGATGGAAATAATTGATAAATAACATATAAAACTTACATGATATCGTCGTAACAAACACCAGACTCTTGCAAGGTAATTATCAAATCTCGGATCATCTCGACAATTAATTCTATATAATTGTTCCTGTAACATAACGAAAATATGACCATAAATATTAGGGCATTACAGGCATATAATTCTTCATGCTAAACAAAAAATGCTAAACAAAAAAATGGAAATAAGAATAATAGTTAACTAAATGGAACCAACATTCCAATATTTATCTTTTTTTGTTAAATCTATACTTGTGTGCTATTCATAATGAAATTATTACCCGACTTATATTTGGGTCAGGGCAAGTTAACTCAGGTTTAATTTTCTGCTCTTTTTATTATAATGATATCTAACTAATTTTTTCTTCTGAAGAAACTTCAGTATTGGGAAAATAACATTATTCTGCTAAGGAATCTACCCTCATATGGTAGGAATTATACAGCAAGCAAAATCAGTTTTTTTATACATATATTTTACTTACAAGTTTATAAAAATGTGAACTATTAACTTTTAATGCTTCTCCTCTATATTTTAAAGTATGTATTTCATTTTCATTTGACATTTCCACTGTGGGTAGCCGCGGACATGGGACTATCATCTGTATAGGATAACATAAAACTTTTCTTTTGTGGTGCAGTGGTTGTGGTGGTGGCATTTCTAAAAAATAGAATTAAAATATAAAATTCAAAGAAGACAACTACAATAGATACATCTATAACAAAAGTTTTCAGGAATAGGGGAGTTCAACAATTTTATTTCCCTTGATTACTCTCTATGGTTAGAGGTAAGAAAGTGTACCGTCTGCAAGCCAGGGGGCATTTCCCTATTACCTACATACGTGTGCTATTATGAAACTTAGTATATGTAATACTTATTAATGTATCTACATTATATTTTATTTTTTAAACGATATACTTTTAAGTGTTTCGTCTGAAAATAAATAAATAAATAGATAAATAAATAAATAAATAAATAAGACTGAAAAGTAATCTTGACCCAATAAGTACCCACAATGTAATTGAATAATGCAAGGTTGAATTATAGTATTTAATTAAAAATAAATAAATAAATAAATTTTGGAACATGACCTTGAATGCCGGATCAATATACACTTTAAATATTTTAGTTAAATCTTTATTTTATTTTTGATTTTATTTATTCTTTTTTTTTTTTTTTTTTTTTACTTTTTTTCTTTTTTTTCATTGACACACGGTGGAAAAATTCATGTCATGTCTATCAATTAATTTTTTTTTATTTGTTTATTTATTTATTTATTTATTTATTTATTTTAAATTTTATTTTGGAAAGTAACTTTATAAGGGAATGGTTGGTTACCTTAGTTTAAAATGTTTGAAATAAATAGAGATTTTTTCTAAAAAGTAATGAATCGTTTACCATTTCATATGCCATTTTTATGAAATCATAAAATACAGATGTATTTTATAAATAAAAAATATAACAAAAAAAAAAAAAAAAAAAAAAAAAAAAAAAAAAAAAAACACGGATAAAATTATTGAAACCATACAGATATTAAATGTTAAAGTTCATTTTATTATTTTTTTTATTCACATTCTAAATACTTTTACAATATTCTCTAACATTCATACATTTCATTTATCAGTTTATAAGTTTAATATTATCTTGTATATTGAAAAAGTTTGTGTAATTGATAAAAACGATACTTGTAAATTCTTAATGTTATCGATCGATGGTGACCACAAAGGGGTTCAAAGTTTCTTTCTGACGCGTCGAGTTGACTTTGTCGTTTGTCGGTACGTGTCATGTATTGAGTCATCCGGTAATGTTGACAGGTGTGCGGCAGTATGTGGATTACGGATACTAATTAACAGATTAAGACTTCAACACCATAATCTTGGTAATACATTACGGGATAAACAATTCATCAATGAGAAACTTTTTAATAAACAGCAATGTAACATGTAGATAAAAGGAGCATCATACTTTTGAGTAAGGGAAAAATAACATGTAATTGTAATCGCCATAAGTACATCATAATTTTGGGTTCGTTTAATTAATTTAAATTAGTTAAATGTAATTCTGTCAAAGGCAATTATATACATGTATACAGAATATATCGATTCAATTTCTCCCACATCGGCATAAACTTTTTAAGTTTTGATACTATTTCAAGAAAAGAACAACTGGTAAAGTTCTTCTGTTTTTCTAGCTATACGCCTATAGACTTCCTATTATTAGTATCATATTTTTGTCCTTATAGCAAACATAACCATTTTATTTTTTATTTTTAAAATTTAAAATGCTAAACAAAATATATTAATTATACTTCTTAAATTTAGTTTTTATTCATCTTTATCATCTTTTAATTTTAACTGTTTTTTTAATTCTTGATAGTTTTAATTTCTAAAAAATTAAATAACATAATTGACTAAAAGAAAATATAAATATATTAGTAAGAAAACGTTTTGTCACATAAAATATATATTTATTCATGAATGAATGTAAATATATCCAATTTACGACAATGTTTAACCATTAAAAGTGTTACCAGCCTTAAACCATTATTAAGACTGCCCCCTGGATTGCAAATCACGTTTAATCGCGTCCAATCTCGTAAGGTCACGGGCCTTGCGCATGCGTATTAAACAATGTTAAACTCCTCTATTGGGTAATGATATTTCTATGCCCTGATTGAGATTCTTTCACTTATATTGATGTGGTCAATTCAAGAGCATGGTCCATGAAAATGGAGGGTCCAGGCAAAACAACTGAACTTCATAAAGCAAACTGACAAACTTTCTCTAACTAAAATCTACCCAAATAGGATTAAATCCTACTCATAGGTGGTAAGAGGCACTGTGATTAGTAAGCAACCACTTTAGACCACTCACCTACTTAGGCCCCTGTCACAACATTCACAATGGACCCTTATGCAGACACACATTGTTTTAAAGCCCTACCTTTGAAACTAAAAACATTAAACATTGAACAAAATTTTGCAATAAATCAAACAAATGATGTTTACCTGATTATATACTTACCTTGTATATTGTGTTCAGCTAAGATCTGCCAGTGTTTTTCATGTAATTTGCGTACAGAATCACATGACATATTATACAATTTACTACAAATGCCTTCCACAGAACTTTTTGCAGTTTCTGTTAAATGAGGTTGGCACTGTCTCTTCAAATGACCAAGTCTTTCCTAATAATTACAAAATAAACATAATTACAAAAGTATTTCTCTACATTTCTGACATAAAAACATCACAATATTACATTATAGAGTGGAAGAGAGTAATTGTGTTTTATGCCCCTTCACTGATGTCTCGATATAAGTGAAATATTCTTCACTGGGATGTTAAAAACAATATCACTCAACTCAACCCTTCAAGATTTTTTTCATTTATTCAATTCTGTGATAATGGAGGAAACCAGATTGCCCAAAGAAAAACAACCAACCTTTAGCATTGTGGTACTTTTCTACACTAATTTTGTCATAAATGAAATTATATTTTTATTTTTAAACAGTGACTCAAATTGCTGAAGCAGAGATAAACTTTGAAACATGGACATTATCTTGCTTCTACTTGTGACACTCATGTATACATACATTGTCAATTTTGAATTCACACATGTGGAAGGAAGAGCCTACCTTTTCAAAGAACCCAGCCTCAATTCTGTGATTTTACTAAGTTTGCCAGTTTTTAAAGTTAATACTTTTTGAATCAGATTGTGATTTGGACATAGATTGGTTTTTGATTGCAGGAGGTTTTTTTTGTACTGCACAATTTTCACTTTTGTTTTCATATTTACAATTACCAGCACACAAGCCTTAAATTCAAAATGAAGAAGTGGCATACTTTAAGTAAAATTAATTTCCAGTTAAGTTTAAATGATTAATTACCAGATAGTCTTCATAACTGGCATTAGACTGTCTACGTAACCATGTAAACGTTTCTTCTACATTCCATTTGACTATCTTTCTGCTTTCTGGTGTAGATGTTCTAAAAAAATATTACAAAGTTTATGTCATACGTTTGTACCAGGTCATTCTGACAATAAATCTAAAGATGAGTGGAGCAGAGTGAAACAATGTGTTTAACGCGCCAAGTCAAAATTCTTTAACCCATATTAGTTGTGGGATGGTGGTAAAAATCAGAGTGTCCAGAGAAAACCATCCACCTTCTGCAAGCAAATTGACTAACTTTCTCACACTAAAATCTGCTAAATTAACCTAGGCAGTGAGAGCCACTGCAAGCATGGGCTTTAGACTACTCAGGCACCCAGGTTTTCTCATTTCTAGATATTGTTTATAAATATAATGAATAATTGCTTTATCTGTATAGCATTACTTATTGAGAAATTAACTTCAGCAGATTATAAGACTATAAACATCTTTTTGTAAAGTTGTTTTCCCTAATCAAGAAATCAGCTTATATAAACCAATACTGCATAGGGGAGACAACTTTATACAAATAATAAAACTACATCTTTTGTTTGAACTTACGTTATCAATGGTTGCTATTTGTATGCAAATGTTGCAAATGCCTCCCAAAAATTGCAATGGTAAGAAAATATTTTCAAAAACTAAACTGCAGTAAGAATCACCAAAAAAAACTAATGGCAACTAATTATATTTTTTGACCATTTTTAATAAAAAAGACAATTTGATTGTCAAAAGCTAGTTCAACCTTTATGTTGTAGCGTTCACATACAAAAGATAATTAATCTACATAAATACAGCAATATGAAATATCTGACCTTGACTCAATCATTTTTTTAGCAGCATCAGCGTATCTGAAGAGCTGTTTTCTAGAATCACCGGAGTACTTTGGTTTGACTAGTTTAACTGGGATATCATTCATAACTTCTCTATACATGGACTGTGAGATTTCTGGCATACAATTTGATGGTAACATCGGATCTATTCCTTTGTCTATAATTTTTCTTTCTAATAACCATCGGTTAAATGACTCCATGGGTGCATCAATACCTGAAATATAACATAATTTAACATTCAACTGACAAAGGTAAATAAGCATGTCTAAACTTCAGTCATACATGTACATTCCTAAAACATCTCTTTAATATACCATAACCCATTTTAATTTTCTGGTACCTTTCTCAACATTTAGAAACTGAACAATATCTTTTCTATGTTACAAACAAAAGTAGACTTGAAAACAAAAATACTATTATGAATTTATGAAAACCTATTGTTTTAGTAATATTTAAAATTAAAAACTTCCCCTGGCAATCATTTGTACAAAATCATGAGACATAAAATGGGCTTCCATCTCACTTAAGATTTTTAAGGTCAAATTGATTTTCCTTGGCAATCATTTGTACAAAATCTTGAGACATAAAATGGGCTTCCATCTCACTCAAGATTTTTAGGGTGAAATTGATTTTCTTTAAAATTTCAAGAATAACAATATACATGTATGTATAAACACAATTTTTTTTCTTAAATTCATGAGTAAAACTTTTAAAGCAAAATCTCAAGACTGAAATAAAGAACTGAATATTTACATAAACTGACTGGTCAAAATGTTATTAAATCTAATGTTAATAATTATTATAGAGATCTTACTTACCCTCTCTGGCATGGCATAGTTCCTGGTAATGTTGTCGTAATTTAGCCGTGAGTTGTGCTCTTAATGTCTCAACATCAGGATTGGGAGGGGGAAGACAGCATGGTACTCGCTCATGCAGAACCACATTTGTAGGAATGTCAAAGTTCCAAAATGGGCTGAAAAAGTAAGAGACATTTGCTTGTTTTATTGAAGATAATAAATCTTAATTAAAATTTTCATGTGCAGTAGCTAACAAAGTTGAATTACCATTTTTCAGTTTTGAATATCCCTCCTATTTAATCAAGACTACTGCTGCTTTTCATCTCTCAATATTACAAAAACAATATATCAAATTTCACTTGTCAATATTCACTAATACAACTTTACCATGTCTATTTAATAATAACTCTTCCAAATAGGAGATAATCAACCTTCTTTCACAGTTTTTTTTTTTTTTTACAAAAAGGGAGATAACTCAACATATTTTGTGCAAGACTGTCTATGGTGGCTACTTCTGTCTGGTGCGGCAGCTAACTACTATAGACATGTTTGGCTGTTTTTTATATAACAAGCCTGTTAGAAGCTTCATTTAGCACCAAAATAGTTGACAATACAAACCTATAAGCAAAAGCTGGTCTTTTAGTAGGACTACAGACAGCATCCCCACTAGCCCGTCTTTTCTCGCCGATATGTTGTGGTATATCTACACTAGCTCGACTAAGTCTTACATCATTCAATGAAGGAGGTGGTCCAGGCTCTGGGCCTGGTCCTCCGATGCCCAGTGGATCTGTGAGTAAATCTCTCTGTTGTACCTAAAAATATAGTTTTACCATCCCATTTAAACTAACAACAAAAAGAACATGAACAACTATCTGGACTTTAAATGATAACATACCATGCAGTGGAGCAATAAAGCTATGTAAATCAGAAATAAAAATATATAATAGCTGTTCCTTTATTATATTATTATTATCATCCACATTTGTCCATCTTTCTTCAAATTTATCAAGCATCATAAATGTCAAATACTGTTTTGTACTGATTTAGGTGAGCTTAAGGGTTTTCAAAGCTTAGAATTTATAATAATACGTTAATAATCTAATTCTAAGTATCTTTTCAATAATATCCTTTTCAATTTATTTACGATAACCAACATTGGTCATGTGATCAACAAAGAAAATGACAGTGTCAGCGTTTGTTAATGGTTATGAGCTCATTGCATCAGTTGGCATCTTTGTATTAATGAGCTGTATGACAGAGGCAATTTGAATGTAAAGTGTTGATAACATTTTATTGTCATTAAAATTATAAACATTAATGCAAAATTATTTTTGAATTAAATTATAAGAAATAACTTTGATATTTTTTTGGTTTATTATTTTTAACCCCCAAATCGGTGTTTAAACTTGTATATAACCAGCTTTGAGGAGTTATACAGTTTACACACCGGTTTGGGGGTTAAAAATGATAAACCAAAAAAATATCAGTTATTTCTCAAATATTTACCTTGCTAAAAATTCATAATTACTAGCTTGTATTTTGTATTGCTCATAATACAATGTACATGCAAGAATTAAGCTAACCACATACCTTGTAAGGTTAAAATGTTATGCCACCCATTACTCCTATGGTCAATTTAATTGCATAAATGTGATTAACTAACATCCCAAAGAAATGTTGACATGTATATGGTTTAGGGGTGGAGGATTTAATTGTTCAAAACTTTTTATTCTAAACAAGAGGCCCATGGGCCTTATACGCTCACCTGATAACTAATGGCTAGCTGATACGTAAATACTAAACCCCAATGACTTTTTTCTTTACATCAAAATGATCATTGTATCAATACCTACAACATTCTAATGTACATGCCTATACAAAACGTTTATAGTTTTCAAGATAATTAACCATTTCAGTATTGTTTTACATCTGTGACCTTGACCTTTAAACCCATAACCTTTTTCTATACATTGAAATGATTGTTGTATCAATACCTACAACATTCTAATATACATGCCTATACAAAAAGTTTATAGTTTTCGAGATAATTAACCATTTCTGTATTGTTTCGCATCTGTGACCTTGACCTTTGAACCCATGACCTTTTTCTATACATCAAAATGATCGTTGTATCAATACCTACAACATTCTAATATACATGCCTATACAAAAAGTTTATAGTTTTCGAGATAATTAACCATTTCAGTATTGATTTGCATCTGTGACCTTGACCTTTGAACCCATGACCGTTTACTATACATCAAAATGATCGTCGTATCAATACCTACAACATTCTAATATACATGCCTATACAAAAAGTTTATAGTTTTCGAGATAATTAACCATTTCTGTATTGTTTCCCATCTGTGACCTTGACCTTTGAACCCATGACCTTTTTCTATACATCAAAATGATCGTCGTATCAATACCTACAACATTCTAATATACATGCCTATGCAAAAAGTTTATAGGTTTCGAGATAATTAACCATTTCGGTGTTGTTTCACATCTGTGACCTGACATTTGAACCCATGACCGTTTTCTATACATCAAAATGATTGTTGTATTAATACCTACAATATTCTAATATACATGCCTATACAAAAAGTTTATAGTTTTCGAGATAATTAACCATTTTGGTATTGTTTTGCATCTGTGACCTTGACCTTTGAACCCATGGCCTTTTTCTATACATCAAAATGATTGTTGTATCAATACCTACAACATTCTAATATAAATGCCAATACAAAAAGTTTATAGTTTTCGAGATAATAATTATAATCAGAGGTAAAAAAAATTAGGTCACAACCTTCACAATTGACCTTGACCTCATTTTAAAGATACTAACAAGAAGATGTCAAAACTGAAAACCCCATGTCATTATCTGGTCAAGTAGTCAAGTTATAACAATTTGAAGCTATTTTACGATTTTTTCAAAATTAAACGCAAAAACGCGTAACCCATTTTTCAACCGAATTTCACGAAATGAACAAACTACAGGCTTAAGACCCTAGAGAAGCCAAATATCACATCAGTTTTTTCTCCCATCGTCGGTTTCAGAGAAGAAGATTTTTCAAGATTTTTGCACCCCTAGGTCACTGTGACCTAGTTTTGGTAGCCATGGCAACGCTATGAACAAATCTAAATTGCACCGACCCAGACATGCTTCTGACCAAGTCTCGTTGAAATCTGCCAAGTACTTTCAGAGGAGAAGTCAAAAATGTGTGTTAACGACGCACGCACACACATACACACGCCGCACCATACCATAAGCTCACATGACCTTTGGTCAGGTGAGCTAAAAATGATATTTCAATAATTTGAGATTTTGACCATTCTTTTGTTGATATGGCAACAAATACACAGACTACCAATGCAATTAATACACTTACCATATTTTCTAACATTGGCATGTCCCATAATGATTCATTTGTATTTTTATTAAAAAAATATGGTCTGTTCTCTCTTTTACTCCAGAACTTTCTCCACCCAGCCTGAAGGAGTTCTACAGGTAGATCGTGTACAGGATCAGGTGACATAGGTTGTGGTGAAAATGGCACAGAATCTTGTCTCTGCAGTTTATCGTGGTTATTTACTGGTGGTATCTGTACATGTAATGGTTTTTCAGGATTAGCTTGCTGACTTGTGTTATTAGGCATCTCTTGTTTAGTGTCTTTTTCTTCTGTAGGTGAATGGGTGGATAGCTCATGGGTTCCACCATTCTCTGAAACACTAGGAGGTGTTTTATCCATTTTTTTCTGAAACATATTAATATTCAAATGTCAATTTTAAGAATAAAAGCTAATATTAAAAGGTGCAAAGGGAGAATTCCAAATTTAATATTTACAATGTAAACTGTATCTCTCTTCGATGAAACATGCAGAAGCAATTGTATTGCAATTCTCGTTGAAAGACAATAGGGGTCATGACCCTTGATTCGTATGAATTTTCCTGCAAGATGATGTCATGTTCCCCACAGAGTGACATTATGTGATTGTCTTTTAATTATGACGTCACTAAAGGTCACGGTGATCTCGCATGGCAAAAAACCCTATCGCATATGAACAGGTACAGAAGAAATAGTGCCGAGGGTTGAAACAAATATGGGTACAAAATATTTATAAAAATAAATTGTAAATATAAGAAATGACATTTCTGCTCATGGTATTTCAAGAGGTAATGCAAGATAGTGTGAGGCACCAAATTCAAAAAGAAGGGAAAAGCTCTTCATGAATGTTGGCACGCACCACACTATCTTGCATTACCTCTTGAAATACTATGATCAAAATGTCATTTTTTTAAAAAAAAAGGTAATTCAAATAATTTTCCCTACTGCATGTTGTTTAACATACAAAACATAGCTGCCTCAACAAACAGAAGGGTAATAACTCCTACTGTCAAAACATTTGTAATTAAAAAGGAATGCTATTTTTTGCTGAGGACAACAGGAAAAATTCCTTTCATGCATGTAATTGTGGTAATAATGCAACACTGGATTAAAAAAATGTGTATAAAATATTATCAACATAAGCTGATGGATTTGACTTGCTACATGTATTAACGGTTTGGTATATTCTTGCTTGTACAAAATTGGTTGTAAATAAGTTAGGTCACCAGTTTCTTTTCATTTATCATTTTTTATTTTTAAATGTTTAAATTTTTTTATTACTCTTTGCATTGATTTCACTAAACACTACATAAATTAATCAATATGGAAATTTTATTTGAATTTTTTTGGTACTTCATGTAAGATTATTGATTTTCCAACATTAATGTGGTCCTTTTTGGTGTTTGCAAGAGTTATCTCCCTCATATCAGCATAAATCACTGCACACACATTTTTCGACAACTGCCAAACATCAATATTGCTTTACAAGACACCTGAATCTGCAATCAATGGATATTGTTTTGGTTCAAAACCACCAATTGAAAAAAAAATTAATTTTGGTAATGAAATAAAGAGGTTGTGGTGGATACCTAAGTATTGGTATCAAATAGAACCCATGGATAAAATTTATCAACCAACTGGTACAAGCAGAGAGCAAAAGAAAGTTTTCAAGAGTATATTATCAAAAACTTCCAAGAGATCCACAGGGCAACACCAAGTTTGTCAACCTTTTTTTGCACTGAGAATTGTTTAATGTTACTTTGGGGAGAAAATTATGAAGTCAAAATAAGAGCACACAAAATGTATGTTGTTTGACTTGAGGAAACTTCATTTAGCTTTTTGTTAATATTAATATTGTGTGGCAGGGCTGAGCTAGTCGTGGTATTTTTGTGTCGTATATAGTAGATACAATAGAGTGATTTACTATCAGACTTTCTGGTCTGGATCTTTAACCCTTGTGGTAGAATGTTTGCTTTTCACCTGGGAGGGCCAGGTTCAATCCTAAGCCGGGGAACTTGGTGAGGAAGTGGGTTTTTGTTGTTTTTTCAGGCGTTTCCTCCCTCCTGTTATAATTATATTTGCCCAAAACTAAGAACTGATGGTGCTGGAGAAAAAAAGGGTTTCCAGGGCATGCTTATTAACACCATACACTGAAACATGCATGTGTTGGTCCCATCCAGGTTTCCATAAATTTAAAATAATTAGTAGCCAAATTTCCAAAATTTGTGAAAAAAATAGTCCTTTTTAAAGTATTTTTCCACAAATTTGCTAAAATAGGTTACTTTTTGAAAGAATTCCTCAGAAATTAGTAGCCAATGGGGATTTTGGCTACCAGGAATGGAAACATAGCGATGATATGCACATGTATCAAAACTATTTTTATATAGGATATGGTAGATGGCATAAAATAATTTGCCAGTATTGTTGCTAATGATGCAATAAATATCAGGTTTTGCTGATTTTAAAGTTACATATGCAACACATTTTCACATAATAATATTAGAGAAAAAGATATAATTATTCACTCTTTTATTTTGTTAAACATCAATCTACTGTTCTATTTAATAAGCAAAAGTGTAACACTAAATTGAGAAATTTAGTGAAATTTGTTAAAAATTTATCAGTCATTGAATAGAAATCTATAAATTTGATAAATCTGCAAGTTTTGATATTGTACCAATCGCCAATTTATGTTAAAAAAAGAATTTAACCCCCATAAATATGGTCAACTCTGAATTATCCATTGCAAAAATAATTTGAAAATTATGTAGCATAGAAGTACAATATCCATTTTTAAAAGTTGCCATGTGCAATCAACTGCAATTTGCACTTACGCCATCAAAGTGTTTATTAATTTGTAATAAATATAATAAAAGCAGAAATTTATGTTTAGCGGTAATATACTGCAAGATATTTTTAAAATTCAAAGATTTATTTAGTACACAGGACTCGCTGTGGAAATAGAAACTGAAAATTGGCTACAAATTAATTGACCAATAATTCCATAATTAGAATTCGATTGCAGCTACCTTCCATTTGTTTTGATGAACGAGTTAGTTATTTAACTTTGCAACAAAAAATTAGCTAGCTTTCCACTTAAGTTCCGCAAAATAGCTAAAAAGTTTCAGAGTAAAACTTCAGCACGGAGTGGACGCCGACGCCATTTTAAGAAGCTAATCAATCACAGTTAATCGATAATGCAGATCTAGAAAATGGAAAACGAACACATCATATTTAAAGAATGATAGAAATGCGACACATGGTTCTGGTCTTTATTTCAGATGTTAATGAAATAAAAAAATATTTATTTATCAAATATATAATAAAAAATAAATATTTTATTGTGAAGTATTTGTCTTACAGTTTCGTTGGTTCAGTTTTGGGTTTTTAATCTGTAATTTATATAAACTAGCAGGTGCCCGTATGGACACATAAACAATACCACATGAGCATGATGATGTCATAATGTGGTCAATGTTAAGAGGCAATTAAGTTTTGATGCCCCTCTGTCTATGTTCTAGGTGTTTACTTTCAACTTAAAAGTAAAATTTTATGTTAAATTTCTGAAAATTTGGAATTGGGTATGACGCACTCTCGAGTTAATACTTTTGTATTCATACTTTCTTTCTTGGAATGAAATTAAAGTTTTACTCTGCTGCCATTTTCATTAATTTAAATAGTTTGGACTCTATGTACGCTGGGGCTAATAAATGTGTTCTGTGATCAGTTTGTGAAAACCATGTCATTAATTAATGTGGAATTTATCACAGGTACCCGTGGAATGGATTTTAAGCATTTCTGAATTAAAAAAAATAGCGTATCACATATATGATACACATTTTTTTTTTATTAAATGCTTAAAATCCGTTCCCCGGTTACCTGTGGAATTTATGCCATAAAATGTTTACAAAACAATATTTCACCACTTTAGGAATGAAACCAATAGATGACCGTTAACACGAACTGAAAGACTCCCCCAGTCGCCTATTCTACAAAATACCATGATTTGCTCAACAGAAATATTCATGAAATGTTTATTCAGACTTTTCAACATTTTCCAACAAAAATTTTCAGGCTCAGGCCGACATATCTCGGACGGGAACTATTTTTCATGTCTACCTCGACAACTCCCGAGGTCATACATGATTTGAAAATCAAGATAGTATATTACAAAAGAAACTATTTCATACCAGCATACCCGAGTCTGTTAATATAAAACTGGATGCTGAGTAAGCATTTCAAATATTGCCGATGATACAAAAAGTTTCCAAGGGGTTTGGAGATATATTAACAGAACAGGCTATTTAATTCTAGTTAAATTGGAGGCAATAAGACACGAACCCTTCCCAAAACACATACTTACTCTATGTTGTTTCAGAAGCTATATTTCAATCTCTTCTGAAGATGCGACAATTTAAACAGCGTTTTAACTGCTCCAAAGATCATACATTTTTTTCATTGCAAACGGTATGAACTCAACAATCGCACATCATTTAACCATTATTATGATTCTATTTATTTGTGTTGACACAAAATTATGTACTGACCACAGGCAGTGGCGTACCGCCCTATACGCAAAAACGCAAGTGCGTACACATAAATTTGTCACAAAAATATTTTAAAGTAAAAGAAGTATAAGAGAGAGAGAGAGAGAGAGAGAGAGAGAGAGAGAGTGTGTGTGTGTGTGTGTGTTCCAAATTTTCTTGAAAGGACAGACAAACGTTTCTATCAATATGTCTTCAAGATCCTGATTTTTTTTGTAACCATGCCCCCTACAACAGCCACTGCCGAGAGAAGTTTCAGTGTGCTGAAACGTCTCAAGACTTATTTAAGGAGAAAGAAGATCGCCTTTCATCCCTTGCATTAATGCACATACATCATGAGATATACAGTTATTTACAATTTAACGCCCAGAAGAAGAGGAAAATTAACTTTTACTAATATACATTTGAAAACCGTCGACTACGATTATTAAAATAATAATGTTTAAGTTGTACAATTCAAATTAAGAATGGAAGTAACAGAGATCAAACAGCAAGAAACAGGCACACAATAAATAAAACACTAATACAAAATTTTTAAAAAAAATACTAATTTAGATTTCAAAACATAATGCATCATCATTTGTAATCGGAGCTCAAATCTGAAAAACTTTCAAATTATCAAACCAAAAACTGTTATCCATTTAAATCTATGATACAAACGCAGAGAACATGTGTGGTAAAACCTGGTACCCAACCTTCCACTCCCAAGCCTAAGGATCAGCAGGATCCGCATATTTAAAAATTGTAATTAAGCTCCAAATTGGATCAAAAATTTAACACGAGAAGGTGTTGTATACCTGTCTCAAAATGCAGGAAAAGCCGTTTTGAAGCGTATAGATTTCAAATTTTTCCGGGGGCGCATGCCCTCGAACCCCCTAGCGTGGTCGCACCTTCGGTGCTCCAAGTTTGCGTACACATATAATCAGGTAACGGTACGCCGCTGACAGGGACCAGTTTCATAAAATTCCAAAAATACCCATTAGCATGTCAAAAAATGAATAAAATTTCATCAAATTAAAGCACTAGTTGTAAAACTATCAATTTCATAATGATATGTCGATTATTATTGATGTTTATATTTTTAGTTAATCATTGATTAAACTACAAGCTTGGAACAACTGGGTCCAGATATATTGCACACTGCTTTTTGATCATTCAGTATATTGTACAATGCTATCTGATCACTCAAGTATAATATTGTCTGTTCAATCATGTGCATACAGCTAATTTTTTTATTCAGCATATTGCATACTACCATCTGTTCATTCAGTTACAATCCCCGACTGTTCTGTTCATTCAGCATATGGTACCACTACGGTAGCTCAGTTGTTAGAGTGCTTGCTTCGTATAAGGTCGTGGGTTGAAACACTGGCCGTTTTTTACCAAGAAATAGGTAGTGGCATTTAGAAATGAAACTCACGGGGTCTTTAGGAAGAGGCATTTATAAACCGATGCCCCGTGTCACATTAAAGAATCTTTCCTGCACATTGCCATGAGCGCATTGCATAGATAAAACTTTCTACCACTTCACCTATCTGGTGGCGTTTCTATTTATATACTAGCAAGTGAAATATTCTTGACTGGGACGTAAAACCCTATTCAATCAATCAATTCAGCATATGACACACTGTTCATTCAGCATATTGCAAAATATAATATTATTGCACTATACTGCCCGTTCATTCAGCATATTGCACAATACTGTCCCGTCATTCAACTAATTACACAATACTATCTGTTCATATTTCACTCTGCTGGTCATAGCATACTGCTATTGTCTGCTTATTCTGTATATTGCATACCAATGCCTGTTCATTGAATACTCTTTCAGCACAGTGCAAACGTCGATATATTTCACTTAAAAGGTTCCATAATCCAACAAGAGGTTCAACTGCCTTCTTTAGTCCAACTGGTACAGTAGTTGCAAAGATTTTGAAGAATATCATGTTGGTAAATAACGAACCTTATTCAGCATATTCTGCTATTAAGGAGCTAATGAAAAATGTATCAAAGACTATGCATCTACTTTCAAAACGTACCAAATTCATTAGCAAAACAAAATATTGATAAATAATCAGTTATATGGTATATATAAACAGTGACCATCTTGTACTTTTTCGGTGGTTGATTTTTGTAAAATTTATTAATAATAATCTACTTCATCTAGGAATCTGTTACACAGAATTTTGTTCAGTTGACCAAGTAGTTTCAGATTTTCAAACAGCACAGTATTTGCATATTCAATTGATAACAAGCTGATAAAATACATGGCCTTTTAAGTATAGTCAAACAACAACACCCATAAATTTATGCTACTTTTTCACTCCAGCAGTACAGTTGGTTTGGTGGTTAGTCTATCTATAGCAGGCAGAAAAATTGGTTCTATAGGACACAGTTGATTCTCACCAATACTAAATGTAATTTTGTTTTACACACACACATGTACATACACATACAGCAAACTTTATTGAAATCCTAAAACATGTATGCAAGAAACTTGAGAAAATTGGTATTTAGAACAAGTTGGAATCACAGTTGGAATGGTTGGTAATCAAAAGTGGAAGGAGATGGCAAAAGTTAGTTGGAGCAAATTGAAACAAGTTGACTAGTATTCAATACTTCATACATATCAATTCTATTTTCTCATACAGTATGAAGCTAGTAGCATTCAGTTTTGATAATGCCAGGACACTGTGAACCATGAATAAAGTTTGGAGTTCACCCTGCTTCCGTTATTTGCTGCAACTTTTACAACAAAAGTACTTTAACTATCCTTACGATACTGATAATCTCGAAATGAAAACGAACAAATAAATTCAGACATGATATACATTTAATGTTACAATATGAAATGACCAACAGACATTTCCATTATGTAGATAAAACATAAAAAACAACAATCACTTGATCTGACTGATAACATGAAAGTATGGATGAAAAATGATCTTGGTATATATACAGGGACCTCTCTTTATCATCTATGACAAACTGCCAGCTGTTCTGTTTTTAAACAATTCTTACATTGCTTAAAGCAATAATTATCCTAATTGTTTTGCAAGAGAAATGCATCAGCATTTGTCAATTCTGCTGCCTCTGACACATAATTTTTTTTTTCAATGTCTATTCACAGGTTACATCTTCCATCAAAGTTCCCTATTGGAGCTTTTTAACTTTCTGTGCAACCCAAAGTATAAACCCCCCCAAAGTCTTAAGAAAGTCCAATTGTGCAGGAAATAAAGAGCACTATCGTCTTCCACCTCCTCCTCCTCCTCCACCACCACCACCTCCTCTACCCCGACCAAATCCACGACCTCTACCACGGCCCCTGCCTCCACGACCACCTTTGCCTCCTCTTTGTCCACCTACAATTATAAAGTAAAATGTTTTAACTTTAAACTTGATGAATGTAGTACTTGCATATCACAAGGTTCATAAATTAAACTTGGAGAATTAGTATCTGTCATTACACAATTTACTGAACTTACTGAATTATGATTTCAACAATGTCAAATATTCTCACAGTTTGACCGTGTACGTGTGTGCCAAGTCAATTGTTTCCAATATGCTTTTATGCTAGTATACTTAGCCTTATTTAAGTTGCCCAATATCCTGAAATGTTGCAAATTAGCAAAACACCCACAGTTTTAGGAACTTTTGCAAATCACAAACAAACACAGCATCATGCACGACACATAACCCGAGTTTGATCCTTTCTCCAAGATGATGTGTATATACCAGGTGAAATAAATTTGCAACAAACCAACTGTCATGAAAGAATTAATTGCTGTTTTCATTCCTGGTAGCCAAAACCCCCAATGCCCACTTATTTCCCAGTCTTTGAAAAACTTGCTTATTTCAGCAAACTTGTGTACTAATAATTTTAAATTTTAGCAAATTTGTGTACTTGTATTTTTAAATTTGTGGAAACCTATAATTGTATATATTTATACCTCCATCTCTTCTTCCTTTTCCTCTGGCTTTTGGAGCATCATCTATAAGTAAGGAGTCTAATGGTAAACTGTCTGGTAAGATGTAGTATCTGATATTATTTCCTCTTATACTCAGAGAGTCTAGCTGTACTGGATCTTTATTTTTGATGGTCATTTTCACAGCTTTTAAATGAGTGTTCATGCTTACATCAACACCTGAAAAAATACACAAATACAAATTGAATAATATCAATTCAAAATCTAAATAATATAATTTCTCATTTAATTATCAAATTAAAAACTCAGGTCTTGATATAGCATTCAACTAATCAGGGGTTGAAAATTCTTCAAGCCCGACGCCCGGGACTAGAAATTTGGCAAGCAGGACTTGGCAAAAAATCTACTGAAAAGCCCATCAGGCTTAAATACTCAGAAGACCAATAAATTTTATTTCTGACTGTCTTGTAAAAATCTTTAAAAACCATCTGTAGTCACGTTGCCCTGTTGTTGTTTACATTCATTCTTGATCATTACAGTGCTTGTAAGAAATGTTAGTCATTAGGTAGACAGTTAAAGCGTTCAATTGATAAAGAAAAATCTAGATAGTTATAGCGCTTGTAATTGCTTCAAATATTCATGTCTGATTATGTCACTGTTGAATTTTAATTTCACATCTAACAAGCAGACTGCATCAGGCTCCAGTGGTCGGAAAAGAAAGTCACAAGACAATAAAGACACCAAATATGATAAGGACAAGCGCGTCCGATTGTTTCAACAGCCATGGATTGACAAATTTCCATGGATCATTTATGATGAGGATAATGCAGACATGTAGGCCTATTGTAAATACTGCCGAAAAAACCTCTAACTGCCGATAGAAATGATGCATATTGATTTGTGTCTTTCTTGATTTTGCCGTAAACTCTGGACTTGATAAAAAAATTTGGGGGCTTTTGATTTTCTGTATAAACAAGAGGCCCATGGGCCTTAACGCTCACCTGTGACCTTGACCTTTGAGCCCATAACCCTCATTCATATATCAAAATGATCATTAGGCCAATACCTACAATTTTCTAGCATACATGCCTATACAAAATATTTATAGTTTTCAAGATAATTAACCAATTCAGTATTAATATGCACCTGTGACCTTGACCTTTGAACTCATGACCTTTATTCATATATCAAAATTATCATTAGACCAATACCTACAATATTCTAATATGTATGCCTATACAAAACGTTAATAGTTTTGCAGATAATCAACTATAACGGAAATAGTTGTTCATCTTTGACCTTGACCTTTGAACCCATGACCTTGATCTATGTATCAAAATGATCGTCATGTCAATTAACTGAAAATCCCATGCCATTATCACTTGAAATGTTTAAAAAATAGCATTTTTTATCAAAGGTCAAAAACAGGGACATGACCTTGACCTTTGACCTTGACATCTTTTGGAAGAAAATAGCAAGACAAGATCAACAGTGAAAAATCCTTACAATTATCTTCAGCAGTTATTGAGTTATAACAATAAATGTCTCATTTTCAAAAATTACAAAATTTTATGCAAAAAACGCGTAACCTATTTTTCGTTCAATTTTCATGAAAAACAAAATTTTAATGTCCCCAGGTATGCTGAATCCAAATATCCAATCAAAATTTGCCTGCACCTTCTGGTTCCAGAGAAGAAGATGTTTTTGTCTTTTTGCTATTTTTAGTAACAGCGGCCATCTTGTTGGTCTTGGTCAAACCCCGAACACAATTTTGAAAGGCTGTTACCCAGGCATGATAATCACTAAGTTTCATCAAATTTGGCCTAGTAGTTTTGGAGGAGAAGATTAAAATGTAAAGTTTACACACGACGCACGACACACGGCGGACGGTGATAGATTGCAATAGCTCATCTGAGCCTTCGGCTCAGGTGAGCTAAAAAGTCCTGGGCTTTAACTCATCTGAAAAAATGTTCAACCCCTGCTAATCAATTATGAAATACTAATACAAGGCATTTTTCAGAAATTTGGATAAAACTTCAGAATATCTATCTCGCCAAGACAAGTGTTTTTACAGATGTTTGTGTAACAAAATTTCAATTTACCGTAATTAACTGTCCAAGATCGTTTAACCCAGTAGATTTATTTGATGTCTCTACTATAATCTATACAGTAAACATAGAACACCCATTTCATGCGTTTCTAATACACATTAGACAACAGCATTAAATTTTAGTTTAAAACAAAACTCGTTTGAGTTGAGTTATGGTGTTTAACCTCCCAGTCAAGAACATTTCACTTATATCAAGACATTGCCAGTTATAGACGAAGGTGCAGACATTTTGCCTGTGGGTTTTGCTGATGGCATTATACAGCAGGGTTCTTTATCGTGCCAAGCCAGGGATTTATCAAGGGCCTATTTAGGGCCGAAATTCGGCCCCATTCCCAATGGAAAAACATTGATTTTTCCCCAAAATGGGCTGAGAAAATTCCCAATTAGAAAATACACTTAAGAGATCATGATTCAATAACTCCATAATGTCACATAATAGCAAGTATTACACAAAGCATCTCAAGATGGAGGATGCAAAATCAAATATATAAAGAAATTTAGATTATTTTAAAACAACATCTGCAAAGCAAGATGAAAATACAGCTTCTACATCAAAGGCTTCAGAGACTGTGATTAAACCAAATTCTGATACTGAGATTGAAAGTAAACCGGCAAGATGCAATGATGACAAACTTGAATATCAAATTAAATTTTTAAACACTGATAAACACTTGGCGTCAGAAAAAAAATTATTCATTATTAAATGGCATCAAAATTATGTTGATGTTTTCCCAAAATGAGCAAAAAGTTGATACAGTAAAACCTCGATTCATCGCCACCATTTGTTCAGTCAAATTTTGGCGTTATAAAGGGGTTTGGCGATAAATCGGGGGAGGCGGATAAAGAAAAACATAAACAAAATGGATTTTGGGACTTCAAAATAGTGTGGCGATAAGCGAGGTGGCAAAGTTATCGAGGGGCATTATAACGAGGTTTTACTGTAGTTTTTCCCAATTTTTAGTTTAGGGCCTTTTCCCAAAGGACCCTGATAAATCCTACCAAGACACTGGACCTCGTTTATTTTAAGTTCCCATCCGAAAGAACCGTGACTTTCATTTCGTAACGTCGAGCGCTTGGTGAAAGAAGTCATTACCCACTTTTTAAGTCTAGGGTCAGACCCAGCGGGGGTTCGAACCCACAACCTCCCACTTACGGTCCAGAGCGAGCACTATAACAACTAAGCTACCGTAGTGGTTCAATACTCAAAAGAAATATATCACAAAAAACCTGTCAAACTATTTTATTTATACCTGTAATTGTTCCATGCACCTGTGTACCATTTTTCAACTCGATAGTAACAGTCTCATGGGTCAGTTTCATCAGAAACCTATTAAACAATAAATTAGGAGTAAATAAACATTGCAATAAAAATTTATTTTGAAACAAAAAGGTATATATATATACACAGCCATACTATCGCAGCCCTTTCAACAGAGTTGAAAGTAGCCAACAAGCTTTTCAGGAGTAGACAGGAAATTTAGTTGTAACTCTATATAAATGTAATACTGATGAATGAAAGTAGGCACCAGACAAAGTGTAGAAATATCAAAGTAGAAAACAGGTTTTGCTGGTTGCTGGCTTCTATTGAAACCACTGCTATCGGTTCCGTTTTGATATTTTGAACATCGATTCCAGGCAGATCAGTAATATTTTACGTCGTGCTGATAGTCTGGAGATGGGATTTAGTAGATTAATTTAAACATTTACCAATGTTTGATGCTAAATTTAGGGGTATGTCTAAATGGATTGCATGTTTAACATGTAAGTATTAAATTTCACAAGTTTCTGTGTATCACTCAGATATTTATTCATGACTCAGACAGATTTGGTTGGAACAATCTATGTGTTTGTGCTTAATTTGTTAAGAGTCTGACCACAGCAAACTGTCTGAAAAGTAGTTTGCAATCGATCTCGTTATCTAATTAGTTGAAATACTTTTTTACTGTGCAGTCAAGATTTTTTTATATTGAGGCAGTCAGTTCAACAATGCTGGAAGAAAATGGAGTGCCTGGCGAAAACCACCAAACTTATGCAAGCAAACTGATTAACTTTCTCACACTAAGATCTGTCTTTAAGTGTGATATGAACCTATGTGGCATGTAGTGGTGTGCGGTTTTATCGGTATACCAGTATATCACAATACAGTCTCATAATACATGACAGATCTGATCTGGTATTTTTGAAAAGTCAAGTAACCTATCTTTTTATAGCTTAAATGAACACACAAACTGCCGTAGAGCCGTCCAATTTGTTTATAAACTGACTGGAATTTATATAAATATTACATCATACTATAGGTAAAGCTATCAACCAGATACAGCCAAAACGAAACTCATTCCATAACGTGTTATTAACAACAGGGCAGACAGCGGCGAATTCAACATTGTAAAAGGCTCTTTGCCTTCCTCAGTTTTAAAATAATATATTATGATACCTTTGCGATACAGCATATGCATATCATAATATATGGTGATAATTTTTTTTTGATAATACCCATCCCTTGTGGCACGAGACACTGACCATATTCATAGTGTTTTCGACCACGTCATCTTTTAATGGGGATGCGATCTTAATTCGAAGGCATTTCTCAACCTGGTTACTTATGAAATATTAAAGAAGGTCATTTTCTGTTGTACAACAAGTCTGACCACAGGAACTTGTAATTAAGTTTAAACTATACTATCCAGACTTTCTATACTATCCAGCACTAAGAAAAATAACAAGGACAGACACTTGATCTACCCCCCGCCCGCTTCAGACGAGTTTTTAATGTAGTTTGGCCTCCCTCCCCAACTAAACCTGGTTTTCCTCAACTCAGAACATATTTTTCTTTCATTTCATTTCCGGGTCAAATGTCCAAGGGAGATTGCCATGCTCGCCTCGTACGGCAATTTGGCTCAAATATCGTCGATTAAAGCAGTTGATGGAAATATTTTTGGTCACGAAATGAAAGAAAAATATGTTCAGAGTTGAGGAAATCAGGTTTAGTAGGGGAGGGAGGCCAAACTACATTAAAAACTCGTCTGAAGCGTGTCTGTCCTTGTTATTTTTCTTAGTGCTGGATAGTATAGAAAGTCTGGATAGTATAGTTTAAACATTAATTACAAGTTCCTGTGGTCTGACTTAATATTTGTTTGACAAGTAGATGAAGCTCCATAGAAAAGGAAAAGTGCAAAAATTATATTTGTTAAAATTACACTGTCGTCGTAATTTCAAATTATTTAAAATGTATAATATATCATGTCTATATAGTAGACAAAATGCTCTGACAATTTAGCAAGAAAGAGCCCAATAAAGATCAAATTCCGGTCAATGGATTCACAACTTGCACAAGCACTCGATTCCGACAAATACGCATCTCTATACTTTAAATAACACTAGAGTATATTTGTCAGGAATAAGTGCCTGAAACCGTAATTGCAGATTGGCAACATCTAGAGTAAAACATAAACATTGAATGAACAAAAATATCACTAATGTTATGAAAATGAAAGGTACCGGCAAAATCCAGGCCAAAATAGGCGAGGTGTAACCAGTTTCTAAGCGATTGTAAACGAAAATATTTGCTAAATTTAACAGGAAAATGTTTTCTCTTTATGCAAATATAAGATTTTTAGAGGATTTTACCTTGCTAACTTCATGATTATTGCGGATTATAAACCCACTGCAAAAATTAAACAATAATGGCGGTCATTCGCACGTTATGATGACGCTTTGTCAACGTTACAAAGATGCTTTATATAATTGCCATAGTTTACAATCGCCTTAATGATTATGACCCATGTTTAGTATATCGTACACCGGATCTTGCGATCATGAATTTTACATTTCACTGAATTAGGCAATTGTGAATTTTGTAAATGAGAAAGGAACTGACACTTTAGCGTTCATGGGGTTTTGCGTCAAAGCCGAGAATATCTAGACGTCACCAGCTATATGTGGTGATAAAAATGTTTTACTTTGATATTGAGCTCATGGAAATAATATGTGCATGGAGGATCCTTTAACGTGCCAAATATGTATGAGTACTAACTTTAGAATTATAAAACAGTTTCCATATTGCGTTTACATGAAAAAACCTGTACCTCAAGTTCCATGGTTTATCACAATTTCGTTATTGAATTTAGACAATCAATTTTTTTTATATTAACTCGTTGCACCCCTACATTTGGGAAAAATCATTGGCAAAACAAACCGTGAATACATGAATAATCTATAAAGTAATTAAAATTAAAAAATATTCAATGAAAATGAATCACGAATTCGATTTATAAATAAATTAAATATATGATAAATAAACAAATCATCATGAAATAAATAAATAAATAATAAAAAAGTTTTTAAGAAAATCGCACAATTGCTCAATTTTTAATCGATTTTTGGAACTGAGCTGTTTAGCTGACCATAGATTTGTCACACACACGGCACAATTTAATGCAATTCATATATTCAAGTACGATAACACAATATCTCTTTCTAAAAATTTTTTTTGATTTAACCATCATTTTCCAGTTGTTACTGACAACAATTCGTTGCCATAGCGATTTTCTTGATTATTTTCCAGTTTAGACCTTGGACGGAAATACGAAACTGGTATAAGACCTTAGACAGAGAGATTTGACAAAAATTTTAATTTCCAAGAATTTCGTTCATGTTGTGGAAGTAAATCACCTTCCATACTACTGATATGACGAAGAAAATACTTATTGCCAAGCAAATCATTAGTTAAAGTTTAAAGCTTTTTTTCCATTCAGTTAGCTGTGAAGATTTTCATCATTCTATTCATAGGATGTAATGAAATCGTGCGAATTTGGTTTCTGAAACGGTTTTAAAAATCAACACGTTTAAGTTATCAAAATTCAAACGGTCAAACGTGGTTTGAGCATGGGACT
Source organism: Anadara kagoshimensis (assembly GCA_021292105.1). Classification (NCBI taxonomy): domain Eukaryota; kingdom Metazoa; phylum Mollusca; class Bivalvia; order Arcoida; family Arcidae; genus Anadara; species Anadara kagoshimensis. Next base: position 45,731,632 of record CM037875.1, read on the forward strand.
TATGTTTCCGCTTGCACTATTTTTATTTACATTGTATTTATTTATTTATTTATTATTATAATTATTACATTTTTAGAAACACTGTCCTTTATAAGTCCGTTGATCGAAGATTTATTCACTAAGGAGTTCAATCCAAAAGACACGTTTTATATTTTGCAAATGTACACGGTAAGCGAGAATGACAGAAACTATGTAAATATGTGCAAGGTCACTGCGACGAGTTCCCGTGTACGTTGAATCACGTGGAATCAACTGGAGCATATGCTAAGACGAGTACCCTTATTTTGCACATGGTCCCTTTTCAACGAACGAACAAAAACTTTGGTTTGAATCGCTCAGATTTAGACTTCTTTAGATGACAAGATTTTAGTCTCATACTCAAGTGTTCTGTTTAGGCCAAATTTCAACTATCACTATGTCGACATAAACGCGAATTGCCAATCAATAAAGCGATAAAGCGAAAATGAGAACTTTTGGAGAAGTTGAAAAGATTTTTTTCAACGGCATGGAAACACATAAGCAAAAGAGCCTTCATAGTGTCGCGTTGTCTTTGTCGTCCTGTGCAACTTTGTTTAATCGCATAAGAGTTTTCGCGTTCAGTCGCTTTATCGAATCCGACCCTACAGATTTCGCTTTACTGTATTTGGTTTCTCGTTTGAGAAACAAAATTGCGAAGGTAGTAAAGCAAAGTTGCGAAAACACAAAGGCGACAGATCCATAGCAATTTTTGTTCTTTATAGTTTTATTGCCATGTATTACATGTCTAATACTACTCTGACGCGTTCATCGTTGGATTTTCATCTGTTTTACTTGTTCAATATGTTCTAAAGTGTTTAATTATCGCCCCTTCGACCTAACCGCGAAAATGCAAAGGCGATAAATCGAAACCGAATAGTTGCGAAGAAGATAATTATTATGAGAGAAGCGAAACTACTATCGCTCATGAAACCTTACTGGACTGCTGAGGTTAAAAGTGCATACAAAAACGAAAGATATATGCGTAAAATATGGGTTCATGAAGGGCGTCCAAGAGGAATGCAGCACAAATCCTATTTTGATTACAAAAGAGCCAAGAGACACTTTAAAACAGTGATGGACAATGCTGCACAGGAATATACTTCCAGAACATTCTCCGATATCGATTCTGCAGCCGGTTGTGATATCAGGCTCTTTTGGAAGCTCACTAAGAGACAAAAGCCTAGAAAACTGAAGATCTACCCAGAGATCATCCACAAAGATACCCTTAACAACACCGCTGAAAGTGTATCTAATGCATTTGCAGACTATTATGAGGACGTTTATACACCAAATGACAATTGCGAATTTGACAGTGCATTCTTCAGCAACACTGAGATACAGTATGACGGTATTCGTTTGTCATTGAATAACTGCAATGTACATATACCAGGAGGAAATGTCACCGATGATGAAATAGCTAAACTCGTCCTATCTTTAAAACGCCAAAAAGCTCCAGGATATGATCGCATTCAGAATGAAACCTTATGTTTGGAGGCAAAACCCTTATCTCTGTCATCACCAAAATCTTCGACCTAACCGCGAAAATGCAAAGGCGATAAATCGAAACCGAATCGTTGCGAAGAAGATAATAATTATGAGAGAAGCGAAACTACTATCGCTCAGTCGCCTGTATATCTTTGTAACCGATTGCATTATCGCCTTCCCTTCACTGTTTTACTCGAAACAAACCGCTGTGGTAGTAATGGTTCGCCACGATATTTCCGCGTTAGTGCATTTGCGAAAATTGGAGTCGTTTAACGCTTAATTCTAATTCATTCTGTATGTAACGCTCGTTTTCATTGGCTGATGTCAAGTTAACATTTCAAAACACTAAAACACTAAACAGCAGATGCGACATTCACTGGTGATCAACCGGAATCGAGCCACAGCGGTGAGATGCCTTAAACTGATGCGTTTGAAGCAACTATTTAATCAGTGAACCACCTTGCCTACCTGCCTACATAGCCTATTTACCGGACCAGTAGGAATCTCGGTCATTTGGTCATTTTCCAACGCAAAGGTAACTGATCACGAGAAATCTCGGAAGTACTGTGGGACCGGCGAATGACAAGTTATTTTATTTTGTAGAATAGTTTTTTAAAATACTTGCAAATATATATACGTATGGGTATTTAAAAAATTAATTTGAAAATTAACCCAGTGGTAAAGACCATTCGTATTATAATATGCAATACACCAATTAACATACCAGTTAAAACATGTTATACGTGTATTTATCACAACAAACTGCATAATTGTACTGTGAAATACCTAAATTATGTATAAATCTAAAAGAGTCTGCCAAAATCTGATAAGGGCAATCTGATATTTTGAGTTCGCGGCATTTTTAAGCAATTATGTAACACCATGTAACCTACGATGGCGTTTTTGCTGTCTTCTTTATATGAAAAGAAGCAAAAACGTCCAAAAAATTCAATATCGTCCCCAGGAAGACCGGAACTGGTCTACTAACCGATTGACCAAGATAATTTCATTCCAACGCATTTCAGCATGTATTGCACATGTAATGAGTAAGAATGGCATTCTTTACGCGTTGACTGTCAAGATAGATTTATGAAGTCGAAATAAAGATAGAAAATGGTGCGTATTTTTACGCGTTCATAATATAAGAGAACACACTAACTTTGCTTTATCCTTGATACAAAACATACAGGGTTTGTAAATCAAAACGAGGATTTATTTACCACAAAACCAATACAATACACATGGTAACTATTCCATCTATAATTTTAATGTCAAAAATCAATTTTGATATATTTAATTGTAAAACACAAAAAATTATTGAAATATCAAAAAATAGTTTTAATAAGTGAACCTTGATGCACCTCTATAGGAGGAGCAGGGCTAAAATCAAAGCCAGAAAGAGTTTTGTAGGTTGCAGGTCTACACCACGTGCTTACATGTCTGTACACGGCATATCGTCAGAAATAACACCAAGGTGAGTATTTTTAGTTTTAATCAAAATGCCTAAATCAGTGGACTTCACGACGTGTTTAACCGTGACTAATTTGCCTGCTTCAATGTTTTTTACTTTGCTTTTGGATTATGGTTTGGACATAGATTTGTATTTTTGTTTTTGATTTTCAAAGTGGTTTTTTTTTTTTTTTTTTTTTTTTTTTTTTTTTTTTTTTTTGTTTGTATTTTCACATTTTCCTGACTATATATGCTTTCCATTTCTTTTCATATTGTTGTGCGAAAACGAATAGATGTTTGTCGAGAAATTGTTACCAAGTCTGGTGTGTTTAGGTGTGTTATCCAGTTACTATCAGTGGTTTTATTTGAGATTGTTCTACGAATAAGTTAAGTCGGATGAAGCACTTGATTGGGTTCAAGTATTAACTTGGCTAGTTTTCATTATATATAGAATATATTGAGCCTCTGTAGATATGTCATATAACCACTTTTTGAATTTTATCAAACAGATACCGGTAGTGTTTTCCATTTACCGTGACTATGCGTGGTTTTGTTCGAGATGTTCGCCGAATATTATAATTCAAGCAATTGAAGCTTTCGCTTCGATTCAAGTTTTGCTGTATGTCCAGTCATTACATAAAATATATTTTGAAAACCTTTTTAGATACAGTAAGTTCTATTCCATGAGTCGTTATTTTAAACGTAAAATTGTTATTCGTACTTTCTTTATACCTATTTACAACAGGATGTTACTTAGCTATGAATTTTCATAAAAATTATATTTAATAAAATTAAAACTGCTTACGATGTATTTATTTATATGCCCATTCTAAAAAAATTAATCAACTTCATTATTTCCGAACTAGTAACAGGTGGTTTAAGATACGAGAGATTGAATGGTTTAATTTAGACTTGAACTTTAAACCATTATACATTGTAATATCAATTCACACAGCGCACCGGTCCTTCAAAACTTCTAGACTGATTTTAACATACAACTTTAGAAATGTATTAAACTGGAGACTGAATCTTGAATGTTAAAATATTTTAAAATTACATTTGATTTACAGTGTGTTTCCAGTAAAACTGCTAGACCACACAATTTCTGAATATAACTACATTTAATAATCGAAGTGGTTATTGCCCGTACGTGGCAATAACGTATTGTGGCAATAACAAATGCGTTATTGCTGCGTATTGTATCATCATGTTTTTATATTATATGTAATTTTATCTAACATTAGACTAGTTTTTCTATCTGATTTGACGAAATACAAGTTTTATCGAACATGCATGATACAGAACATTGGCGGTAAATTGCACGTGCACTTTATCATTTCGACGTCACGGCATGTCAAATGTCATAACATAGTTCAGTGGTTTTCTGTGGTAAAATGTATTTTTTTCACATAAAGTATTGGTTTTTTTTTTTAATTTAAATAACCTAATTGGAAATGTTAGATAAAAATATCATATACACAGTGTGTATGTACAACACTTCGTATCAGGTCTCGTCCTTTTTTCGTAGCTGTATCACTACTCGTCGCGCAAGCGCGACTCGTAGTGATACGGCTACGAAAAAAGGACTGATACTGAGGGTTGTACATACACACTGTGTATAAATTATGTATGTATCAAGTAGAAATTGGTTAAAATATCAAATTTTCTCAAAAGCATTTTTTGTCTTTAAAATATATAGAAATTCATTTTCTATCTGTATGCAAAATTTTATTTTAAAATTCTAACAAATACCAAAGGTATGATGCCATTTATGACGTAGCTATTTATGTATTACTCGATTGTAAATGCGTGCAAAACTACTTGAATTTACACTTGTAAACACAACAAATATTACAAAATATAGGGGCCTTATGTCTAGTTCAATTTATATATATATATATATATATATATATATATATATATATATATATATATATATATATGGGCTACATAACGTTATAAATGGTTTAAATACACCAATTTAATGAGAGTTAAAAGATGAGTAGAAGAAATTTGTCATATTAGGTCAAATAATACATCATTTTGATAAAAAACGTAAATGCGTTTATAGATCCGCCATTTTGTTTTTACCCTACCGTCCATCATTTAAGACAACGATTTTTTGAAAGGCTCGTGATTTTTTACAAATCTCACTTAAATTAAATATTTTATCATTTCAAAATCAATAAAATTTAGATTTAATTCTATAAATTTGACTATTTGATCCTAATCAATCGATATATGAAGTATAAAACGGGTTTTAAAAAATAGGTGGTAATAACACCGACATAACAACATTTAATTATCGATGGCCTGATCTGGATAATTGTTTATATAATTTGTTTACTGATAAATCGGAATACTGAGCTGCATGTGTACTGCGAATATTTTCCAATTTCTTCAACATGAGTGGCGTTAAGGTGAATCTTGGAAATTGTGCAAATATTCGTGTACAAGACACACTTTCATATAGACAGTTATAGACCAGAGAATAAAAACTCCCATGTACTAAGGTTGTAATGTCCCAATCTTTACAACAGTACAAAAATAGACCATGATAAACTGATAAAAATAAAAAGTGACTGGGAAATGACTCACGAGACATTGCAATCAGAAATTGACTATACAGAGTACATTCCAGTAGAATTCCAATCATGACTGCTTCATTTGCTGGCCGATTTGGTTCAAATTTTATGCAAATACATGTATTATATGTTTAGCCATTTGGCACGTTTAAAGGGTTTTCTGAACGTTTTTATTTTTTTTAAAACCCGAATTTCTTTATTTAGACATTTTGACAGATTGTATCTATTTTTTAATTATGAAGCTTTTTAGTGTAAACAATATTTTATTAATTTAAACAAGTATCACATATTACAAAAGTTACAATAATTAGGATTCTGGAACAAGAGTTCAACTCTTATATTAACCAGTTTCCTACAAAGTAGATGATTACACGAGTGAAGAAGTTACTATGTACATCAACAACTTAATAATAATAACAATCATAATAATAACGAGTACTAATGTAATGATGGATGCATCGTTACAAATAAGGCGCCCAAACGAATAAAAATCAAACCCTGTATTCAAAACACATATTAGAACTTGTACTTTTGTTGCTTTTTTCCATTTCCATGGCAACGGCTGAAAATTTTAAACCTTTAAATAAGTTCTACACACAATAGAAAAACTGTTGAGAAATTTTAAACTTGTAATATTTTTTTTCATTTTAAGATTTAATTTTATATAGAAAAGTAGTACATGAATCCAACTGGTAAAATTCAAACAATAGGCAAAGTTGATTGACATCACCTATACCCAATATCACAAACCATTGTTTTGATGAGCTAATGATGTGTTGATTTTAAATTAATCCAAGCATTTACCCATATAATGTCATACTGATAACTAAATGCAGCTACTCTATCGAATTGAATAATAAATCATGCCCCAGGGACAAATGACCATTAGAGTTGCTTACAAAAAGATTTAGCTTAAAAGCTTTTAGACATGGATCAGTGATTACTTAAGTATCCTTGACAATGAAAATTCATGCTTATTGTTTTAATTCTTAAACAAAATGATAGCAACCAGCCCATGAAGAAAACTGTAGTTTGAGGGTGGGAATCTCAAAGTTAGTACCTAGACCTACCTGTCCCCAACCTCCTATTGGAATGTCCATATGGGTTTACTTTAGTATCAATCTATTCAACTTTTCATAAAGAATAAGAAAATATATATGTTAAGGATGGGGATCTCAACTGATCAAAAGTTAGTACCCAGCCCCGCCTGTCCCTGCCCTCTTCTGGAAAACGCCATGGACATTTCTTCAGTATTACTCTATTCAACTTTTAAAACAGAACCGAAAAAAATATAGTTTCAGGGTGGGATATCAACCATTTAAAAGTTAGAACCAAGCCCCGCCCGTCCCCACCCTCCATCAGGAATGACCCCATGGGATTTTCTTTAGCATCACTCTATTCAACTTTTTATGTAGAACCAGAAAATATATAGTTTATGGGTGGGGATCTCGACCGTTTAAAAGTTAGCACACTGCCCCACCCATCCCAACCCCTCCCTGATACCGCAGGGAAAATCTACTGATATAGACTTGTGCATCTTGAGATACTGATCATGAATATATATGGTTTTATAGTACAAAATAAAGTATAGATGGCAAAATTGATCATTATTGTTTTTTAGGACCCCGCCCTCCTGCCCCTCCCCTAATAATCCCATGGGCATTTTACCTCGGCCTTCGGGGAAAGAGATGGGGATCAACCTTCATGTGAAGTTTGGTTAAGATTGGACCAACGGTCTTTGAGAAATTGGTTGGACAAGTTCATGGCCGGAAGAAGAAGAAGAGGAAGAATAATAACAATAATAATAATAATAATAACGAGTACTAATGTAATGATGGATGCATCATTACAAATAAGGCGCCCAAACGAATAAAAATCAAAAATCTGTATTCAGAACACATATTAGGAGGATTTGTACTGTTGTCGCTTTTTCCATGTCCATGGCAACGGCTGCCATTTTGAAAATTTAAAACCCTTAAATAAGTTCTACATACAATAGAAAAACTGTAGAGAAATTTTAAACATGTAATATTCTTTTTATTTTAAGATTTAATTTTATATATAGAAGTAGTACATGAATCTCATTGGTTGAAATTCATACAATAGGCAAAGTTGATTGACATCACCTATACCCAATACCACAACCCTCCATCAGGAATGACCTCATTGCATTTTCTTTAGTATCACTCTATTCAACTTTTCATGTAGAACCAGAAAATATATAGTTTATGGGTGGGGATCTCAACCGTTTAAAGTTAGCACACTGCCCCGCCCATCCCCACCCCTCCCTGATACCCCCGGGAAAATCTTGTGATACAGACTTGTGCATCTTGAGACACTGATCATGAATATATATGGTTTTATAGTACTAAATAAAGTATAAATGGCAAAATTGATGATTATTGTTTTTAAGACCCCGCCCTCCTGCCCCTCCCCTAATGACCCCATGGTCATTTCGGCATGGCCTCTGGGGAAGGTGATAGGGGTCAACCTTCATGTGAAGTTTGGTTAAGATTGGACCAATGGTCTTCGATAAATGTGTCGGACAAGTTCATGGCCGGAAGAAGAAGAAGAGGAAGAATAATAATAATAATAACGAGTACTAATGTAATGATGGATGCATCATTACAAATAAGGCGCCCAAACGAATAAAAATCAAACCCTGGATTCAGAACACATATTAGGACTTGTACTTTTGTTGTTTTTTCCATTTCCATGGCAATGGCTGAAAATTTTACAATAGAAAAACTGTTGAGAAATTTTAAACTTGTAATATTCTTTTCATTTTAAGATTTAATATTATATAGAGAAGTAGTACATGAATCCAATTGGTTGAAATTCAAACAATAGGCAAAGTTGATTGACATCACCTATACCCAATATCACAAACCATTGTTTTGATGAGCTAATGATGTGTTGATTTTAAATTAATCCAAGCATTTACCAATATAATGTCATATTGATAACTAAATGCAGCTACTCTATCAAATTGAATAATAAATCATGCCCCAGGGATAACTGACCATTAGTGTTGCTTATAAAAAGATTAGCTTGAGAGCTTTGAGACATGGGTCAGTGATTACTTAAGTATCCTTGACAATGAAAATTCATGCTTATTGTTTTAATTCTTAAACAAAATGATAGCAACCACCCATGAAGAAAACTGTAGTTTGAGGGTGGGGATCTCAAAGTTAGTACCTAGACCTACCTGTCTCCACCCTTCTATTGGAATGCCCATATGGGTTTACTTTAGTATCAATCTATTCAACTTTTCATAAAGAATAAGAAAATATATATGTTAGGGGTGGGATCTCAACTGATCAAAAGTTAGTACCCAGCCCCGCCTGTCCCTGCCCTCCTCTGGAAAACGCCATGGGCATTTCTTCAGTATCACTCTATTCAACTGTTACAACAGAACCGGAAAATATATAGTTTCAGGATGGGGATATTAACCATTTAAAAGTTAGTACCAAGCCCCGCCCGTCCCCACCCTCCATCAGGAATGACCCCATGGGATTTTCTTTAGCATCACTCTATTCAACTTTTTATGTAGAACCAGAAAATATATAGTTTATGGGTGGGGATCTCAACCGTTTAAAAGTTAGCACACTGCCCCGCCCATCCCCACCCCTCCCTGATACCGCAGGGAAAATCTACTGATACAGACTTGTGCATCTTGAGACACTGATCATGAATATATATGGTTTTATAGTACAAAATAAAGTATAAATGGCAAAATTGATCATTATTGTTTTTAAGACCCCGCCCTCCTGCCCCTCCCCTAATGACCCCAAGGGCATTTTACCTCGGCCTCCGGGGAAGGAGATGGAGATCAACCTTCATGTGAAGTTTGGTTAAGATTGGACCAACGGTCTTCGAGAAATTGGTTGGACAAGTTCATGGCCGGAAGAAGAAGAAGAGGAAGAATAATAATAATAATAATAATAATAAGAAACGGTGCAAAAACAATAAGTCGCCAAACTTTGTTTGGGCGCCTTAATAACGAGTACTAATGTAATGATGGATGCATCATTACAAATAAGGCGCCCAAACGAATAAAATCAAGAATTTTAAACTTGTAATATTGAGATTTAATTTTATATATAGAAGTAGTACATGAATCCAATTGGTTGAAATTCAAACAATAGGCAAAGTTGATTGACATCACCTATACCCAATATCACAACCTGTTGTTTTGATGAGCTAATGATGTGTTGATTTTAAATTAATCCAAGCATTTACCCATGTCATATCATATTGACAACTAAATGCAGCTACTCTATCGAATTGAATGAATCATGCCCCAGGGATAACTGAGCATTAGTGTTGCTTATAAAAACAGATTTAGGTTGAGAGCTTTTGGACATGGATCAGTGATTACTTAAGTATCCTAAACAATGAAAATTCATGCTCATTGTTTTAATTCTTAAACAAAATGATAGCAACCATCCCATGAAGAAAACTATAGTTTTAGGGTGGGGATCTCAAAGTTAGTACCTAGACCTACCTGTCCCCACCCTTCTATTGAATGACCATATGGGTTTACTTAAGTATCAATCTATTCAACTTTTCATAATGAATAAGAAAATATATATGTTAGGGGTGAGGATCTCAACTGATCAAAAGTTAGTACCAGCCCCGCCTGTCCCCACCCTCCTCTAGAATAACGTCATTTGTATTTCTGCAGTATCATTCTATTCAACTTTAAAAGCCGAACCGGAAATATATAGTTTCAGGATGGGAATATCAACCATTTAAAAGTTAGTACCAAGCCCCGCCCATTCCCACTCTCCATCAAGAATGACCCCATGGGACTTTCTTTAGTATCACTCTATTCAACTTTTCACGTAGAACCAGAAAATATATAGTTTATGGGTGGGGATCTTAACCGTTTAAAAGTTAGCACACTGCCCTGCCCATCCCCACCCTCCCTGATACCCCGGGAAAATCTTGCAATACAGACTTGTACATCTCGAAACACTGATCATGAATATATATAGTTTTAAAGTACAAAATATAGTATAAATAGCAAAATTGAGCATTATTGTTTTTAAGACCCCGCCCTCCTGCCCCTCCCCTAATGACCCCATGGGCATTTTACCTCGGCCTCCGGGGAAGGAGATGGGGATCAACCTTCCTGTGAAGTTTGGTTAAGATTGGACCAACGGTCTTCGAGAAATTGGTTGGACAAGTTCATGGCCGGAAGAAGAAGAAGAAGAGGAAGAATAATAAAAATAATATATAATAATAATAATAATAAGAAACGGTGCAAAAACAATAAGTCGCCAAACTTTGTTTGGGCGCCTTAATAATAATAAGAAACGGTGCAAAAACAATAAGTCGCCAAACTTCGTTTGGGCGCCTTAATAATAATAAGAAACGGTGCAAAAACACAAAGTCGCCAAACTTTGTTTGGGCGCCTTAATAATAATAATAATATGTTGGTGGGTGTGTACTAATCATATATAAAAATGCAAAAAAAAAAAAAAAATATGGTGGTGTATTTCGCTTGAATCATGAACATAAAATAAAATTGGGGTTTAGTTGAATCGTTTACTTTGTATAATATAGTTTTGAACTGTTATAAATATAGTTTTGTTTTGGTCGACAGGTAATGTTGGGTCACCAAATAACAATTTGTCGACACTTAAAATATATGGGAGATGTTCCAAAGTTACAGCACGAATATTGCTGTAATTGCGACAATATAAAAGAAAATGTTCTGTATTTTCAACATTACCACATACACAAAATGGGTCTGGGACTAAGTTTTTACAATATAAGTGATATTTGAGGGCACTACATTCTAAGCGTAATCGTGAATGATAAATTTGGCTTTTTCAAAATTATTGGAAAAATCACCACTGTCTCAAAAGTATCTGTGCTCCGTAAGTTGACTTGCACTCAAGATTTATACCAAGAAGAAGCCGCGATTTGAAATTATGTTGTAAAGTCACCAAAAACCGAAATTTGACAAGTAATTTTTAAAAGGCCAAAAGACCTAAGATAAGCCGCGGTTAGTTGCCGCGAAGTTTTAAAATTCTTATATATATATATTAGTGTCGTGGGTATTTGAGGTGAAGAGTTCGATTTCCGTCTCGTCTTAATTTACCAATTCTAATTTTTGTTTATCTTAAAAATAATGTTGACACTACGGAAAAATTTAACGAGTTATCGCGAAAATATCCCTCGAAAGAAGTCGCAAAGTACGTGGGGGTAGAAGGGTTTAAAAATTATAAAGATTTAACAGGTTTAAACATTTAAGATTTAAAATCTAATTACGTAACTTTTATTTGGAAAAAGCTTATACATGGGTATATGAAGTTAGAGTTGTGAGACGTCGAGGTTTTATGCACCTTGAAATAACTTAGGAGCTACCGTGATGCATATTGTCATTAATGCCGCTGTACATGTATAATTCCGCTGTGCACTTCTGAAGGTATATCTTGATAAAGGTTGGTGTAGATAATTGTTTTCTATATAATAACACAATATACTACTAGTATTTTACTTGCATTGTAACGTTACACAATATAACGTAGACATAACTCTATGACTATATTTCATTTCGGTATCATCTTAATTTCCCATCATTGCTGGTTTGCGTGTTTCTTGCGTAGATAACATGCAGCAGTTGCATTGCAATGGAAAGTGCAGAGTAAAAAATGCCATATCTTTCAGCACAGTCTGCTTCATCCAGTAACGTTAGTTTGTCGATGCAGACAGTTGACGTGACGCGTCAGCTGCAGTATTACGTCACTGCCAGGTGATGCAAAAACTTACAACCAGATAACCGCGTGTTTCGTTAAGTGTTGAAATAATTGACAACAATATTACAGACGGAAAATAGTAACTGGTAAATTATATCAAAACGAGACTTTAAATATGGTAGACATTGTACAATTATCGACTTTTAATGAGATATATAATGATTTATTAACTCTCCAATTTCCTACTCCTACAATAAACCTATTGCATCCAAAATATTTAATTATATGTTTGAACTTTCATAATTTTACTTCTCCTACCTGCTCTTGATTGTTTTCTCCCTATATGAATGTATGTACCAGCTGGAAATGTGATAACTGGTGATCTCAATATAACCGAGAACACTAAATTAAGATGTTACTGACTTTCAAAAGGTCCTAAATACAGAGAAGCTCAACCTTTTACTTGGGGACAGAATTTCTGAATCATTATGGATTATGTTGAAGAGTACGATAGACGTTGGGCTAAATTAAAAGATGTAGAGCTTGACACCTTATCCGATTAGATAAAGGTTGCGAAATCTATCGTTAAAACAAGGGTTGCCAAACTTAAAGGGTCTATGACTACTAAACCCTTTTCAGTACTCAGGGATCCAGAAATTTCGGTAATTCTAACAGACATACACAACAAATATGTTGTTGTCCCAGCTGATAAGGCTTCCAACAACATTATTCTCGTTTGTATGAGATTCAACCTTGAATGTCTTATTAAAGAAATTGGTTTAGATTGTATATCAGATAACTCTTCATATACTAGAACTAATTTTACCAAAGATAAAGTTCTTTTCAACCATAGGGGAGTTCTCGAGATTTTCGGTATCGATCTTAAAGAGAAAGAACTTGATCTTCCTTACTTGTATTGGATTTCTAAACTCCATAATAATCCATACAAGAAAAGATATACAGCAGGTTAATTACCGGTAACTTTCACACAAATTTTGACAGTCGTCAAAGATGGTCTTCAGTCTTATTCAGAAAAAGCTTGTTCTACATCTGGTATCAACCAAATGTGGATTCTTAAAGCTTCTAAAATTACTTGAATATTTTGCTTCTAATACTTCATCTTTTGTAAGAAGCATATAAAACATTTGATTTTTCTACACTATAAACCACTATCCCTCAATCTAAATTGAAAGAACGTCTTAAAGAAATTATTCACCTGTCATTCTTTTACAAAAACGGTAAGTCAAGATACAAGTATCTGGTGCTGAACAGGGATTCTGTTTATTTTGTCAAACATCAAACGGATTTAAAACAAAAATATACTGAAGATACCTTTAACAAAATTTTGGAGTTTTTGATAGATAACATATTTGTTTGTTTGATAATATAATTTTCCAGCAAACAATCGGTATACCAATGGGTACAAACTGTGCACATTGCTTGCTGATTTGAATCACAGAATTTATGCAGAACCTTGTTAAATCTGGAGAGAAGACTGTCGTCAAATCATTCAACTCCACATACAGATACATAGATGACGTTTTGTCTCTGAACAATCCTAAATTTGGAGACTATGTGAATGCCATCTACCCTAGTGAGCTTGAATTAAAAGACACGACTGATTAAAACGGAGGGGTAATGGTCGGGACATCGTAATGACAATGGGGAGAATCTGGAAAGACAAGAATATCACGTTAAATATTCACCTGCCAAAAAAAAAAAAAAAGATTATTACAACCTTGAATTAAAAGATACGACTGATTCTTTAAGTTCTGCTTCATATTTAGACTTATTTATTGTGGTGTATTTGTTTCCCAATTAATACCCTATGGTAGAACATGTTTCCCAATTAATACCCTATGGTACAACTTGTTCCCACTACGGGGACTTTGTACAACGAAGAAGGCTGCTTGCAAATAAATTGTTGACCCAGGGATATTGCAAATCTAAGCTTATCTTATATAGATAACCATGTCCAACTCCTTTTTTACTATTAGAATTTCAAAACACCCTTTTGTAAATGGTATATCCCACTGCGCAATAATATACAATAATTGCCCTCTAGGTATGTGGACATCCAGAATTGTCACCCGACAGAAGGGTTGTCACCCGAGGGCATCGCCCGAGGGTGAAAACCCTTCTGAAGGGTGACAATTCTGGATGTCCACATACCTAGAGGGCAAATATTATTTTATCATACCGAAACAAAGCTTACCATGTAAAATGACACAAACAATATTTAAATTTTAAATTAAATTAAACGCTACCAGTTTACACTTTCAACCATGCACCGTTTTACGCGCGCCTGCATACGAAGATTCCACAGTAGCTGTGCATGGGTCTTTTGGGAGTAAGATCTAGGTTTAACTCTCATTCTGTTTCCATCAAATACATTTCCAGTATTTTCACTGAAGCTTAGGTGACCCTTTTTGTGTTTTCTGCATCTTTGTCATACATAATTAATTCCAAGTCCGCTTCCGACGAACTGCAAAAAACGACTGGCCGCCATTGTGTTTGTTTACCAAATGACAACACAGTTCTGTTGTACGAGTTATTTCCCTTGTACCGGGTTATCACCGGGTGATAATAGTATTATCACATGGCTGGTGAGAGGTTATCACATGGCTGTGAGAGGTTGTCACACGCTGACAGTGATTCTGTGGGAAACATCTCATTTATTACATGTCATGTGATTGGAAAACATCCAATGAAAAGTGTTTTAATATATGTGAGGTATAATAACAATAGTTATCGCCTATGGGCTCGGACACTTTACTTCTCCAGATAACACTGTAGGATAACAGTTCCCTCGGGAGAGGTCCATAATAGATTAATAGTGTTCGCTCCGTAACTGAAGTGGGAGGTCGTGGGTTCGAATCCCGACCGGGTCTGACCCAAGACTTGAAAGTGGGTAGTGGCTTTTCTTTCGCCAAGCACTCAGCATTACAATATGAAAGTCACGGTTCTTTCGAATGTAAACTTAAGATATACGAGGTCCCGTGTTACGATAAGCCATGCACGATAAAGAATAATGCTCATCAACGCAACGCACAGGCAAAACGTTTGCACCTTCGCACTACAGCTGGTGACGTCTCGATATACGTGAAATATTCTTGACTGGGGCGTTAAATACCATAACATGTACTCAACTCAACCCTTATCCATGTAGTAGAAAATATTTTAATTGCAAAAAAATATAATTGACTTGTTTCTATATATGTCCTATGATTAAATGAGTTTTATTGTGTTTTTCTGATGTAGTAACAAAAAAATAGTAACACAATGGTTATTAAAAACAAGTTTAATTATTTTCGATATATATCCATCCCGTCACAAGTTATCATCAACATAACTGTTCCCAATCTGTTAGTAAACCTTTAGAAATTGACAAGAGGAACATGCCATTTCTGAGCCAAATATCTAAGGTACTAGTATGTGTATATAACATATATGATTATATATATATATAACATGAAAATCACTGGAACATGGTGCACGCTTCTTTTCAGATTATTTTATCAAACCTTTTACGTGGGGTTCCTTTTCTATCCCCATCCTTTAAGCTCGGTGTAATATATGTAATTTTGATTTTTGCTCAGAACTGTTTCAAAATGACTCTATTAAGTTATTTAGACTTTTTCATTCAAAATTAAAATTTTAGTGAAGGGCATTTTTTCCAAAATATAAAATCAGATAAAACAACGCGAATTTCGGTAACATGTACATATACATTTCTTGCTACCATTGCCCATCACATTGATCAACAATTACTATAAATTAAATATACTCAAATAGGTGGTGTATTTGCATGTGGTTTGCCTTCTGATTATTTATAATAATTATGTTGTTTTAGGTAAATTTTGATGCATGCACCTGCATTCATATGTGAGGCGCTTGAATATGCATCCTTTCATATTGGTCTTTAAAGTGTTTACTCTTGGACACTGCTCTGTAGTCGGATACTGCCAGGATGTAAGTATCGTACGAAGTTAGAACAGTTAAATTTCAATGAAAAGTGCAAAATTGAAATGCCGTACATTTCAACACCACCCACTTCATTAAATAGTGTATGCCCACAATGTTCTGACAAAGGGCCGGCGTGCTTGAATTGACGTATCGCCGGCCACGCCCACAATGTTCCGACACTGGTCGCCATCAAAAGTAGCGTCATGGCAACTAATGGCGTTCTAGTGTCAGTGACGTCATAAAACCACACAATTCAGGCCGAGTTTTCATTCTTTTTGCGTGTATTTCAAGCATGTCGACCTTTTGTCGGAACATTGTGGGCGTGGCCGGCGATCCGTCAATTACACGCAAAAAGAAAACTCGGCCTGAATTGTGACGTTTAATGACATAACTGACACTAGTACGTCATTAGTTGTCGTGACGCTGCTTTGGTAGCGTGATGGAGGCCGGCGTCGGAACATACATGGCCGATGATACGTCAACTGACGCGATGCGGCGGCGGCGGTATCTATACGTCACTGACAAAGTCATGACCAGATAATCACGTGTTAATACCATTGACAACAATATCACAGACGGAAAAGGGCAATATAGGCACTATCTGGTAAATATTATATTAGACTTTAAATGGGGTAGAAAATTGTATAATTATTGGTGCTCATTGGCCGACAGGCTACATGCGATGTTAAACGCCATCAACCTTATGACCATGAGTAACTTTAAGTAATGAGGTTCAAGAATTTATGAAATTGCACGTCATGAACGGCAAAGGGTCTCAAAGCAATACACACCATTTCTAGACAGTTTAACTGTTATACATGTAGTATGTTTTGAAAATCGTATTCTGATTTATACTGCTGAAAGGAATGCAAAACACTGTACAGCCATAGTTATGGCGTGCATGATCATGCCCCATGGTTAATCGCTGGAACAGCCAAAAAATAACGTCACGCTCATATATGACTGAATTCATAAGCAAAAGAAGTGAGTGACGTCACTTTATCAATGAAAATAATGGTGTATGGTGCATTTAGTCTCAAAAGGGTTTTGTAATAAAAGGAAAACATTAGTTAATATTTACAATTAATTACATCGTTGGCATTCTAATTACGAGTTGATGAAAATATATGTCACTCTTTAAATACTCAAATTCAACGATTTACCAAATGAGCCGATTTTGGCAAAAAAAGTAATTTAATTAGGTACCTGTAAGATAAGAACTGACTATAATAATTTTATTATGTATAGTTTATGTTTAATAGATACATTTTCTGTACATTAAAGTCAAGTTAAATAATAAAATAAGTCATTAGTGTTCATCTACGGCAGTATCCAACATCGTATTCTTGTTGCCACCATTGTTATCATTCATAAGGTGTTTTAACGTTTCCACGATGTGGTTCGTTCGCATCTCTATATATCAAAACTGTAAAATCTGTGATGATTAAGAATATCCAGATTTATTTTTACATTATGCTATTGTTTCCGGAGAGGTAAACATAATTATTGCTTGAACCAGCGACATTTAATACAATATTAAATGTTGCTGCTTGAACGAAGTAGCAGAAATTTTGACATTAACAATGTGCTCAAGGCAATTAGCAGAGAGGGTTCTTTAACGTGCTATGCCTGCCATGAAACGGTACATCGGTTTTAAATCATTAAATACTGAGTGCTTGGCGAAAGAACAGTTTCTACATATTTTCAATTCTTGATGAGACCCCGGCCGGTGTTCGAACCCACGACATCCCACATGCGGTAAACAGAATGAAGAGGTGTGTATAATCAGAAGTCAAGCGTCAGAATAATCATGAACAATTACCTTTTGAATTATTTGGCAAAGAGGGTTTTATTTAAGAAATGGAATTTTACTTTTTTTCTACCATGAGATCATGGAGAGAACGAGAATGGCGCAAATTTAACATGAAGTGCTTTGCACTTCATTAAATTTGCGCCATTCTCGTTCTCTCCATGACCTCATGGTAGAAAAAAAGTAAAATTCCATTTCTTATATTTACAATCTTTCAAAAATATACGAAAAAACACGAGTGTTTTTCTGGATGGCACTTAAATTTACTTGTTTACCAACTCTCCGTGGCTGGATGCACATCATTTGATAGAACAGCAATTGGATCTGACAGAACCGTAACTCCGCCCACTCTGACGTAACTGGACGTGATTGACGTGAAGCTCCGCCCGTACCCGTCTCCAGGTGACGGAAAAATAAACATAATCCCTCAGCTTATCGTAAATATTTTATTTTACTTAAAAGATAATCAATGGTAAGAGTCACATTTTCATATTAAAATTAAACGAACAATTATTAAATGTTGAATTTATAAGCATTGATGGCTGAATGGAAGACAACGAAAAACCCAACTGCGGATCGATAGTGTAGTCCGGGTAATGTGTATTGGGAGTTATGTATTCATACGCCAGTCAGAATTGGGTAGCGTGCGCGACTCTCTCCATGAAGTTATGGAGATAGTCAGGAAGACCCGTTTCATATAAGGAAAAGTATTGCGATTGTAAATATTTTCGTATCTTTGCTCCTTGTCTGTGTATTGTTTAACCGTAAAGTAACATAATTATACAATAACATTACCAGTTCACGTTCTCTCATTGATGACTTAGTGAGACAAAGATGTGAAGGGGCAAGGAAAAAATGAAACACTTGTTCAAATCGCAATCCAAAAAGCAGGGTAGAAACTTCGAAAAAGGAACTTTTAAGATTATCTGTGACCATCACAATACGCCCGATTGCCCTTTGGTTGTTTTCAAGACCGAAAAAGGCACCACATGGCAGGAAGTAAGAAATACTTTAATATCTCAAACATATGCATGGCTTGTTTTCTATATTTATATGTCCTGTAATTAAATGCGTTTAATATTCTTAAATTATTAATATACATGTATGCATATTAAACATGATTAAAGAGTAGAATATAAGATATAAATCCAGAACGCTAATCCATCCCACCAGAAGTTGGATAGTGACTGGTATAGTCTATCAGTTATATAATCTTTAAAGCCACCAGAAAATGAAGAAAGACGAACATGCCAAATATCCGAGCCAAATTTCTGAGGTATAAAACATATTTGTTATTTCTAAACCTATTAGACAGATTTTTTTGTTTGGTGTTCCGCTTCTTCTTATTTTTTGGATGAGGGTAATAATAATTGACGGATCGCCGTCTAAAGAATGAAAACTCGGGCTGAATTGTGTTATTTTAATGACGTCACTGACAAAAGTACGCCATTAGTTGCCGTGACGCTGCTATAGTACCGTGATGGCGGCCAGTGTCGGAACATAAAAGGCATGACATGCGATACATCTATTGTATCCGGGTGGTGTGGTTAAAGCGTTGTTAGAAGACCCCAGCTATCTCACTTATATTTAGACTCGGTCACAAATTATTGGGAAATTACCATATGTTTGCTGAACCCAGCTACTAGTATCTCACTTATATTTAAAAAAAACAATTACATGTTCAACATTTGAAATCTTACTTACGATAAGTCTGAAGATTAATAATCAGTCTGGCTTGCTCGGTAATCATACAGTGGAGCGGATTAATGATGTTTAACACTCCAGTCAAGATTCTTTCATTTATATAAAGGCGCTGGTCAGTTCTTGGGTGATAGAGAAAACCGGAGTACCCGAAAAAAACACAAACCTTTGAAAAGCGTACCGTGACAAACTTTGTCGACTTTTATGACTCGGTCAGAAATTATTGAGACATTACCGTATGTTTGCCGAATACCTTGGGATAATCGGAATTAATAAAACCGGAAAAATATTGACTTAATTTTGTAGAGAATTGAAAATCTGGAAAGATACACAAGATTGTAAACTTCGAATCACCCACGGCACATACCGGACTGAGATGGCTACTCGTATCTCGTCTAACACTAAAAGGTTTCGGTCTGACTCTTTGTTCGGATGGAATTGAAATGCGGGTCAGAACCATTTTCTTTTCGATTTTTCCTTTTTTACACTGTTACATGCAATATGATAATGATACAATTCAACTAAATTTCACAGGCGTGAATTATTTCTTTAAACAACAGGTACTGGTAGACTTTTCTTATACTTATCCTTTTGTAATATTTCTCAACACTCTCAAAATATATTACACTATTATTGAAAAAAATTCTCCTCGTGCGAGACGTAATTTATCATAACATAATTATGCTAGTCCACAAGTACCGGTGTTCGTTTTGGGAAATTCCGTAACTTAATCCGTTTCCTATTTATATTTTAGAATAAAAAATGTATATCCGTGTGTGATTTTCACGCGGATACTCCGATCAGTCACTAGGATATGTGATTGTATTTACTTGGAATAATACCAGTAACTTGTCTATGACAATTACTTATTTTGTAGAAAATAGTACTATTTCAGTCACACACTGATAATTTAAAATGGGTGGCTTCAAATTTGACCACATAAACGTAAAGACGGGAGTGAAGGTAAACATCGGCAAAGAACTTGTAAATGTGTTAACACGAATTTCATGTTTTTCATTATTAAGGCATTTTATTCCTGGTGACCAACATGAATTCAGAGAATTTCAATTTTTATTGAAAGACCTTTTATCCCATTTCAATATTTTTCATAATGCAAATGTAACAAGGAAGCCAAGGGCCTGAAAGGGAAATTGTGAAGGGTAGGAACATGACCAACTGCATTACTCTACTAACCACCTTGATGGCGCTGTGGTAAAGTTTACGCATGAAGAACAGGGCGTGGGTTCGAACCCTGGCTAAGCATACATTCTGAGTTCGAAGACTATTAAACGCCTGCATTCATACACGAACATGTTCTTAGAATAATCCTTGGAGATAAATCAACGGTTATCTTTATCTTATCACGGAAACTTTAGCTAAATGGCTGAAATGTTGTGTTACTTTATGTAAAGAAACTTGATTTAGCAACAAACACATTGAGATTTTGAACTTCATGTTAAACGTTTAATGGAAATTTTAAATTAATGAAAGTCTTGGTTCTTTTTGCATTAGTTAATAAATTGCAGTATAGCCACCTCATTAACAAAATTAGTATTTATTTTATTTTATATTTTAAGATGAAGAAAAATGAAAATGGAGATGTAAACTTGACCAGTTACAAAGAAGCTAACGGAGATGACCACCAGGTTGACCAGCCAGATAGTGACTCGGACACTGAAGAATCAAGTAAAGATTACCAACGTGGAACATGGAGCAGGAAAGCAGATTTCTTACTATCAATTATTGGTTACTCTGTGGGTGTGTCCAATATCTGGAGGTTTCCATATCTCTGTATACGCAATGGAGGAGGTAAAATATTGAATTCAATTAATAATTCTTTGTTGGTTGTAAACATGCACTAAATTTATAGCCACAACATGTATCCAAGGTGGCAAATACACTATATAATACAGGTACATGTATATAATGTTCAGTTTATATTACAGTAAGAATTTAAACTCTATTTTTAAATGCATGAAATTGTTAAATTGATAATAACATTCTCATATTTACAGGCTGACCAATTTGACAGATTTATCCGTTTTTGAGGGATTTGTACCATAAAAACGGATGAAGGGACAGATAAAATGAAAAGGTCAAATTAGACAGATTTGTCCAATTTTGACATATTTTTTAATTAAAAGTACTGAAAATTCGGACATTTGTATGAAAATTATACCAAAATCAAAGACTTAACAATAAAAAAGTACCTAAATGACAATCTTGAGCATAAAAAATGTACCGATCTGGACAAATAATTAAATTTGATTGGTCAACCTGTATTTAATAGATAATAAATAAGCAAATTTTAAACATATTTGGTAAATGACAAACCTATTTTTGAAATATTTTTTCTTAATTCTATATATAGTGGACAGACCAAAAAAAGAGGTATTTATTAGCTCACCTGACCGAAGGTCATGTGAGCTTATGGCATAGCGCAGCGTGTGTATGTGCGTGTGTGCGTGCGTCGTTAACACCTATTTTCGACTTCTCCTCTGAAACTACTGGACAGTTTTTAATGAAACTTTGTCAGAAGTATATATGGGCCGGTGCAATTCAGATTTGTTCGTGGCGTTGCTATGGCTACCATATATAGGTCAGGGTGACCTAGGGTGCAAAAATCTTAAAAAATCTTCTTCTCCGAAAGTACTGATTGGAGAAAAAATCTGATGTGATATTTAGCTTCTCTAGGGTCATAAGCCTATAGTTTGTTCATTTTGTGAAATTTGGATAAAAAATAGGTTACGCGTTTTTGCGTTTAATTTTGAAAAAATCGTAAAATAGCTTCAAATTGTTATAACTTGACTATTTGACCAGATAATGACATGGGGTTTTCAGTTTTGACATCTTCTTGTTAGTATCTTCAAAATGAGGTCAAGGTCAATTGTGAAGGTCGTGACCTAATTTTTTTTACCTCTGATTATAATTATTATCTCGAAAACTATAAACTTTTTGTATAGGCATGTATATTAGAATGTTGTAGGTATTTATACAACGATCATTTTGATGTATAGAGAAAGGTCATGGGTTCAAAGGTCAAGGTCACAGATGCGAAACAATACAGAAATGGTTAATTATCTTGACAACTATAAACTTTTTGTATAGGCATGTATATTAGAATGTTGTAGGTATTGATACAATGATCATTTTGATGTATAGAAAAAGGTCATGGGTTCAAAGGTCAAGGTCACAGATGTGAAACATTACTGAAATGGTTAATAATCTCGAAAACTATACACTTTTTGTATAGGCATGTATATTAGAATGTTGTAGGTATTGATACAGTGATCATTTTGATGTATAGAGAAAGGTCGGGTTCAAAGGTCAAGGTCACAGATGCGAAAGAATACTGAAATGGTTCATTATCTTGAAAACTATAAACTTTTTGTATAGGCATGTATATTAGAATGTTGTAGGTATTGATACAACGATCATTTTGATGTAAAGAAAAAGGTCATGGGTTCAAAGGTCAAGGTCACAAATGTGAAACAATACTGAAATGGTTAATTATCTTGAAAACTATAAACTTTTTGTATAGGCATGTATATTAGAATGGTGTAGGTATTGATACAACGATTATTTTGATACATAGAAAAAGGTCATGGGTTCAAAGGTCAAGGTCACAGATGCGAAACAATACTGAAATGGTAAATTATCTCAAAAACTATAATCTTTTTGTACAGACATGTATGTAGGTATTGATACAATGGTTATCATGATGTATAGAAAAAAGTCATTGGGGTTTAGTATTTATGTTTTGTTTAAATCTATCAGCTAGCCATTAGTTATCAGGTGAGCGTATCAGGCCCATGGGCCTCTTGTTTTCAAGCTATTAGAAAAAAACAACCTATTTGTAATAGGCTGCTAGATTTTTATTGAAACATGACCTGTTGTATATCAGAGTGAGAGAGAGTTCTTCTGAGTTTTTAGCTCACCTGAGCCAAAGGCTCAGATGAGCTATTGCAATCTATCACCGTGCGTCGTGTATAAACTTTACATTTTAATCTTCTCCTCCAAAACTACTAGGCCATATTTGATGAAACTTGATGATTATCATGCCTGGGTCACAGCCTTTCAAAATTGTGTTCAGAGGTTGGCCACGCCCAACAAGATGGCCGCTGTTACTAAAAATAGCAAAAAGACAAAAAAATCTTCTTCTCTGAAACCAAAAGGTGCAGGCAAATTTTGATTGGATATTTGGATTCAGCATACCTAGGAATATTAAAATTGTGTTTTTCATGAAAATTAGACGAAAAATAGGTTACGCGTTTTTTACGTAAAATTACGTAATTTTTAAAATGAGACATTTATTGTTATAACTTCGTAACGGCTGAAGATAATTATTGTATGGAGTTTTCACTGTTGATCTTGTCTTGCAATTTTCTTCCAATTGATGTCAAGGTCGAAGGTCAAGGTCATGTCCTAGTTTTTGACCTTTGATAAAAAATGCTATTATTTTAACATTTCTTGTGATAATGGCGTAGGATTTTCAGTTTGATCATTTTGATACATAGATCAAGGTCATGGGTTCAAAGGTCAAGGTCACAGATGTCCAAGAATACCAAAATAGTTAATTATCTGCAAAACTATGAATTTTTTGTATAGGCATGTATATCTGAATATTGTAGGTAATGGCACAATGGTCATTTTGATATATGAATAAAGGTCATGGGTTCAAAGGTCAAGGTCACAGATGTAAACAAGTAATGAAATGGTTAATTATCTCAAAAACTTTAAACTTTTTGTATAGGCATGTATATTGGAATATTGTAGGCATTTGAACAACAATCATTTTGATATATGAATGAAGGTCTTAGGTTCAAAGGTCAAGGTCATAGATGAAAACGAATACTTAAATGGTTAATTATCTCAAAAACTATAAACTTTTTGTATAGGCATGTATATTGGAATATTGTAGGTATTGGCCTAACAATCATTTTGATATATGAATGAAGGTCATAGGTTCAAAGGTCAAGGTCATAGCTGTGAACGAATATTTAAATGGTTAATTATCTCAAAAACTATAAACTTTTTGTATAGGCATGTATATTAGAATATTGTAGGCATTTGCACAACGATCATTTTGATATATGAATGAAGTTCAAAGGTCAAGGTCATAGATGCAAATGAATACTTAAATGGTTAATTATCTCAAAAACTATAAACTTTTTGTATAAGCATGTATATTGGAATAAGGTACGTATTGGCCTTACTGCTGAAAATTTTGATATATGAATGAAGGTCATAGGTTCAAAGGTCAAGGTCATAGACGCGAACGAATACTTAAATGGTTAATTATCTCAAAAACTATAAACTTTTTGTATAGGCATGTATATTGGAATATTGTAGGCATTTGAACAACAATCATTTTGATATATGAATGAAGGTCTTAGGTTCAAAGGTCAAGGTCATAGATGAAAACGAATACTTAAATGGTTAATTATCTCAAAAACTATAAACTCTTTGTATAGGCATGTATATTGGAATATTGTAGGTATTGGCCTAATGCACATTTTAATATACAGATGTTTTAGCTGTTTATAAATAATATATTGTAGCTAGACTTTAAATATGTTATATATAGCACACTTATATAATAATTATAATTATATTATTGGCCCTTACTGCTGAAAATTTTGCTATTCTCTTTTATTAATGTCATTGACCATTGTACCTCTGCATAAGATATGTACTCTTCCTCAGGTGAGCGTTAAGACCCATGGGCCTCTTGTTTGCTAATAAATTTGAACATTGCATTTTAGTTATCCTTCTGATTGCTTGATCTTGCAGATTTTAACGTTTAAAACACTTTATGGAACTGTTGAAAGCCATAGGCATGTGTAATCAAAAGTTTTGATTAAGTTGTTGCTTTCTATTTGCAGGTGCTTTCCTGATACCATTTTTCTTCTTTTTGTTTTTCTGTGGAGTTCCTCTATTTTTCCTGGAACTTTGTCTGGGACAATTCTCTGGAGTTAGTTCACTATTTGTGTGGAAACTGTGTCCTTTATTTAATGGTAAGATAAATAATTAATAATCATAAAACATCTTTCAAAGAAAGATCATCATTTTCCTTTTTATCCTTCCTTGCAGAGGAATGATTAGTGATCACAGTATTGGATTAAATTCATATGGTTTTTTTGATACATGGGTGCGAAAAATGACAAAAGTTTTTTTCAAAAACGTTACTTTATGTTTTCAGTAGATCACTACTACCAATTGAATGTACATATAGAAATTGATAATATAATTGTTTCTTCAGTTGATAGCAAATTCATGACTGGGCTGTAAGTTATTTCTTTTATTCATGAAATTAATTGTTGGTGACTGATAAACATACCATAGTTCTTATTATATTATCAATTTATGAGCAGTTGAATTCCAATTACTTCATAAAGCTGTTAATCTGAATTGGTTATGCTTTAGTATGTGCATGTATAATTTAGTAACTCAGAGTTCCAGATAAGTGGAGTATTTGTGTAAATACCCTTTAATTTTTAGCTCACCTGGCCAAAGGCCATGTGAGCTTATGGCATGGAGAGGCGTGTGTGCGTGCGTGCGTCCGTGCGTGCGTCAGTAAACTTTAATCTTCTCCTCCGAAACTACTGGGCCAAATGAAACCAAATTTGCCATGGAAGGTCCTTGACAGAGTCTAACCATAGTTTGTTCAAATCATGACGATCGAATATCCAAGATGGCCACTGTTACTAAAAATAGACAAAACCTAAAAAAATCTTCTTCTCTTGAACCACTCATTGGAGGCAAAAACTGATGTGATATTTGGATTCTACATAGTATTAACCTTTAAGTTTGTTCATTTCATGAAATTTGGTTTAAAAATAGGTTACACGTTTTTGCGTTTAAATTTGCAAAAATTGTAAAATATTTTTAAATTGTTATAACTTGACTATATGACCAGATAATGACATGGGATTTTTCAGTTTTGACATATTCTTGTAATTACTTTCAAAATGGTGTCAAGGTCAATTATGAAGGTCATGACCTAATTTTTTACCTTTCTAATATTATTTATTATCTCGAAAACTATAAACTTTTTATATAGGCATGTATATTAGAATATTGTTGGTATTGATGTAATGATTATTTTGATATATAGATTCAGGTATTGTGCAAAGGTCAAGGTCACAGATGCGAAAGAATACTGAAATGGTTCATTATCTTGAAAACTATTAACTTTTTGTATAGGCATGTATATTAGAATGTTGTAGGTATTGATACAACGATCATTTCGATGTATAGAAAAAGGTCATGGGTCCAAAGGTCAAGGTCACAGTAGCAAAACAATACCAAAATCGTTAATTATCTTGAAAACTATAAACTTTTTGTATAGGCATGTATATTGGAATGTTGTTGGTTTTGATGTAACAATCATTTTGATATATAGATTAAGGTCATTGGTTTAAAGGTCAAGGTCACAGATGCGTAAGAATACTGAAATGGTTCATTATCTTGTAAACTATGAACTTTTTGTTAAGCATGTACATTAGAATGTTGTAGATATTAATACAACGATCATTTTGATGTATAGAAAAAGGTCATGGGTCCAAAGGTCAAGGTCACATTAGCAAAACAATACCAAAATCGTTAATTATCTTGAAAACTATAAACTTTTTGTATAGACATGTATATTGGAATGTTGTTGGTTTTGATGTAACGATCATTTTGATATATAGATTTAGGTCATTGGTTTAAAGGTCAAGGTCACAGATGCGAAAGAATACTGAAATGGTTCAATATCTTTAAAACTATAAGCTTTTGTATAGGCATATATATTAGAATGTTGTAGGTATTGATACAACGATCATTTTGATGTATAGAAAAAGGTCATGGGTCCAAAGGTCAAGGTCACAGTAGCAAATCAATAGCAAAATCATTAATTATCTTGAAAACTATAAACTTTTTGTA
This sequence comes from Anadara kagoshimensis, assembly GCA_021292105.1. Lineage (NCBI taxonomy): Eukaryota > Metazoa > Mollusca > Bivalvia > Arcoida > Arcidae > Anadara > Anadara kagoshimensis. The sequence goes on from CM037875.1 coordinate 45,759,282, forward strand.
TACGCATGTATATTGGAATTTTGTTGGTATTGATGTAACGATCATTTGATATATAGATTTAGGTCATTAGTTCAAAGGTCAAGGTCACAGACGTAAGAATACTGAAATGGTTCATTATCTTGAAAACTATTAACTTTTTGTATAGGCATGTATATTAGAATGTTGTAGGTATTGATACAACGATCATTCGATGTATAGAAAAAGGTCATGGGTCCAAAGGTCAAGGTCACAGTAGCAAAACAATACCAAAATCATTAATTATCTTGAAAACTATAAACTTTTTGTATAGACATGTATATTGGAATGTTGTTGGTTTTGATGTAACGATCATTTTGATATATAGATTAAGGTCATTGGTTTAAAGGTCAAGGTCACAGATACGAAAGAATACTGAAATGGTTCAATATCTTTAAAACTATAAGCTTTTTGTATAGGCATGTATATTTGAATGTTGTAGGTATTGATACAACGATCATTTTGATGTATAGAAAAAGGTCATGGGTCCAAAGGTCAAGGTCACAGTAGCAAAACAATACCAAAATCATTAATTATCTCGAAAACTATAAACTTTTTGTATAGACATTTATATTAGAATATTGTAGGTATTAATACAACGATCTTTTTGATGTATAGAAAAAGGTCATGGGTCCAAAGGTCAAGGTCACGGTTGCAAAACAATACCAAAAAGATTGAAAATACTCTTTACATATTTTTTTTTTTTTTTTTTGTCTTTCATATTTTATTCAGATCATTCATATTGTTACAAAGCAATAAAAAAAAATAACATATATGCAAAATTATAATTCAATCAAATATTAGTTTGATACTTTCCCATTTTTGTTTTATTGTTTCCTGTTTTGTCGCGGGGAGTAAATAAAGGGAATATATTTCCAAATTTCTGTAATATTTTATAGATTCAACTGCGCCTGAAATTGTAGGGATAACATTTCTGTATTTACAAGAGTAAATATACTTTTTGATAATCAAAAAACACAAGTTAAATATACTTAAGGGTTCGTCCTTCAAGCCAAATAGGAAAGAATCAATATTTTTGTCAATAACTAACTGGTATGTCTTATTTAACAGGTCTAAAAATCCATACCATATGTTTCTAACATAGAAACATTCATAAAAAAGATGCTGAACAGTCTCTTTTGTTTCAAAACAAAATGTACAGAGTTGACTTTCACATAAATTACATTTATATAACTTGCTATTTGTATATATAATATTGTGGTTTATTTTAAATTGTACGATTGTAAAGCTGTATCGTCAGTCAATATAAATGGGGATTTAAATATATCTTCCCAATTCCTGGACCCTAAATTGAGTTTTCCCTCCCTACATATTTATTTTATTAACAAACTTACATCACTACAAATATTTATTGCCTATAAACTTTATGCTAACTAATACATGAACCCCATACAGTACCCCATACATTCTATTACACATACTATGTAATGCAATGTACAAACAACCAAATTTAGCACCAACATAAAGACAAAGGTCAAGGTTGATTTAGAAGTAAGTCAACTGGTGTTGCATGTAAATGTTACCAAAATGAAATGTTCTTATTATATTTCTGTGATTACAGGGATCAGTGTTGATACTCTTTAGATTTTACAGGATACCCTTTAGAAAAAAAAGTAGGGGGTAATAACCCTTCATGTCAAATTCTTATCTGGAGCTCTGGTAACAATACAGTAATACCCGCTACAGTGCTCACTTCTATGCAGAGACCACCTGTCCATTAAGACCACTGTTTAAGGTCCCTGTGCTTTACATTTGAACCACAAAGAACCTCTATGAAGCAGGCTGACCAATCAAATTTATTTATTTGTCCAGATCAGTACATTTTTAGTAAGCAAGGTTCCAATTTAGGTACTTTTTTATCGTGAAGTGTTTAATTTTGGTACATTTTTGGTACAATAGTCTGAATTTTTGTACTCTTAATTAAAAAAAACCAGTCAAAATGGGAAAATTTTTATCCGTTCTTTAATCCGATTTTATGGTAGAAATCTGTAAAAAAAAAAACCAGATAAATCTATCGAATTGGTCAGCCTGATGAAGATCCCTGTCTATAAAGACCTTGACTGAGTTGCACAAAGGTTAATTAGAGTTAATTATCAATTAAAACCATAATTAACACAACACTAATTGAGCTGTTAATTATGGTGTAATTAATGATTAATTTTAATTAAGCTTTTTGCAAGCCTGCCCATTTTTTAGGATCCATTTATATACAGCTTAAACTGAACATGTCATTATTTCTTATTTATGTTTTAGGTCTTGGCTACCTGATGGTCATTGTATCCTATCTGATGTCCTGGTACTACATAATGGTCATTGTCTGGGTACTCTACTATCTGGTCAATTCATTTTATGATCCATTGCCCTGGTCAGTCTGCACAAATTCTTGGAACTCAGAAAATTGTATTGAAGACATTGTTCTTAAGGCCACTGGCATGGACAAAAATTCCACATTCTCAAATAGCAGTATCTACACCTACGACAGTAATGTTACTCTAGATTGGAATTCTACGGCTGCACTGAATGAATCATTGTTTAATAATACTATCATGAATAAAACAATGGAGGAAAAACTAACGACTGCAGCCAAGGAATTTTGGCAGTAAGTATAAGACATACATAATGTATTATCTCCTTGACGTCCATTTGTAACATTTTTTATAATATTTTCCCAGTACACTCATTCATGAATGAACTACTATAGTGGTACAAAGATAAATTTGGGATATGGGTGATGGCAGAATGTTTGTGTTTCTGAATTTAATTGTTAAATGTTAGATATTCTCTGTTGTACTCATTTGTCTCTATTACCACTACGGTTACTCAGTTGGTAGAGTGCTCGCTTTGTAAATGGGAGGTCGTGGGTTCGAACCTAGACTGGGGCTGACCCAAGACTTGGAAGTGGGTAGTGACTGTTCTTTTGCCAAGCACCCAGCATTACGAAATGAAAGCCACAGCTCTTTCAGATGGTAACTTAAAATAAACAAGGTCCTGTGTCACAGTGGGCTTGGCACGCTAAAGAACTCTGCTGTTTAATGCTATCACCACAACACACAGGCAAAATTTCTGCACCTTCACCTAAAGCTGGTGATGTCTCTATATAAGTGAAATATTCTTGACTGGGACGTTAAACACCACTACTCAACTCTCAACTCAATTATCTCTATTACTTTATCTTCTAAATCCCCTTCTTGTATTTTGTAAAATTCCATGTTAAGTGTTTCTCTTTTAAAATGTCTATTAAAGTCATTAATTCTTTAACAATCTTGTTTTTTTATCTTTTGTCTATTTCAAAGTCTGTTTTGTGCCTCCTTTTTGCTCTTTCTGTTGCAATTATTTTACTTTACTGGTACATCTATTCTTAAGCTGGATCTGCCTCATGAGATTTTATGAGCTCATTGATAATGAAGATGATGTTATGATCAGTTACTTTACTCAATTATGTGTGGTTAAGGATTCTTTGCTATTATTCTATAACTTAAGGGACATAAAAATTGCATTTGAATGCAAATAAAGAGCCAGCAGAGCGTTTGTTACAAGCCTTATACTGGCCATACTGAGCCTCTTGTTGTATTTAACATTCTAGCATTTAATACTTAAATTACAGTAGTGGTATATTTTTGTACATTTAGGTTACAGGTTTTACAGTTATCAAGTGGTTTGGAAGATGTTGGTGGCATAAGATGGCATCTGGTAGTGGCATTACTTGTGGCCTGGATTCTTGTCTTCATCTGCTTAATGAAAGGTGTTAAAACAGTTGGAAAGGTAATAAAACAAACTTACACTTATTAAAACAGGTGAGCTGTTGTAACTATTGAAAATCAACTCAGACATCAGGTTTATAGGATGTTTGACAAAAACAACATTTATTAAAATGATGACAAACTTTGGACCAAAAATAATTATCCAGGGTATTTTTAGTAAAATATTTTCAATTTTGTACAGACATTTAAACATCATTTTCCAGTTTTGAATTTCTTGGATGGTTCATTTGTTGCAGTATGCCAGTTATTTGAAACAAGGTTATCCCTTATGCCCCAGTCACACATTCATGGATCACCTTGCCGGATTAGCTTCCGATACAATCCGACATCATTCGTGGTAATCTGTAGTGGTCTGTAGCTTTTTGTATAGTAGCCGTAGTCATACGTAGTAATTCATAGTAGTATTTCTATATCCGTGACAATTTTTGAATATGTTCAAAATTTGAACATGGATCAAACAACCGTAGTATATCCTTACTAAACTGTATTAGAATGCACTGATCATCCAAATCGTATTAACCCATGCTTATCAGTAAGCCCGAACTTGTCAAGAATTTATATGGTTAGTTATGGTTAACTACATACTAGTGCGGTTACACTACGTTCATACCGGATCCGTGCTGGACTACTGAAATTTGCTTTTCCGGGGTCATCCGTGAAATTTAATCTGTAGTGGTACCAGCAAGATGATCCCAGAATGTGTGACTGGGGTATAATCAGTACATTGACTCAGTGACTTAGTGGTAGAATGTATGTCTTGAGAGTGGGAGGATATGGGTTTGAACCCTGGCCATGTCATACAAAAAACTAAAATTTGAGATACTGCTCCCATGTCTGATGCTCTGTATAAAGAGGACAGAGCATCAATTGATCACACAGAGCCAGGATATTGTCACTTGGGGAGTTATATTTTTGTCTGTGGCATACTGACTCTGTAATCTAGCACAATAAAGTCACCCTGAGTGCATGCTAATACAAGGCAGAACATAAAACACACATGCACATTTCACACTCGTAGATTAATCCCTAGAGATTAATTAACTTGCTCTCATCAGGAATAGTTGTTGTGTATGGTTCTTGTTACATATTATTCTATGTAACAAGAGGAACCGGGCACAATAGTGAAACACGCTTTACATGTTTTTTGACAACATTTTAACATATTTTTAAGTTTTGAATATATAATATAGTTAAAGTTTTATGGGCATCACCTGGTACCGAAGTAAACCTGACTGTTTCAGTTAGACTTGTAAATAAAAATAAAACATAGTAACAGTATTGCCTGGTACATTGTAGGGGTTTTACTGTACTGGTTTGACTTACTTTAATATTTCTTTATTGTAGGTTGTTTATGTTACTGCTGTGCTGCCATATTTTTTACTCACTACATTCCTCATCAAAGGGTTGACATTACCTGGTGCTATTACTGGCATTAAGTATTATTTAACTCCAGACTGGAGTAGACTTCTAGAATTCCAGGTAAATAGTCCATTATTTATTCAAAATCTTAACTAATGGCGTTCATTAAATAAACATTTGTTCACTGACCCAAATTTTGTTTGGAATTAATTAGAAAGGTTTCATATCCAAAATACTCAGAGTAACAAATCTGCCTAATGGATATAAATGTACTACACAAACACCATGGGCATCACCTGGTACTGAAGTAAACCTCATTGTTTCGGTTAGACTTGAAATTACAAAGTGAACACCATACCACGAACACAGTATCACAAATTACAATTGCACATTATGCAGGTTAGCATTTTAGCCATTTTGGTGATACATGTATTTATAATTACAGAGTTTATGTAAGATTGAACACTGCATGAGTATATTTTGCATACATTTATGGAGCATACTTACATAATAATAACAGTAATAATAATATACTTTATTGGAAAAAAGTCATAACAGTGTCATCCATAACATGTACAGATTCATTTGTTAAAGCCCATGTTATACATGGATTTCTATATATACATTAGTATAATTGGCATTGTTTATATACATGTATTAATTTAAATACATACAGTAATGTAATAGTATTTAGAACCTTACTGTAATATTGACTTGTAGGTGTGGTTAGAGGCAGGTATACAGGTATTTTACTCGTTAGGACCAGCATGGGGAGGACTGATAACCATGTCAAGCTACAATAAATTCCACAACAATTGTTTTAGGTTAGTGTAAATACAAGCATCGTTTTACCACATTATACAATAAAGTAATTGATTTCCACTAAAATTTTGTTTCATGATTCCGCAGCATAACACAGTTATAATCCAAATTAGAAAGAAATTGTTACTGTTATATGCATTTACAGTCAAAATTAACATTGATTGATGGATTGAATTGGGTAAGAATATTTCACTTATATGAAACTTCAATAACTATAGGTGAAGTGGCAGAAATTTTGTATTGCACTCGGGGAAATGTGCAGGGAGGGTTCATTAACTTGCCATGCCAAACTCTCACATAAGAAGCTACAATAAACATTGCCTTCACATTACTATGTAGAATTTCACACAGGAAATTTGATAAATATATATTGTGCTTACTTGGCTTACATAGCTTACTCTTGTGTCTCTTATTGCACTATTCTTATTGTTTTCAAAGTTTACATTTATAACATATTGATTTTCTGTACAATAACTTTTAACATCATTATGCAAGCGTAAAACAATCATGTTTCCTGTAGATTTTAAAGTGTTAATATTTTCATGTGGCAGCAATGTGTTTCCAGTATCTGATGATTAATAGGTATAATTTTATTCTCAGTGGGTGATTTATTTTTAGGTGGATGCATTTGGTTTAATACAGAAATGTATATTTTAAACGTAAAAACCTAATATATGTATATATTGGGGCCCAAAAGTGGTCAAAAGTGCGAGTTTATGAATCACATTGCCTCTCACTGCCTAGGTTCAAACCCCGCTCTGGCAGACCCTTTTTTGACAATGTTTAAATCTGTTAGTTTGCTTGCTGAAGATGGGTGATTTTTCTCCAGGCACTCTGGTTTTCCCTACCATCCCAAAACTGACCCTCAATATAAGTGAGAGAATCTTGACTGGTTCATAAAACACCATACTCCACTCGACTCTAATCTATATTTTTTTTCTTACAGAGATGCTATAATTGGTAGTTTAGCTGATGGTCTGACCAGTTTTTATGGTGGATTTGTAATATTTGCAGTTTTAGGTTTCATGTCTGAGGAAGCAAATCTCCCAATAGAGAAAGTAGCTACTTCAGGTACATATAGTGTACTTTCTATTACATCATCATCATCAGCATCAGCATCATGAACAACAACAACAACAATAAAATTATTTTGTATTGAAAGGTTCAGGACCTTTTGCCTTTTATGTTGGCAGGTCCCAAATAAAGTTTTGAAAATCCAATATCAAAATTCAAAAAGGTCCATGTGCAATTATGATATCATATAGATAAAGTGGTATTTTCTTGCTAAAAACAGTCCATTGGGCATTTTCAGTTTAAATATCAAGGGTCCAAACATAAGATCAATAGGTCCAGGACTTTGTACCTGGGGAATTTTTATCTCCTGCCACATTATTATCATCTTAGGACCCTATGGTTTGGCATAAGCTCTGGTTTATGGTTAATTAGCTCTTTATTCTGTTATTTTGTTTTCTGACGATCTGAAGAAAATGACATCAGAAAAAAGAAGACATTTTCTATGATTTAAACATGCTTTTATGATTGTGTATACATTTGGTATATCATCTTGATCATAAATGGATATAGTTTGAGCAGGAATAAAAAACTCAAAATTGATTCAATGGCCCATCAGTATGGTTTTTTGGCTGACATGCCACACATGTATTACTGGTATATAACAACACAGGGGTTCAAAATTATGTTTTGTAATGGAAGGTCCAGGACCTTTTGCCTTTATTTTTGGCAGGTCCCACATAAAGTTTTGAAAGTCCAATATCAACATTGAAAGATCCATGTGCAATTATGTAATTATATTGAAAAAGTAGAATTATTCTGGTAAAAATGGCAGGTTCAGCAGACTTTTACAATTTAAATATTGATGGTCCCAAGGTAAAATCAATAGGTCCCGGACCTCGGACCCAGGGAATTTTGAACCCCTGCAACAACAAGTTACATCGTAGCAGATTTCTTTTTTTGTATCTTTGGTTCATATACTGTTCATACCTGTTCTTATTTGCTAAATTTATGTATCATATTTGTAGGTCCAGGATTAGCATTAGTAGCATATCCAGCAGCTATAACAAAACTTCCATTTCCACAGATTTGGGCTGTACTTTTCTTCCTGATGTTACTCACATTAGGAATTGATAGCCAGGTATAATTTTTAGCTCACCTGAGCCATAGGTTCTGATCAGCTACCGGTATTGTGATAGCTAACCACTTTGCCCTCTTTTTCAAAACTACTTATCAAATCAAAAACAAACATACTAATCCATGTCCGAATCACAATGCAGAAGCTTAGTAACAACTTTGGAATTGACAAGTCTGGTTGGACACGTGAACTTCCACCAGGGAAGTGAGGCCAGGTGCTCTGGAAGGGTAAGCACCTCCAGTTTGGCTAGTTTATTTTGTTTAGCAAAATATGATGAAATGGGTTGTCTCCTTGATAATTGAATTTCTCTGTTTTTTGTGGACTATATTAGTTTAATATGTTATTAAGACAGAAACAGTTTGAGATGACTACATGTATGTTCAAGGTCATTTTCATCTCTTTAATCAAAGCACAAAAAAATAAACGTTTTTATTGATTGTTAATTCAAGGTCACCATTATATTTTTGCTGCCTAAATGTATATGCAAGTTACTGTTTTCTGACAATTCTGCTTTATTCTTCATTATGTGTACCTACCTACCTAGTCATTTTTACATCTGGGGCATGTAGGGCAAGGACTAGAGTTTCCCACCTGTCTCTTGTCTTGTGCCATCTTTCCCAGTTTTCCCCAAGTTAGTTGATGTTCTTTCATTTCTTTCTTCACAGTTTTCCAGGTGTTTTGGGGTCTGCCTTGCTTCCCTTTTCCTTCAGGCATCCATCTTAGAGCAACTCTAGTGGTATTACTAATTGGATTTCTTAGCACATGACCTATGTGTTATAATCTCTTAATTATTGAAATAATTTTTTTCAGTTTGGAACATTTGAAACTGTTTCCAGTGGTTTGACTGATGCGTTTCCACGACAACTGGGAAACAGAAAGGTTTTAGTTACAGCTGTCCTATCTGCAATATTATTTATACTAGGTCTTCCATTTACAACAAATGTAAGTATGTTATCAATGTATTTAGACACTGTAATTCTTCTATGTTTTTGGACCCCCTATATTTTGAGACATTTTAATTTTGAAATTTCAATAATTTTAAATTTCCACTAATTTCTATCGACAGTCTTTTGCCTCTGAATCTGGACACAATGTTGCTTAAACTCAGTCAGTAGTGATTAAAGCAACATGAAATATCTTTATTATAAGATAACTGTACATTTTAATTTAGAGAATTAGACTGAACATTGTCATAATTTGTACCTTATGGTTGTTGGCATCCTTTAATAATTATTCATTAAAATAGATAAGAAAGAAATGAAATCAATAACCATAGTGACCAATATCACAATCAATTTTTTCACATTATTTAGAACTGACAAGAAGTTGTTAACAATGAATTTTCAAAAACATTTGGTGTTTTACTGTTAAGTGAAATTCTCATAAGTATTAGTGTAAACATTTATTTCTCAATAACTCTAAAGAATACATAAAAAAAAAGTTTTAATATGAGAGGCTGATATATTTCTTTTGATGAATAAGGTTTAATTACAAATGATTTTATTTGGGTATAACAAAATAGAATATACTGGTACCTGTATATTTTATTCATGAATCGGATACAAGTCTTCATCGTGTACATTTGGTTTATTTCTCAAAGTCAGAAATTAAAATTGTCTTCGTTTGCTTATACAGTCCAACCTGCATTTAAGTTTGCCTCTATTGAAGGACCACCTGCTTATAAAAGCAGTAAAATTGTATCCCAAATGTCCTTTTTTCGTATTATTTGAACCTGTATATAAAGGTCATCTGTCCATAAAGGTCACTTTTTATACTGGTTCCCTTGGATGGCCTTATAGACAGGTTTGACTGTAATTAAATTTCTGATAATGGATAAAATACTTTACTGTAAATTATTTAATGAACTGAAATTGATTTTGTTTTCAATTTTCAGGGTGGGATGTATCTGTTCCAGCTTGTTGACTGGTATGCTGCTTCTCTATGTGTTCTACTTACTTCCTTTTTAGAGTGTATAATTGTTGGTTGGATTTATGGTAAGTCATTCACATTATTAGAAATCAGTAAATTTTCCCTCGGGAGGCCATAATAAATTAATACCTAGATTTTCATCCCTGTCCGCCCCTATTTTAACACCCACCCTGATTTAATTTATTTTCGGATTTTGAACTCGTGTCTGGTTTCGATTTCTGCTTTTATAACAAATCTGCTCGCTCCATAGGCCATAAGGTAATAAGTAAAAGCTGACTGGTTTCCGATCGAGTTGTGCGTTGTAACAACGAAAGGAGAGTGTTTTGTGCTCCATGATCCATAGGATTATACGTAGAAGCTGACTGGTGTCCGATCCGACAGATTTTCAAAAACGAAAGTAGCCTTTTTCGCATATTGGTTGTAGCATGGTATTTATTATAGCCACTGTAAAGTCCGACTTAAAAACAATCAAAAACTGGTATGGCTGCCAAGTTCCAGACACCATGACATTAATGGAATTATATAACGACTTTGTAGGTGGTAAACTCGATCATTAGATGTCCGTTGCTAACGCCACATTGAATGTTTATATTTGTTGATATTCTTATTCTTTCTTCATTTACAGCAGTCTGTGGGAGATTCTGAAAAATAAAATGAAAAAATAAAATCGCCCCATTTTGAAAAAAAATTGGATGAAAATCTAGGTATTAATTTATTATGGCCTAAGTTTGATATTACCTACTTTCATTTGCACAACACACAAAAAATGAAATAGAATTACATGTAATCTGAAATTATCTTCTAGCAAAAAAAAACGACATAAAAATTCTGCAATTTAGAGCTTTTAAATGTTAAACAGACAGTTGATAGAAGTTAATCATGGAGAGGTTTCTTGATCAGAGAAACATACTGAGTTTTACATGTTGTCAATGTTCAGTGCTCATCTATATACTGTAATTTAAAGTCAAAGAACAATCATTGTTTATTTTTAGTCCTTGAAAGAGTGGTATGGCACAGTTATAGAATTTTACAGGCCAGTCAAGATTCTTTCATTTATATCAAGGCTTTCAGTTCAGGGATTGAAGAGAAAACCAGAGTGCATAGAGAAAATCATCAACCTTCAGCAAGAAAACTGAAAAACTTTCCTACACTAGGATCTGTCCCAAGTGGGATTTGAACCTAGGTTGTGAGAGGCATGGTTATCTATAAGATGGCATTTTGGAACAATTGATTTCTGAGAGATTATGATAATTCCACATTGCATTTGTCTGCCTAATGTTGAGTTATTGGTTAGAGTGGTTAAAGCATTTTTTCTCCTTCTATAAGCTCCCTGCTGAAAAAAGTACCGGTATATGTTTTTAAACTTTTTCAAAAAATGTTTCTCCAATATTGCCAGAGGAATCAGAAGTTGAAGTACAATAAGACAGGTATTGTATCTCATGAAAAGTTATATTTTTTGTATGAGGTTTTAGAACGTAGCAGACATCATACATGTATAACAAGTGACTTTTTCATTTCAATGTGAGGTGATTATTGTTTTAAGTAAAAATATGTATGATTTTTGTATGGTGATATTTGTAGGTGCTGATCGTTTTAGTAAAGATATAGAGTTGATGATTGGTAGCCCTCCACCTTTGTTAATAAGAATCTGTTGGTGTGTTTTAACTCCTCTGGTCATGCTGGTAAGTTTTAACATTTTGGAGTCGCTGATTGAATGATTGGAGGGTTGGTTGGTTGGAGTAGAATTTCACATCCCAGTTAAGAATTTTTACCTACAATATATCAAGTTGGCCAGTCTGATATGGCGGAGGTAAACCTTTGTATATTCTAATATGTGGATGAGGAAATAAAAGAGTTTGTAAAAATAATAAAGTACTGGGTATTTCCATGGCACCATAATTTGTACTTTAATTGTAACTTTCAGTTCAGTTTTCTTGGTCCTGATGAAGGACATCCCTGGCAGAAAGCTTGATCAGACCTGTATAAACACAAAATATACATTTATTTACAGACTTTAGTGTTTGTCCATTTATCCACTGTCTGCACTACATCCTACTGCATGGTATCATATCTGCCTGCTGACAATTATAATAGTACCCCAGTAACTACAAGGACTTTACATACTCTATTATGTTTAATTAGGTTATCAGTATCTTATCATACATAATTGACATATCGCCGACCACGCCCACAATGTTCCGTCAAATGACCGAATGCTTGATTTACACCCAAAAAGAATGAAAACTCGGTCTGAATAGCCCCATTTAATGACATCACTGACACCAGTACGTCCTTAGTTGCTTTGAAGCTGCTATGGTACCGTGATGGCGGCCAGTGTCAAAACATTGTGGGCGTGGCGGGCGATACGTCAATTGTTTTGGGAGGTCAGGACAGGGAGTCATACATGTATAATTATATACAATGCTACCTGTTTAAACCTAACATACATAGACTGAAGATTTTGGTCAGATAAGACAGGTATTTGGTTTATACAGGTTACTTTAACTCCTAATAAAATAAGTTCAGTTTTAGACAGGTTCTCTGTTTGATTTTTATAAGTTCTACCATATGCTAAGTAAAATAGTAAAACTTTGATCTGTTGCCACCATTTGTTTGTCTTAATTTTAGCATTATAAAGGGTTTGGTAATACTTCAAGGAAAAACATAAAAGAAATCAGATTTTGGGACTGTTGTGATAAGCAAGGTTGCAAAATTATTTTAGGGACATTATAACAAGGTTTTACTGAACATGCCTTTGTATTTTCAGGTATCATTCTGTGTGACAGTTGCCCAGTATCAGCCTCCGACCTACGAGGGATACACTTACCCCGGGTTTGCCAGAGTTATTGGTTTATTGTTATCTCTTATACCCATTATACCATTACCTGTATTGATGGTTATACAAATACTTAAAGAGGAAGGATCGTTAGTCAAGGTAAATATTATTGAAAACTTAAAATTAAAGGAGTGGAATAATGGTGTTTTATGGCACAGTTAAGACGGTTTCATATACATGTATATCGGGTTGTTCAGTTCTAGGGTGGTGGATTGGAGTTGCCATTAATCATGGTTGCTTGCTTATGTATTGATTATGTATATAAATTATGTCAATATTAAATATTATATATCAAATTATATAAAGTACTTACTTTTGAACACTTCCTCTGAATATATTCCATTTAAGTTAACAGTGTCTCTTTGTACATGCATGAGTAACCTTTAAAAGGTATAACTACTGAACTTGGACTTTCACGATGTATAACTGTCTTACCTATTGTCATTATTGAATGATCACGGTGTATAACCGTTGTTGCTGTCTTATGTGTATGATAGCCTTGATATGTACTTATACATGTATTATATATGTAAAATTATTAAATTAATCATTATGTACCTTTCTATGCCAATAAACATAAACATTATAAAAAAAATCATGGTTGCTTGATGTCCAAGTCAAGATTCTTTTACTTACATTAAAGTGGTCAGTTCATAGATGGTGGAGAGGAGTATTGATGTTTCGTACTTCAGTCAACATGCTTTCTCTTATATCGAGGTGGTCTTATCTGGGGCGATAGAGGAATCCAGTGTGTCCAGAGATAACCACTGGCCTTCAGCAAGTGAACTGGTGAATTTTCTTGCACAAGGATCTGCCAGAGTGTGATTTAAACATATGTGGTGAGAGGTATCTAGAAGTCAGCAGCCTGAGGCAATTTTCAACAAAGATCATTGCTCTTCTTTAAAACATTTGACAAGGGTATGTTGTTGTGTGAAGTTGTCATATTTAATTGGTATATTCTTATATATTTTCAGAGAGTGCTTAAATTGTTGAGACCTGCACCAGATTGGGGACCCCATATATATAAATTTAAGAAGAATTATGAAGTACCAAAGCGCAGAAGAAGTATAAAGTTTGTAGATTATGTTCGGATGAATTTGATTGGTTCAACACTGGAATAGATTTTAAATTTTGGTATTTGTAGCCAACAATATCAAATGAGACAAGAATTCAGTTTTTTCAATAAATTTTGTAGACATACTTAGATACCATATGTATGTAGCTTTATGAAGTGTGAAAATAGACTGGGTAATAGAAATACGGTGTATACAAGACTGGGTTTCCACAATTTTGAAATTATTACCTGGTACTGGTAGTAGCCATGTGTCTTAAATTTATGAAAATAGACCTTTTAAAAATATTTTTCAAAAATTTGGCTAAAATAGTTTACTGTTTGAAAGAATTTCTCAGAAATTACTGGTAGTAGCCACTGGGAATTTTTGCAACAAGGAATGGAACCATAACAAGAAAGACTGGTGGAAATGAATTTGAAAGAAAACGTTTTATTCTCATTAAGAAAAATCTGCTGTCGTTTCATCAGAATACAAGTAGCTTAAAGATTTTTTTTTTTAAATACAATGTAAAATATTTTCTCCGAAGTAGCTACATACAGTACACCATAATGAGAAAACGGCATAGTGTCATGTAGTTTTTATGATAGACATAGCTAAGTGGTACTGTCATTATATTTCCCTGAGTTTTTGGTATAATTTAATCAGGGTGCTGCATGGGAATTTTTTGTTGGCAATTTCATTAAAGCTGTAAAAATCATACTTAAGAGTAGAATATTTCTCTTGAAAATTGAGTTTTGTTCATGTCTCGTACACACTAAAGACACCTATATAGAGTTCCAAAAACAGAATCCTTATACGTCATTTTGGCTGCTTCAAGACACTCAATACCAGAAATGACACAAACAGACAGAATTGAAGCAAATGTTTTTTTCCGGGATCAAAATACATTGTTTGTTAGTTTTATTTACCATTGGTTTTAAAATTCATGTTAGAAAAAATAATAGTGCTATTCTTGAGTGCTTTTGAGTCAATTTGAGAATATATTGATTGTCATGGAAAATTTGTTAATTGTTGAATTTTCTATATACAATTTTGGTGCATAATTATACTTATAATGTTGTATATTTATATCTGATACTTAAGCCAAATTTGTGAATACACTTGATCCTTATTTTGATTATTTACAAGTTAAAGCAGTATGTAAAAATTTTGTGCCCATGAAAATTTTGGGAATATAAAAGAAATCAGTTACATGTTTGTTCTGATTTGTAAAGATTATATTTTTGTGGTGTATCCATGTTGATTTGTTGTCTATTATACATGAAGGTTCTCAGGAATGATGGTTATGATTCTGCTAATTTGTTTGTTTTTTTTAATTATTATTATTTAAGCTATTTGGCAAATGTGATTTGTTGATTTATTAAAAATCAAAATACCCGGTACAGCATTTCCATATTAAAGTAATGATTTTGTGAAATGTTTGTCTTTGACAGATATATATTTTATAGTTTTGCTTGCTTTCTTTGGATATTGGTTTCAGCTTCAAAATTTGGTTGTTGTTGCTAAAGTTTTTTTCCTTTTGAGAAGTTTTTTTAAGTTTTTGTAAGTACAATGTACAGACGAAATTGTTCAAAGTAACTATTAATAGAAACAAATATAAATGAATAAATTGTTCTGAGTCGTTACAGTGTAAATGTATTGTTAAAGACATTTAAATTTTGCAGTTGTCATTCCATGTATGTACAAAACGTAAAGGTAGGAGAATGATGTTACTTGTGGTTTGTTTGTGTTCATGGATGAAGGGAAATAACTCTTGCACTGTTAAAATGTTTTCTAAACAATTCTTGTGTCCATTTATGATAAACTGTTGTTTGGTCTTAATTGTAATCGACGTCATGTGGTCTTAATGTAGTTGAAAAACATGAACCTAATACTTATCTAAAATACCATGAGTTATCCCCCTTCCTTGTTACAGACCGCTATTACCTCATACAAACTTTATTTTTCACTTAAAAACAGAAAGCAAAATTATATATCATTGTATAGATTTTCAGACAAAACTAGAGTAATTCACCTTGGTCTAGTCACTTAATATTAGTTACTGTAAATTCAGAAATTTTTATATTGATTTGTTTTTTACGCCTTTTCCTAGAAACAGGATGTATTGTGGTAAGGAGTTGTCTGTCTGCTGGTAATAGTTAGTTTGGTCTACTCCAACATCATTGAAGAAATTATTTTTACTAAACTTTGTATAAATAATTACCAGGGTATGACTGTGTGCATCACATTAGGAGGTAACTCTTGGGTTATGCCCCTTTGAAATTTTAATCATGTTTTCTGCGAACTTTTCCAACAGTTTATTGGCAAAAATGTAAACAGGCAAATTATGCTTCACCTGTTGGCAGTTTTTTCCCTTCCATATAAATTTGTGAAAGAGCAAAGGTGTTAAAATAAAGGTATGTAGCCAATTTAGACAAATGGTCGCGACATTCCTTAAGAAGTGAATGAACACTAAATTTTCTGGATATACAGTTAAGTGTTTAATGTTTTATCTGTTGGATAACATTTATTTTGGTAAAGGAACTATTTTAAAGAAGAACTGGCATTTGTTATTATTTTATGACCTTTGAAAAAGTTTTCTGTGTATATTAATTTTGAATTTATAAATAGCTCACCTGGTTATTGTTTTTTAAATATTTATAGTACATTGCATGTGCATACTCATAAATTTTTGTATATTTAAGTTTAAATCTGTTTGAAAAACGGAATTTTCATAGATCATATCAACGACAGTAATTCTGTGTCAAATATTAACAATATACCACATACCAAAGAATTAATATCAAATGTTCTTAAAGAATTCAATTTTTATATAAATAATATACCAACATTCAAATTTGCATTTCGTTTGTATCTTTTTTTGTTGTGTTGGCTTAATTTAAATTATTTTGTTAAAACTTTTATGATAACCATTTATTATTGCAGAAAGAGGAATCTCATTTTTTGTAGTTCATCAACCATTTCATATGATTAAGTGTGGATATAAAAAGTAAATGATTCAATTTAACATTGCAGGAACAGGAATCTTTTTTTAATAGATTTATTATCTTTCAAATCAATGATTTGAGTTATTATGTAGTGTGAATATAAAAATATAAAAATAATAAATTAAAATTAACATTGCAGGAACAGACATCTTATTTTCTTGTTGGTAGATTCATTATCTTTCAAATCAATAATATGATTTATTGTGAAATCAGTTATATGATGTAGTGTGAATATAAAAAATAAATAATGAAAATTGAGATGATTTTTAGGTGAGCAGCTTAAGATTTTTGTTTTTAAGGAAGCAAGCTGCAACCTGACACCATGCCTCTCTTGTCTTGCATTGATACTACACTTTCATCTAGTCTTGATGTTATGCTTTTTACTTTTTCACTTTTACCTTTAGAAGACATGCAGACAGTATTTTCAATATGGATTTTTGCATAATAATGGATGAAAAAAGTTTAAGAAAACCACTTGATAGATTTTTGTTTATGGTACCTGGAAATATGTACTTAGTTTAAACAATATTTTATTCTCCAAAAACAATATATACAACATATAGGTTAATAAAGTTTCGAACTGTTTTAAGGGTTTCAATGTTTGAAGCATCCGGTAGGTTTGAATCTCCATCTCAGTGTCTATATGTACTTATTAGAAGGTATCTTTGAAGATCTTGTTTTAAATAGACTAATAATTTCTAAATTTTATGAAAAATCAAGCTTTTGGAAATTGTAATGGACATTTTTCATCAAAGATAGATAACAATATGTTATTGGGCATAATTTTAAAACTGAATCTGACTGTTAATTTCAAAACCTTACTGAAAATTTTTTATATGTATAAGATTTTTCAATGTATTTTCATTCAACATTTTCTTTTCAGTTTGGAGCTGGATTGACATGTACACAATTTGTACATGGAATCATTTATATAATTCTGAAAATTATTTATTTATTTATTTATTTATTTATTTATTTATTTATTTATTTATTTATTTATTGATTTATTTATTTATTTATGTACTTGTTTTCTGTTTTGATACTTATTTATTTCGTTTCATGATGTGTTCTTAATGCATAATAAATCAAAGCTTAATATTTATTTTTCTTTATACACAGTACATGTACTTGTATTGTTGAGAACAAAGATCTTGTTTCTTTACTTTCAGCTGCTAAGAAAGATTATATTTTTATTTCGCTGTTTGTGATTGTTTTTGTTTATTATTGACAATAAAATGGATGAAATATATGCATGAATGTTTATTAATTCAAAACTGCGAAGCTGACATATTTAAGGTCACAGTTCTTGTCATCAACTTCAAAGCCAATATGTACTTAAAAAACTTTGTAAATAGCATCAGAGAACCAAGTTCTACCACATTTGTTTAGATAATAAATGACCTTGACCTACATTACAGAGGGACCAGAAGTAGCACAACTTTGAAACATCTTGTCATAAACCAATGTGCCTAGAGGCTTAAATCTTCAGTTATATTATCAGTGCATAAACCTCTACCATGTTGTCATGGTTGACCTTGACCTACATTCAAAGTCACAATGATTTGTAGTAGTAATACCTTTAAACAGCTTTTAAAAACTTGAAACATATACTATATTTACAAACTTATTATGCTCGGACTGTTTATGATGCTTGTAGTAGAAAGCATCCTCTATTGACCACAGGTAGCATACTCTTTCTAAAACCCTTCAGAGGTATCTTTAACATGCCTGTCACGCAGAACTTTAGTTTTTAGTCTTATCTGAAAGACTCCAGACACTCCGGTTTTCTCCATCTTTCCTGAACTTACCTCTACAATATAAGTGAAAAATTCTGACTGCAGCATAAATCACCTTTAAAAAATATCCCTTGAACACCTCCAATCAAAGCACAGATGATAAGCTATTTTCTTTAAGACCTTCAACACTTTTAGAACTTTTTTAGAACTTTTTTTTAGGAGATACAAAATTTAGAACTTGTGAATTTACTTTAGTTTATGACCCGGGTCTAGTTTTACACTACCAAAGTTTATCTCTTTAACACTGATTTGAATAAATTGTGAACTACTGCATTTCCAAAATTCAGTGCACATAGAAAATGCAAGAATAAAGTAGTACTTTCCAACAAAATCACCAAAAATTGTCAAAACTTGATACAAATTATACCGACTGTTCTTAAGTTGGAAATGTGTCTACTGTATATTTATGATGATCACGCCTGGAAAAAAACCCAGAACAACAATGACCTACCTGACCCTAAATACCCTGTTGTAACTATGAATGAGGCCCAATTGGTGTATAAACCATCACATTTTCAAAATTTTCCTAAAATTTCTCTATGCAAGGGATAATTAAATAACAATGTTTTCATTTAAAAATAAACTTTGGTAGGGTCAGTACATTTTAAATTCATTTTATAGTTTAATGGAAACATTTTCGATTGAAAGATATAAATATTAAAAGCCAATGTGCACTTCATTTATGGATATACAGTAGACACAACAGTCGATGGTTCGCCTATCAAAAGTAGGAACTACAAGAAGACAAAGTATCGTGTTTTTCGGGATTTGCCGTGACTTCACATCCATGGAGATGTAAACAATATGGCGGATATACAGTGAATTTCGCGGCAAGAAAATTCGATGAAATGACTGCATTGCAGTCAGCTCTGGATCTTTTATCACGGTAAAATAACTTAATGCAACTATATTTATCGATAATTCAGAATGTTGGGCGAGCATCACGATTTTTGATCCAGGTTTGTGAAAGGTCAGTCAAAAAGGTCGGACCAAATAAGTAAAATAGAAAAAATCCAAAGAAGAGCAGCCAGATACACCTGCAACAGATACCACAACACCAGCAGTGTATCTGATATGTTAACAACACTAAAGTGGCCAACATTACAAGAACGCAGACTCAAAACAAGACTGGTCATGATGTACAAAATCACTCACACACTCGTTAAAATTGACACATACAACATACTCATCCCAGTAGACAACAGAATACGTAAATCACATCCCTACTCCTACAGACACATCTACACATCAAAGGACAACTACAAATATTCATTTTTTCCATTTACAATTATTCAATGGAATCTCTTACCGGCCTATATAATACAGTCACCAACCATCGACACCTTCAGAGAACAACTATCCTACGTTGTCCTGAACAAAATCCAAAGAAAATAAACCCTTAACAATATGTACATAGTTTTAATCACTATTTAGTTTTTTTTTTTTTTTTGTTTTTGTTTTCTCACTTGCACGTCAAACTGCATACTTAATTCAAAATTTTTTTTTTTTTTTTTTTTTTTTTTTTCATATTCCACGCATGCGAACAGTATGTAATCTTCTATTAAGAAGGAATATTGTATATTGAAAGAAGAAGAAAACGGTTCTGCCACTTATAAAAAAAAGCCCCATTTATTGCGCTGCAAACGCATTCCTTTAATGGAAAGTGCAACTATTCATTTTCTTCCACTTTTCGTAACGTAATCATAGCTGAATTTAATTGATTCCTGATTATATTGGGATAGATTTTGCTGAATACATTGTGGTTACTGTACCACGTGCATACATTAGAGTAGACTTTTCCATGATGAGGTAGACACCAAAACGTCTTATCTGTAACATTCAAATTTATCTGAGGTACTCTTGCCAGCACCAGATTGTTAACCCAGTCAACCCAGTCATCATTTGTTACAGATAACAAAGAGTCAAGTTAATTATACCAATGACATTTAATACAGAGGGATATGAAACAAGCCGTAGAGTAAGATATGAGACCAGTGATTTCTTCTTCATCTTCTTCCTTTTATTGAGTAGGATCCTTCATAGGATGTCTTGACTCAGGCGCTTGTATTTTGTTTGCCTAAAATTACTACCGAATAAAGATAGTTTCCCCTGTAGAAAAATGACTAAATTTTCCCAGTTTGATCACTGAAATTTCCAAAACCAAAGTGATATACTAGCAAAATAAATCTACTATTTATTTAGCCTATTTCGGAGAACCCAAGATTGCAAAATATTTTATGAATTTCAATATGAAGGGTACAAATCAATGATTCTTTTACTTACATGAGCCGAGTCATTACTAAAAATTCCTGTTTCGGCTCCATCCTTGCTTCATATATCATTTTATGTGACAAAATATTACCTGGTTGGGTGTTTACAATGGTAATTTGTTTTACGAAATGGAGGGGTTCTTTATGTTACGTAGTCATGGCGAAAGAGTTGACTATTTATGTAAGTTAGTGCAGCTCAAGAACGGATTGATTTTTGCATAACTGGGATGACCAAAATTGATTTAATAAAGTAATGAAGTCAACTACCTTTCTGCATTTTCAAACTTTTGAAAAAATTAACATAAATTCAATTGTTTATTGTATGTACCCCTTGTGCACCTACATAAAGAATAAATTCTTCCGTCATCATTATGTCATACGAAAGACACCACCATTTTGTCAAAGCTTTTACCATTGTAAACACCCATCCAAAATCCGTTTTGGTGTATTAAAGGAGTTATAATGTATGGATTAGATCGAAATTAGGATTGTTAGCAATGAGACGCCTCATGTAAGTAAATGATTAACTGATTTTTAACTGTGTCATTCAAATCTTTGAAATATTAGCGTTGTTCCTTTCTCTCCAGCAGAGTAAACGGACAGTAGTTGTCTTTACCCATGAAATGTTAGATATTGTCATAATATATGACATCTTTGTAATGAGGATTTTAAGCTATTGCAAGCATGCTGTGCAGTTTGCTGTATGTCAGAACTTCAAATTTATCCAATTTGAAAGGTAGTTTTTTAAAAAAAATGTAACAGAATCACTGGAGAAGGACTGCTATTCATATGCAAATGAGATAGGTCCTTGGATTGAGCATAGGTAAATCAATCACAGAGCATGCCTACGTTCTGTCTAGCAGACCATTTGCAAAATGGTGGTTTTTGGGTTGGTTTTTTGTTTTATGTTTTTTTCTCGTTACCGGACAAGGATTTCAGATTGTCACCCTTGATTTTTAAACCTTGTATACTGACATTAGGAGGTAAATCCAATAACAACCATTATTGAGGTTATTGTTTTTTTATCCCTCTGTATTAAATGTTGCTGATTGTGCTACTTACAAGAAATGCATGCAGTGATTAAATCTAAAATTTGGATATGGGGTCAACATCTTAGATTATGACACTTATAATAGACAGTGTATCCAGAAAGTTATGACATGATTTGTTGACAATGGAAAAACTACGCCCCTTCGCATAGTTTTGGGGTAATTTTACAATGAAAGTTTTAAGTGAGAAACAGAATCTTTTAGCTCTGTGATATGGAGAAATCTAAACCCTTGTTCTAAATTTTTCTTGCTAAAGTATTTCTCTAAATCAAATGTTTGATCACATAATTTTTTAATTGTTTCATATTTTTACAGGTATAATATAAGGACTTTATAAAAACAGTAACAAGATAGTCTAAAACCATGAATCATTTGTTAAATACCCGGAAGGGGGTGGGTGGGGCAGAAATGGAGGAGGAACCAATGAGTGAAAAGCTGAGAGTTTTAATAAAGAAGAAAAAAGAGGAAGAAAAGAAAAAGGCCATTCAACACTGGGGAATCTTGAAAAAGTCAATTAGGTTTACCATGAAAGCACTTGAAGATGCTGATGTTAAAGATGTCCATATCTCACATGGAATGCTGCATTTGAGAAAACTCAATCATGACAGAAATTTGAAATGTGTTCTGTTTATGGTCAATAAAAAGGTTTGTGTATTACCGATATATTGAATGGGGTTTTGGCAATATACCACATGATACACCTTTGTTTGTGAAGAATTATTATATCCATTGTATAGGGAATGTAAAAGATGATGTTTTCCTTTAAAAATGAAGTTATTTGGGGAGTAACATAATGACATAAACATTTTCCAAGTTCTGCGCAAGGGGTACCGATCACATGGTACGCTGGCAAATCCCTTTCATGGTGACACTGTGACTATCTGGATATACAATATATTGGTCTCATAAATACAAATACTGGTAGTTTTATCATGCTATAATTTGCAACTTAAAATATATTACCACAATGTGAGTTAAAAGGTTTTGTAAAGTTTGGTTTCTGTCACAACTTTTTTTAAAAAAAAATATGAAAACTATCTCTGTAAAACTGTAAAAATTGGGAAATCAAGTTAAAATTTGGTTATCAAGATCATGCTCTTGTGGGTATACCTGGTAAGTTTTATGCTTGTGTTAATCCAACTTTAATGCAGATTTAATTAACCATCGAACTGTTTAGAAATGGCGTTTATAATGCTATAACTTCCATTGCTCTGAAGAATTCAGACACTTTGGTGTAATAAAATTCAGAATAAATTCAGGTATTTTCAGAAATATTCAGACAAAATTTAAAATTTTTGTTTCATGAGGGTGAACTGTAAAGGAATTGCTAGATCTAAGAAAGCATTCTTAATTATAAGAAACAAATTGATTTTTGTTTACCGTACATCATTTATCTTTAGGAATACTTAACAACAGATGGACAGACTGTGAGACTGTTCTTAGAAGATGGAAGGAAGAAAGATGAATACATACCAGAAGAACCAATGGATAATATTGCTTATTGTAAACAAACAAATCAGTTTGTAGGATGGATGAAAGATGAAGAAGAAATTTTTGTAGGTTACTTAGCAGTAGATGAGGGTTTTTTAAAGTCATATTCTTCCTTTATGAGCAGGCCTTATAAAATGTAGCTTATACTCACTCTTTCACAGACTTGTATTTAGTTTAATATTTGAATTCAGTACAAGAAACCAGGCTTGAAAACCAAACCTTGAACGATCGTTACTGAGAATCTGTCTGAACTGAAGTACACTGCCAGATTGTATAGGGACATGTTTACAACATTAGCTTGTGTTAATTAAGCTAAACCACGTCTAATCCAAGGAAAAATTAATATAATTCTGGAAGTTGTTGGGTCTATAAGGTTCATCCATAAAACTTTGCTGAAAATTACCTCCTAGGGTCCTACCATTTACTGTAAACATATTTAATTTTGCATGAATTTTCGCAATATAGGAAATTTATACATATCCGCCTTATTCAATTTTTGTGTTTTTTTTAAATATGCACTAGAACACAATACGCTTAATATAATTTTCAACCACTGCGGTAGCTCAGTTGGTAGAGTGCTCGCTCCATAAGTGGAAGGTCGTGGGTTCGAACCCCGACCGGGTCTGACCCAAGACTTGAAAGTGGGTAGTGACTGTTCTTTTGCCAAGCACTCGGCATTACGAAATGAAAGTCACGGTTCTTTCGGATGGGAACTTAAAATAAACGAGGTCCCGTGTCACGGTGGGCTTGGCACGCTAAAGAACCCTGCTGTATAATACCATAAGCGCAACGCACAGGCAAAATTTCTGCACCTTCACCTATAGCTGGCGACGTCTCGATATAAGTGAATTATTCTTGACTGGGACGTTAAACACCATTACTCACTCACTCACTTAATATAATTTTCGCTCAGTATTAATTATTCACACAAAACAAATGACCACAAAATAAGTGAAAAAGTACACCATGAAAATAAACTTTTACAGTATGTTAAACAATACTATATAACCAACTGTGGACCAATACTTCAAAAGTCTCATTTACCGTACAGTTTAAAATTCCATTTATGTAATTTACAGCAAGATAAAAAGAACCATTAATGGTTGTTGAGATTGGTCACTGTGCCAGCCTCTGTGTCATTTGTCTAAACAGATCATCCACATGTAAAAAAGTAGTTTTTGTAATATAATATTATTATTTATTAATATTTGCTTTCTACAATTATTTTAATTTTCATTGTTTTTTAGCTGATGAATCCAGATTTTGAGATAATTTCACAGTCAAAAGTTCCATCTAAAATAAACCTGGCTAAATATAATACCAGCACCAATGAGTTTATCACAATAGGACCTGGATACATAGTTGTAAGTATAAAATAGTATGATAGCTTGTTATATGAGGTGCTGATTTATTTACATCACTAAACATAATAAGTGATATCATTAAGTTCAATTGTAGGTATAAAGTGATTAATGATATATAACTAATTCATATTTTGATATCACCAGATTATAGAATACAGAATATACATGTACATGTATAGTAAAGCGACACCTGATACTTGTTTATTTTATTTGAAATAAATAAATAACCATAAAAAATACACTGATCTTGCATTAATTAATTTGCCTTTTTCTAGAAAGTTCATATATAACTGGTATTCCAATTATAGTAGAATTGATATTTTTCAATTATACAAAGTCATATTTTCAGTTTCTTGTTTTTTCTGTATATTTTTAGAACTGGGCTTTCCGGTATGGAGCTAGACATTTAATTCCCAGGAAAATGTGTAGAATAGATTATAGAGAGAACAACCAGTTTAAACATCTAGTGTTAGAGGAGACAGCCAGTAGACAACAAAAATGTTTCCTATCATTAGGAAATGGTGTAGTTGTAAGTATATATAACTCAATGGTGTATAAGCTCTCATGCTTAAAGAACAGAAAAACTTATTTCATTCTCCTTGAATTGATTGATTGATTGGAGTTTTACCATCACTGTCAAGAATATTTCACTAATATTGAGACGTCACCAGTTATAGATGAAGTGGCAATTTTTTTTTACCTTTGTAGTATGTCTAGAGAAATGTGTGGGGAGGGATCTTCAGCATGCCACACCTCCTCCATGAAATAAGGTGATGGTTTTGAAGTTCTCTTCTAAAGAACTCTGTCTTCTATTTTTATGACAGTCACTACCTGTTTTCAAGTCCTGGTCATACCCAACTGGGGTTTGAATCCTGACCTCCCAAATACAGAGACAGTACTCTACTAATTTAGTTACCATAGTGGTCACTCCCCTTAGAAAGGGGAAGTTGTTTTTTAACATTTTTTCTGGACATTCTGAGAAACTACATGTATGTTCTTCTGAGAGATAGTTCTTGTTAAAACAATGTGTAGTTACAAGTTTTGTAAAGGTTCAAAAGCTGATTTATTGCAATGCTGTAATCTGTATTGTATAAAATACTATAAATACAATGTTTATTTCATAAGCATGAAATAAACTTTATTATTAGTGTAAGAATGCAAGTACATACTGGTATATATTTATATACATTTATATGTAACATGTTATACATTTTATGAACATTTACAACCACAGAGATAATCTTAAAACTCAAATCTAATTTCTTTTTCTCAATTTTTGTAGGTTTTCAATGTATTTGAAGGAAAACAGTTAGCAAAGAGAAAAGATTTACATGAACGTGAAATAACAGCTTTGACATACTTCAATCCACTGAAGTATTTAATAACAGGGGCTAAAGATGGAACAAGTAGGTGTTATATTGGGAAGGCATGGTCTAGTTGTGATGTCACTCTGTGATTCAGATAATTTTGGAGGCAAAAATGATGTACAGATTTTTTTTCTCATGCTTAATTAGCTTAAATTCTAAATCAGTACTCAAAATATTTTGGTGATTCAATATTTAGTATGTGTTTTAAGCTATACTTTTTAATTTTCTTCATTAATTTGTTTTTGTTTGTTTGTTTCTTCATAATTCATAGATATATATAATCAAAACTTACTATACATTTATGACTTATAAACTAATAATTATCTGCCACCTTCTATATCAGTTTGTTCTGGAATGTGTTCTTTGTTTCTCTCTAATTGGTAACATTTATTTTTTAAACATTTTTATCATACACTGTTTTCAAGGTGGAGTTGGCAGGACATATAAATTTGAGCAATTATCAGTATAAATTTCTCTATACATATATATATATATATATATATATGTGTGTTACCATCAACTTTGTATCATTTCAGTAAAAGTTTGGGACAAAGAATGGTTCCTGAAGACAGTGTTTGTTGGTCATACTGGTCGTATTAACTTGTTAGCAGTTTATCCAGAAGGTCCACAGATAATCTCAGCCAGTATGGACTGCTCTATCCGTGTCTGGAATCTAGACTCATGTGATGAGGCTGATAAGTAAGTCTAGTACTGAGTATACAAATTTTGTTTAATTTATGGATTTTCAGCAAATTAAAAGATTTCTTGTTTGATAATAACATTATAATTTGTGAATTATGAGCTATTTATTCATTAGAATACCGGTAATACTTTTTATTGTCACAAAACAACCTTTTTTCAGAATTATCAAACAACCCCCCTTTCATTTTCATTTTTAAAATATGAATTGCCATCTCATTTGGCTACAAGTATAGGTTATGGTATAGACCCCCAACAAAGTAGAATGGTGGGTATAGTGTTCACTAAATTTTTCTTAAAAACTATTAACTCTTTCACTGCCAATCTCGATGATCGGTGAGTTGAATAACTGTAACAACACGTGGTTGTTTTACGACATATACAAGCACTATAACAACAGTTTACGACATTATAATACTGCTTTATGGCAGGTCAACAAGACATACACTGTTACACACTAACTGAATCAAAAGTAGACATTTTTTGGTGAATTTGAACCGGTTTTTACAAAAATTGTTGCATGTAAACAATGGCAGGCAGGCTGTCAACAGATGATGTACATAATTTCGAGGATTATGAACGATTCGGATTCAGAATCGGAGTTGGAACTGTCGGATGATGTAAATATTATTATTCAAAAGAAAAATTGCGTTGTTTTAGTAGGTAATATACCAGTATTTTACTACAATTATTTTACCTGAGCATCTACCTGTCTCACCCATAATTGTGTAAAATGCGGAAATAACTAGTTCTTTGTTTACTATATGAGATATGGTTTTTTTATATATACTGGAGGTATATTAGAACTTGTCATGATTGAAATTTTTATTAGAATATATAAAAAACCATAAATTATGACAAATAACAAATCAAAACATATACAGAATTTTTCATTTATTTATTTATTTTTTTTTTTGAAATTTATACACATGCATCTTTTTTTTTTGAAGGATGGTTCAGAATCACATTTGTCTGATGATCTTAGTGTACCTACCAGACAGGGCCATGGTCAATTTACAATTTTCATCTTTTAATTTTAATTTTATTAGTTATACGTATGATTAAACTTGAATATTCAAGTTGAATATCAAATAACTGAGTTTAAAAAATGAGATAGATGAACTTTTTGCTGAATAGATGCAAATTTTGTCATAAAATCGTAGTTTCAAGGTCAGTCAAGGTCAAGGTCACTTGGAAGGTCAATGCTTATAGAGTATATAATAACCATTAGATCCTGAAAGTTTCATATCGATATACCGACTAATAATGATTTTATGCCTTTTCAAGTGTATATACTCTGTTTGAAAGGTTTGTCCAAAATAAATTTGGCATGGAGAAGTACGTTTCCTCAGAAAATTGGCAGCGAAAGAGTTAAACAGACTTTTATGGAACTTTACAAAAACAATCTTTAGGTGGAGTATATATGCCATATTGGCTATTCATATTTTGATCATTCACATGATTTGGGATTTCCCATTTGTGGACACTTTAGAAATGGCATCCCATTTCAGTTATAACTTATGAATTTGTTGTATGATATTATAATATGATTACACTTTGATTTGTACCTGTAACTGATGTGAAATGCATCTTCATTTTTCTTTGTAGAATTGTGATGAATACACCTGTTGCAAACTTGGGTTCAGAATTGAACTATCATGTACTGTTTACATATCATGGTAAAACAGTAGACTTATGGAGATTGAACCATCTTTATCACATCCATACAGCTGTGGGGTAAGTGTTATAATTAACATTATCACATCCATACAGCTGTGGGGTAAGTGTTATAATTAACATTATCACATCCATACAGCTGTGGGGTAAGTGTTATAATTAACATTATCACATCCATACAGCTGTGGGGTAAGTGTTATAATTAACATTATCACATCCATACAGCTGTGGGGTAAGTGTTATAATTAACATTATCACATCCATACAGCTGTGGGGTAAGTGTTATAATTAACATTATCACATCCATACAGCTGTGGGGTAAGTGTTATAATTAACATTATCACATCTACATGTAGTTTTTTATTAACACTCAAACCTACTTTTCTTTTACCTATTTCTCCTCTGTGAAAATTAAAAAAAGTATTCACTTTACCTTAGTCTGTGTTGAAGTATGAAGAGGTTATGTCATACTTCAGACCTAATCATTATCATAGTAGACAAAATACTAACAACTTATTTAGGTTTTCAGATAAACTTAGTTCATGCCTTCTGTGTTGTTCTTCTGACAAGTTTTGTCCAAGCATAATCAAATCTCTTTATACTCATGACTGTTAATATTTTCTAATTTCATTGAAAATTAAATCAAAATTGATGCTTAGATTTAATTCAGCTGTAAAACTAGATCCAAATTTTGTGAAGACAGCTTTCCTAAATCCAATGAAAAAGTGAATGTTTTGATATTTCTCTTATATATATAAATTACTTTACCAAAATTAATATAGGTACTAGTATATTATTTCAATACTGAAAAATAATGTTAAGGTTTTTTTTCTTTAATTGAAGATGTTACTTTTTTATATTACATGTACATATCAAATTTTGCATATTTACAGACATAGAGTGGTTGGCATCAAACAGACAACACATCCTAATTTTCCAATACGAGCCGTAGTAGTCAGTCGTGACTGTAGTGTCCGCCTCATATGTCCACCTAATGGTGAAGTGTTAACAACATTCCTTCTAGATCAAGCTGATGGAATAGTAGATACTACTTATGCAATAAGAGAAGGTAAAACCAATGAGATTGATACAGGCAAAGCCCACCTATAAGTTTTACACATATTGGCGAAATATTGATATACTATTAAACTTGCTTATCACTTCCATTTCGTGGAGTCATCTTGAATTTAAGTCTTGTTCCATTCTTGCTGGTGTTTGCATTCATTGTAGTTTTTGTTATGTTTTACAGCTATTATTATCCATATGCCTTTTAACAATTTTAAGTAGAACTTGATGAAAAAGATTTAAAACAAATCTTCCCTGCATATATGCCTATGCAAAAGGGATAACCAAAGTGGTGTACAGGTAATGTGGAAAATATTGACTCTATGAGCTGACTTTACATTAAGTTTTAATGACATGTGATAAAGCATTGTAAAATGGATGTTTCGATTCAAATTAATTATGAAGTTTTGCCCATCATAGGCAATACCTACAATATTAATGTTCATAAAATAAGTGAATATTCTCATCATGTTTTAAAAAATAGGACAAAGTTCTGATTAGAACATTTATTTAGTCTAATTCTGCCCATTTAATCTTTTTATTTTGCTTGAGGTCAGAGGTAACACCACCGTTTACCAGTTTAGCATTTTGCTAAATTTTATCAATTCTCTTTATTAGCTTAAAAAATGTCATGGCCCATAGCTAATTCTTATGATCCCAATGATTTTGCCAATCAGGCAGATCTTAACTGTATGAAGAATTCAATTTATGTTGGCAAATGAAAATTATATTCCCTGAATTGCTTTTTGTATTTATAGAAATGTTGTTTACTGTGAAGAGAAATGGAGACATAGTAAAAGCCAGAACTGATACAAATCCAGCTACAATAGTCGATGAATGGGAATGTACAAATCCTAAAGGTAAAATATCTGGGTGAGAGGGATGTTTGGTCCCGAGTGTCATCATGTGAGTAGAGTAAATTTGGATTTCTGGGTACAGTTTAGGAATATTGGTGTAGGAGGAACTGTATCAAGTCACTTGATTCAAGTGATATCAGAGGATGCAAATTAGCTGTTTTTGAAACTCCTCAGGAATTGTGTTTGAAATTTTAAAATTGAAAATAAATGTAAATTTCATTAACCTAAACTAGATTTCTCTCAACTTTAACATACCTAATGATGTCTTGTTCTATGAACACCCATAATTTCACTACATATTTCACAAGTTTCTATCAAAATTAATTGTACCACAGCTGTTATAATTAATGTCTTTGATTCTAGTGTTGTTATCATTATATACCTTTATGAACATTAATTGATGTTAATTTACACTCATGTTGGAGGAAATTACTTGTCAACTATTTCTAAATTTTAATTCATTTTTCTAAAATTTTCAACCAGTCCTTGTCTTGATAATTTCAACATTTTCTATTGTTGTATATACAGATATAGGAGACTATTGAAAAGTAACCATTCTTTCCCAAAAGTTACCAGTCTAAGGGACTGACTGTTATTTCAAACACTGTTTAACTTTAATCTGTTTTACCAGTTTTATGGAAAATTTGAAAAATCTAAAATAGAAAACATTGAAAACTTGAGTGTAAATTAATGTTGACCAGTGTTTAGCATGTTGCATGTAATTAGATTAATTACTTCATATATATATACTTGTATTTTAGCTGTCATTGATGTTACCACAATCTTTTTATTTCTTTATTTACCATCTGCACTTGTTTTAACATTTAACTGTATTTATGCACCAGGACACAGTTCCAGGAAGCTGATGTAACCATGAACTACAACCCTTGACCTTTTCTCTCTGACCTTCTTTTTTAACCCTTAACCCTTTAGATTTACCACACTTTATAATTCTTTATGACATTTCGTAAATGTAATTTAATTTGTATTTTTTGACATCATTTTTACTCTTTTAATTTGAATTACTGTAAATCTAGAAATGTTTTGAAGAGTAACAAAATTTAAAGTTAAAACTTCTTCAAATATTTAATTTTGGTATGATTCACGTACATTAGCACTGACTGTCATCTGATGACACAAGAATAAAAGTATGCACATAACTTGAAATGTTGCTTATTTAAAAAATTCAATGACATGAAATTTTTCCATATTTTTTTTACATTATATCTTTTTCAATATTTGATTTAAAGCTTTCCAAAATTTATTTGAGATTTTAATTTGTTTAGATATATTTTTTGTGTGATGTCAGAAATATTACAAATGAGACACATTTTGTGAATGTCACTGTAAATATTTCATGAAAATGAATGACATAGAGCATGTTCCTATATTCTGTTGTTAAACCTTGAAAAATGTTCTTAACCTAATAGTAAACTATCATTTCTAGCCAGACTGTTATAATTCACTTTAATTTTATTCATTTGAATCCAAATCCTTAAATTGCATGTAAAGCACTCAGATTTATGATATGACTTTGGATCTGCAATACCTTCCCTAACAACCACCTCTGATCTTTTATATTCTCTGTAAATTTTCTTCTGATTTTAATTAAAATCTTCAATTTTAATGTTAAATTTAAAATCACCTTGATTCTTAAATGTAACAAATATACTTTTGCATGACTAGAATTCCTCCACTTTTCTTTATTATACATTTAATCACTTTAAAAATCTAAAATAAATCATTGTAAACACTTTCATTGTTAGTTGCATGAATGTAGTAAATGTATGTACATGTATATATAGCAAGAATAGCTAGATACAATGGAATAAATAAATATAAAATTCCCTTCCCCTGACACTGGGAATGTAACCCAGGTTGCCCGTTTGTAAAGCAAGTGCTCTACCATTTCACCTAAAAGGTACCCCCTAGGTGAGATAGTAGTAACGTCTCTTAACCTGTACATAGTACATACTATACCATGTTGCTATATTGGGAAAGAAAGGGTGATAATTGAAGGTGGAAAATTGCTGCCAACCTTTTTAGTCACTCAGTTTGAAGAGCTTTTGAGGTTGTTTACTTGAACTTGGAAATGGATAGTAATTGTGAATTCAGTGAAACCTCAGCAGAGTATTTTTATTTAAATGTGAAACCCCTAATACTGAGTATCTTTTGTCTTATAGGAGACAATTACAAATATACACTCATGTCTCATTTATTTGAACCACTGCGGTAGCTCAGTTGACAGAGTGCTTTCTCCGTAACTGAAGTGGGAGGTCGTGGGTTTAACTCCAGGCCAGGTCTGACCCAAGACTTGAAAGTGGGTAGTGACTGTTCTTACACCAAGCACTCTGCACTATGAAATGAAAGTCTCGGATCGTTCAGATGGGAACTCTGCACTATGAAATGAAAGTCTCGGATTGTTCAGATGGGAACTTAAAATAAACAAGGTCCTGTGTCACAGTGGGCTTGGCATGATAAAGAACCTTGCTGTATAATGCCATCAGTGCAACACACAGGCAAAATTTCTGCACCTTCACCTATAGCTTATGATGTCTCGATATAAGTGAAATATTCTTGACCATTACTCAACTCAGCTCTTATACGATACAATTACAAATATACACTCATTTCTCATTTATTTGAATTGGTTGGTTAGTTGACTGTTGTCTTACATAGTATCAACAAGTTTTCAGCTATTTGTGAGTTCTGAACAAGTAGTTATGAATGTATTTATTCTTGTACATTTAATGGTATTTACCTTCATAGTGCTATTAAACTTTCCTGATAAAATTCTTTCTCACTTGCATCACAGTGGCAAGAAAATGTAGGTTTGAATGTTAACATCTTACTCACTCAGCCACTGCAATGTCCCTGCTTGATTGGAGATGTTCATCTAGTTTGTCAAAATAAATATTTAAGTACATATCTTAGCTCATACAACTAGATGCCCAAGGGTTGCAAGTTTCAAAAGTGGTATTATAAAGAAGCTGAAAATTGTAAATGTTTTGATCTAATGGTAATTATAGACTGAAGTAACTTCCAAAGTACCGGTACCAGTATTCTTCTAAATAGTGACAAGAATGAATGTAAATCTATGTCATGATTGTAAAATTCTAAGTGTTTGTTAATTTTGCGCTGTTTAATGTCGTATCACAATTTCAATAAAATATTTATTAATTCATTTTGCTTTTAATGTTTCAAAATCCTATGTAAATCATAAATCTAAAATAAAATAACAAAACTTTCTGTACTTGTACAAGCATACACTCCATATGGATACTTATTGGTCAAGTCTATGCAAATATTATATTGGTACTTCCTACCATTGATATATAAAATCATCATTTGAACTCAAAATGTCTGTTTCAATATTAAAATAATAGATAAAATTGAATATTTAAAGAAATAAAAGACAAAAAATAAAGAAACAGGTGATATATTTATAGACATAAATAATCCCTTAATCAATGCTTATTAGTATGCATATGTATACGTAATTTTATAAAACAAAAAATCAGTGTTATTATAATGGTTGTATAACATGGTTCTTCAGAGGCTTGTAACTATCTCCTGATCTATGAATATGTACCTGAATTTGAAACAAATGCATGGGCTGCCTTTAAAAGAGGATTAGCTACAAAAACCATCGGCCAGGAAGGTGCCCATGTCAGTCACGAGAAGACCATACTCCTTGGTGGTAGAAAAGATGGCCATATTTGTGTGTTTGATTGGGATACTGGAGAAGTCACATTTAAAATTGATGTAAGTAATTGTATATTTTAGTAGAGCTGCCAAATGACCTAGAACCTGCGGGTCCATCCAACATTTACACATGAATTACTGCTGACACTCCAAGAAGAACTTACCCGCAATTAAGCATACAGTTTGAGGACTTGCAGTATTCATTCATTACCACTTGTATTAACATGTAATTGTTGCATATTTGTGTTATTACATGGGTGGACTAAGGGTCTAATTGGGATTAATTTTGTGCTGGTAGCGGGTGAAAAGTCACAAAATCATGATTTGCATATACTGTATCTATTTCTGTGTGATAGGGTCCAAGTGGTGCAACCAGCTTAGCAGTGCGCGGCATACATTGGATCTTGAACGGACCCGCAATTGCACAAAATAGGGTTTGCAGCTGTTTTAATAAAAATAAAATTGAAAAAGTAAATACATGTAGAGTATATGCAGCGATGACCATTGCACATTTAAAATTGATGTAAATATTTGCATGTTTTAAAGAAATTATCAGTTTTTCACTGCATTTTTTGTCAAGGTAAGTAGCTTTTGTGTAGAGATGAATGGAGTGATGGAGTTTTACGCCCCAGTCAAGATTCTTTAACTTATATTGAGGTGGTCACTTCAGGGATGGTTGAGGAAACTGGAGTGGCAAGCCATTTGACAAACTTTGATCTGTCTTGAGTTTGATTCAAACCTTGGCAATGACTGTTATCTGTAAACAAGTACTTAAGACATCTCTGGAGAGTGATTTACAGTGATCTTACGCTGTTTAACAGATTTTATTTAAATATGGTTTTCACAAGATTAGCATTTTTTTTTGCTACTTTAAAATGTATTTTTGTTCCTGATAAATGTATATTATTTATCACAGGCACATGGAATGAAAGGTGTTCTGAGCATGATAGGGAATTCCAAACAAGATCAGCTTATATCTGCTGGATTAGGTTTGTTAATTACATTTTAATTGTGTATAAAAAATTCAATATGATTAGTTAATGTCTTTGTTTAATATTTCTATAATTGTCTACAATTTAATTTTGGAGCATGCAATGTATCAAAATAGACAAGAAATTGGTATTTAAAAGTACTTGAAAATATTTTTAATGACTTTAAATTACAGGAGGTGTTCATTAAATATAGAAAATATAAATAAAATGTCTTTCTCTGCAACTGTAATTTTAATGTCAAGATTTTTACAGACTACATACCATCACTGTTAGGAATGTTTTCCCTGATTAATCTAATGGTTTTTGAATTCTCGATTTAATGCAGTTTTCATAATTTTGTCATATTAATTCAATGTATCATACTTGATTTATGGCTGTCGATTCCCTGGGGAACAAAGGGACACAACAACTTTCATTGTGTATCATATGTATATAAATAATTTGTTAATGCAGATTAAATTATTTTTTTCAACTTTCATTTTAAATTTCAGATAACATAATCAAAGTTTGGAGACTTTTCCCATTTGCTGAGGAAGCACTGGCACCACTGATGTCATTTTATTGTGCTCATACACCAGTATATATGACCATGTTAAAAACAAACTTATGTGTGGCATTCCAGGACCATGCGACAGCTACATACAGCATTGTTATATATAATCTTAAAGATAGAAGTAAGTATCGTTATTATCGCCCCTTATTAGTGCTAAGATATGTAATTTGAAAAATTATATTGGAGGACATGTTATTTAAGTTATACAATCTTTAATAAATGTCCACTAGTTTTTCTAGTGTTATGCATCTAGCGCCTGTTTTCTTCATTTATTTGTTGTCATACTTTTGTTATTGCAAGAGATGAAGTTTTCAATATGCATGCGAGACCTGACTATATGTTCCACATAGTTTGAACAGTTTTACCATAGTAGTGACAATAAACAAGACAATCTGAGATTTCATGAGAACAAAAAATGAAATCAATAACGATATATTCATCATAATTAAGTTTATCAAACTCCCCCAATGTGCATGCTTCATACAAATTTGACCACCATGTTGACAATGTCAATCAATACTCGCTATGTATATATAACATGGAATTTATGATTTTAAGGATTATATGAACATACATGTAAGTTTGACAAAAAGACCAGCCTTATCATGGCTTATGTTAATGTATTGTGAATCTGGAAATTTTTGCATTAGTTCTTTTTTTTATGTAAAGTTGTGTGAGTACCAAGACACAATTTACCCAAAATATAACTGTATTATATTTCCCATTTGGACTGATGTTCACTTAATGGTGTGAAAATATATAGGTATACAAATAAATTTAGATGTCACTTTACATGAAAATCAAATGATGCAAAAATTTCCACGGATTACATTACTGTTAAACCTTTTTATAAAGCCTCCCTATTATTCATTTTTGGAGTCTTGAAACCCATTTTCTAATGACTGATCCTTGATGAATTGGGAACCCTTTTATAACACCAAAATTTGACTAAAGAAATGGTGATGGTTATCAAGGTTTTTACTAGATTTATCTCCCCTTACATCTTTTCTATTATCACAACTCAGTGTCTTAGACTATATTGGTGTGGTATACTTGAAATGAATGTAATTGAAATCTTGTATATTTTATTTAGCTCTCGAAAAAACTGTTGATTCTAAGGAATCATTAAATATTCAGTCTAGTAAGTTATGTGTTGTAAATGTAATATTACACATAAACTTATACATTGTCTGTGACGTGAAATGAACTACCAAACCTTACACCTTACCCAAACCTTCAATCCACCTCACTTTGTATTGTTTCAGGCTTCAGTTTCACAATCATTCCTTGACTAAGATTTTTTTCTTAATTTAATTTAGCAAATCTTGGCAATCTTTATCGCAACAACAGATAAACATTTTTAATAAAACTAAATGCTGCTGCATGTTTTAAACTAGAAGTGATTTTCAAAATGACACCATAAACATGTTAAATAACTCCATATCTTAAAAATTAATGAAATTATTAAAATTTGAAATTTGGCAAATTTAAGTTAAGGAAAATCTTAGTAAAGAAATAATTGTGAAACTGGGGCCAGTTTCACAGAAAATTGTCTCCCTTTGCAAAACTTTAAAATGTCTGTATAATTAATTACTGTGGTGATCATGTTGTCTGTGTAGTAGATTGAAATAGTGTTTACACATGTATCTCTTGACGTACCATATCCTACGAGTATATGAAGACCTATCATATCGACTGTTTAGGGACAATACTGTAAACATATTGATTTTAGCGATTTTCGCAATGATACTACAGTGTGTATTTAAATCCAGCACAAAATTAAAAGTGATCGTGGAACACAAAGCAATCCATAACATTTTTCGCTATTTCAAATCTATTTGAATTTACCCAAATTTTTTTTTTGCTAAAATTTGTTCTTGTTTAAATTGATACATTTAACAATATTCAGATCAGTGGCAAATAACAGGATTAATGTACCGATAGTTTATATAGTCAAATGTCAATTTAATTAAATGAAAACTTTCTGAATATCACATGGTACATGTGTGAACACAGTTTAATCGTAAATTGTTGTTACTTGTTTTTTGTTATTTAAAATTGACATATTTGTACTTAAATTATGACATTACCCAAATTTGTGTTGTTAATTGCACATAAAAACAGTTTCTTTCCCACAGTAGTTATAATGTGTAATTTGATATAGAGTATATCGTATATAGCTATATGGGACACAGTATATTACAGAAGAACTTATACTGTGTCCAGACACAAGTGTCGCCATCAGCTTTGACATTCGAAGTCAAACCTTTTATTTTTGTTATTATCCAATGTCAAAGTGATTTACATGAGCTCCTATGATGTTCTTTTGACATTGCTGGTTTTTCGAGCTGAAACTAAATTGTTATGAAAAGAATGATAAACATGTATTATTTTAAAAGCTGTGGTGTATAGATTATTTTCATGTTTACATATTATCATCATGTAATAGAAATAAAAAATCCAGAATTATGTCGTGAACGTATGGGATTAACCAGTATAATAGTAATCCTGCATGGTAAGATCAATAAGGCATGATAACTCATTCAACAGATATTTCATGTTTTACAGTTTGTTTGTATTTAAATTGATACAGTAATTTGATTCTTTGTTCCGAAATTTTATTGAAAAAATGTTACAAATTACATTTTGTATTGCCATTTTTTCACTATATTTTTTTTAATTTAAGAATTTCTTTAACTTATTATTTATTTTGTGTATTATATTTAAGGTATTTTTATTGTTAAATTTTAAGTATTTTGTATGATTTTCAGTTTTTAGTATGCCAAAACAGGACACAGGTTGTTTCATCATTCCAGTTAAAATTCTACTTTTAGATTTTTAGAAATGATCTCAATTTTAAAATCTTTCTCTTTTCTAGACAATTGTGCTACCCAAACATTTGAAAATGGCCATTAGATAATTATTTTATTTTTGACTGTATTTGACTGGTAGTTTTCCCTTGTTCAATAGGTTCTTCCTTTTACCAATATTTTTCCACCTTTATCATGTTTATTTTTTACCAAATCAGATCACAGAATTGAATTTTTTATTTGTCATTTGACTACTGGTAATGTGCTCAACAGACTTTTCACTTATAAAAAAAACTGATGTTCATGAAAGATGCATTGAGAACACTTTACCAGCGAAATAACAAATGTAAAGTTGTTTGTGCTGTGATTGGTAAAAAATAAAGGTGGGGAAATAGCAATTCATGGAAGAGCATCTTGTTTGACAAAAAACTACCAGTCGAATATGGCCATTCTCTATCCTACTCAAAATTTATCATCAAGATTGAGACAATATTTTGGAAGACGTAGTAGGGTTGGAATGGCCCTGAGTCTCATTTGAAGAATTCTTTTGACAAGACAAAACCAATTTCAAAATTGAGACCAATCAGACCATACATAAACAGATGATAATTAAAAATGTAAATTACACCTGATAAAACTGGGTGTTGTGGACATTTTTATTATGATATCAAGTTTTACCATTGACATATAGCTAGGTTTCCAAAGTTTTAAAATAACAATTAGCCTAATTTCTGAAATTCGTGAAAACACAGTCTTTTTAAAGTATTTTTTCACAAATTTGCTAAATTGAAAGAATTTCTTCTTAGTACAACAATTGGCAATTTTGGCTACTATGAATGAAAACATCACATATAGGTAGCACAATTATAAAAGTAAAATTAATTAGTCTCTATTTCTCTTAATGTCTAAATATGTCTCAAATCTCTCAATACAGCTTTTACTTTAACTAAAACTGAATGGTTTTGATAGCCGTTTAATTACACTTTTATTGCATGTTGGATTTCTAGTTCTAAGTTAGTTTAGTGTCTTGACAGGGATGGGGGTACACATTTCATTTTGCAATCTGCTCTTGGACAAGTCACTGAGAAAATTTTATTAAGCACCATAATGACACTTTTTCCAGATTAAAATCTTTATTGAATTTTGAGGCCTTGAACATCATTGTTGGTATCTATGATGTCTATCTTGGATATATTTGACGTCCTGTATTTCCATGTTTCTTTCATTTTTAATTTTGATTTCACATGTGTTGGATGTAACTTAGCTAAACAGGAGGTGCTTAACCTTCTGGAGCACCCAGCCTTACTTTCTGGTGGTAGTTCATGACAGTTCTCAAAGGTGTTTGGACATGGACCAGCATGTTTTATTTTAATATGGGCAACAATTTTTGCACATTCATCTATCATTTGATACAGATTTTGTTCAGTTTGTGTTGGATGACACTGCTCTTTCTCTGTTTAATGAAACTTTGTTATTGGTACAAAGAAAATATTAAATGGTTAGCTTTTACATTTACTTTGTACTGTCACATCTGAATAAGAAATATAACAAATTATCGATGTATGATAGGTGAATTAAAGGAAGAGAACCAGGATTGTAAGTATAGTGCATGTGCAGCTGAAGGGCTATATGTATATTTGCATGTGCTGCAGGAAGGGCCATACTAGTAATATGTCTGCTTTGGTTTGAGAATTGCATGATGGGAATTTTCAAGTGTTTTTGAGGTTATAATATTGTTTGTTGTAGAACTAGTCATATGTTTGTAGTGATTAATATTGTATTATTGAGTGCCAGTAACTATATTATCTACATCAAAAAAATAAGGACTTAGAACATTTTTTGCTCACAATCCATTTTAATGAATAAAATTAGTTGAAGGCCTCAAAATGGGTCAATTTTAATTTAAAATTACCAGATTTAGATCTCTTGGATTTCAGCTAAAAGAAAACATATGTGAATATATCTTTTTTCCTGAAATGAAGTTGGTCTTTAAATTTGGGCTGAAAACAGCACATTTGTTAAGAAAAAAATTTATTGGTATTTTCTTAAAAATAAGTACATGTATTCTGTGTAGATGGAATTTCATGAAATTCCCTTTTATAGAACAAGTTTTTGAAGTTTAAACAATGTTTTCTTGGTTTTATGTTAAAACAGGTTCTTGGAAAATAAAGTGTTCAAATAGTGGATTATGTGTTTTACAATAGCTTATAATTTTTTCAAAACTGCATGATCTACATTATCTGCATAATAAAACATTTACCGTAATAACTTGTTTAGTGTTAAATTTCTATTTCATTAAAAAGTATCTGTAATTAACAATAAAATCTAAATAATCAATTTGATATTCCTTGTAAATACTAATTTATGTGATGCATTATTTAATAAAAATGATCTGATAATGCCAGCAATAATATAACAAAATTCATATATCTGTATAAACTAACAAAAGGAAGTGTGATTTATTACTACTTCATGCAAATTATTGCGTGTGTGCACACATACATACACATGAACACATGCATGTGCATAAACGCAAACACACTCACACATACACACACACATGAACACATACAAACACAAACACATGAGGAAAAAAACACACAGTATTCTTGTCAATGTGATTTTTCTGATTTTATTATTTGAATTGGCAGAGTTTTTTCTGTAATAAAATTAAATACTTATCATAATTTCACACAATGCCATGTATTTTAGAAATTCTGTTATCATAAGTTTATGCATAAAACTATTGCACTTCAATGGTTCATGTCAGATAATAGTAACTACACAACAAACAAATCACATAATGGTATTTTTTGTTTAGTACCCATCATTTATATTGTATCTTCTTGCTATAGAGAGGCAGAGGTTATCAGTCTTAAACTGGTACATTTGTATCTGAATTTTCTAAGATCTGAAGTAACTGATATTAACTTTATCATTCATACAGATCGTTATGACCATCAGCCTGATGATGACCACACAGATACCATAACTGGATTGACCAGTTGTGTCCGTATGAAGTTGTATGCATCGTCCAGTTTGGATGGCACAATAAGAATATGGAATGAAACAAACACACTTACCAGGTATTTATGAAATTACTGTTAAATCACAAATATTATAGGGGGATTATACTTTGCTATTATTGTGGATTAGTGAATACTATAAACATATTCATATTTGTGATGTACTAATTTTAGCAATTTTTGTGATAAGACAGAAGTGCTAATTTAAATCCATCACCAAATTAAATAAGAATATAGTGCACTATAAGAATCCATTATGAGTATCCATGTAGGATAGAGAAATCTCACCCAAGGGGTTTAACATTTCAGTCAGAGACGAGGCTTTAGTCCATTTGCAAAAGTTAATAGTCACAAAACGGTTTCTGTAAGATAATTGTGAAAGTTAATACATGTATCTGCAAATAAAAGTTGGTTTACAGTATCTAAACTTAAAATCTGTTTAAATTGAACTATTTAATAACAACATATTATCCCAGTGTTTGGCAATTAAACCAGTGTAAACCAAGTTGAAACGTCTGTTAAATCTGGAAAAAATCTCGAGTTGTAATGTTACATTACAAGTATTTGTTGTTATATGACATTATCTGATTATGTTAATTTTCAGATATTCAAAAACTGCAAAATCATGTTAATTATTGGAACATGCGTTTTGTATTAGATGTACATGTGTATTTATAAACATATCTTATGTTTTATTTAAGGGTATTAAAGTTAAAAACAATGCCATACAGTATAGGATTTTGTAGTCAGAAAGGAGATCTGCTAGTAGGAGTAGAAAATCATCTCTATAAAATTCCATATTATATGTGTAAGTAAAAAACAGTCTGTAGTCTAACCTTATGTTTTATATATTTTGTTAATTAAAATGAAAAAAATGAAAAGATCAAATTTATAGTTAAATGATTTGTTTTACACACTGATGATTTTCAGCTAGCCTTGGTCATCATCATAAGTACGGTAACACCAGTAACACATATTTAACACCTGCAACAAGAGAGAGAGAGTAATCTATTAATCTTGCAGACAAAACATTTTCATTTAAGATAATATTTTTTTTTTTTTTTAAATGAAATTTGTATTGGAAAAAAATGCTTTCAAAATCCAAATTCTATTTCAAATTTTTATATTAAAAAAACGATTCAAAGAGGTATATAAGTTTTGTGCTGGTTGTTTGTATAATTTATAGCTGGTGAGATTTATATACAAGTGAAATAATATTATATACATAATCACTCTTTGGGTACATGGGTACACACATATTTACTATATCTTTTCTTTCCTTTAGATTTACCGAGGGCTTACAGGGTTAAGATGGTTTCCATGAAGTTTGCAGATCCTAAAGCAGAACTTGCTCTCCCTTATGATGAAGATGTGCTGAGTGAACTATCTAAATATGACTATACAAGATTAAAACAGTCACATTCATCTTTCACGTAAGTCTAGTAATTTAAAGTTTTTTGCAATTCTGTACAAACATTCAAATTTCTATTGATAATATGTTGTGGCACTTTCTTATTATAGATAAATACATCTATATGCTGTATGCATAAAACTACTGTAGTTCAGTGATTCATGTCAAATAATAACCACATAATCCAATAACATAAACTTTTTATTGTAAATAGCCGTCATTTATGACATATTTTCTTTGAGAGAGAGGGAGAGGGGGGATATTATCAGCTAGTATCAGTACATCAAATGAAGAGTAGAAGTTTTTATCTGTTACATCAAATTGAGAGAGAGAGAGAGAGAGAGAATTTTCAATTTGAACTTAGTACATTTGTACATCAAATGGAGAGAGAGAGTTGTTTGATGACTTGTAATTGAAAAGGAAGAATAAATTCAATGACTTTATACGGTATTTATTATTATATTAGGTATGATCATTTTGAGGATATTTTGACCAAAGAAGAGGAGGAAGAAGTAACAAGAGAACAGAAGATAAAACAGGCTGCTTATGCTGAACTGAAACTAAGGGAACAAGAATTGTTAAATCTGAGAAAAGGAGCTATATCACCGAGAATCAGACCACAACAAACTCCAGATACAAAGTCTGAGGCATTTGATAGATATATGAAGATGTACTATGATAAACCTAGATTATCTGTAAGTTATCCATGAATTGTTACTGCATACTAGTAGATACTTGAAATATTCATTATTAATACTGATTACAGTGCTTTTTGTTTGCTTACAATTACTACCAAATACAGGTAGTTTCCCCATTTCCCCTAGGGAAAATGACTAAAATTTCCCAACTTGTCCACTTAAATTCCCAAAACAACACTGAAGAATAAATCTAGTTGTCCTTACCCACAAAAAGATCCGATAGTACCACAATGTACCATAGTCTCTTTTCAATGGATATACTATCTATTGCTGACACATCATTATGCAGTT
Source organism: Anadara kagoshimensis (assembly GCA_021292105.1). NCBI lineage: Eukaryota > Metazoa > Mollusca > Bivalvia > Arcoida > Arcidae > Anadara > Anadara kagoshimensis. The sequence continues at coordinate 45,803,355 of CM037875.1, forward strand.
AGCTAGATCTCAGAATTTCAATTTTCCCAATCTTTTAAGTAATTTTCAATAATATGAAGCAAAATCACTGGATTTTCACTTCAATTACTCAACACCTTTTCTCTATAAATTCTGAAATCTATGTTGTGAAAGATCTTTTTTTTCTTTTTTCCTCATCGGGATGAGAAGATGAGTGTAAAATCTAACCAGTGTGATGTACAGACAGTATTTGATATTGGCTGATTTTTGTTGTAGATACCTGCTGATGAACCATTCCCAAAAGACAAAGTAGAAGAATATTTAGCTGGACCACCAGAGAAAGGTATTTATCAACAGAAGGTTTCAGAAAAAATAATAAAAAAACACTCATCAGATACCACACTCCATCATCAATATTATGAGAATAATAACTCAAACTTATTTCTTCAACCATAATAAATTACTTCCTTGACATAGTACAGATATAGTTCAGAAATGTCAAATGAATATTTTCTTGCCTGCTGACATTTTTTTGTCTAAAATAAGCTAATAGTTTAAGCCTGACCCCAGTTTCACAATCATTCCTTAATTTTAATTTTTATGAGTTATTAATGCTGGTATTAATTAGGTAATAAATATGATCTTTTCCAAAACATACTCCTCTGTTTCATGTTTTAATTGTTTCATTCAACTAATAGACATGGAAAATAAAAATGATTTCTTTCTGATTTTACAGTGACAACACCATTTACACCAGAGAGAGAGCCTACTGGATTTTTCCCACCAAAATCTCAAAGTGCAAAGAGCAGAGCTTCATCCAAACGTTCAGCAGAGGCAGAGACACCTGTCCCTCTGGAGCCCCAATATGCTCCCATTAACACTGATGGTTTTGTACCTAATTCCGTACTCACTAAAATACTCTGGCCTCCACCACCCGAGAAGAAGAAAAAAGAGGTGACATGGCGACCACCTACGTTTACTGATGATCAGCTGGTAAAACCTGCTAGTCCTGAAGAAGTAAGTCACTGTTCTCAATGCCCATAATTGTAACTATTACTGCAGATTATATTTTTAATCCTTTAAATTTTTCTATTGACTTTGATGTTGTTGTTGTTGTTTAATTAATGTTTTACAGGATAGTTTACTGTTACGTACTGCATGATACACACACTACACTATAGTAACATAGATATAAATGCTATAACAACAAATACATACACATCTGCATGTACTTTAGTTATACCCTGCATGTTTGGGACATTTTGAAAGTTCTTAACCTCTAAAAAAACCAAACAAAACTGAGTATATATCTCCAAGTATATGTTAACTACTGCGGATTATATATTCCATATAGGCAGGTTTTAGGAAATTTAAAAAAAAACTATTTTCTAATTCTCAATATTCATCATGAGTTTGCAGTCGAAGCCACTCAGCCTAAACCATGAAATCCTACTGGAGTGAAAGTAAAGAATATGAATTATTTATGTTTTATAGGAAGATGCTGAGGAACAAGAAGCAGAAGATGAAGAACCAGTAATGATTATGGACTGGGGTGAAAAAGATGAGGATGAAGTCTCGTACCATGAAAGTCCTATTCCAAGTGAGAAAACTCCATCTCCTCCACCAATCAGATCAAAGGAGGTGACCTTTGACCGGAAACCTACAGTTCATGAGTTTGACAAGAATAAATCTATATCTCCCACCCCTCCATCAAGTAAACAGCCATCATCATTAATGTCAAAGTTCAAGGAATTGCAGGCTGCCAAACCACCATCGCCAGTTCCAAAAGTAAGTCTAAGAAATTACAAACACATGTGAACAATTAATTTAGGAGATTATGTTACATTTGAAGAGTTCCGACCGTAAGACGTAGATTTTTCTGTCGCAAAATGAGTTCTACCTGGCGATGCTTGCGTTTTAAGGTCCGAACTCTTCAAATGTATCATAGTTATCTCCATTCTAATGCAAATCAAAAAAATAATGCAAAAATTAATTGAATAATTGGAGATTTCCGATGCTACAGTTAGACATTGTGTAGTACAGACACATCGCTGTAGACTTATATCGTTACACCACAAATATAGTTCTATAACTTAGGCACTGATATCTATAGGTATAATGATTTAATTGTTTAAAATACAGATGCTGAATAAATATCAATATTTAAATGAAACAAAATCTTTGTTTACCACGATGAATTATGTCATTATGTTTTGTGAACAAAAGCATGTGTACCCGCGTAGGAATACATGACGTAATCGTAGCCTAGAAGTATGCAACGTCATAACTCTGACCATAAAACGTAGATTTTAATGCTGTCCAATCAAAATCCTGTTTAGAAAATTTGTAAGATATTAATCAGGCTATTGTTTGTTTTCATTTCTTGATTAGCTGGTCCATGATGATGAAGATGACACATCAACAATGACAGCCACACCAAGATCATTGTCAGATTTTGATCAGATAAAATCTGAGAAAACGCTGAAAGCAGAGAAACAACCAGCAGATAGTGAGCCTAAACCAAAGAAGGCAACTCCACCACCATTGCCAAAATCACCTCTTAAACGAGAACTTAAACCACTGAAGCCACTGTCAGAACCACCAAAGCCTAAACCAACTGCACCACCATCAGAGCCACCACCTCCAAAACCACGGGCTGCTGCACCACCACCAAAGGCATCAACGCCACCACGACCAGAAACACCATTACCACAGTTTATATCACAGTTTAAAGGTGCTGAATGGTTTGAAAAGTACTTCCCTAATGCTAATGAAAATGTAAGTATAGTTGTGTACCTTTCAGCAAACATCGACTTACAGATCACAATGCATTGCAATGTCTATATTTGAAACCTGCTCTGGTAGATTCTAATTTGAGTCAGTTCTCTTGCTGAAGGTAGATTGTTGTCTCTGGGTACTCAGGTTATCTCCACCATCCCAGAACCAACTGACTTGATATTAGTGTACAAATCTTGATTAGGACATTAAAACACCAATACTACATGTACATTCATCCCCAGCTCCACTCCACTCCAATCTCATTCTAACCTCAGCTGTACTATGGTGTTTGATCTGTCTACACTGCACCAAATCTACAACAGAAAGAACCATTTCACATCACATTTTATGCCATTTATAAATAGTTTAGTTTTCAGATATACAGTGCAATATAAGTTTGAGATAAAATGATACCATTATGAATATAAACTGCGAAACAAACTTAAAGGCATTTATTGAATTATTGTAGAATGTGCCCAAACCCTGGACAGTGGATAACTTTGCCATTATGGTCAGTAAGCTGTTACGTATAGCCGAGTACATCCATAAAATATCTGTGGCTGATGCTCTTATTATGATGCAAACACAGGAAGACTTTACAGAGCCTACCGCTCACCAGATAACAAAGACGTTATCTGCTGTACTAAATGATCACAAAGAACCGCCCACATGTATGGATGACAAACAGAAGAGTTTTATTGTATCGTCACTACGTTTGTTAAACAATCTAAATATCAGGGACAAAGAGTTTATCACTGAGTTAATGGTACAGTTTTTAGATGGTGATAAGGAAGTCAGGTAAGCTCATAATTATCATGATTATGTTGGCTGAAGTTTAATTTTACTTAAATTTACCATTTGGTCAGTCAAAAATTTTACTTACCAGTATATATATTAATTGTTCTTGCAAAAAGAGTATGATGGGGTAAATTTCCAGTCTCCTTGTTTATGCAGTATAGTTACAGAAATAAAAATAAGTTTAAAAATGATAATGCTAGTACTTTGCTAGTTTAGACATTAGGATCTTGAATTGTGAATTGAGAAAAATAGACTTTGCCTACTCAATGGTGAACAGTGACAAATACATCAATTTTTTTTATTTTTATTTATTTTTTGCATAGATGTCATAGTAAATGGGTAATTTTTACCATGTTTGTAGTTTTCTTTCACAAGGTTGATGTCTACACAAAACTATTTCTTCAGGGAGATCAGATCTTTGAGCTACAGATTGTCATTGGTTGACTAATCTCATTGGCAATTCTGAAAACTATTGATACTTCATTTTTCAGCACCATTTCTTAATATACACCAATTTTCTTTAACAGGACAACAGTTGTAGAAATTTTCCAGTCCAACAGTCTACAAGATCCACATAAGTTTTTACAGAAGGAGTTAGATTCTTGGGATATCTGGAATGTGGAAGAAGATGATAGAAAGGCAGACTTAAGGAAAATGTGTCATCAATGGCTGGATAGGTATGGTTGTGATATTTTATCATTACATGTATATGCTTTGTCCATAACAAATCTGTGGTATTCAAATGGGTGGTCTCACTGTGTTATCAGTGTTTTATTACATGTACAGTAAAACCTTGATTCATCACCACCATTTTGTTTAGTCAAATTTTGTTGATATAAGGGAGTACTGGTATATAAGTATATAAGTACTGGTGTGTGTTCTTGGTTTGCTGTGGTTATTGCCAAGTACATGTTACCCAGCTGCAACTATATTTCATAATATATACAGTATTACAGTACAGACCTGTCAAAATTTGAACACCTAAAAGGCTCCATTGCTAAGTGGCTGAGATAAGGGTAGCTAGTGGTCGATAAAGCTGCTGTGAGATAAGTAGCAGTGTTCATAAAAATTAGAAATATACCATACATGCCAAAATGAGCTGTCGATTCGGAGCTAATTCATTTGCTGGGGTTAAACTTTCGACGGGTCTGAACTGTAGTTTTAAAAGTAAAGTTCTTGCATATAAGTAATAAATTTAAAATTGGATTTTATCTTCTATCTAAAGTAAATTTTCAATAAATATATATATTTTTGCTACTAATTAAAGGGATACTGAAGTCTAGCCAATTTGACCAAAATTTGAAAATTTATGGTAAATTATTATAGTATTGAAAATTTCACCATTTTATTCGCCGAAATAAAAAAGATATAGAAGTTTAAAAAATCAAAATTTGTAACCTCGGGCCATTTTGGAACTCTTCTATCAGGAGGTATGAAAACAAGGTGTGACGTCATGTGTGAACAAACACTCTTCCTAACTACTGCTTATATATACAGAAGTGTCGCATCTTACGAGTTGTGGCGTATCCATATTATAAGAAATGGCGTATTATCTTCTCGATTTTGAGTCAGAATGTTAGGGAACTGAAAGTGAACCAGAGAATTTATTCAAATCGGATTCATACGAAGTTATAGATAATAATTTTGGGACATATAATGAAACTGCCGAGCAATGAACACTGAGAGGGAATACATTTGTTGCACAGAAATCGTACAGATCAAAGACAAAATTAAAAATTGCAATTTATCTAAAAATGTATAATCTACAGCTTTGACCTTGAGATCTGATCGTGAATTTCAACCAAGAAGTTTTGCGATTAGCAACGATTGCAAGAAACAACATAAGACGAGAAGACATTAACCATGGCCAGTCATGAAAATAAAAAATAAAAAAACATTTACGGTTTATAGAATAAAGTTATTATTATTATTATTATTATAGTCACCTGTAATTAAACCCATTATATTGGCCGACTAGTTGTATATCGGAGTTTACCTAATCCACTTACTAACGAGACAGGTATATTGACACTTCCTGTATATTTACCAACCCTATAACTGCTTCAGTGGTTGTGTATTTACACACCTTGTTTTAAGATGTTGATAGTCTCATAATTTATAAATATCTATAATTTTTAGAGTTTTCAAAAACATCATTTTTCACAATAATTATTTCAGACTTTTACTTATATTTATTTATAATAAATACGTCAGTATATAAAATAAATAAATAAATAAATAAATAAATAGGTCCTTCCAGAAAATGATGTTAATATGCATTAAAATAATATTAATGATAATAATAATTATATATGAAAAAAGAATAACAAGCATTTATAAATCAGAAGAGTGGAAAAATGCAGCTGCTACACCGGGACTCGAGTCCGGGAGATTCCTAATATTAGCGGGGCGCTCTACCGATTTAGCTACCAGGTCCGCCACATTCCTCCCATCTTTTTTTCTATTCAACTCCCTTGAATCGAAACCAGCGGGTTCCACCCCTGGGACCAACTTGTTGGTCAGCCAATGCCCAGGGTCGGATGATTCCCAAATGTAACAGGAAAAGAAAAAAATCTGCGTAACTGGAACTGGAACTCGAACCCGGGACCTTCACAATACTAACAAGACGCTCTACCGATTGGACCACCTGACCATCTATTGAGCCCTTTCCGCCACACAATTGTTCTGAGCCAAGAATTTAATTTCACTTTTTAATTTTTATTTTCAATGCATTTCGTCGTCAGATCACCTACTGATTACACAATAAACAGGAGAGTTATTTCATCCTGTGTATAGTTTGGAAAATAAGAGACGCGTTTCTTTCAGAAGATGGCAACTATGTTGTAAATCTAAGTTATAATTGTTTCCCAATTTCTTTATATATGTGTACCATTGAAACCGGGAAATAAGCTGCCCTTTTAAAACTAATGAAAATTGGACAATACATTCTTTTTAGTTTATACATGTACATGTATTAATTATTTGTACTTATATGCAAGTATCTTAACATCTCACAATAATTTCACTTATATCAAGATGTCACCAGTCATATCAATCATTATTACTTGGATTGTATTATATATCTCAAGATTATTTCATTTATATCAAGATGACACTAGTTATAATTATTGCTTGAATTGTATAATCCATGTCTTTGATGATTTCATTTATATCTGAACTTGTAAGGCAAAATCATAGTCAAGATAATTTCATTTATATCAAGATGTGAAACAGACGAAGTAGCAGAAATTATGAAATGATATGGTGAACACAAACAGCAGTATAACATAGTAAATGATACATACCGTGGATATTGTACTTTATTTTATTTTTTTAAGAGATTTTCATGAAATTTGTAGTCAAGTCTAATTGAAAACGTCATTGTATAGAAATTAATAAATTTATACAATTATTTTAAAGGACGGGCCTCCACGTACTCTCGCCGTCAGCATTCAAAATTGTCCTGAACTAGATCACACTGTTACAGACTTTTCTTTCTTTCTTTTTTTTTCTTCGCGTCAATGACATGAGAAGCGGGGGAAAATGAAAAAAAAAAAGGAGTTTTTTATGTTTAAAACTGAATTTACTAATAAGAATATTCCATTAATTTAAATCATTTTAATTTCATACAGCCAGTCACGACAGTCGACCCATCAATTTATAAATTCGTAAATCAATCTTTTGAAATATTTAAATATTTTTCAATGCATCTTTCCAAAATTCCAAATTAATGATACTTACATTTAATATGGGATATCGTGAAGACTTTATCACTTAATTTATTTACACCTATCAATCTTCAAATCTATGTTGTATATTGTAAGGTAGATCTACCTCTAGATTACTGGCGATGGAATGTCTAATAAACAGGATCTAAAGGTACTGTAGGTTACTGATAATCTCTTAATTACCTGTATGCGAGAAAGGGATGTAAATTCTACTTTTAAGAAATTGAGATCTTATCGATTTATCGTGAAAAAATAAAAGAATATTTTATCATTTTAGGTCAGTTGATGCATAGATCACTGTACACATGATTTAGCCGATATTGGTCATTATTCAATTTAAAATAAGTCTAAATAGAGACAAGGTCTAAGTTATTATAATTTTTTAATTATTTTTACAATCAACGGTCGCACACAAAACCATACTTAAACAATATTTTTAACAACTTTTACACTATACTGTGTAACCAAACTATTCATAGCATGGCGAGGTTTGTTCACACATGACGTCACAGCGTGTTCTTCTCACCTCCAACACAAAAGAGCTGCGGCGACGATTTTCGGCAATTTTCAAATAGCGAAATATTTATCTTAATGGAATATTTTTTTATTTTTTTTAATTTTATTATTAATATTGTACTTATAACTATCAATTTTGGTCATAATCCCCTAGACTTCAGTATCCCTTTAAGGTCATTATTTCCTAAGAATCAAATAGGTTAACTTCAGAATTTATCTGGTCAACAATTTCTATGGTGTTTATACACAGATTTACAGACTTATTTCGACATGTACTGTAGCTTGTCAGCCAATTTGTATTTATATACAATGATATTGTTTGTAGGTGGATGACATCATATAAAATGCATTTAAATGATACTATAGACAAGATGAAGAAAGGACAAAATGTACATGGTAAAATGTCACGAGGACAGATGCAAAGAAGATCTAGTGTACAAAGTAAAAGTATTCTGAAAAGGGTAGGTTTTTTTGGTTGTATACAATTTATCTCATCTGAACAAATTGGATTCGAGCGAGTAATTGGTTTTATGCCTCGGTTAAAAAATTTTATATCAAGATGGTCAGTTCAGAGATGGTGGAAGGAACCAAAGTGCCCAAAGACAACGACTGACCTTCGGCAAGTGAACTGACAGACTTTCTCATACAAGGATCTGTCATGATTGGGATTTGAACCTAGTTTGTGAGTGGTGTTGTGATCCTTTATTGTGCATGTTAGACCCCTCTACCACTGAGGACCATACCTGTACAAAATGATTGCCAGAATATTCATCTACTAGTAATATGGATAAGATTGACTATGGTTTCCAAATTTTTAAGACTGGAATTGAAATACCTTCCGGAGCACCCGGCCTCACTTCCCTGATGGAAGTTCATGTGTCTAACCTAACTTGTCAGTTCGAAAGTTTTTACTTTGCCTCTGGACTGTGATTCGGACATGGATTAGTTTGTTTTTGATTATATATATACCTTATATATATTCATAAACCTTGTATATGTATAGCAGTGTTGCATCATCATAAACATGTGCAAGCATACAGTGTGTAACCTATGGCAACCAAACCCTGAATAAAATGAAGGTCATAACTGAACCAAGTAAAATGGAAACCTATTTAATTTGAACTTTTGAGTAAACAAAGAAAACTGTTGTTTAAAGATTAACGATAATTAACTACCAGGTATATTTAATTATTTTTGTGATTTTCATGTCAGGATTCAATAGCAGAGGAAGAAGGAGGAGCTGACTTTGTACCAAAAGCCCCGGGAGGACCAAGAAGTATAACTGGTAATTATTCTCTCTCTCTCTCTCTCTCTCTCTCTCTCCCTCCATGAAAACAGTAGGAGGTTTATCCAATTGAAGGGAACATTTTGAATTCTATATGGCATCATGCAAATGGATAATAGATGCCACTTAGCATTGTTGATGACACTTTCTGTGTTCATTCTAGAAGGGACCATAGAGCCATTAATCTCTTATTTTGCCAAATGACCCCATTTTTAAGGCCCAAGTGGGACATAATTATTTAACATAACATAATGCAAAAATAACCAGGTTATGGTATTTTGAAATTGGTCCCTTATGAAATATCCTAGCTTGAACACTGCACCTTAGGCTTCAGACAAATGTTTACCTCCTTGATTTAACTGAATACCGGTAATTAGTTCTGATAACTGTTAATCCCACACTCACACGTATACAAATACATCATATCTGTAAAAATCTCAACAATACACCATATTTCTACATTATATTTTAGTGACATTTGACAAGCCACCAGATTCTGCGTTGGTAGAGAGTGCCACGTATATTGATGCCATTAATTACTTCTGTGATATGATGATGAGTAAAGAGATGGATGCATCAAGACGGGGTACCAAGAAATTGGCAGGAGTTAAAGAAGGTCAAGAAAATGTGGTTCAGGCTAAGAATACTGTGCTTGTATTACCCAAATTACCTCAGTAAGTATTTTGTTTGGCAAACAGCCAGTAATGTTTTAAATAGGCTTTATGTGGAAATTACATACATCATACAGAGAGACAAATATCCCCAGTTCCCAACTGCCATACAGACTGACACTACATTTGGTAAATAAGTTATAGAGGTTCCGGTGACATTTGTTTTTACTTAAACAATCAAAAACATGCACACCAATCCAAGTCCAATGTATAGTATGTAACAATTAAGTTTGATCAAAATCCATTCATAGAATGAAAGACCATGTGCAAAAATTGTTTTAAATATGGTGTTTCCAGAGGGTCAACCATATAATCCCAGAGATGTCTATGAAGGGGACATGGTATATTCGTAGGGACAGACAGATTGACAGACATGGTGATTCCTATATACCTCCTAAACTTTGTTTGTGGTGGGTATAATATAGTCTAAATATGTATTTTGTCTTCACAAAGTGCATGCAGGAAAGCTTACTGCAAGCACATAGATCTATGTTGTACCCTTGGCGTTAATGGTTCATCTCGTGTTAAATTCTTACAACCATCAATAGTGACTTTTCACCACACATCTTGTCATCAATTCTCTATTTGTTATTTTCAGTAAACCTGCTCTTGTAAGATTAGGAGAAACACACACAAGTACCTGTCGGCCACACAGAGAAACAAACCTACATATTGGTATGTATAAGAAACTGTTTTTACAGTGAAGTTATGACATCATTTCTCAAAAAACCATTGATGATTTGAAGCCATTATTTTATTCGTTAACGATTAGAATTTGAAAACTCAAATCTAGATTTTAGACTTTTGCAAAGTCATGGTGGAGAGATTGCAAAAAGATAAATATGAGTTTATTGACTCTATTTACTGAAGTTGAAAATTCAAATAGAAGAAAATTATAGTCAATCCTGTCTCTAAAGGCCACCCAAAGTAACCTGTAAAAGTGTGGCTGGCACATTGGCCAGTAAGCCACATGTAGATGTTAAACTCTGACAATCATCATCACCAGTAAAAGTGGTCTTTATAGGCAGATAGATGACCCTTATATTCTGGTAACATGAATAAAGAGCAATTGGGATAATATATTACTGCCCTTTAAAAGCAGGCGACCCTTATATAAAGGTGGCCTTTAAGGTAGGTTTGTTTGTATTGCTAGTAGCAAAGTGATCAAGTGGATTGATATTGTTCCTTTTCTTTTTTTCAGACTACCGTATGCCAGCTTTAACATACAGAGGAAAACAACCCGAGCCAGGGCAGTTATCAGGATTTACTCCTAGTATTAACTTACCCATGAAGCCAGTGTATCTGAATCCGTTCCCATCTGTTGTAGATCAGTATGATACCAGATTCCAGGAACCTATCTTAATAACACTAAAATCGGCTCAGAAATATTTTATACATAATCAGTCTTTTATACCTCAGGAACCACCTGTGGCACCAGCTCACTGATGATAATAATACTTGTACATTTAGTGGTAGTCTGGAAAAACTGAAGGATGTACATTCCATGGATCATCCATGGTATTTTGGCAGAGTAAACAGCTACTTTTTAATAGGGTAATTTGGTCATGCATGTTGTATGAATTTTTCATGACCTGAAATCTGAAAATGTGTTATACAGTGTATAAATCATTCATGGTCTACAATCTGGAGAGGATTGTATGGCTTTGGTTGATTTCATGTTCCGTTTTTTTACCCTATTAACATGCATTGTTATTTATAAACACTGCCAAAATGTCGTAGATGACGCATAGTGGGTGTTTTGGTTTGGATTCCAAGACAAAATGAACAGTCTCATTAAAGCTAACATCTGCAAAAGAACTCTAAATGCAGATAGTTGATAATGTAAATGTATTAAAAAATGTGATGTAAAATTCACAGGTCAACAATACATACATTACTATAGATGCTGACACAAATTTGTGATTTCTTGCACACCACAAAGATGTAATTGTGTTTTATATTAATTTATAAAATCTGTGATATGTTTATTTGTATGAACTATAATATTTATACAATTTTCAGAGGACACAGAATTAAATTTTATGCAAAATAGATGATAATTTTGTGTGTGTGTGTGTGTGTGTGGGTGTGTGTGTGTGTGTGTGTTACAGAGAGTGAGAGAGTGTGTGTATGTACATGTGTGTGATAGATTATACTTTTAGAAAATGTAAACCATGGTAAACTGTGATAGCATACTTTTGATTTTGAAATATTTTCAAAATGTAAGAAAATAAGTATTTATATAAATGTATATATTAATGCATCATTATATTTTATTATTTTAAAATTATATTTATACATGTAAATATTGTTAATAATTATGTTGTTACATTTGTTATTGCCAGTATATTGTATAAAATACTTGTATATTTTTTGTATATGTGTGATTTAACTTGTACAAAGTAATTAAGTGAAGGAAGACATTATAATTTTTCCATAGTTGTAATTTAATACAAAATATAAAAGAACTAGAGAAAACAAAATTGTGAAACATGTTTTAAATTATTTTTAATCAAACCTTTTTATGTGATATGTTGTTACAAAAATGATTAAAATATCAATTTTACCTGGTAATAATAATTACTGTCAAAATTTATAATAATAAACACAGAAAAATTGTTCAATTACATACATTTAATAATCTACCTCCACCACTGATTATGTTGAGTGTCTATTAATTCAGAAAACCCATAACTCAGTACTTTGCCAAAAATTCTGACCCATAAGAATTATTTTAGCAGAACACTGCCAAATCAGTACCGTTACTGATAAAGGTATTCAGTGTCACAAATTTACTAAAGCATTCTACAAGGTGGCCATAAATTGTATTGTAATACTGCTGGAAAAAAGTTTTGAATTTTATTCTACATGTATTTTTGTAAGTTTTTTAAGAAACTGCTGAAACTGTAGTATCTGTGATATTTTTTTAACAAATGTATTCAATGTTTTAAGTGTAAGATAGTAATGGTGCCTTATTTACATTATAATTAGTGGCAAGATTTTACTTTGTAATTTGAATCACACCACAGGATTTGTGACTCACATGCAGAGTCCTGTAGTATCTATATCCTCTAAATGAGCCTCAGTTTTTGGGTGTCCATGTTTTAGATCAACTTGTAAAATAAACATAACTGGGAGAAAAGACATACAAATCCCAATCCTAATGTAAGAGTTTCATAATTCACTTGCTGAAGATTGGTGGTTTTACTCTGGGCACTCCAGTTTCCTCTACCACCAAAGTTATATACATTTCCATATATATCATTGTACCTGATATCCTTGTCCCGGTATGTAACTATGATCATAGATATCTTAGGTTCTTACTTGTTTTTTTACTCGGCACATTTTGTGCTACATGTTTCCTTCATCAGTTGTTTTGTTTATATAATAAATGTGAAAACTGATTTAATTAAGAGAATATCTGTCACATGAGTTTGTAAGACTTCACTTTATACTAAATGCGAGATGCAATAAATACATTTCATCTGGAGTGAAAAATTAGTCTTTGTTTTTTATATGAAGTTCAAAATTTGTACTATAGACATACAGTTTCAAATTGTAGTTAGCATTTTGTTTAAATTGGTAAAACTTCTTCCAAAGTGGTTTTACAGCCACAGAGTCCCACACTTAGTTCAAATCCCACCAGGGCAGATCCTACTATTGTTCCAGGTAGCTTAGATACCGGTAGTCAATTTATTTTTAATATGAAATTAAATATTGTAAAAATTGTTCTTATTTTTATATTTTTGTTTATAAAATCATATCACCTAACAAATATATATATGGTTTGCAGACTTGCAAGTTAATTACAAAATGGGTATATACCAAAATTTCTGTCTATTTCACATGTTAGAAAAATCTGTGTGGTATATACCCAAATGTACCTCATGTAGATGTAAATCACACCTGGATGACCTGCATATTAATTATATATCATCACACGAGTTATTACCCTTCATGCAATGCTCATAACTTTTCAATTTGCATATACGAGGCACTGATAAAGGGAGTATATGTGCAATGTTTGAAAAAAGACCCAATTTTTCGGTATGTAGCGGAAAACCAGAGGGCTACAGAATATTTATGTTTGAAGATTTAATTGGGCTTTTATATTTAAAATTCAATTATCATAACATTTAATACAAAATATTAAACCTAGAAGCTTAACTGACGAAAAACCGACTATCTAAGTTACCTGGAACAATAGTAGTGTGACAATGTTTGTCAGTTCACTTGCAAAAGGTGGGTGTATTTCTGTTTCCTCTACCATATCAGAACTGACAGACTCAATATATCAGTAAGTGAAAGAATATTGACTGGAGCATAAAACACAAATACTCCATTCCACACCAACTATCAATAATTTGCATTGTTAACCAGCTTGAAACACTTTCACATTGATGTGTTCTAATACAAAGATTATGTTCACTTGCACAAAACTAACACACCAAAAGGTGTTTTAAAATATTAATCATCAAAATTAATAGAGCATGGTTCACATCATCAATAGTTAGGCATCTCTTTTTTTAAAAAGTGAGATGTAAGGGTCCTCAAAAAGTATTTAAACCACATTAGTCATTATATCCGGTCAATAGCAATATTAAGAAAAGCAACAAGTCTTTAGGTTTCTAAAAACAAATACTTTATTGCCATTGGCAAACTTTTAATAATGTTATAATATAGATCTTTAGCCACAGATAATTTTGAACATCACAAGGCATTCTTCGGTACCTACATGTATGTGTGCAAGTTAATCTTGTATATACATGTATACCATATCTGCCATCTAAGCCATTTCAATAACTAAGGAAAAGCTGGCATATCTGTGTAATCTTAAACACAAGCTTGTCAGTGAAATGACTTAATAAGTTATAACCATCTGTGCTGACAAGGCTGAAATAAATGTTGTCACTGCATGTACATGTACATGTACATGGGTATGTACTTAAATGTCAAACAAATCAAATGACATCTGTTAGTGACTTTTATGTTTCCAGCTCTGTTTTGTGCCACTGATATTATTATTGATGAGCAATTCTGACACTTAATGTTCTTTTTTTTACTGACATTTTAGCTCACAAGTTGCCACTTCATCAATGTCAAACCTATCTGTTGCCAATACTAGTATGGATCCACATGTCACATCAGTTATCTACATATATCACAGGTGACATATGGTGTCTATTTGTTGTCACTGGTGCCACATGACATACATGGCATCTCTTTGCTGTGTGCCTATCATTGCTGACATGAACTTTGTTGTCAGTGCTAATGTCATATACTTATTTATTGTCACTAGTATTTTCATACTTGTTTGCAGCCGTTGTTGACATTTCTAGCAGTTTGTTACTCCTGTTTTCTCTCCTTTGTATGATATCTAGTTGTCACTAGTGACACATCATGTCTCTTTGTTGTCTGCCTGTAACAGCTGACATCAAATCTGGTGTCAGTGAAAATGCCATGCTCCTGACAACATTCTTGTTTGCAGCCATTGTTTGAAATTTCAAGCATTTTGTTACTCCTGTTTTCTCTCCTTTGTTACATCTTCTGATTTGGTATTTCCTCTGTGAATTAACATCAACCCAATCAGAATTAGGAAAGATCCAGCCATCCATCTTACTGACAATGCTTCTTTGAAAAGTAAAAATCCAAACAGTGCCTGAAAAATTCCAAAATAAAAAATAATCAAATGTAATACCAGTATATACCTTTATATATTTTAAATCAAATCAAGATGTGGATAAGATAAAGTGTGTTATGATCAAAGGTCAAAGTAAAGGCCAATGGGTTAAAGATTTGGTAGACATGACACTGTCTCATCTAGAGAAACAACTGTATCAGTAAATAATTCCTACCTTCATATGCCAGTAGTGAAGCCTCTTTAGACTGAACATCTTCAGGACAAGATTTTTTTCCAGATTAAGTAGGATTTTGGTGTAATTTACCAAACAATATTATTCATGCATAGTAACACATTTGTTCAGTTTAGACAGGTTCTCAGTTTATTCTAGGTAGTTTTCACAAGGCTGAACTGTAAAACAGATGTAGGAGAAGTACTGGAGTTTTACGTCCCAGTCAAAATTCTTTCACTTGTATCAAGGTGGTCAGTTCATGAATGGTGGAGAAAACCAGAGTGCCCAGAGAAAATCATTAACTATCAGCAGCAAAACTGATGCTAGGGTTTGTCAAGAATAGAATTGGAACCTAGGCAGTTAAAGGCACTGTGATTGAGGATATAGTAAAAAAAAACTAATTTGAACAGAGATTCTACTGAGTAATTTCTTACTGAGGAAATATAGTTGATAGAACTATGAAACATTGTCAAACACAAAATAAAAACTTACAGAACATAAGAAATTAGATGCTGTATTAGTAACTGTAGCTTCTACTGATGATGTACAAAACTGTAAAGACTTGGTAAATAATGTCCACATAACAGCATTACATACAAATATCAGGGCAAAAAACAGTACTCTGATGTACAAGGTGGTCTGAAAGTAAAGAAAGCAATTTGCAGATGAAATGGGATTCCTTTTCAAAAGTGTCCTCC
This sequence comes from Anadara kagoshimensis, assembly GCA_021292105.1. NCBI lineage: Eukaryota > Metazoa > Mollusca > Bivalvia > Arcoida > Arcidae > Anadara > Anadara kagoshimensis. Next base: position 45,819,639 of record CM037875.1, read on the forward strand.
AAGCAAACCCCATCTGGGAAATCCATGTTTTTCCGATCCATATACCTAATAAAAATAGGAATAGCAAATCTACTCCACTCTGAATGTTCCTGTGAATTTTCTAAAAGATCTGTTGAAATAGGTTTTTGAGAAAATTGGCAGACAAAATGGTGTAAACACACATAATAAAACATAAGAAACAACCATGTTATAATTCATGTAAAGGATTGTTCTCAAGTATAATTTAAGAATAAATCAGCTATTGGTCCACTCAACTAGGAAGTTGATTTATTAAACTTTTGCAAAGTTTTTTTTATTTTTTTTTTACTGCTCTCCTGCCTAATGGTTGACAAGGTAATAATGAATCATTTTCAATTTGCAATCAGCATATACATAAGTTATATGTTCCATTTCAATGAAGTTCTGAAACGTATGAAGCACCTAATCTGTATTTTACACATTTACACATTGCTGGAAATATTTCAATAACATAAAAATAATCATCATAAAACAGTGTTTCCTTAAACTTACAATGAACAAAGCTGATAAAAGGTTACGGTAACTACCTGATCACACAAAAGTGGTGATTCTATTAAATTCTGACACTTGGTGTGTATCACATCAGCACTCATAGCTAACTTGGCACAAACGGATCCTGATGCTGCCATTGATCCAGCCATTACTGCTAAACTCAAACCATGACCTCTCTGTAAACTAACCATATCTGAATACTTCAAGTATTTGTGTCTGATTTGACTAACAACCTAAAAATGAAACAAAGATAATGCAATTAACACCAAATAACGTTCTGCACAAACTTTAAGAGGCACTGATCATGTGGTACAGAAGTAAATCCCATTAACACCAAATACCAATCTTTAACCAACAAACCAGAAAGAAATAAAGCTTCAGTAAAACAATTTTTCTAAGAGAAAAGATCAAATTTGGGTCGTTCTGACACCTAAATTTGTGTCAGATCAGTGTTATGTAACAAGTGGGTGACGAATAAAGGGTCGGACTACAGTTCAAACCTTCGAACACCCACACTATCTGACTATAGTTGAGTGTTCTACCACCTACGCCACCAAGATATAGCTACATTACTCCTGCATTTTTTTCAATTTCCTACCGTCCAAGTGGGGAATCTCACAAAAATTCCTTGGCTGGAATTAATTTCACAGAAATTGCCAGGCCAATATTTTGGGATTCATTAAACTGCAACAAATAGAAGGTAAATATGGACTAGCCAATTTATTTCTGTCCCCTACCCTTCATAAGATGTAACAGTCTATTTACAAAGAAGAAATATGTGTCATTTCTATAAATTAAGATGTAACAGTCTATTTACAAAGAAGAAATATGTGTCATTTCTATATATCTTCAAAATCTGAGTTCCAAATGCATGCTGCGTCAAAATTACAATTTTACAAATTCACCTTGCAGAAAGGTTCACATAGATTGAACTTTCATGTATCATGGGCGCAGACATATTGAAGCTCTGCACTGAATATTGATTTTTTATTGACTTTTTAAATAAAATATTAATCAAATTGAATTAACATAACTAAAATTATTTCTAATATAATTGTTTTGACCCTCTGAGTAAAGTAAATAATTTAAATAATGCCAGTACAATAAGCGGAAAATAATTAAATACGCAGCAAGCCGGCTGCGAAAATGGCGGAAATAGTCGTCAGCATGCAGGCTTACTGTAAAATTTTGCTTCATGCTGCCAAGTATCCGCATTGTGCCGTAAACGGAGTTCTCTTAGCGGAGGATTCAAAGCATAAGGACCACAAAACTCTAAGATTTGTTGATTGTATTCCCTTGTTTCATTTAACGTTAGGTTTATCTCCCATGCTGGAAGCTGCCCTGTTGCAGGTGTGTTTCAGAACCATGTGATTATGTGTATCATAAATTAATTTTATATTTATCCCCGTTATAAGACAATTTAACCATTTACATAATATCTAATTGAATTTCTGTGAAATTTTGGACATCCATTGGCCTTCAAAATTTGTTTCATAAAAAATTATAGAATGGTAGTGTAACAGGAGGGAGGGTACACTTGGAAAAAAAGCACTTCTTCACCGAGTTGGCCCGGCTAAAGAAATCTGCCCTTCCCAGGTGTAAAGTGACCATTCTACCACAAGGCTAAAAGATCTGCACTGGTCGTTAATCATGTATTATAACCATTACATATAATAAACAAAACCACAACCAACTTGACCCTGCTACAGTGGGACTAGGAACATTGGGGTGGGGTGTTTACCTATATCCTCATGTTGCCAAAGTTTTTGATACTAATAGTTCCTTGCAATATTTAATAGTCTGTCTTTCATTTGCAAGAAATTGTAAATATTTTAATCTCATCTTAAATTTCCTGTTGCTTCATTTTCAAAAGAGGATTATGCTCTTCTTGGTTCAAAAAGTTTCAAATGACCATCAGGTAAATGGGTCAAAATCCATTTGCAGTTTACATCTGTCTCTACAGTTGAAAAGAAGCAATGTTTGGAAATATATTTCGCTTATTTTAAAAATAGAATTTTTGTAGTTTGTACAGGCCCTGTAGGGATTCCAATAACTTATGAATTTGTTGGGCAATTTATTGCCTTAAAAATAGTTGGCAGTTTCTTTGCACCAAAAAGAATGCAAGACGTTTTAATTCTAAGTTTAACCTCCTGGAATACAAAGTAGCCAACATAACAAGTTAAAATCTGGTTAACAGTTTCTTTAAACATAATCTATATTGTTATCTTGTTGGCATGTTACCGTCATTGATTTTGTATTTTGAATTATCACTAGGACACTATTATTAACAAATTATGCATTTTAATGTTATATCTATTTCTGTATTTCAGATTGAAGCATATTGTAAAAGCATGGGCTACATAATAGCTGGATATTACCAAGCTAATGAACATCTATCAAATGTGGAGTAAGTATCAGTATAAAAAGTTGTAACTGAAACAAGAAAACATTCAAAAGTTTCCCCAAACGAATCCCAACTAGAAAATCCTTGATTTCTCAAACATGTACATGCTCAAAATATGAATATCATATTCCTATTTTGAGCATGCAAATGTTATTTTTATATCCAATGGCACATATACTGCTCCTAAAAATTGAAATAAAGATGTAGTAGGTAGAAATAAGTGAGGTGCCAAATTGTCCAAGCACAAAATCAAAGTTTTTAAGCAAAACTTATTGACTTTATTGCTCTGAATATAGCTTGAGTTATAAAAATTGCATTAAATATCAATGACATTTACAACATTAGTACAAGTGTAACATATAACAGTTGCATTATAAATGTTACATGTTGGTGATTGTGTACTTTTAACAGCTCAACTAGATAATTTCTACTTACATCCTTATGTTTACATATCTTGTCAGAAATTGATTATTAGAAAAAATGTATGTATACATTGGCCTAAATTCTAGAAAAAAAGCACTTGTATAAAGAAAATTGATAAAAATTCTGGCAATCCAAATCTTCAAATGCCAGGGATTTTTTACTTGTAAATTAAAAGTATTTTTTTGTAAATTGTAACTAAATCAAAAAAAAAAAAGTTTTAAATACCATTTAAATATTACAATAATGAGAACTGCATAAAATTGATGACAGAATAAACAAAGTTGTAGGAGTTTGAAATCCACAAATTTTACCTTCTCCAGGTTGTTACAAGTGAAACAACCCATTTTGATAATTACCTACAGTATGTATGACATCATAACAATAACAGATTTAGTATCTAACATCGGCAACAGTAGTAAAATGATGTTTTAGTGACATGTGACATGATGAATGGAAAAGAAAGTTCCGTAATGACACATGTACTACTGTAGTATTTACCGGTATATTTGTCAGACTGTTCTTCATTATATAGGAATGAAAACATGATTTTTATGAAAATTTGGCTAAAGTCATATTAAAGTATGAGGAATAACATACATGTGTGTCAAAACTAAAAATCATTACAGGTACTCTCATTGATTCATCTTCTATAGACATTGTATCATATGTAAAATGTCCCGGCTTGTATTCTAATAAAACATTATTTATTTATTTATTTCAGTCTGAATAATATAGCAAAAATTATAGGAAAAAAGATACATGATAATTTTCCAGAAGCTTGTATATTTATGGTAAGTTGATAAAGTGTGTTAAAAGCCTAAAGTATCAACAGGCTAGTGCCTTTCTTTTGTTGAAAATGGTTGATAGTCTCCCCTTAACAGTATAGGACATGGTTAACGCCAACATTTAACAGAAGCTAGGATTTATTTTATAAGATAGTGATATTTACACTACAGTCTGTCAGATTTTTGTCAGTTACTAGATTTGTTTCATTCATAAGTGATTTAACTACATGTATAACAAATATGAATATTCTGCATGTGTCCTACCTTTGTGACTTTGAGAACATACTGATAGAGTGTTTACAGTATCCAATAATCTAGAAAATGAATAAAAATTAAAAACAGGGAATTTCAAACTTGAAACAAGAAGGGAATCCCTAGAGTATGTTTGACAAAATATTACAACCTCAGCAGATAGACATATTTTTTTACTTGTGTATGCTTTTAAGATGTAACTAACTTTCATTGCCTTTAATACTGAATAATTGAACAGGGAAGATCCAATGTGGGCAATTATATTTATTTAATTTTGGTTAAATTAATAGCATTATTGTTACAGATTTGTATTAAAACAGTTAAAATGAGAAACAAGTCAAAGATGTACCACATGGGTTTTAAAAAATTAGTTGAAACCCATATTTTTGTAATAGATGCTTGTGTTGAAGGAACATGACAAAAAAAAGGAGAAAAACTTTAGTGACACTTGCTCACCTGTTGCTGTCTTTATACGCTCAGGTACCTTCTATGGTACCATCTGAAATACAGTGCAAAGCCGCAATACAACATTGTTTTCTTATATCACAGGATCAATATCCATATTCAAATTTTGACTGCATGCATTTTGTTTATACATGTAAGTGTTTTACCTTATATGTAATAACTGTTTAATTCTACCACAGGTTGATAACCAGAGAGTGTCAGCAGAATCAGTATCAGAAGTATATAGAATTTACACTTTTAAAGATACATCATGGAAAGAATTAGATAAAAGGTATTATTGATAGAATGTTGTAAATACTAGGTGTATCACGATATTCTCATAGCATACCACAATTTATTGCCTTTAAAAATCTTTTGTCATTTTCTATATTTTGTTATGAATTTCAGTTTCAATTTGATCAATTTGTACTGTTTGAGGAACAACCAGTTGTATACAAAGAAAAGTTTAAAGATTGATATATCTACAAACCCAAAACCAGTTTGTACCAAATTAAAATATTTCATAACTTTGATTGAAATTTTTAATAATTAAGCTTTATTTATTTGAGAATAAAAAACATACTTTAAGTGATAAAATTAGGTTGAAAAGTGGCCAAAGTTGTATTTAATTGAAACCTTGATTGCTACCATTTGTTCAGTCAGATGTTGGAGTTTAGTGATCAATTGAGGAAGTAAATAAAATAAAAAAAATCGGGACTTCCAAATAATGTGGCAAAAAGCAAGGTGGGGGAATTATTGCAGGACTTTATAACAAGTTTTAACTGTATTTTTTCTCTTTATTATAGACAAACTGTTACAGAAGAAACATTAGAAGCCGCCAGATCATTGTTAACTTCGGGAGATTACCGACATATTATAGACTTTGATAATCATTTTGATGATTTAGCACAGGACTGGCGAAATCTATCATTAAATGATGTTATAAATAGATGTACATAACACTTAGATATTGTTTATTAAATTATTGTTATTTAACCAAGTGCGCAAGATAGTCAAATGATTTGCAACAGGCAAGTCATGTTGCTCTGGATTCTGTGGCATTATTCTCCACATGGTGCTCAGGAACAATCATTTTTCAGTGTTCACGTATCAGTGATAAACATGATATAATGTACACAGTACTGGTATACTGAAATATAATATGGAAAACACAGTACTGGAATACTGTGTGTCTCTCTGTGTGTGGCATTATTACATTCACCTATTGTTGTGTGATTAGAAATTGGTCTATACGATTCAGGAGGTCGTTTCTATGCCTACAGGCGAAATGAAGAAATTAATTATGTTATGTACTTTGTTTCATATGAAGTTAGTAATTTTTCATTTTATATATAGATCATGTAACACGTAGACCTGTGTATTGGGTCTGACTAAATCGTAAATCTTGCATTTTGATTCGATATTTATAAGTATACTCCTCTTATAATGTATTAACACATGAAACAATATTTCACAGTGTGATGAATTTTGCAGCTTGATCTTTTACCCAGAAAAACGTGAAAGTTGCTTTCATAAAGCAGGTTGACCTGGGACCTTACATCCTGGTTGACCTTGGAGGCTTGAACCTTTTGCGCAGGTTGACATTGGAGGCTTGGACCTTGCATGCAGGTTGACATTGGAGGCTTGGACCTTGCATGGAGGTTGACATTGGAGGCTTGGACTATGCACACAGGTTCATATGAAATGTAATGAAATGTAGTCATATGTTTTTTTGTATGAAATTTAAAAGTGAGTAATCATGTAACATGCACATCCAAGATTTTTTAGGGGATTTTTTTTATGTTTAGATATTATAATCAGTAGCACATTTCTTAATGATTTGACCCTTACTTTCTATGTACTTTATTTTGCTTTTATATGCAAAATTTGTATAATAATATTTTTTTCCTGAAGATTTCCTTCTCTGGTACATTTATACCTATTCATTCATCAATACACATCTCTGTTGTACCTCAAACTATCCTTTGACAGATTTTTTCTTTCTTTTGAATACTAAATGTTGTGGTCGAAATAATAGTCACAGAAAATTTTGAAATTATCAAAACAAAGATTGGTGGAAAATTTTGAGTTATTTTGAACTCTGCAAAATCTACCCTGTCATAGTCTATTTGAATATGTTTATGTCCAAGAGTATGAGTATCTCTACATGTATACACAGATTTATTGTTTATCATATATAGTTTCTCAAGCTGGAGTATCCATTATGAGTATCTATGTAGGATAGGGAAATCTTACCCAAGGGATTGAATATTTAATTCAGAGACGAGGCATGTGAGATTTCCCTATCCTACATTGATAAACTCAAAATGGATCATTTTTCTTCTATTTCAATGTCAAATTTTGGATACAAATGTGGTTTGCATAGACAAAAATCTAGCTTTGCTATTCAGTGTTATATATCAAATAAATACATGTATGACCATCCGAAATAATGTATCTAATTTTGGTTTATACAAAATGTATAAACTAGAAAACAAAGTTTATTATTCTAAAATCCCAGCAATAAGATTTGAAAAGCATTGAAAATTTCTGAATTTTGGGATCTTGAATGTCATTTTCCCGTAAAATAATGTCATGTTCCTTACAGGGTGATGTTATGTGATTGTCTTTGATTATAATGTCGCTAAAGGTCTTGTGTGATGCGCTTATCTCACATGAGCAGGTATAGAAGACTATATTATGTCAGATGTTTGAATCCCTAGTAGTTAATATTTTTATTAGATTAAGTGTGTATTTAGAGTTCATTGGTGTGTAATAGAGTTCATTTGTAAAATTATTACCTCCAGCCATTATCATTTTAAATGTAATACTTACAAAGTATGGACATCAATCACTGCCCACAAATAAAATTGGTCTGAGGTAGTAGTAGATATGAGTATTATAAAATCTAATCATTGTTCTGTGTCGGATCAACTGTGACTGTGATAAAAATGATTTTTGGCTGTTTGTCCTGGTTAAATGTTTTCTAGAATTTATGTTTGAGTGGCATTGTAATATAATTTTGTTACAGCATGTATCTTCTCAAAATGCTGCCCACTGTGTACTTAAATATTGAGGTGGGTGGGTTACACGAAGCAGGTAAAATGAACAATTCACAAACAAGGTGCTTTATTCATTGTAGAGTCGAGTTGATTAATGGTGTTTTACACCCCAGTGAAGATTCTTTCACTTATTCAAAGCAGTCATTCTAGAATAATGAATTAATCCAGATTATGGTACACATGTACCTAGATAGGGAGAGCTGCTGTAATCAATAACTGCATGCTTTTGGACCACTCAACTGCTATGACCCAAGATAAAATCTAGACTTGGAATAAATTTTCCTGAAAAAACATAAAAATATGACTGTACCCACCATAATGCATAAACACAATATCCCATCGTTTATTTAAATTTGTGATTTTAAAACATTGGATTTATAATTATGTATAGTTAACCTGTATCAAGCACAAAGGAGCAAATGTCATTCACACAGAAATCTATCGCCATTGTCCAATTCAATGTATTCAAGTTTTTGCCAACAATTTTTTTAATGGCAAAAACTGTTATAAGTTTGACCAATTTGATGGATTAGAAGTTCAAATGATCGATTAAAACTGATTTTAAACGGATCTTGTTCGGAAATATGTTTTTGTAAGATGTAAAAACAACAGATGAAGCTTAACTATTTTGAGTAAGAGTCCCAGCTCACCTCAGAAAAGAAGTTGTAATAGTAATAAATAGCACAAATGTGTAAAATTTAGGGTCCCAGACTTATTTTTAGGAGACATAGGGTACTGGGTCCCTACAAATCTTAATCCCTGAATTACAGTCTCTGTGAAAAAGTTAGAGGTTTTACAGACAGTACTAAACTAGGATCTTTTTTATCAAGATGGTTACATTTACATTTTCATCCGGAGTTGTTTGGTGTACAACATGATATTGCACATGATGATGTTATTAGAAATGTGTTGTTTTTTATGTGTTCAACTTTTTATTATTTAACTTATAACTTAAATCTCTTTAGTCATTCCAAGTGGTTTGTAAACCTTTCTACTCCTGAAAACCTATAATGGTGTGATCCATTCTACTGATCCTGAACCATACAACAGATTTGTGAGTGTCGGGATAAAGATGAACAAACAACATTCACAAACATTTTTCTAAACTATATTTCTTCTTTGATTCCTAGTTCTCTATAATTATAAATATAATCAGAAATCATTAACACAAACTTGAATTTGTTATGTATCTTATTGTAATTTATGTATAATACTATGTTTAATATATTAATGTTGGATACATAATAAATGAATGGTGCAATTATCATCATGGTGCTTGTTTTTTGTCTCTATGGCAACTGCAATATATAGATCCTTCTTGACAGAGTTGACCAGGGCTGTCAATTTGCTTTTGGTGCCAAAAATGGACTCCACTCCAACATGTCCAAGGTTTCAAGACCTATATTTTCCCCCGAAATAATTTTGTGAATTCTTCCATTTTCATTTTTACTACATCATACATGTTAGACGTTCCACAAAGTTGCACGAAACAATTCTAATTTTCAAAATTCCAAGGACCCCGTAACCAGTAACAAGAAGTTAAGTGAAACCCTTAGATTTTGAGACAATGGGATTTGTTAAATGAACAAATATTTTTTCCCTTTTCTGATTGACTGAGAACGTGTTGGGCAAGCCTGGTTGATATGTTCACCGCACAATAACGCGCGCCAGTAACATTCACTGCACAAACACACATACGACGTTATGCGACGTAAAGTTGAAAAGTAGCAAAGAGCACCTCGAATGAAGAAACTTTATGTTGTAATATTTTAACAACACAGCTATTGTCCAGTGTACAGGATGGGGAACGTTGCATTCGATCTACCCGATTGCTAACAAACGTCATGTGGTTTTATTGAAATATCCTAATACAGCTTTACTACCCATGTAGAATAGAAGTCAACATTTCATCAACGTGTGCCATAATGATTTCCATCACTTCAGTCTTTGAACGGTGTCCTTTGATAAACTTTGCTCTGCTACTTACGGTGCGACTGCTTTAGCAACTTTATTTGTTGCACCATTTCCTACATGTTAGTATTCGCCGATAATACACAAGTTTCTCATCATATAGACGAAATAAATACCCGTTTTACCAATGTATTAATGCAATGACCCATAATAAACATTTAAACTAAAGGTCAAACGGACAGATCAATGTTGTTTGCCTATAATTTCATAATCTCTATAATTTTTATAGAGAATTAAAATAAAGAATAGAATACAATAGAAGCGGTTGCATGTGCATCTATTTATGGAATATTTGGGGTTTTCCCGTGTACAATATGTTGTCAGTGCTTGATTGGTCAGAACATTGCCACAACATATGCCTCTATCAATTTAAAGTTACTTAATTCCCTGGTATTAATCAGTTTTTAGTGGTTAGAATTTTGTCACATACCCCAATAATGTACAAGTTATGCATGTTATTTTTACTGTATTCCGGCATTGTTTTATCAACTGTATCGGGATTAAAAACAAAAATCAAACAAAGAGGATTCAAAAATGGTAAAATCTCTCTCTCTCTCTCTCTCTCTCTCTCTCTCTCTCTCTCTCACACACACACACACACACTGGTTAAATGACGATGGGGTTAACCGTTTGCTTTGAGACTACAATGCTGGCGACACTGATAAGTTTCGTGTTTCGTCATGATCAATGATTTATAAGTCCAGTCTTGACACTCCTCTTAAGGATATCTACTGCCGAGAAACCCAAATTTTCTTGCATTTAACATTTTTCTTTACCTAATCTTTGGACGGATATGACTATAAAACCATGGTTTATGAAGAACAGAACTACTTTTTCCGCTAAGATTATGCAACCATACCCTTGTTTTGACAATCTTCCCGTTTTCGTCCCAATTTTGGGACTTTTTCTTTAAAAAAGTTAGTTCCTAAATTAAACTTTTTTTCTATACTTTCTTATGAGACAGATTTTATGAGCCTGAATAAATACAGAGCAAAAATACTATAATATCAATGTTAAAATAAGAAAGTTTTCAAATCAGTGCTGGAGAAATTTTGTTGAACTATATTATTCGAACAAAGAGGATTTACATAATACTTTTTCTAGATAAATGGTTGAAAATGCATACCAAAGAATTTTGAAAAGTTGAAATAGATATGGGATGTTAATTTTGTAAAAGTCAGTTTTTGTAGACCTATTCAATTTTCTCCATTCTTTGGCTAACGTCATTTGTCTTATTCGGTTATAGAACTTGCAAAATTACACTACTTAAAAATTACATGTTAAGAAATTATTTTTAAACGAGATTTCAACAGTTCAATGAGACTGTATTAGAAGCATTTCAGATAAAAACCACTAAAGCCCTAAACTGACATATTTAAAAATTTCTTTTTAAACAAATATTTTTTCGTTTAAACAAAATTTTATTTCGATTTCGTTGAATTGAACTAATTCTTAATACCATTATTTGATTTTTCCGTCATAATTAGTTATTTTGTTTAAATAACATTAATATTTTTTACAACGAATGGTTATTTTGAACTCTAGAAAAAAAGATTATTTTTTGAGCAAAATATTTACAATGTATTTCGTATTTCCTGAAATAATATTTCATTGAAACGATAGAAATATTTCTTTTAAAAATACAAGCTGCGGAAGTACATGGTCTTCCTCTTCTTTTCTAATGTTGGTAATCTCATCATTATGACGTCACAATGGTAACTACGTAACTCTGACATCGATACCATTATGACGTGTTGATTAACAACAAAGTTTTAATGACAAACATTGGGAGTATTATGGAAAATGTGAAATTTTTCAGGAATGAGCACGGGATTATCCGAAGAAGATCTCGATAAGGCACAGAAAATATGGCATTACTTAAACCTGAATCAAGAACTTATCAAGGTAATTGCTAATCATTATAAAACAAGAAAAAAGAGACCAGGGCATTCAAAACTCGCACAATGAGGTTCATCGTCATACCAAGTCACACCTTTTAATGGCTTTTATACTGAATATTTATGTCCAGTGGGTATGGTATCTGCATTTTCCTGTAAAAGCGACTAATTCACAGAATTTGCGACGTTTACCAACCTTTTCCAAAACGTTCCGCACAAACGTTAGGGATATTGATCATGCGGTACGACAGCGAACCCCGATGTAATATTGAACGCTATTGAACTTCTTTGGAAGAACTGGTGATAGTTGAGTTGAAACTGATATGTTCAGGAAAAGGAACCAAAGGACGCCAAACGCTACTGGATACAATGTACGAGTCGCAAGTATGGATGCAACATTTTATAGAGGTTCTCCATAAATTTAGGATATCTCACTGACGCTGACCCCGACGCAGATACTGAGAATACCACAACAGATACTTTGAAAATCTTGTAGGTGGACTATAAAAACCAAATCAATATCTTACAAGTGAATTGTGCTTTTTGTGGTTTCTATGGATGGAGAGTGATTGGTATCATTTCAGGTTTATTGTTTGAAAGATGGCTTCATGTTACAATAATAAAATGACGTCAGCAGTCAATGTAATCAAAGTGATACTGCAGTGTTCACTGTTACAATATTTCTTTCGGACTTCTGGGTTTGAACCAAGCTCCGAATAGCGGCCAACATTCTTGTCTCTTTTATGACCGCTGCAGACAGTCCTTCGGAACATTTCAGAAGTTTACATTGCGGCATACGAAGCTAGGAGGTGGGCGCTCTTACGGATCGCCGGCCACGCCCACAATGTTCCGACAAAGTTAAGGGTCGACTTGGAATGATTTACACTTATAAAACTCGACCCGAATTGTTTTGTTTAACGTCGTCACTGACACTAGTATGTCGTCATTAGTTGCCGTGACGCCGCTTTGGTCAATTACAATTCAATATCGCATGCAAGTTGTTAATTTTTTTCATGTTTTTTCTTTACATGTAGAGTGATATCATCATTGTGTTTGGAAATTTGGACCCAAGAACAGCAGAATATGCTTCAAAGTTATTCATAGATGGGTGGGCTAAATGGTTGATGTTTTCTGGGAAGGAAGGCTCCCATACAAAAGGTTTGTACTAATATTATATTATATTTAACCATTGAACTGTCTAGAAATGGAAGTTTTAGCACTATAAACGCCATTTCTAGACAGTTCAATGGTTATATTTACATTTCTCATTTTTTTAAATCTTATTTTTGTTTATGAATCCTGAAATAAATTTAAAACACTGTCGTGTACGACATGCAATTTCAATTCCTGGAATAGCCTATCAATGACATCACGGGCATAGGTGTCAGCAAAGAAATGAGTGACGTCACATTAGCAAATGTAATTATAGTCCTATAACTTCATTTGGTCTAAAACAGAGTTTAATACAATCAAACACCATAAATGTAAATATTATTATATAAATACATTTTAATAATAGCTAGGTAGCTAAACAGGTGTTGCTTACCCTTTCGGAGCACCCGGCTTAACTTCCCTGATGGAAGTTCATTTGTTTGCAAGCTTCAAAAATTTTACTTTGTTTTGGGATTGTGATTTTGACGTGGTTGGTATGTTTGTTTTGGATATAGTCATAATTCAATCAATGGTATTAATATTAATAAACTTTATGCAACTACCTAAGATTCTAAACATTGACTGATAAAGGTTTCACCCGCAAGCCTATGTTTTTCACTAATACAAATCGAGAGGAATTACCAGATCAAGTAAAAATGGGGCCATCTATCCTATATCCAGAGTAATCTATCTATACACTATTAGAACTGCTAATCGCTTACAAATTTTGATTCCGTGTTCATGTTTTGATTTCATAACGGTTGTTAAAAGCAAGACAATATACGTAAGATTTAATTTAAGCTTTAGATTCGATGTCTGGTTCAGCAGCGAAAGCTTCAGACCTACATACAAAGATCCCCTACCCTAGCATCTGATAATATATATTGTTGACGCGTTTTAAAGCCAAAAATGTAATAATAATAATATATGTGCCTTATACCACATTTTGAATTCAATCATAAAATACATTCAACAAGTGACATATGATCGAATTCCAAAAGTGGTATTTGATACATATCATCATCATCATCATCATCATCATCATGATGCTGAAACAAATGCAATATATTTTAGTATTAATACATTCTGTTGTTCTCTTCAGATAAATGGCCTAAACCGGAAGCTGAGGTTTTCCAAGATGTTGCGGTGTCTAAATATGGTATCCCGAAAAATAAAATTATCCTCGAAACAGAAGCAACTAATACTGGTGAAAATGTGAAATTTTCATATGAAGTTCTAAAATCTTTAAATCTACTCAGAGATATTAAGAAGTTAATTCTTGTGCAAATGCCTCACATGGAAAGAAGAGTTTTTGCCACTTTCATGAAACAATGGCCCGAAAGCACCGATAATCTTTCTGTGGTAGTGACGTCACCGGAAATAGAAATGACAGACTACCCGGATGCTGACGTTGGAACGATGCGTGATATTATCACACAAACTCTCGGATCCTTATATAGAATTAAATTCTACCCTAAAAAGGGATACCAAATAGAACAAGACATTCCAGAAGAAATATGGAATTGTTATTTGGCACTTAAAGAAAAATTTTAAGAACAACATTTAAAAACTAGATTTTGTTCAATACTATCGAATTACCCGACGTTTTTGCAATTTATTTAAATTCTAATCAAATATACAAAAAATTAATTTAATCATAAAATAAATAATCTGTTGGAATAAATTTCTACTATTCACCTCATGGGAAAGTAAAAAAGAATCATTTGGTACATGAATCCATTTTTCCATGAACTCTTATCCATTCACCTCTGTTACTATGCTAATGTATATTTGATATAAAATAAATGATGATGATATCTTTTTTTTCTTTCTTTTTTTTATCAGCTTGTTCAAATAAGTTAATTTCGCCCACATAATATACGCAGAATGATGCGATGTGTAATGGTGTTGAGTAACGTGTATTTTATAAAAGAAAAAACATGTTTCATAAGTTTGATTAATAAAAAAAATAATGAGGTTGTTTCAATATTAAAAGCATGATTTAATGTAGTTTAATGTGGAAGATGAGATATAAGGGAAACTATTTTAGAGCCATGAAATTGATCAATTTCTTTGAACTTTTAACGGTACCCTTTATCGTTGGCGAATTCTTGTCTCACACAGCATGTTTCGATTCTTCTTAAATAGTTTCTGTCTTGCCAGACTCCACTTTCACAATCATTCCTCAACTAAGTTTTTCCTTAACTTCAATTTCGCAAATCTTGGCAATCTCTGTTTTAACTATGGAACTACAATCTCCGCTGGAACTACATTTTTGACGAAACTAAATGCATTTGCTTGAAGCGATCTTCAAAATTATACATTGAATTCCCAAATATCTCAACAATTCGCAAAAATTATCAGGATTTCAAATTTGCCAGATTTAGAAAATCCTTAGTAAGGAATGATTGTGAAACAAGCTTGGCAGTTTTATATCGTGGTGTTCAGAAAACATTTAAGACTTGTAAACTACTTTTTATCCTTCTTTATTCTTCTGAAACGGCATTGCTGTGTTACAACGCGTTTGGTAACAAAAACGGATTTGGTAACAAACTTGAAAACTTACAGGATAAATGGTACCACAATGGGGTCGTCTTGTCACTTGTGGTGGAGGTGATTTTAAAGCATATCATGACTAAATTAATCTAAAAACAAATAATTGTTGTGACACGTTCTGTTAAGCTCAATTTTCAAAATAGTTTCCCTCTCATTAATTTAAAAATGTAGTTGTAGAATGCAAGATGATTTTAGCGATAAGAATATATCACTCGTCAATATCAATCCTTGCCAAACGGTTGTAAATATTGCATTCGAGTAGATGGTCTCTGTCGTTATACGTACAGGTCGGTCGAAAGTTTAACACTATTTTAGCGAAAAAAATACTAGCTCGGCAGGTAAGAACCAGCCCCTGGTTCCAAATATCTCGATTGTTGTATTCTATCTCTTTCGGCAGATTTTCGGTCACAGGTTGCCCATATCTTGGCCGTGCTTTAACTCCTTTTCGTCAGCTCAGTGTTAAACTTTCGATTGGTCGGTAGTACTGTAATTCTATTTGTGTATTACAAGGGTATGCATGAAAAGGACAGTGCCACATCCCCAAATAACGGATGTTGTTGTTTTTTAATTATTATCATTATTATTATTAGAAAGCCCTTATATTGAAATTGATGTGATGTTTTTGCAACAATCTGAATATTATCCTTGTAAATTTTAATACATGTGACACACTTTTGAGTATTATGCATTTTTGGACTACGTAACGTGCATGCACGTTAAGATAACATCTAATTACTTTTTAATGGTGTTTTTTGCCTAATGAAGATAATCTGAATTTTATTTTTATTAGAGGTATTTGATGACCTCATTATCTGATAAAAATACAGGTGCAACAGACTGTCATAAAGATGTAGGTTACATCATTTGGTATATATACCTGTGTGCTGAGTTTTTGTCATCTAGACACAGACAGTATTGACTTACCATGTCTTTGAAGATTTATTTAATGCTGGTGGCGGTAAGTAATTTTTTTCAAAAACTTAATTAGAATTTGTAGATTTTATGTCATAGATTATTACATTATGCCAAAGTATTTACCTCAGAGATTTTTATATTCATGATGATACCATAGTTTTTAAAGTCATTATAGCTGAAATTAAATGAATAAAAATATTTAACTTAAGGAAGATTGATATGGTTTGCGTGTCATATGTTCAAAATTGTATTCTATAAAACAATAATGCATATATGTTGCATAATTGTGGAACATCCTGTTGATACAGTAATACCTGTTGAAAGTTAAAAACTCGGTTAACAGATTGCAGCCGAATCAGCAGCTCATCTCGACCGGCCATTCGATAGTCGCTCAGTATATATCAGCAGCTCATCTCGACCGGCCATTGGAGAGTCGCTCAGTATATATCGGCAGCTCATCTAGACCGGCCATTCGAGAGTCGCTCAGTATATATCAGCGGCTCATCTAGACCGGCCATTCGAGAGTCGCTCAGTATATATCAGCAGCTCATCTCGACCGGCCATTCGATAGTCGCTCAGTATATATCAGCAGCTCATCTCGACCGGCCATTGGAGAGTCGCTCAGTATATATCAGCAGCTTATCTCGACCGGCCATTCGATAGTCGCTCAGTATATATCAGCAGCTCATCTCGACCGGCCATTGGAGAGTCGCTCAGTATATATCAGCAGCTTATCTCGACCGGCCATTCGATAGTCGCTCAGTATATATCAGCAGCTCATCTCGACCGGCCATTGGAGAGTCGCTCAGTATATATCAGCAGCTTATCTCGACCGGCCATTCGATAGTCGCTCAGTATATATCAGCAGCTCATCTCGACCGGCCATTTGAGAGTCGCTCAGTATATATCAGCAGCTCATCTCGACCGGCCATTGGAGAGTCGCTCAGTATATATCGGCAGCTCATCTAGACCGGCCATTCGATAGTCGCTCAGTATATATCAGCAGCTCATCTCGACCGGCCATTGGAGAGTCGCTCAGTATATATCAGCAGCTCATCTTGACCGGCCATTCGATAGTCGCTCAGTATATATCAGCAGCTCATCTCGACCGGCCATTCGATAGTCGCTCAGTATATATCGGCAGCTCATCTAGACCGGCCATTCGATAGTCGCTCAGTATATATCGGCAGCTCATCTAGACCGGCCATTCGATAGTCGCTCAGTATATATCAGCAGCTCATCTTGACCGGCCATTCGATAGTCGCTCAGTATATATCAGCAGCTCATCTAGACCGGCCATTCGATAGTCGCTCAGTATATATCAGCAGCTCATCTCGACCGGCCATTCGATAGTCGCTCAGTATATATCAGCAGCTCATCTAGACCGGCCATTCGATAGTCGCTCAGTATATATCAGCAGCTCATCTAGACCGGCCATTCGATAGTCGCTCAGTATATATCGGCAGCTCATCTAGACCGGCCATTCGATAGTCGCTCAGTATATATCAGCAGCTCATCTAGACCGGCCATTCGCTCAGTATATATCCGCAGCTCATCTCGACCGGCCATTTGAGAGTCGCTCAGTATATATCAGCAGCTCATCTAGACCGGCCATTCGATAGTCGCTCAGTATATATCAGCAGCTCATCTTGACCGGCCATTCGATAGTCACTCAGTATATATCAGCAGCTCATCTAGACCGGCCATTCGATAGTCGCTCAGTATATATCAGCAGCTCATCTCGACCGGCCATTCGATAGTCGCTCAGTATATATCAGCAGCTCATCTAGACCGGCCATTCGATAGTCGCTCAGTATATATCAGCAGCTCATCTCGACCGGCCATTTGAGAGTCGCTCAGTATATATCAGCAGCTCATCTCGACCGGCCATTCGATAGTCGCTCAGTATATATCAGCAGCTCATCTCGACCGGCCATTCGATAGTCGCTCAGTATATATCAGCAGCTCATCTCGACCGGCCATTCGAGAGTCGCTCAGTATATATCAGCAGCTCATCTAGACCGGCCATTCGATAGTCGCTCAGTATATATCGGCAGCTCATCTAGACCGGCCATTCGATAGTCGCTCAGTATATATCAGCAGCTCATCTAGACCGGCCATTCGAGAGTCGCTCAGTATATATCAGCAGCTCATCTAGACCGGCCATTCGAGAGTCGCTCAGTATATATCAGCGGCTCATCTAGACCGGCCATTCGATAGTCGCTCAGTATATATCAGCAGCTCATCTCGACCGGCCATTCGAGAGTCGCTCAGTATATATCAGCAGCTCATCTCGACCGGCCATTCGATAGTCGCTCAGTATATATCAGCAGCTCATCTAGACCGGCCATTCGATAGTCGCTCAGTATATATCAGCAGCTCATCTCGACCGGCCATTCGAGAGTCGCTCAGTATACATCAGCAGCTCATCTAGACCGGCCATTCGAGAGTCGCTCAGTATATATCAGCGGCTCATCTAGACCGGCCATTCGAGAGTCGCTCAGTATATATCAGCAGCTCATCTAGACCGGCCATTCGAGAGTCGCTCAGTATATATCAGCAGCTCATCTAGACCGGCCATTCGATAGTCGCTCAGTATATATCAGCAGCTCATCTAGACCGGCCATTCGAGAGTCGCTCAGTATATATATCAGCAGCTCATCTAGACCGGCCATTCGATAGTCGCTCAGTATATATCGGCAGCTCATCTCGACCGGCCATTCGAGAGTCGCTCAGTATATATCAGCAGCTTTTCGGACACTAACGATCTATATCAAGGACACTTGACATCTTTTCGCTAGCTTGGTGTTAAAGTTTCGAAAGATCTGTACTTTATATATTTAACGCTTATAAATGAAATACATGGCATTTAAAATCCACACTAGATGTTAAACTCGTACATGGAATTATAATTGCAGCATCATTTTGTTTGTTTGCAGGTGGCTCTTGTTTCATCAGCTTCTGTGAAGAAAGGTAAGCATTTAATCTGGTTGCTTTCAAAATATCAAAGAGTACATGTATATATTTTAATAAATCTAAAGTAGAAGATACATTTTTTAATTTTCGTTGTGAAATGTTGAAAGTAAAGGACTTATTTACTACATAATTTTTGTATATAGTGAACTGTTTGGATTAGAATGTCCATCAATGGTTCAAGATTATTCGATATGTTTATCAGTCTCGCCACTGGAAATATAAATGTCTGGTTTCGGGCTCAGATAAAGCTTATTAAGTACATGACCTTTATCAATGATACCATTAACCCAATCTTATCCGGCATGTAACAACAGTAAATTTTTCGTGTATACGTTGCGGGTGTAGCTAGCTAAACTAGAGGTGCTTACCCTTCCGGAGCACCCGGTCTCACTTCCCTGGTGGAAGTTCACGTGTCAGTTACAAAGTTTTTACTTTGCTCCTGGATTGTGCTTCGGACATGGATTTGTATGTCTGTTTTTTTATCATGACTAACAGAATAAAACCAAGGATTGAAAGGCGAATTAATTTCAGTTATCTAGTAGCTTTATTAGTCGATGGCTTATATTGCAATTTTTTTATCTTTTCATTTTTTAGATGACACCATGAAAGAAAGGTTACATTTCCTTCTCTATTCTCTATCAACAAAACGCAATATTAACTTTACTGCTTATCGCTATTAGATTCACGGGGATGAAATTGTGGGCAAGAGATACCCAAATATCTTTCAAGTTAAGATCACAAGGTTCTGATATTCTGTAAAATTAATCTTAGTTAAATAGGGCACAACTCCATAAAATATTCGAGCAGCATCACCGTTTTATAATATGCACACCTTCAGTTCATAGCAAACATACATACCAAATTCCAATAAAAACTGTGAAACTAGTTGGGATTACAAACTAACAGACAACTACTGTCAGAGCCGGTCTGTTTGTGACGGTGAATTACGCCCTTTTCCCGTAGAAGATCAAATAATTCTAAACAGAAATAATAATAATCACTTACGTGTACCCAGTCGTAACAGGACATCTATATGCGCATCCGTGATTAGACTAGAATATGTCTGCACAGAGCAAAACGTTGGCACTATGTATGAGGATTTAACATGTTGAAAAACCAATCAAATGGCGGACCCTGTTGCGCATATGACGTAAAACGTCACCAATGACATCTCTACCTGTGTAAAGATCGCCATTTCGCCATGTAAAATCCCCATAGCGCCAACATTTTTCTTTCTATAGAAATACGTTATGACAATTACGAATGCGCATACAAATTTTCAGTTACGACTAGGCACAAATAAGTGAATGATATCAATTTTAGCTCATCTGAGCAAATACTGAAATGTTTAATTATCTAAAAAAAACTATAAACTTTTTGTATAGGCATGTATCTTAGAGTATTGGCCTAATGCACATTTTAATTTATAGATGTTTTAGCTGTTTATAAATAATATATTTTAGCTAGACTTTAGATATGTTATATATAGCATACTTATATAATAATTATTATAATTAATTTGCAAAAATACTCGCATATTATTGGCCCTTACTGCTGAAAATTTTTATATTCTCTTTTATAAATGCCATTGCCATTGAACCTCTGCATAAGATATGTACTCAGCCTCAGGTGAGCGTTAAGGCCCATGGGCCTCTTGTTATTTATTAGATTTATTTGATTTTCTATTGAAAAAAGGCGAAATTCACTGTCACAAACAGACCAGCTCTGACAGTAGACGAAAGTACAACGTGACAACATTATACGCTTCGCTTTCTCAAAAAGCTGGCGGATACAACTTCCTAAACATTTCTTTAGCAAACATTTTCAATGCATTTTAAATGGTTATAAAATAAAAGTCTTTGTCTGTTGCCATTTCGGTATTTAGAACATAAAGAAATCCATAATCGTATAGAAAATATTTCTGGCTTGAACATTAATCGTGTCATTGAATAATTGTTGGGGCGAATTTGGAGAAAGATTTGTAACCTTCCAATCAACTCGATTCCTAATGTAAACTATAAAGGGAAAGAACAACACGAACAACGATGGGCACAGTAACAGCGGAACAGATGAAAACTATTATGTTGAAAGCTCACAATGACTTACGAAAATCAGAAGCAATAAAGGAAAAAGCTACAGATATGTTCCAAATGGTACTCTCTCTCTCTCTCTCTCTCTCTCTCTCTCTCTCTCTCTCTCTCTCTCTCTCTCTCTCTGCAACTGCTAATACGTACAGCTATTTTCCCAAAATGCATTTTTAATACTACTGTCTGGGGACCGTTCACATGACATTTACGCTTTAGTATGCGTGTTTTGTCGAATGAAATTCGTCTGCGTACCACTTGATATTTCATGGGTTTTGTGCAGAACAATTATTAATAACACTGGGTATTAAATCGCATAAGTGCACTTTTCATCTAAAACGAGGTTTATCTGTTATTTTGTGACGTCAATGTTTTTCAAAACGTTCTGCACCAACGTTAATGGTTACGCTTGCGACTACCATCGCGTTAACAAAACAAACGTTTGATAAGCTAATCTTCACTTACTTTATTTATGATTAGCTCTGTACATTATACAAGTGACTACCGATATAAGATACTAGAGTGTAATGACAGGGCCTGTCAGAGTTACAACAAAACGACATAAGCACTTCACATTCCACGCTGTCCAATAATCACAATAAGATAATAAGTAAAGACGCGGGACAAAGTAAACTCAACGTTATCGAAAGTCCGCAATCGGTTCTAAGCCAGTATTTGTTCCAACATACGTCACAGACCAATATATTTCTTCAACATATGGTACAGACGTGTCGAAAGTTTAACTTGAAACAAAAATCGAATTGACATCTCATTGCTGCTACTATTTAAGATAGGTAAAGTTAGCTACTAGTAACTGGCCACTAGTAGCTTACTTTTCTTCTACAAGTAGCCAGTTACTATCTCTCGGCAGCTCATTTCGGCCACTAGTAGCTAACTTTACCTATCTTAATATTTAGCTATCTCTCGGCAGCTCATTTCGGCCACTAGTAGCTAACTTTACCTATCTTAATATTTAGCTATCTCTCGGCAGCTCATTTCGGCCACTAGTAGCTAACTTTACCTATCTTAATATTTAGCTATCTCTCGGCAGCTCATTTCGGCCACTAGTAGCTAACTTTACCTATCTTAATATTTAGCTATCTCTCGGCAGCTCATTTCGGCCACTAGTTATTCATGTTTCTACACTCGAACTTCGGCTCCTGTTCGTTAACACAGTGTTAAACTTTCGACAAACGTGTACTGTAATTAAAAGATAATAGCGTTGAATTTCATCATATCATAAACAACTCAGTCGTGTTGTGAGTATATTAAAAATAAAACCTCTTGAGAATTTAATCATATCATTAACAACTCTTTCCAATCGTATTGTGAGTACTCCGTAGATTCCAAATAAAACATATTGAATATTGATAGGTATATAACGACACGCTGGCAAAGATTGCACAAGATCACGCCGATAAATGCGTATGGGAGCATGCTAAAAATCTCGGAAGCCTTGGAGAAAACATGTATATTATAACCGATGGTAAGATACTTACATATATAGGTTTGTATTCAAAATTCCATATATATACTTAAATGGAACTGACAGCTAAATTTAGTTTCCAACATTACGGTTTTTAAAAAAAAAATATTTTGCTGTTCTAGAAAGACGAGGCTTTTGCGACAGCACTGGTGGTGGTTATATGACTAAACTATTGCTTCTGCATTTGAAATGATAGAACACCGCAGTCATTCTCAAAATGACACCTAGAAAACAAGGGTAGATGAGGTTTTATATTTATTCGTACTAAATAAATGTATCCACACAATCTATTTCTATGCTTTTATTTGAGACTGTAGTACACGTGTCTCTCTTTAAGTTTTGTCTGGATCTATTGGAGATGTTCATTGAGTCAGTCATAATAACACATCGCTTGATAATACGGTCATTTTTGTGTCCTTTTAAAGGTTTTTATTAAGCTTCTGTTTAAGCTTCATTTCTATCATTGTTACAGAGAATTTTATTAAGCTTCTGTTTAAGCTTCATTTCTATCATTGTTACAGAGGATTTTATTAAGCTTCTGTTTAAGCTTCATTTCTATCATTGTTACAGAGGATTTTATTAAGCTTCTGTTTAAGCTTCATTTCTATCATTGTTACAGAGGATTTTATTAAGCTTCTGTTTAAGCTTCATTTCTATCATTGTTACAGAGAATTTTATTAAGCTTCTGTTTAAGCTTCATTTCTATCATTGTTACAGAGAATTTTATTAAGCTTCTGTTTAAGCTTCATTTCTATCATTGTTACAGAGGATTTTATTAAGCTTCTGTTTAAGCTTCATTTCTATCATTGTTACAGAGGATTTTATTAAGCTTCTGTTTAAGCTTCATTTCTATCATTGTTACAGAGGATTTTATTAAGCTTCTGTTTAAGCTTCATTTCTATCATTGTTACAGAGGATTTTATTAAGCTTCTGTTTAAGCTTCATTTCTATCATTGTTACAGAGGATTTTATTAAGCTTCTGTTTAAGCTTCATTTCTATCATTGTTACAGAGGATTTTATTAAGCTTCTGTTTAAGCTTCATTTCTATCATTGTTACAGAGGATTTTATTAAGCTTCTGTTTAAGCTTCATTTCTATCATTGTTACAGAGGATTTTATTAAGCTTCTGTTTAAGCTTCATTTCTATCATTGTTACAGAGGATTTTATTAAGCTTCTGTTTAAGCTTCATTTCTATCATTGTTACAGAGAATTTTATTAAGCTTCTGTTTAAGCTTCATTTCTATCATTGTTACAGAGGTTTTTATTGTTTCTGTTTAAGCTTCATTTCTATCATTGTTACAGAGAATTTTATTAAGCTTCGTTTAAGCTCATTTCTATCATTGTTACAGAGTTTTATTAAGTTTCTGTTTATCACATTTCTATCATTGTTACAGAGGATTTTATTAAGCTTCTGTTTAAGCTTCATTTCTATCATTGTTACAGAGGTTTTTATTAAGCTTCTGTTTAAGCTTCATTTCTATCATTGTTACAGGATTTTATTAAGCTTCTGTTTAAGCTTCATTTCTATCATTGTTACAGAGGATTTTATTAAGCTTCTGTTTAAGCTTCATTTCTATCATTGTTACAGAGGATTTTATTAAGCTTCTGTTTAAGCTTCATTTCTATCATTGTTACAGAGGATTTTATTAAGCTTCTGTTTAAGCTTCATTTCTATCATTGTTACAGAGGATTTTATTAAGCTTCTGTTTAAGCTTCATTTCTATCATTGTTACAGAGGTTTTTATTAAGCTTCTGTTTAAGCTTCATTTCTATCATTGTTACAGAGATTTTATTAAGCTTCTGTTTAAGCTTCATTTCTATCATTGTTACAGAGGATTTTATTAAGCTTCTGTTTAAGCTTCATTTCTATCATTGTTACAGAGGATTTTATTAAGCTTCTGTTTAAGCTTCATTTCTATCATTGTTACAGAGGATTTTATTAAGCTTCTGTTTAAGCTTCATTTCTATCATTGTTACAGAGGTTTTTATTAAGCTTCTGTTTAAGCTTCATTTCTATCATTGTTACAGAGGATTTTATTAAGCTTCTGTTTAAGCTTCATTTCTATCATTGTTACAGAGGTTTTTATTAAGCTTCTGTTTAAGCTTCATTTCTATCATTGTTACAGAGGTTTTTATTAAGCTTCTGTTTAAGCTTCATTTCTATCATTGTTACAGAGGATTTTAAGGTGGATGAAGCTGTTACTGATTGGTACAACGAGAAAGAATTTTACGGTTATGATAATATGGACTGTTAAAGATGTGTGGACATTACACACAGGTAAGGTGTCATTAATAACGAAGATAATACGGAATATGGTCTGGACTTTATGACAAGTTTTCACAATATCTGTTTTATCTTAGCCTGGTTGATTTGATTATTGGCAAGCACACGTTTTTCAGTTACATATTTCTTTCTTCTATTTTTGTCCCCCGCCGCAACGCGGATCGGGGACATAGAAATACCGGACGTCCGTCCGTGCGCCCGTGCTTCCGTCCGTCACACTTTTTTGTAAGCGCTCTCATGCCTACAAATTTTGACGGATTTACATGAAACTTATACCAAATGTTTATACCACTAATACCTTAGTCAAGTTCGAAAATCAGCCTTGGTCGATACTTTTTGTTGGAGTTATGGGACTTTGACCACAATAATGACTCCGTTTTATCCAAAAATTGACCTTGTAAGCGCTCTCATGCCTACAAATTTTGACAGATGTTCATGAAATTTATACCAAATGTTTATACCACTAATATCTTGGTCAAGTTTGAAAATCACCCTTGGTCGATACTTTTTGTTGAAGTTATGGGACTTTGACCACAATAATGACTCTGTTTTATCCAAAAATTGACCTTGTAAGCACTCTCATGCCTACAATTTGACAGATTTTCATGAAATTTATACTAAATGTTTATACCACTAATACCTTGGTCAAGTTCGAAAATCAGCATTGGTCGATACTTTTGTTGGAGTTATGAGACTTTGACCACAATAATGACTCCGTTTTACAGTATTTTTACAGTATTGTAAGTTACATGGTTTGTAAGTGTCTACGGAATGATACAGGGTCAGTAGGAAAGATACCGGGTGAGGCGGCAGCCGAACCCGGTATGTTTTCTACTGACCCTGTATCATTCCGTACCGGACACTGACTAACCATGTAACTTTTTTAGCCTACCGATGACCCGGGCTATTGAAAAAGTTTTTAAAAATGCTACCGATGTCAATGAAAGAAGTTAAAAAAATATTATTTGGGTGCAATAAAATACTGCTGTGACAACAAAATAAAACGGATACTAAAATTCAGCATACTAACGAAGTCTAGCAGTCTTTCCTTTGGCTTTCAATGTTTCAAAATAATACTTTCATGCTTTCATTTTAACTCACTATCTTCAGCAGAAGGTTCCGCAAACCATTTATTTACGGTCGCCATTTTGGTTGACGTTTGTAAACGTTAGAGACGTAACTCTAACCCACCCAGTATGAGCCTTACTGACCCAGTATTTTTGCGCGTGTGGCTATGTACGGAATGATACTGGGTTGGTCATGTGATTCGATTTAGTCAATCATTTCCAAAGATTTTAGTCAGAGGTAGGGTAAACTAGTATACTGCTTGACCGGCGGGGGACCCAGGAATTCTATTCTTTTTCAACTGAAAATTGATCTAAATGTTACGCAAGAAACACTTACTTAGCACGCTTCAGATTATGTTGCCACCGAGGTCTCCGTATGGTACTTAAACTTAGTCCGATTAATCAGCCCACTAAACCCCCATTTAATTTTTAACGCGATCTTATTGGTCAATGCAAATTAGTAATGTCTTCAATGTGCCACGGAGCTAAAGAGACAGAAGAAAACCATGTATTTCTACCGATATCGATGGATTTTAATTAAAAGCATGGATCGGTAGAATAATGTTTTAGGAAGTTTTCCATATTTCCAGCAAGAGCGCGGTGAGGAAATGCTGGAAGCTATTGACGTGTGTTTTCGTTTCAGCCGTTTTCGACAGCAATTTTAAGAATTTAATGGAAGCCGTCAGACCACAAAAATCAAAAATTAAAATGAGGGTTTAGTGGACTGACAAGTCGCACTATTTTAAACTATGCTGTTTTTCAACATTTAATGCTTTAGTGCCGAATCAGCGTTATCTCGGAACTTTTCGATCACTGGTCCATATCTCGGCCACTCGGTAGTAAAACTTAGACACCTTTTCGTTAGCTCAGTTTTAAACTTTCGACAGGTCTGTACTAAGTTAGATTTGTTTACAGGTCGTTTGGTGGTCAACTAAACAACTTGGTTGTGGAGTTAAGAAATGTAATGATATCTATGTACAAGAAACCAAAAGTAAATGGAAAACTGCCTATGTCCTCGTGTGTAACTATTCCCCAGGGTGAGTCCAATTTCAGTTGTTATATATATTAAGTTAACTTGGAAAAAATTTCGCTTCATTTTATTTTCGCCTAAATTCGCGAGATTAACATGCGTAAATAAAACATGTCCGTGTATTTAATATTTTGATATGATTCACTCGGATTTGCACTATCTAACATGCAACAACGCAAACCACTGCAGTAGCTCAATTGGTAGAGTGCTCGGTCCGTAAGCGGGAGGTCATTGGTTCGATCCCCGACCAAGTCTGACCCAGGGCTTGAAAGTGGGTAGTGACTCTTCTTTCGCCAAGCACTCTGCATAAAGAAATGAAAATCGCGGTTCTTTCGGGTGGGAACTTAAAAAAAGAAGTCTTGTGTCACGGTAGTCGTGGCACGATAAAGAACCCTGCTGTATAATGCCATCGTCGCAACATACTGGCAAAATTTCTGTACCTTCACCTATAGCTTGCGGCGTCTCGATACAAGTGATTGGGACGTTAAACACCATTATTCACCTCACCTAAATCACATCCTTTTAACACAAACTATAAACCTCCGTACATAATAAATCACAATATTTGGTTATATAAGCTCTTCATGTCATCATGACATGCTTGTAGACTACATTGAGAGTGTTAGTGATTAGGTTTTTTTTTTTTTATTTAATTGATACAGTGGAAATGGCATAGGAAACATCTATACTAAAGGGAATAAGCCATGTGAACGATGTCCGGATAATTGTGTTGACAATGCTCTTTGTGAAAATAATTGTAAGTATAACACACACACACACGCGCGCACACACACACACACACACACACACTTTATTCTGATTTTATTCAGAGTTTTGAGTTTATTAGTTGTGTTATTATTATCCCTCGTTTTTCAAACTTGCATCCAATTCCTTGTTTGATAGTTGGCCTCAGCATGGTTGTAGTAAGGGTCCAGTATTTAAAGTAATATAGTATTCAAAATAACATTAAATGTTTTTCTTTACAGTTAAACTTGGCTGTAAGGACATAGCTACTAATTGTACAAATACTGATACAAGTTGTAATACACTATGGGCACAGCACCACTGTCAGGACACATGTCTGTACTGCCACTTTAAGTAAGTAAGTACACATTATATGGTCATCTCTCTGTTATCTACCACTAACAGATCTCAGTTGGTAGAGTGATCGCTCCGTATATGGGATGTTGTGGGTTCGAACCCCGGCTGGGTTTGACCAAGACTTGAATATAGGTATTGACTGTTTTTTTCGCCAAGCACTCGACATTTAGAAATTAAAGTCACTGGTCTTTTGGAAGAGGCCTTAAAAAACCGATGTCCCGTGCCACAGCTGGAGTGTCACATAATTTAAAGAACCCTCCTGTGCATCGTCTTGAACGCGCTGCAAAAGTAAAATTTTCTGCCACTTCACTTAAAGCTGGTGGCCTTTTGATATAAGCTAAATATTCTTGACTGGAAAATAAAACTTCATTCAATCGATCAACACATCTTATCTTTCATGCAATTTAACATATTAATTAAACCAAACATACTAGCTAGTATATAACAGCAATTGATATTTCATTGTGGTATTTCTGTATCCACAATTATTCTGGATATATTTGACATCCCAAAGTTCAATGTTCTTTTTATTCTCAATTAGTCGTGCTTAGCTAACTAAACAGCAGGTGCTTACTTTGGAGGAGCACCTGGCCTCACTTCCTTGGTGGAATCTTAATTTGCCAAGTTTCAAAGTTTTTCCTTTTGTTTTGGATTATGATGTACATATTTCAGAAATCTAGACCTACAAGAATTATTATTTGTGAAATTTAGAACATTTAAGATTTTTTTCTTGTAAATTACATATTTTAAAACAAGTAGAATGGTTGGTTGCTCTGTTTGCGATTGTCTACTTGCAACGTCGTCATAAATAATGGGTAATGATATACTAATATTCCAGTGAAACTAGAAGTTTGCGAGTATTAAAACATCTTATCTTTTTGTTTCAGGTGATACGCAAGCAACAATGTCTCATCTTTAGATTAAAATTGTACCTCATCTGTATAACAACAAATTTCAGTAAAACGTATTATGCAGTTTTAATGTTTTGTTAAATTATTTTATTCTTTTACATTGCTCTACACTGTTGATTGATAAAATCAGTTGCGTACCTTTTCGGTAATTGTCAAACTAAAACGTTCAAGAATGGCCATGTTGAATATCATAAATACTATAAATCGAATTGGGGTAGAATGGCGTTAATGTACACGGTGTAAAGTAGAAGGGTGTTTTAGACCTGGGGTCAGTTTCACGATCATTCCTTAGCTAAGATTTTCCTTAATTTAAATCTTGCAAAGTTTGAAACATTTTATGGTACTACAAATGAAACGTTTCCACGGAATTTGAATACAGAAATGATCTTCAACATGAAACCGCGGAATTTGAATACAGAAATGATCTTCAACATGAAACCACGGAATTTGAATACAGAAATAATCTTCAACATGAAACCACGGAATTTGAATACAGAAATGATCTTCAACATGAAACCGCGGAATTTGAATACAGAAATGATCTTCAACATGAAAGCCTAAGTCAATGGATATCTTGGAAACTAACAAAGTTTACTAAAAAAAACTAACTTACAAAAGATTTCAAATTTGCAAGATCAAGTTAAGTAAAATCTTAGTTAAAAGTGTGAAACTGCTTTCGTGGAGGAGTGGAGTTGAGTGGAGTACGGATGTATCACGCGCCAGGCAGTATTCTTCCTGAATGGTAGAGGAAATACGAGCACAACAATACATGGAGGTTCCATAAAACTCCCGATGACGTCAATGTGCTTATTTCGTCTAACTATGAAGATGTTCATTTTGACAGTCGGTTGGACATAGATCGACAACTCCTACAACACTCGATAAAGGAAAGAGTTTCATCTACAAGTGACGAATGAAGCATGGTTAATTGTTAACATTGTTAAATATGGAAATGAATAGACAGTTATGCGACACCCACTTGCATATTTCTTTGAAAATGCTGCAACAATTGGCACCAACTGACCGCATACACACGTACTGTATATAAACCTTTATTCGCGGATATTAACT
This sequence comes from Anadara kagoshimensis, assembly GCA_021292105.1. NCBI lineage: Eukaryota > Metazoa > Mollusca > Bivalvia > Arcoida > Arcidae > Anadara > Anadara kagoshimensis. Next base: position 45,850,022 of record CM037875.1, read on the forward strand.
TCAGCGATTCTCTTGCCAAAATCATTTCGCGAATTTCGCGCTGTTAGCTATAGCTGAATACTTACCACTTGCAAAAACACGTTCGCCTTCGATTAACTTTCGCGATTATTTTGTCCGCGCGAATTTAAGTTGGTTTACAGTAACCTTAATGTTCTCAAAGAAACATAAGTTTGCCCCACTTGCAAAAACACGTTCGCGTCGATTAACTTTCGCGATTATTTTGTCCGCGCGAATTTAAGTTGGTTTACAGTAACCTTAATGTTCTCAAAGAAACGTAAGTTTGCCCTCAGCAAAATAGTAGTAATGCAATCAAAGGTAGTTTTGACAGAAATCTTCGAGTTTAATCTAAGATGCTTAGAGCTATACTTAATTATGCAGTTAACTAGTTTAAAAGTATTAAAGAAAACTTATTTGATTTTAAAGATGACTCTGTATCGGTAATAAAGTCAGCCAAGCAGGAACATGACACGGTGATCGTGATCAGGTTATCAAGTTCTATTTACGTTTTTTTTATTGAAAAAATAAAAACTATTAGATATTTTTCCCGTTCCATTTTATCCGCCCATTTTAATTACTTTATTGTCTCCACAATACATCCAGAGCAGTCTCTTGAAAGACCAATACCCCCGTGTCCAACATTGCAGAGTTGTTATATGTTAAAATTTTTTACTTTCAACCTTGACCGATGGACCTATATTTGGTATGCAACACATCGTCCTAATTGGTTTACATATGTGCCAAGTTTGATCAAAATCCATCTATAGACATGAAATATATGGATCGAACGCGATTTTGTGACGGACGGCCAGACCGACATGACATATTGATTCCTATATGTACCCCCAACTTCGTTTGCGGGGGGGGGGGGGGGGGGGGGGGGTTAAAATTACTATTTCAAATATACTTTTAAATGTCAGCAACAATTATGTTTACCATATTGCAACAAACACATCAAACACCAATGCTATTTTGTCCTTCGGGTTTTTGAAACCCTCTGTGGCTAAAAAGGATGTTTTAGTGTTTGAACCTGAAAACAATTCACCAAATTCAGAGTCAGCATAGTATTATACGGTAAAATGGTCACTTACGTGTGTAAAAATCATATTATAAGCATATGTGATATTAAATAAAGACTTTAAATGTAAAAAAAAAATACAAGATAAAACGTTATGTTTATTCAAAAATGTCCTACGGTATCTTTTGTAATTCACCAGTATTTTTTACTGAAGTTGTAATACTTGGTCGTTTTTGTACCAATTTTATTGTTCAAATTATACATGTACATAAAAAGTAACTCAAGACAAAGTTCTTTTGTTTTGACTAATTTCTGGTGTATAAATAATTGAATCAGTGAGAAACAAAAACAAACAGAACCGGAAATGACACCGTCCTGAGTTTGGTAAGCAATTCATAATAAAATTCAGAACTAATAAATGAACAAAACTCTCTTGAGAGACAAATACCGACTGTCCACAACAATGTCAAGTTGTTATTTCTTGGATTTGACCTTGTGACCTTGAGCTATGCACCTAAATTTGATTTGCGACACACCTCATGTTGGTTTACATTTTTTTTATCAAATTCCATCTATAGACATGAAAGGTGAAACGGACAGATATTGGAACAGCCAGCTGAAGGACTGACAGACAAACGGTCAAGGTAATTCCGATATACTCCTTAGGGGTAAAACGATAAGAGGAAATGTACATTTAACAGACAAAATATTGTCTAGTGGTGTAGATAAGTAGTTAATGAAGTCCTTTGGCCAGCACCGTGTCCTAATTATCCCAATTATTTTACAGTCAATTATCTTAAAATAGAATGGTCAGATTAGATAGGGGTATCATACTGACCATCTAACACGTATATAGAAAGTTCATAACATGTTCTGAATAATTTTACTAAATCAGCTTTAATGTACAGTCAAACCTGTATATAAAGGCCACCTGCCCATAAAGGCCACTTTTACTGGTTCCCTTGGATGGCCTTTAAAGCTGATATAGTCAAATTATTCACGAGATGTTATGAACTCTACATATATGTGTTAGATGGTCGGTACGATATTCCTATCTTATCAGCTTTAATGTTCAGTCAAAGCTCTATAAAGGCCACGCAAGGAACCAGTAAAAGTGGCCTTTATATACAGGTCCAAATTATATGAATAAAGAACAATTGGGTGACAATTCTACTGGCCTTTATAAGCAGGTGACCCTTATATAGAGGTGGCCTTTAAGGCAGATTGGGCTGTAATTTTGAATGGCATACAGGTATTTTAAATTGAATAATATGTAGTTCTGCAGTATCCAAATAATAAGTCATGTGTATCTAATAAACGGAAAACATACATTTAAAGAAACAATCATAATACAAAAAACACTAGTTATATTAGTATTGCCCCTCGATATCTTTGAGATTTCGCGCAACACCATAAAATCCGGAAGTCCTAAATTAGTTTTTCTTCTATGTTTCTGTTTATAAATCTTCCTTAATTATTGTCAACCCCGTTTATAATGCCAAAATATGACTTACTGTTGGAACCACTCTGTGACGGCGAAATATTCTTTATTTCCAGAGAAATTCAAATAAACTTTAAATAAAGATTGATATTTTTTGCTTACTTGTACCAAGTCGTAACAGGAAATCTGTATGTGCATCCGCGGTTAGTCTAGAATATATGTGCACAGGGTAAAACGTTTAACATGTTGAAAAACGAGGCAAATGGCGGGTTCTGTTGCGCATATGACGTAAAACGTCACCAAGGACATCACTTCCAGTGTGAACATTGTCATTTTCGCCATGTAAAATCCCCATAGCGCCAACATTTTTTTTCTACAGAAATACTTTATGACAATTACGGATACGCATACAAATTTTCAGTTACGACTAAGCACAAGTAAGTAAATATTATCAATTTTTATTTCGATTTATTTGATTTTCTATGGGGGAAAGCGTAATTCACTGTCTCAAACAGACCTGTACTGACAGTATCAAATTGTGGCAATAAATTGAGGTTTTACTGTTTACGTAAAATCAGTTTTAAGGAACAAATAAAAAAAAGCGCACTGAAAAACATTTAGGTGAAGATCAGTTTATCAGTTAAGATTCGTGGTTCTTATGATGAATTATTTACACATAGCCCCAAGAAAACTGATACTGTCATCCTTTAGGAAACAAAACATTCATAGGCATAATTATGCGTGTTTTCTCTCCGTTTACATGCGAAATATTTAATGTAGATTGTCCACAATCACACTTTAAATTGTGTTTTTGTTCAATTAATGTATCCCCTTGGGTTAAGCAGGTTGATATAAGATCTTTATTTGTGTATCTCAAGGTCGACCTGGCACGGGCATAAAGTTTTTTTCAACCAATCGGGTAAGTTTAAAATTAATATTTCTCCATATATATAATTGACCAGATATAACAAGATCAAAACTTTCTTGTTGAGGTAATAACAATGCGGGCCAGAACAAACATGCGTTGCTTTGTGGTAGTTATTTTACTCTGGTATTGTACCGCTTCTAAAATTTCCAAAATTCGTGGATTAGAAGGACTGTTGCCAGCTCCAGAAACACACGAGATCCCCAAACTGGTATTACAAAATAACGAGAACCAACATTGGGTTGAAACTCCCAAAACCGCGGAAGACGGCATAGAATATCACAGAATTGCAAAACGTCAAAGCGGCTTGAATTTAGTTGATTCGATAACAAACACCGCTGCTTTAGAAACCGCTGTAGTTAACAAGCATAACGAACTAAGGTCATCCGAGGCTCTACAAGAGAACGTGGCTTTAATGGAGAAAATGGTAAGTGTGTAGTCATTATCGGATATTTTATTGAAGACTTCGTCATACAAAACTAGATGAACATCTCCAATCAAATCGAAGATGGTATATGTGTCATATACCATTTTTAAAATTTAGTCATAAAATGCATTGTGATCAAGGTATTAAAATTACTTTAAATGACATCAAATTGTTCTTTGATAATTTTATAAGCATTCGAATTTCGGTAAGGAACCAACGACAAAATGTTTTCTTTGAGATGTTGATTGATTGTTTAGTGTATGAAGTTCCAACAATACAGTTTGAAGTGTCAGTACTAAAATGCATATTTTTCTAGAATCTTAAAAGCAGTTATTTGAAGTTGAAATACTGAGTCTTCATTGCATAAAACGTATAAAAGATTTATATCTATTTAAAGGACAAAACTACTTTAAACTTCGCGCTTTTGAGTATTTCCATTGGGCACATTTTAATAATCAAAAACAAACATGCTAATCCGTGTCCGAAGCACAATCCAGAAGCAAAGCAAATACTTTGAAACTGACAAGTTAGGTTAGACACGTGAACTTCCACCAGGGAAGTGAGGCCGGGTGCTCCGGAAAGGTAAGCACCTCCTGTTTAGCTAGATACACCCGCCACGCGTGTAATCAAAATTGTGTGAAAGGAACATGGAACTATGGGTCAAATATATCCATGGTAATCCTGGATAAAGAGACATCAAACTTACCAACAATACTATGATGAGGCCATAAAACTTCCTGAGGGCCCTGATAAGCCTAGGCTTGCAAAAACTTTTTTTCGTAAAAATGAATAAAAATCAGGTGTACGGTAACCAATTTTGTATAATATGGCTAGAAGTCGGTTGTTTCAATTAATAAAAAAAAGAAGGGGCTATTCGACTGGCAATTAAATTTTCGCTAACTGGATATTGATTACAATAAGACGATTTTGGTCTTTAATATTCTATATTCTCAACCAAAACTAGTTTTCGTTTATAACTATGCTCTTAATTTCTTGATTTCAGTCCGGAAACTCTGATTTGGCAAATTTTGCCAAGAGTGTCACAAATACATGTTATTTTGATCACAGTACTAATGCAGCCAGAACAAATAAATTCGGCTTTTCCTATTTCGGAGAAAATTTAGCTGTTACAACAAGTGGTAAGTAAGAAAGTTGGAAATACAACTTGTTACCTTGTAACCTTTCATATAATAAATATATGTATATACATTTTGAGAAGTTCAGTACACTCCTTTCAAAAATTTAGATTTATCTCTATGGAAACTTTTTAGAAAAAAGTAATATATAGAGACAAAGTCCAGGCCTGTCTTAAGTATAACACTAGACTAACACTTTGGTGCCGATCAACAGGTCATGTCGGTTCCTCGGCAGCTTTTTGACAACTACCTCTATGCGGTTTATGGCCACTTGTTAACCCTATATCGGTCACATAGCCATCGAGCTTTAGTTCCGTTTTGTTAGCTCAGTGTTAATCTTTCGACAGGTCTGTACTGTATTTTCAGCTCATGTATCAGTGTTAATCTTTCGACAGGTCTGTACTGTATTTTCAGCTCATGTATCATTGTTAATCTTTTAACAGGTCTGTACTGTATTTTCAGCTCATGTATCATTGTTAATCTTTCGACAAGTCTGTACTGTATTTTTACTAATTGTCTGGAGGTTTTCGATACTCTTTAGCTGTTTTGTCAAGTAAATATCTACATGTTTGTTGGTAATCTTGTTACTTTATCATGTAAATATTTAACTGTTCAGCTAGCCTATTGTGTACAGGGATCATGCGGGGATATATAATAAGTAAAACTCGAAAATGAATGAAAAATAGCACTAACAAGGAATTAAGAAAAAACATGTTTCTGAATTTTACCTCGAGCCTTAAATTATTCTTGAATGTTCCATAAATATAAATCAAACGTCTAACTGTAGGAAAACCAATGTTTTAAATTTTTGGCATTTCATTAATATTCATATTAAAAATTATCATGTTCTTAAAATTACATATTATACCAGTCTTAATTTTTCAGCACAAGACGGTCGTTGCGGAATACAATTAAAAATCAGCAGTGCTTGGCACAAAATTATAAAACCCAAACTTTTTCCAAGATGTTAAAAAAAACCAAAGGACCAAAATATATTTTACCAAAATCAACTACTGTCCGTTTACTCTGCTGGAGAGAAAGGAATAACGCTAATATTTCAAAGATTTGAATGGCATGGTTAAAAATCAATTAATCATGTACTTACATGAGCCGAGTCGTTGCTAATAATCCTTATTTCGATCTAATCCATGCATTATAACTCCTTTAATGCACCAAAACGTGTTTTGGATGGGTGTTTACAATGGTAAAAATTTTGACAAAATGGCGGAGTCTTTCGTGTGATGTAATGATGACGGAAGAATTTATTATTTACGTAGGTTCTCGAGGGGTACAATGAATGGTAGTTAAAAGGTCGGGTTGAGTTTAAAAGTTTGAATTTACGTCAAATTTTTTAAAAGTTTGAAAATTACTTTATTAAACGATTTTGGTCATTCCAGTTACGCAAAAATCAATCCGTTCTTGAGCTGCACTAACCTACGTAAATAGTCGACTCTTTCGTCATGACTACGTAACATAAAGAACCCCGCAATTTCGCAATTTCGTAAAAAAGGTAACCATTGTAAACACCCATCCAGGTTATATTTTGTCGCATAAAATGATATATTAAGCAAGGATGAAACCGAAACAGAAATTTTCAGTTACGACTCGACTCGTGTAAGTAAAAGAATCATTGATTTGTACCCGTCGTATTGAAATTTATAGAGTATTTTGCGTTCTTGCTTTCTCTGAAATTTGCTAAATAAACAGTAAGTATGAGGGAGCATACCGGATTTCAAATTTTAACTAGCAGCAAATTTAGACTATAGTATATTTCTGACAATAGTACACAATTATTGCCTACTGAGTTTGTGATATCCTCGGGGCACCAGCCACCAGCAGAGATACCGGCTCAGGATTTTAAATTACATGCCATACCAAAAACTTATTCCTAGGTATTTAACAAATTACGGTTAATTGTTCCCTTATACAAAACATTATATTTCCTTGAATTTAATATAAAAAAATCCAAGTTAAGGACAAAGTATTTACCTTGCTATTCTAATAATCGAAATCAGTCCCTTATTTCTCCCTAAAATGAGTAGGTCAGTCTGCATTTGTTTAAGTTGTTTTCAAACATAATAGGAAATGGTATTTGGATGTGATTGCATACCGATTCTTTTAAAATGTGCAAGTTATGATACGGATGTATTCTGAAAACATTTAAGAGCTTTAAATTTGATTTGAATTAATTGTTTATAATATCGTTTAAACGGTGGTGCTAGTAAAAAAAAACTTGTCAATGTGGGCACATTATGTCAAATTGAAGACTTCATTTTGACTGACTAGATGAGCATCTCCAATCAAATCGGAAGTGATAATTGTTTTTATCGTCATATTTTTGTGACATCTTCTGTTAAACTCATTTTTCAGAAACTTTTTTTCCCTTTCAACCATTTTATACCATGAAAACAATAAAATGTTTATTTTATTACAAAAATCCATTTCTTATAAATCTTTAAAATGATCATACTAAAATATGCTGATTGTGATGGAATCCTTTTGAACAAAGGTTAATAAAAACGTGATCTCGTGACTAAAACCGGACATTTACGTTCACGTTTATGTCCTCAATATATTCTATGGTGTCACGTTAGGGCCAAATTTGCATTATCGCTCCTTCGACTTGAACGCGAAGAAGCGAAGTTGCGAAGATACGATGGCGAAGAAGCGAAGTTGCGAAGATACGATGGCGAAGGAGCGAAGTTGCAAAGATACGATGGCGAAGGAGCGAAGATACGATGGCGAATAAGCGAAGTTGCGAAGATACGATGGCGAAGGAGCGCCTTCAAAACTTCGCAACTTCGAAGGTCGCCCTGTTGGCCCTAACAGAGCATCATAATATTCGCTACAGTAATGTGCTTTCAAGGTTTAAGTGAAGCACTTTAAAATCGCCACTTATCTTATTATCTAAACCAAAAAGGTCATAATTCCTTAACTAAAATTAACTTGTTTTATGCTCGTGTATATGACAAATAAATAATTGCGAAGAATTGGTTTAATGCAATTTTCAAATGACAAAAAATGTTCATGTTTTCCCCCAGAGAAATCAATCAATGGCTTGTTATGTTGTCAATATTTTAACTAGAAACCGGAATAGAAAAAATCTAAGCATTTATATATATTTTTCTCCTTGAAAGTCAGAAATTTAATGGTTTATTAAAACTTGCATTTTTATTGCCATGGATCATTTGCTTGTTACATTTAGAGAAGTACCAGGTAGTAATTATAAAAAATCGTCTATTATATTAAAAAGATAGGACTTGCATTTCGTGTATAGCCTGTTGTTACAGCTCACGGGGTTTGTTTTAACAGTGAAGCTTCGATAACTCCAAGTGAAAAAGCTTTCGATTTGAGATATTTTAGTTTTCGGAATGTCCGTATGATGGAATAAAAACAAACAAAACAAGTGTTATTTGAAATGTGCTGGCAATACCTCGTCCCCATAACTAATTATTTTGGCCTGAATTCGGTCAAAAATTGGACCAACGAAAGATTTAATATATTTCAAAATACATGATAATAAGTCATCTCCGAGAAAAGCTGTGGACAAGGGCCGAAAAAGACAAAACAACTTTGTGTTTAAGATGCATAAAAGTAGTTAGAGCTATCTTTGGCGTTCGAAAAAAACGACATTCGAGTTTTCGAAATATGAGTAATTTGTTTCAATCTTTTACAGGACGTTCATCTCCGGAGAGTCAAATTCAGTCATGGTTTAATGAGAAAAGCGATTACAACTACAACACTAATGGCTGTACCCTCAACGAAATGTGTGGTCACTACACACAAGTAAGATTTTTGTTTTAAGATTGTTAAGATACATGTTGTACAATGAGTTCTCTTTATAATGATCAAGTTTGTTACCAAAATGAATACTCGTTATAAAGAAATGCTGGCAGTTATCTACCTTAAAAGTTCAGTTGCTTCATAATATTCTAAGACAAATCATCTGAAAGTTGATTTCTTGTAATCGTAAGATTGTTAAAGTCACATTATTTTGTACTAGAACAGCACATTCAATCATCTCCTTTCCACGCATTTCCGGCCCTCCCAAACGGGAAGGGTCCTTTACACTCTCGCATTCCTGATAAGGTCTCATTAAACACTCCGCCCTTTCCTATAGGGTCCCATGTTAAATTACCAAACTTTGTGACGTCATTGTGAGTTTCTGTACGTAATATTAGGCACCTTAAATTATACACCGTTTGAAAGGGAATTAAAACACTTCAATAATCAGTTGTATCAACGGTACCATTACCGTTTATTTTTTTCGCTAGATGGGATTATATGCATACCACATGAAAAACACGTATTCACGGCTTGTGTTTATTGGAACCTTAGTCGGATGCTGTCCACCTATTTACTTCGGCTGATACAAGTGTATCTTACGCAATTTCTCAATTTTTAATTGCACAGTTATTTGGTATATCTTCTACTTTCCAATGATATATTTTTTATCCTAATAACATTTGTGTACCCGATTTTATCAGCCATACGCCTTATGATTATTATTTTAATGTCTTAGAGGTACTATTTGGAACCAGGGCCAATTGACCTTTTGAGGCCTGGAAGTGTTTAATGAGACCTAAGATATGTGTCACCAGTGCCATCATCCCAAATGGTGAAATTACGTTATTTTTGGCAGACACGTCACTTGTTGTCAAATAAGTGGAGTGGTTGAGCTATTTAATAGACCTTAAACCACACATATGGGTATTTGCTACAGTGTCTGTCCAAAATCAGAAAATTTATAATCGGTGTTCCACACATTCGTTTGTCATAGTAAGAACATATTTGGCAAATATTTTTTTTTGGAAAAACCTGTTAAATATGTTTGATGATAAGAGTTCTGTTTTCTGTGTTTAAAATTTTAACGAAATCGTTACATAAAGAAGGGTGTAATGGTCATTTATAGTAACAGCCGCCTTCTTGTATACACCATATTTCTAAAATTAAAAAATTGACGAAAAATACCCGTTACATATGTTAAATAACCAGAATTCTATTCTATATTTTCTATGTTTAAAATTTCAACTAAATAGGCTGTAATGACCATTTACAAGTTTTTGCTATTTATAGTAACGGCTGCCATCTTGGATGTGCTATAAGGCTGTCGAGCAATACCATACCACTTCACTTACTACCACAATAAATCAACTGACCAAGTTTCAGCTCTCTCTCTCTCTCTCTCTCTCTCACACACACACACACACACACACACACACACACACACACACACACACACACACACACACACCGATATTACAATATCCCCCCACAACTGGTGGGATGTTATTTGATAATAATATAAAAATTACGATCAGGACGTAGTCTCTACTTGGTAGATAAACAAACCGTATCATCTTCTGTTTTATAAGACATGGTCGTTAGGAAGTTGATTTAATTAAAATTCAAGAAACAATGGTCATCTGCTATATTTTCAGATTGTATGGGGTACCAGTAAATACATTGGATGTGCGGTGACATTTTGTCCAATCATGAGATTCCCTGACGGCGACAAGTGGTCCAATGCGTATTTCTTGGCATGTAACTATGGACCCGGGTACGTATGTGTGAATTATTAGTATGTGTGGATATAACGATTCGATCAATCCACAATGCTTAGCATACAGGAAATATTTTACTCAATGGAAAACTATAGTTTACACATCACACAGTTAGAAGCATGACGATTCTCTTATTTTAGGAATGTTTTCAATATGGTTTAACGGTTGGAAACACGTGCACTTTCTCTTGTATATGATCGCGTGTGCCTTATATCTTTTACAGTTATTGAACTGTTCCAGGCTGTGTAACTTTAGAAATACTCTTTTCTGATATATATATATATATATATATATATATATATATATATATTTCCTTTTATATTCACAATTAGCTTGATTTGGCTACAGTGGTAAATTTTAATTTGAATTGATATGCTTACATGTATTTTTATATTTTAGTTTTAATATTATCCATTTAAAATTGATGGCTGGTGGGTTTTTTCCACTATTTTCAAAGTAAATTGAACCCGACAAGACCGGCGTATCTCGGAAGTCCATATTTTACTGAAGGAAAGAAACTTCTGAAAATGAGCTTATCAGAACGTCTTACAAAACTATCAACTAAAATGTGTAAAAGTTTTGCTTGAAATATACTTTTACTATGTGTCATATACCATTTTTTGAATTTAATCATAAAATACATTCAAAAAATGGTATATGACAATATTGTCATATACCATTTTTATTGTCATATACCATTTTTGAATGTTTTTATGACTAAATTCAAAAAATGGTATATGACATACATGTACATGTATGTGTAAATATAGTTTTATGTGTAAATATCGTTTATGTGTAAATATACTGGTGTGTGTAATCGTTTAATGTGTAAATTTTTTATATACTTTTATGTACAAATATAGCTTTATGTGTAAATCTAGTTAAATGTGTTAAAGTTTAATGCATAAATATAATTTATGTGTAAATATAGCTTTATGTGTAAATCTAGTTTAATGTGTTAAAGATTATTGCATAAATATAGTTTTATGTGTATTAGATTTATTTGTAAATATACTTTTGTGTGTAATTGTTTTATGCATAAATATAGTTGATCATAACACTGTGTTGGTTGTTACGACAAACGTTATCTAGAGCTTTCTTATTTTTAATTTATCTGATTATATTTTATATTTTATATGTGGTCTTCAGAGGAAACTATCGCGGTCAACGCCCGTATACAAAATCGACCACGTGTGCTGGTTGTGGACACACTTGTACTCAAGGACTGTGTGATGAGAACGGTAAAGAGACTCATTTTAGCAAGCACACACACACACAAACACACGCACACTGGGTTTGAAGTCTCGTTCAATACTACTGTTTTACTTTTTCAACAATACTGTTCAGCTTTGAGCGAAGCCGCAAAATATTTAGGAATGTGTCGTGCTTCTGAAAAATATGTCATTTTCGATCGGTCCAATTTCGTGATTCTTATACCATTGTTGTGAAATAGTAAATTCGTGGTGTAAGGTTTCAGTACTAGATTAGTTAGTAATAAGTACTACTACTTCATTATCACGTAAATTCATTTACAGTAATGGTCTTTTGTTAAAAAACAACAACAAAAGTTAGGAGACTACGAAAGTTAATTATTTCGAAATATCAAAATTAATGTCTATATTTTCATATTCCTTTTCTATTTTCAAACTTACATGTACAAAATCTCTATACTCAAAATTATTTGTCATCTCTCCGATTTCCCGGAGATGATTAAAGATGACGATATCCATCGACGCAATAATAATATTAAGGTTGTCGATATACATGTATATATGACGTCATATACAGTCAAACATGTCTTAAAGGTCACTTTTGTATAATGGCCACTTGCTTTTAAAGGCTTACGAATTTTTATCCCAAATGCTCTTTTTACTCATGTTTTTTCTGAACCTGTAAGGACTACCTGCCAATAAAGACCACTTTTACTGGTTCTATTAGATGGTCTTTCCATTCAGGGTTGCCAGTATGATGTTGGTAGAACCAACTGTAGATATATTATGGTCACCTGCCAATAGAGGCCACTTTAGCTGTTCCCTTTGGTGGCCTTTATAGACTGTATGGTGTTAGTAGAACCAGCTCTAGATATATTATGGTCACCTGCCAGTGGGAGCCACTTTTACTGGTTGTCGTGTGTGACCCTTACAGACAGGTTTGACTGTATGGTGTTAGTAGAACCAGATCTAGATATATTATGGTCACCTGCCAGTGGGAGCCACTTTTACTGGTTGCCGTGTGTGACCCTTACAGACAGGTTTGACTGTATGGTGTTAGTAGAACCAGCTCTAGATATATTATGGTCACCTGCCAGTGGGAGCCACTTTTACTGGTTCCCGTGTGTGACCTTACAGACAGGTTTGACTGTATGGTGTTAGTAGAACCAGCTCTATATTAGGGTCACCTGCCTGTGGGAGCCACTTTTACTGGTTCCCGTGTGTGACCTTTACAGACAGGTTTGACTGTATGGTGTTAGTAGAACCAGCTCTATATTAGAGCCACCTGCCAGTGGGAGCCACTTTTACTGGTTCCCGTGTGTGACCTTTACAGACAGGTTTGACTGTATGGTGTTAGTAGAACCAGCTCTATATTAGGGTCACCTGCCTGTGAAAGACGCTTTTACTGGTTCCTGTGTGTGACCTTTACAGACAGTTTTGACTGCAATATCTTATGTAATACATGTATTGTATGTAATGTTGTTTATATCTCTTCAGTTGTTAATGTTTGTTTTTTTGCCATAGCCAATGTTATATATTGAGTTTGATAAAGTTAAAGTATGATTTCAGATATTTAAATTTGTTTGTTTTATTTGGAATAGCCGCTGCAACAACAACCACTGCTGCTTCAATCACCACACCAACGCCGGCTCCAACCACTTCTACTGCTGCTCCCGTTACAACGCCAGCTGCAACCATACCCGGATGTGTTGCCATGGATTTCGATCAATACTGTGCCTTTTTCGATACAAATTATAACATATGTAGTGGTACTAATAATTACTTGGATTTTGCCATAGATAACTGCAAAGCCACATGTAATTTTTGTCGTGAGTATTTCATGTGTTTGATAGAAGTAACATGACTGGGCCCTGTTGTTCGAAGCTTGATAACTTTAATCAATTGATTAGTCAAAGTTTGAACTATGCATAATTTCAATTATGTTGTGAAATTAAAATTAAAAATTTCAAAAATGAATAGAATATCACCAAACTAAAGCACATTGTTTAAAAACTATCGATTTGATAATGATATATTGATTTTTGTTTATATTTTAAATTTGTATTAATCATTCATTAAACTAATCAAGCTTCAAACATCTAGCCAGTTTTTACACCTCAGTAAAGATTTCACCATACTGTTGATGGAGGTGCAGACATACGTATACCTTTGGGTTTGCAATGGGTCTATGAAATTGATCATCGAGTTTGACTAACATGGTGTATGGGTTAGTTGGTCCAAGCTGTTTAATGTCAAAGTTATTCGTTAAGTATGAGGTCCCATGTCGCATGTACCGGTTTCAAGTCTACCAGATAGCTACGTCCTCTTTACCGACTTAGTTTGATTTTTCTACATTTACGGTCAATGATTGAAGTTTAGAGCGGGGTATACTAAATGAGCAGTATAAAAATATAGGTAATCAACTTTGACCTGTCCGTTTGACCTTTTATTTAAATATGTACCAGGGATCAAGTATATCTATGTATAGGGACCACAGGTGTTTATATTGTATACATCATGAGATAAAATCACCTCATAGAGTACACCTGTGTACTGTGTATGTATTAATTGGATCTTAACACTACCCATTTATTGGTTGGACCCTCCTATATGAATATTCCTAATAAAAGGTCAAACGGACAGGTCAAAGTTGTTTACCTATAGCTCACAGATTTACTGTTTTTTATTCCAGAATGTCGAGATTATGTCAACACATGTTCGTCCTATATCTCCACATACAATGTCTGTGCATGGGGAACCCAGAATTACTGGTATGGGTTGAAATATTGTAAGAAAACATGTGGAATATGTTAAACAAGTAAGTACATGTACATAACAATACAAAGTGTAAAGACAACGTCAAAGTTGAATGTTTGAACACAATAATGGTGTTCAATTTCAGGCGATATCTGGCGTAAAAACAAGGAAAAAATTCCATTTCTGTCCCTTTTAAAACTTTATTTTGACAAAAAGGCTAAATATGACGGATTGACTTCATTTGGAACATTTGAAAGAACATTGAAAGCGCTCTTTTTATGGAATAATTTATTTTTTTAAATCTGACATAGAATTTAGATCTAGCTTAATAGTTTCGTATTTGAGTCCACGGTCTAACCAGAAAATAACTCGGTGAAAATCGCCATGGCAACATAAAAATCAACCTAACGCTGTCGTGTTTTTTGTTTTAAGTATATTGCCAATATTGCGGTCTTATGGCCGTTTTTAAAAATTCGTTTATCTCGAAAACGAACAGAATGTGCTATTAATTTTATTCCATAAAAATAGCGCTTTCAATGTTCTTTCAAATGTAATATGATTTCTACCCTAACTAATCCGGAAATACATCGGATTTTGGCGTGAAAGTGTATATTTTGTGTATTTTTGGACAGTTTTTGTAATGGAAAACTTACGTCCTTTGTCTTATGGAGCCATTTTGTTTCACATTTTAAAATTTTCTAATATGCGTTAGATATCTTATAATCTTAGGTCTTTGAAAAACTAAACATATGCACCTTGTTTCCAATAACATTGACATTATTCAAATTTGATATGTGTATACCGGTTTTTCGAATTAAGAAGTGACAGAAAATGTCTAGTGAGACCTTAACGGTTGAAGGTACAAAAGGAAGTCCTTTCAAATCAAAATGAGGAACGCATTGGCCTAATGGATAAGGCGTCAGTCTACAAATCCATGGTCTCTCGTCGCTGAGTTCGAGTCCCGCTCAGACCACATGTGGGAAAGTGAATTTTCCTTGCCGTTGGCCTTTACTAGTTTACCTGGTACAAGTATAATGTGACTGGGTGGTACGTTTGTCTGCGGCATACTGACTCTGTGAGCTAGCACGTTAAAGTCGCGCTAGACCGCACTTCACATGCATACACGCACTTGCTCATAGATTAATCCATAGAGATTAATAAACTATTTCCCGTCGCGAATAGCTGAAAAATTGCTGATGCGACGTTAAGCAAAATTCAACCAACCAACCAACTCATTATGGTTACAGGTCTGTCAAAACACCAAAAACAGTAAAAACACATTTCACTTTGGCAAGTAAACCCGAGTAAAAATAAGTTTAAACGTCTTCTTATACTAGTACAATGTTTTATTGTCGCATAATAGATTAGTAATTACATGATATTATATTTTATTTGTCTGTAGGAATGGTTCAGCGTAACGGTTTTGGATTCTTTGTCAATTGGAGAAGAGAAAACTGTTTCTTGAATTGTTTCGGAAAAAATACCGATTCTTTATTTTTATATCTCACATTTCATAATAAAAGCATCCTTGAAATTTACTGTTTTTATCATTTATCTAGTAACCAACCTGTGTGGAACTTTTTCAATAGTATTATGATTTACATTCATCGTCTAATTCACAAGCCAAATCCACTGACAACAACACAACAAGCGCCGCTGTAATAAAAGTTTACAAAACATCCGCCCTATATCCTCGAGGATGCGTATAAAATTGAAATACTGTTTTATCTCCTATATGACTGTGTGAACTGAACACTTTTTACATTGTATTTGAAATACAGTCCAACCTGTCCTAAAGACCACCTCTATATAAGGACAACCTGTCCTAAAGACCACCTCTATATACAAACAACCTGTCCTAAAAACCACCTCTATATAAGGACAACCTGCAAAATTTTGCCTGTAGCTGACGACGTCTCGATGTAAGTGAAATATTCTTGACTGGGACGTTAAACACCATAACTTAACTCCGGCGAAGTGAACGCTGTTAAAAAGTAAAGCTTTGTAGTGATGGAACATTAATTATGATGCTTTGTAAGCCACGTACAAATAGTGCATACTGTTAATATAAACTTTCTATATATCAAATTAACTAAATTGGTCAAATGAAAACACAAGCTATTTCAGTTTAAACGGCCACCATATTGAATGCTACATGTGTTTACCAAAATCATGAAATTGCGTCTGAATGTGCATGTAATCTACTTTGTGACGTAGGTTGTCACGTGCTTCAGCACTTCGACTCTCCAGTTTTGCAACACTGTTTTGAAAAGGTTTTGAAAGCATGCATTGTGTATGGAAAGTAGGTTTTTCAATTACTCCTATTAGCGTTGTGTATGAGATCACGTGACAAATCATGTGACTAGGTTACAGGTATCGGAAGGTGTATACTAAAGGTATAATTTGTTGCATTGTCTACAAACATCAAATTTGAATTATTTCACTCGCAATGAGTTCTAGTGGAGTAGATTTAAGGTTCACTGACGACGGATTTGCCATTTTGACTATGAATAATGGAGAAAACAGATTATCTACACCCTACATCAAACAGTTACAGAAAGCATTAGACGAGGTCGAAAGGTAGGACGGCCGGTTTATTTTAAAATTATTATCATTTAAACGTGTGTTGACATTCAGTGCTTTCACGGGACCCATTAAAGATGGATCATAATTTAAAGCCGCTTATAAGAAATTGAGACTATTTGCTATTTGTAAACAAAACTTATTTTTGAATTGCATGGATATCCTCTTATGCGTTAACAAGACGTGATGCTTCAGATCCTAAGACTACCAATTACGTAAATCTCTTGACATGTTACACAGTAAATGTTGCTCTATATAGAGATCTGAACGATCACATTTGGCTTACGCAGTTTTGAAGACTTAGTAAATAGTAGACCTCGACCATAAAAGGCCCAGTCCATGTAATGTATTAAACACGAAAGTTAAAACTGAAAATTCCAAATGCCAACAGCAACGTTTTCACCAGATAACAATATAACAACTGTCATGTGCTACTTTTGAATTATATTATTTCATAAAAATTTAAAAGTAGCAAATGATGCAACTAAATACGAAATCATGTTTTGGAAATACTCCCTTATGCAAAGTATATCCCTAGCTATGTTCAATATATTTTGGTCCTTTAGATATTTTTTCAACCTCTTTAAATATTTTGGTTTCACAAGTTTAGTGAAGGTACTACTGATGAGGGATTGTATTCCGAAATGGTCGTCTATAGTACTAGTGCTGTAAAATTAACACCGGTAAACTATTCAATTTAATCCAATCTTTATTTCCGTAAGTAATATAACTTATTGGAACATGTATATAACAAAAGAAATACAAAAAACATACATACATGAAAAACAATGAACAAGCACTACACACAAAACAAATGAAGTAATATCTATGTATGGTAATTATTAGAGCAATATTTTTATGCACCTGGCTACTTTTCAGTGTTGAAGCTAAAAAAAGCATCCCATGAAACTATGTGAAAAGGTCTTAAATACGAACAAAAAAGGATAAAGGTGGATAATAACAGCCCCAGAGAGAATGTGGAATTACATTTTTTTTCTTTTTTAAATTAAAATTTAAATTAATTTGTTATTTCTATTTGTGAGAAAAAATTATTACAGCTGTGACAGTAGACAAAGGCAAAAAATTGTACTGATGCAGTGACAAAAAATGTATATCTAATATTGTACATGTATATATAATTTTTTATCATTCAAAAACATATGTTGCAACTCCACGCCAACTTGTAATTATGGATAGTATTATAAAATACATTTAAAACCCTTTTCTCCCTTTATTGTAGGGAGAATGGCCCAATAATGAAAAACGATGAAACCTGATTTAAAAATTTTATATTGTCTATAAATCCACAACATTGAAAAAGTGCTACATGTTTTCCATTTTTCACAGAACAAATACAGTTACAGTTATACAAGTTCAAACTACAATAGGATATCATTTCAAAAGTGTCAAAAATTCCCAAAACGTGTATGATCAAAATAGACTGAATAGTCAATAACGGCACATATACTCTGCCCAAAGATTGACTTACTTGACTTATTCCTCTTGATTCCCTGGGAAATAAAGGGCCGCAACAACACCTCTCCATCTGACACGGTTTTGGGATAACTTCTTCAGTTCGGCCCAGGTATTTCCGGCTGTTTGCGCCTCTGAGTCGATACTCCTACGCCAGGTCTGTTTAGGCCGGCCTCTCTTCCTCTTCCCTTGTGGGTTCCAGTCAATATAGGATCAACATGTTCCAGGTCCCTATTCTGGTTGTTGACTTGGTTGTAAGAAGAGTTGTCGGCGCACTGGCTTTCCGAGGGCTTTCTTCAGCTCGCTTTATATACTCTACAGGAGAAGACTCCTCCCCAACCATGTCGCTATCTGTTGATGCAGTTGCGGTTTCTGCAACGAGCTTTTTTTACAGGATAGGGGTGTTAACCCTATGCCCAACCCTCATCCTTTATCCGGGCTTGGGACCGGCTGATTATATCCCGAGGGTATATCCAGGCGGAGTTGCCCAAAGATTGTTCCTGTTCAATTGTTTTTGAGAAAAATGACGGACAAAATGTTGGCTCGAAAGGAGACATAATAAGACAAAACCAAATACACTTCGCTTTGATTTAATGTCCAGAATGAACAGCTACAGTCAAACTTGTCTATAAAGACGCCCCAGGGAACCAGTATACTTAAGTGGCCTTAATAGGCAGGTGTCCTTATACAGAGGTGACCTTTAACACAGGTTTGACTGTATTGGCGAGTGATCGGAACCAAACAATGGTCCCTTAACAAGTATATTTCAAATTTAAAATAATCCTCATTTTTGACAAAAACCAACAGTTCGGTATGCACATCTTCGTCGTGTGAAAAAAGGCTAAACATGAAAGACACAAATTCACGCTAAATAAACTATGACACATCCTAATATCAACTGCATCTAGGGACATATGCAATCAAAATCGGCCACAAAAGGGAATTTTACAAGCGTACCACATGATATATCACGGCAATTGTGTGGAAAAAATATTTTTTCCATTGGATAAAGAATAGCGCGAGTTTTTCGTAAGAGAGAATTATTTCGGGGTTTTGCTATTTGAACGTTTTCAAACCCGTTCCGCACAAAAGTTTTGGGTTCTTGCTATATTGTGATATAGTCTGTGTATTTTAATTAAATGATTTAAATCCCAATCAATCAAGCAGGAAAGTCCGTTACATTCAGATTTTGTCGCTTTTCAATGTACAGTCCAACTTGTCCTAAGGACCACCTCCATATAAGGGTCACCTGCTTATAAAGGCCAGTAGAATTGTATCCCAGTTGTTCTTTATTCATATTAATTAAACCTGTATATAAAGGCCACCTGCCCATTAAGGTAATTTTACTGGTTCCCTTGGGTGGCCTTTATACACAGGATTAACTGTAGTAAAATGAATTTTTTCGCCAAGACTGTTTATAACTAATTCGTGGTTAGTTTTTTAATATGTAATATAGTCTACGACGCGTCTTAATCGAATTTCAGAAACACAAAATGTAAAGCACTTTTAACAACCGGTGAAGGGAAGTTTTTCTGTAACGGTATCGATCTAGAATGGCTGAAGACTGCTGATAAGGAGGAATTCTTTAAAGTCAACCGAGACTTATACTGGCGATTAATGCATTTTCCTATACCTACGGTGGCCATGATAAATGGTATGTATTTCTTCATTTACCATAATTATACTTCTGTATTTCCATAAATTGATGGCACATGGTTTTTATTCTTTATTTATTTTAATTGAAAATATTTCCATTAAACTATCAATAAAATGCATTTAAAATGCACTGACCTAACCAAATAATATTTTTAATTAAAAACGTTATTGCTTAGTTCTTCTGTACATAGAGAAATTTTGCGAAAATTCTGGAAATTTGATCAAGTTTATACACCAATTGGTACATCAGGGCATTTAGGGTCAGGTAGGTCATTGTTGCTCGAGTTTTTTCCAGGTGTGATCATCATGAATATTCAAATTATGACATAACGTTCTAATAAAGTCCATTTACGATCCTTTAGTCTCTCGGTTTTTCGTAAAATTCTCTAAAACGAAACTTTTTATTGTACAAGTAAAATCGTACATTTATTATACAATTAATGCCGTAATTAATTTTTAATATTTCTATCCTTAAACTTTTCTCAGTATTGCCCCATACTCCGTAAATTTTGTTCAATTTTGAGCAACGGCTATTTTGTCCAAGTCCTACATTTCGGTCGAAACCATTTCGGACAGGGAAATACTGAGCTAATTTGCATAAGAAATACTTATCGACAATATGTTGATACGCAACACTACACATGATTGACAGGAACGGATATTGTTTTCATAAATTTGTTTATAAAATTACTCAAAATTGTTTAAATTTAACAATAAATATCAATATACATATGGTGTTATAATGCTGCACGTACGAGTACGTCATGTACTAAAATTTTTGTTTACAAAAGTTTTGTACGAAATGGCATTCTTGCCACAATTCACGTGTAAATCATTATTTGAGACAACGTTCTCTCTCTCTCTCGTTGTACCATAATTCTTACTGAAATTCATTTAAGAACAGTGATGCTTAACCTTGACAAACTTAAAACAATTCACGTGCAAATCACTATTTCAGACAATGCTCTCTCTCTCTCTCGTTGTACCATTATTCTTAAATGGTAAATTATGGTAACTAATTAAACTTATTAATCGTGTGTACGGATAATTAGAAAGACTACAAGAACTTTGTCAAATCCACTTGGCGGTTGGCAAGAACTACCGTATTCATGATCAGGTGTCAACTTCGACTTTAGCAATTTGGTAACCGGATTATAATTAGAGGCGTATGTTAACAAATATTTCTGATAGTTGTAGCAGAAAATGTGAATTAATCAACAGCTGTGTAGATTTTTAGAGACATTAACTCAAAAAAGTTTCAGGAAAACTGGTTGTGATATTGATATACACGTGGAACCTGGGGGTGACTATCTTCGTAGAATCGAAGAGGATTGTGTAAATGACCCGTAACAGAAACTGATTAGCATATGAAAAACCCTCTCACTCCTGTTTTTGGTATCGCCGCAAAGGTTAGAAAAATGGCGCTAAAATAATTTACATAGCGATATCGAAGGCGATATTAAAAAGTTTTAATATGAAGTACAGAGAGTAGATCAGACACCGGTTACAACAGGCCACATTACGGCATAGACTTGTTTTCACGATGCAAAAAGCTATGGTTTTTATTCACATGTTAACCACATGAAAAGGAACAAAAACCAAGAGACTAATTGGTTGTAAACAGACTTTAAGTAAGAATGTACAGAAGGGATAATTTTGACATAGTCATATTTGTTGTTTTGTTAAAAAGTTAAAAAATTGCTCTATGTACAGAATTAAGTTCACTTTTTCATGAATGAAAAATATTTTTCCCTATTAGGTCAGTATATTTTTATTAAGTTTTGACGGTTTTTTTGTGAGTTTGTTGGAAAATACGACTTTATTCTTGCATTTTCCATGTGCACTGAACTTATGGAAATACAGTAGTATTTGTTTTCATCAAATTGCTTTTATTGGTTTCGGGAAAATTTATCTTTGAAATACATGAAATGGATTATAGGTCTTTTCCAAAAATGTTTCTGAGACAACATTAACATAGTTTGAGCTGTTCTTACCTTACTTAGCTTGACTTAGGAGTTGCAATAAATTGAACAATGAACAATGTGTGATCAGTTTTAATTGTATTTTACTGTGAGATTGTTTACCTAAATCATTTCGAGACTGTTTGATCTCAGTCTTATCAACACATTTTGTTTCGAGACTTTCCTCATATGTCAATTCGAGGCTAGCACTGTTCAGGTGCTTTTTTAAAATTCTTTTTATAGGTCATGCTTTTGGAGGGGGCGCTATTATTGCTTTAGTACACGACTATAGAGTAATGAGAAATGACAGAGGATGGTTTTCTTTAAATGAAGTCAGAATGAAAATCCAAGTAAAACCAGAAACCATACGATTAATAAGGTAAAGGACTTTTTTCTTGGGCAATGCTTACTGCACACACCATATTATGGTTTTGAGTTTATCGTTCATCTAAAAAAGATGCACCAAGTACCAATTTAACAAATCAAGTTCTATGTGACTATGATAATAAAATACAATTATTGTTCCATGATAAAAGATTGTTTTGATTTGACCTCTTCGGTGGCTCAGTGGTAGAGCGTCCGCCCCGAGAGCGAGAGGTCGTGGGTTCGAACCAAGACCGGGTTATACATAAGACTTTAAGATTTGAGATACTGCTTCATCGGTCGGAATTAAGAGGTCACATTATCGACTGGCTCACCCAGTGTCCGGATAATGTGACTGTGGGATTGGTAAGCTTGTTTGCGGCTTACTGACTCTGTGAACTAGCGCGATATCATCGCCCTAGTACAAGATAAAACATAAAAACACACTGGCGTATACATGAATTTGTTCTTTGGTCTGCGCATTGCCCGACAGGCTACATGTAGGCCTTTAATTGTCTCAACCACATTTAAATCAAGTGTAGCTGTAACTTGACTTCAAATCAAATCGACATTTGCCGTCTTCTTAATGCACATATAAGAGTAGTATTTCTTTAAATTGAGTTATTTTTATTTACAACTTTTAGATATAAAATAACAGCGGATAAGGGATTAATTGAGTCGATAATCTTTGGTAAGAGAATTACCGGACCGGAAGCTAAAAAACTAGGAATTGTTGATGTTACTACGGACATGTCCAACCTGGAACAATCTGCCAAGGATTTAGCTAAGTCTGCCTTAGGACCTACCGGGATAGATAGAGATATGTTACAAGTGATGAAACAAGATATATACCCCAGAGTTAAAGCCAATTTATAAGTTTTGAATAGATATACGAAAAGGACGAAATTCGCGGCGAAACCAACTTTTAGGAATATTTTTCATTGGTGTGTAATTTGGATGTGGAGATTTTGTTTCAAACTCGAATTTAGAATAATGTATTTCTGCAGTTTGTACATAAACAGGACGTTTAATAATGAATATATTATATTATAATATGTAATTGTCCCCAAATTTTTAATTATCACGCTTTTCCTTCTGCGATCTACACGCCAAGGTGCAAAGATGTGAAAGCAAAGAAACTCAAATGCAAAGAAGAGAATGTACGAACACGTAAATAGGCAGTTAAGAAGAAGCGATGTCATTTCAATGTGTTGTATTCACAATTTCGCTAATACACGTTTGTTAAGGTAGTAACGAAAGAGTGACATTTGCATAGTATCAAAACACAATGAGCGTGTATGGTATTTGTTACAACGATTACAACTTACAAAATATTAAGACATTGAACGGTTTCGATAAAGCATGTGTTATAGCTATGTAGACGCCGAATAGTTTAATCTTAATATTTAAATGTCAATGACGTATCCAGGTTTATTTAAATAAAAATGTTAACAATGTTTGATTTGTCTTTTGAAACGATTTGATGGTTCTTGTTTTCGTATTTTAAGTGTTAGACTCGTACAAACGTGAAAACAAGACACCTCCAGAGTCGAGTCTAGACCATGGGCCTGATACGCTCACCTGATAAATAATTTCTAGCTGATAGATTTCAAGAAAACATATATACTGAAACCCCATTAAGTTTTTTCTTTACATCATAATGACCGTTGTATCAATACCTACAACATTCTAATACACATGCCTATACAAAAAGTTTATAGTTTTCAAGATAATTAACCATTTCGGTATTGTTTCGCATCTGTGACCTTGACCTTTGAAACCATAACCATTTCTATACATCAAAATGATTGTTGCATCAATACCTACAACATTCTAATATACATGCCTATGCAAAAAGTTTATAGTTTTCAAGATAATTAACCATTTTTGGTATTGTTTTGTATCTGTGACCTTGACCTTTGAACCAATGACCTTTTTCTATACATCAAAATGATCGTTGAATCAATCCCTACAACATTCTTATATACATGCCTATACAAAAAGTTTATAGTTTTCAAGATAATTAACAATTTTGGTATTGTTTTGCATCTGTGACCTTGACCTTTGAACCCATGACCTTATTCTATACATCAAAATGATCGTTGTATCAATACCTACAACATTTTAATATACATGCCAATACAAAAAGTTTATATTTTTCTTGATAATTAACCATTTCAGTATTGTTTCGCATCTGTGACCTTGACCTTTGAACCCATGACATTTTATATAGGCATGTATATTAGACTATTAGGTATTTACCTCACAACTATAAATTCTTTATATAGGCATGTATATTAGACTGTTAGGTATTGGCATCACAACTATAAATTCTTTATATAGGCATGTATGTTAGACTGTTAGGTATAGGCATCACAATCATTTGATATAATAATAAAGGCCATACATTCAAGGGTCAAGGTCACAGATACCAAAAATGCCAAAATGGCTTAGTGTTTTTACTTTTGTACTTTTGTTTTCACAATTTATTCTCAAATTGTTACTCATGATTATAAAAGATTTTGACATTTGACATTTCGAGCTATTATTTATCAGGTGAGCGTATCAGGCCCAATGGGCCTCTTGTTACTTTATTTGGAAATGGGCGGCATACCCGACATAGCAATTACAATCAAACACCGACACAACAATCCATGTCCAAACCGCAATGGTACGGCCCCAAAGAAAGAAAAGTAAAAATTTGAAACTGACAAATTAATGTTTGTTTAATTTTTTTCAGAGAAAGCAAATACACAAATGGGCTTATATGGACTAAGTTGTTACTAAAATCAATGTTTCGGCTCTATCCCTGTTTTATTTATCATTTTATGCAACAAAATATAACTTCGTTGGATGTTTACAATGGCAATTGTTTTACGACATGGCGGGATACTTTATATTCCGTAGTGGTGATGGAAGAGTGGATTCTTTAGATAGGTTAGTAGGTTAGCTCAAGAACGGATCGATTTTGGCGTAACTGTGTTGACCTGAATTGATTTAATATAGTGAACTTACTTTCTACATTTTTAAACTTTTAAACTCAACCCGACCTTTGAGCTAACCTTCATTATACCCCTTACGCACCTACGTAAATTCTTCCGACATCATTACGTCACACGAAAGATACTGTCATTTTGTCAAAATTTGTAACCATTGTAAACATCCATCAAAAATACGTTTTGGTGTATTAAAGGAGTTATAATGCGTGGGTTAGATCGAAATTAGGATTTTTAGCAACGACTCGGCTCATGATTGATTTTTAAGAAGGGTGCCATTGAAAATCTGTGAAATATTAGCGTTGTTCCTTTCTCTACAAGAGAGTAAAGGAGCATTAACTTACACGTGAACTTCCATCGCGGAAGTTAGGCGGATGCTCCGAAAGGGTAGACACTTTGTCTCGCAAGGAACACCCGACGCGTTGAGAATGAACATAACTATAGGGCGTCAAATATATCCAGGATAATTTTGGGTCATAATACTTACAAGCAATGTAGTGAACGGCCTTGAATCTTATTGATGACTTTGATACGCCTAGGATTGCAATAAGAAAACAACAGCAAGACCAGAAAAAAACACGGAAATTGATTAAAAACTAATTCTTGACAATATAAGTCACAACGTGTCCATATTAATATATGAAATATAGATGAGTCGCTAATCAGTACCTTTGAAACCATCACCACAAACCACAAGCACTTGGAATCGGGTATCCATATTTATTTATTTGAATTTTCTCTATGTAAATATAAAATCGATTTATTTCTGACGTATTCAGTTTAGAACGTTGCCAGATAAGTTAGTATGATAAAATAAATACTAGTATAGACCCAAAGTGTTCGTGCCTTAACCTGATGATCATTGCTCAATACCAATGTTGCATCAATGTTTTCATTTCAAGAACACTAAATGTTAAGAGGTTATCGGACAAAATTATATGACAATGTTATTGTCAGACACAATGCGACAATGTTATTGTCAGACACAATGCCAAAATTACATAAATAATTCCATTTTAGTAACACCGAATGTCGCGGGCTTATAACTACAGGTGTGGATAAATTCTACAACAACGGAGCCGATTTGGCGTTATTATGGACATTAAAAGATGAAGATGAAGTTCAAACTTTCAGGACTGAATCTCAGAATTTATTTTGGAGACTTGCCCATTTTCCTGTGCCTACTGTTGCTGCGATAAATGGTAAGTTAAAGGCATAATGCCATGACCTTCTGTTTATCATAAATATAAAGGTTGATCATAAGGAATTAACTACTTGTACATTTCTCACAATTGTTTCTAGTACTTTGAGTTTTTATTCATTAGTGTGTGTGTGTGTGTGTGTGTGTGTGTGTGTGTGTTTCATGCATGCTTGCGCAATTACCAAATATTTTATCTTCTGTTTACTTTAAGACATTAATGCCATGTCGCAGTAATAATCGGAGTTATTCCTTTTAACCATCTTTGCACCATTCGGTGTCTGTTAAAGTTTGTTCGGAACCGTAACCACTCTTCAAGTATAATCATGTCGAATTGTTTAACCATCAAATGTAAAGTGACGCTAAATGAACAAACGATCGATGGTAAAGAGCGTACTTTTCAACACCCCGTTCTCAGCAGAAATGCTCTATTGATTTAAACACAACCTTAAAATGGGAGGGGGTAAAATAAACAATAATTAATAGAATCGAATAATAATTTAAAGCTTAAAAACTATCTAGTATGCAAATGTTACTATGTGTAATTTAAATATATTTGTATTTCAATGGATTTTATATAGGACATGCCTTTGGAGCGGGTGCTTTTATCGCTTTGTCGCATGACTACCGCGTGATGCGTAATGACAAAGGATGGATCTCTTGGAACGAAATAAAAAACAACATACAGATACAAGTATCAACAATTAATCTTATCAGGTAGGAGAACTTGCTTAAGATTATTTGATTCCAGAAGGCAGGGCTTATAACACTGTGTACGTTACCTAAACAGCGGTAATTCCCCCCCCGTCTCTAAACCAGCAATGATTGGGCAACGTTTGCTATTTACATTAACGTCTGGTAGAAAAAATGCATTAGTAAGTCTTCCATCGTGGGCTTTTTTGACAGTTCTACGCTGCCGGAGTCAAAACACTGCAATATTGTACAAAAAATGTCGCGTAATGATTACCAAAGCAAATCGCTATCATGGTCCATGGCTTGGTCTGATATGAAATAGACCCACTATTTTTCACGATTCATTTAATTTAAATTTGTGCTTTGAATCTAAGAGACATGAAAACAATAGATGTATCGTTTTGACTGTTTATCAAGATATATATTATTTTTTCTTTTCATTTATAGATGTAAACTTCGAGCAGGCCGCGCAAAAACAGATGCTATAATATATGGAAAGCGGTTCTCAGGAAACCAAGCATTGGAACTAAAAATTGTGGATGCTATAACGGATATGGACAATTTGATAAAAGAAGCCAAAACATTGCTTAATTCAGTATTGAGTGTTGGTAGTATAAATCGAGAATCACTCCGTCATATGAAAATGAATATTTATCCTAGACATAAAAATATACCGTCTAAGTTATAATGTAATGAAGACGATTTGCTGTGCTTTTGGTTATGGTGCTAAATTTTGCTTTCGGCAAGAATTTTTCATAAAGACAAGTCGACAATGCCACATAGAGCAATGCAAGTAAACTAGGGATATCTATAACGATTGCTCATTTGACGTTTCCGATGGCAACATCTGTTCTCTGACGCGAATTTCAGGGCAACACTTTCATATTCGGGTACAATATCAAAGATTACCATGTGACTTATAGACCCCATAATGGTGTTGGTTCCTTACAACGTCATGTGTATCTTTCTGTATCTTTTAACACAATGCTGACGTACTTTGTAATAGTGTGTCGCTTACCAGCGCAAATACACAATGAAAACGCGTCGACAGATGACCAGTGATATGTCCAGTGTATAGAGGAATATTTCTAGCTTGAAACATAATGCGTGTTTAGTTTATAATGGATCTGGTTTTGGTATGCTTCAGTGAAGAATATAAATAAATACTTGAAAAAGTAAGGTGTGAATAGTTGTTATTAATAAAATAAAGTTTTCATGATTCCTGTTGGAAACTTATCACCAAAGAATTATGTAAGATTATGATTGGGATTTACGTCCCAGTAAAATGTTTTATTTATATCGAGACGTCACCAACTATACGTGAAGTTTATGATACATGAATTTTAAACTTTGCAGAGCGCTCGGGGCAATGTGCAGGGAAGGTTCTTTGACGTGCTGCGTCTGCCGTGACACGGGACATAAGTTTTTAGGGATCTTCGTGCGTGTAGGATTACTGCATTCTCTTGGTGTTAATGTTAATTTCCGAACATTTAGGCAGCATCCTGCTAAGCTGTTTTTATTTTATATAATGTTGTCTTTTTTATGCGAAACAGTTGTTTTTATTTAAGAAATAGTCGCGGTCGCGGTTTCATAACAGTTGGAACTGGTAAATATTACAGTAACGGAGCAGATTTACCGTTGGCGTTATCAATTTCCAAACATCAACGAGACGAATTCTGGCAGGAAATGCAGAATCTTTTTTGGAGAGTTGTACATTTCCCAGTCCCAACAGTAGCAGCAGTAAATGGTTAGAGATCAATTTATTTTCTTTTTTTACCTCCCGTTGTTAGTGATTAAAAGTGCTCACTTCATCTTTAATACTGATGACTAGCACTAATTAGCCAAAATTATTTTTTTATACTTGGCTTAAAAGGTACTTTAGTTAATGTTTTAGAAAATATTGAAATACTTTTACTGCGGGGAACTTTATACAACGAAGCAAGCAGCTTATATATCAATTGTTGACACAATGATATTGCAGGCCTAGGCTTTTTAATGTCCTAAAAATGTTTATGTTCGTCTTAACAGTAATGTTGAGTATGATGTCTTTGTATCCAAAATTACCCTGGATATATTTGATGTCCCATAGTTCCATGCTCTTTTCTTGGCTAGTGTAGCGACTTGCCCTTCTGGAGCATCCGGTTTCATATCCCTGGTGGTAATTCACGTGTTTAATATAATAAACACATTTCCAAGCTTTTAATTTGCTTTGGGAATTTTGTTTGAACATGGATTGGAATGTTTGTTTTTGATTTTTTTTTCATTTTTCACATGCCTTAAATACTTTATGTAATGTTTGCGTGTTAAATGTTTAAGGTTTATATTCTTGACAAACACATCATGTAATAATATTGGCCTCTGAAAAAACTAGAACTAATTTTACCAAAGATGAAATTTTTTCCAAGCATAAGGGAGATCTCGAGTCTTTCGGTAGTAATATAAAAGAGGAAGAACTTGGATTTCCTATTGAATTTCTAAACTTCAAAAATACCTATAGAAGGAAAGATATATAGCAATTTCCTCTAAATGAAATGTCATATATTATTTTTGAATGTATTTTACCATTAAATTAAAAAAAATAGTACATGGCAGTATTACTAAACCATTAAATCACTAGTTCTAACACAATTTTTGACAGTCGCCAAAGATGGTATTCAGTCTTATTCAAATAAAGTTTTTTTTCTACATCTGGTATCAACCAAATGTTGATTCTAAAAATTCTAAAGAATTACTTGATCATGTTGCTTCTAATTATTTCTCCCGTGTAAAAAGTATAAAAACCTTTCTCTACACTTTACGCCATTATCCCTCATTCAAAATTAAAAGAAAGTCTTCAATAAATCATCCACTTGTTATTTTTTTACAAAAAAAGTTACGCAAGATACAAATATCAAGTACTGAATGGAGATTCTGGTTATTTTGTAAAGCACCATACATTTCATGCAAAAATATACTATCAACAAAATGTAAGTGTTTTTGCTAGACATCATATTTGTTCTGTTACATAATATAATTATCCAACAAACAATTGGTATACCAATAGTCACAAACTGTGCACCATTCCTTTTCCAATTTGTTTATTCTTATAAAGCAGAATTTATGCAGAACCTTGTTAAATCTGGAGAGACACTGGCGCCAAATAATTCAACATCACAGACAAATAAATAGATGGCGTTCTACCACTTAAAATTCTTAATTTGCAGATTTTGTGGATGCAATCTATCGCAGTGAGTTTGAACCTGTATTTTGCTTTTGTCACTTTTCATTTTCTATGCAGCAATATAGCGGCTTCTCCTGCTTATGGTGTATTTGTTTCAAAATGTATACGCTATGATAGAACTTGTTAACGCTACAGGAACTTTATACAACGAAGCAAGATGCTTACAAATAAATTGTTGAAGCAAAGCTATTGTCTTCCATTCCCAATTTTTATTACACACATTGCGGTGTAGCTAGCTAAACAGTAGTCGCTTTCCCTTCTAGAGCATCCGGCCTCGAACTCCCTGATGGAAGTTAATGTGTTTAACCTAGTTTGCCAGCTTCAAAGTTTTTGCTTTCCTTTGGGATGTTGGTGTGGGCGTGGATTTCTTCTAATATGCTAATAAAAATCTACAACAAAATTTTTAATTTTTTCGTTTTATTTTTTTATTATTATTATAACATTTTATTTTTTTAACTGTAGATAAAAGGTTAATTAAATCTGAAAAAATTATAATTATAACCAGTATCACTAAAACAGCTACTCCGACACTACCTACAGTCACTGCAGATGTACGACCATCATAAACACTAACTTTACTTCTTCTATGTGCTGATGTTGATGATTTATCTACTCTTAAATCTTCTACAATTGTCTCTTTTGTCCGGCATATTTTAACTGAAATATGAATACATTTTATTAAATACTAGTATATGTACAGATTACAAGAAAGAAACAACTTTCCTGCCAAAAATACAAGGAAAAATGTATGAATACCAGTTTCATAAAATGCACCTGTTTATAAACTACCGGTTAAAAGTATTAATTTATTTTATAAAATTGACATCGTGATTTTATTTAAGATCCGTGTAACTTTTTTAAAACCATAGTCCTCGAATTAATTTGTATACATCGTTTAATTAATATAAGATTTTGTATGAAACTTACTTACTTTATGCTGTGTCTTGAAAAATTTGAAAGGCGACATCAAAAGTGCCCAGTAATTTTAATGGTTTGGCTAATCTTATCCTTATATTTGTTATTTACATAAATCAATTTTTTTTGTACTCATTTCTTCAGGTTTTATATACATTATCGTTCGGTATTAAGGTTTTATAACTTTTTCTAATCTTTATATTCCTATATTTGAGACAATTTCACCTAAACTATAGATTATACCAGTGTTAATTTTAGAGCACTAGACGGTCGTTTCGGAAGAATTCCTCATCAGTAGTGTTTGGACCAAAATTGTGAAGACCTCATCTTTCAGAATATGTTCTTTCCATTTCAATTGAAATCAAAACTGTAAAATGAAATATTTACCATTTGAAGGTGGGTTAAACACCCTAACTCTTATTTTAACATCGTCTGACGAGTGATTATTTACTCCTGCTCCCCACATCTCTCCTATATTAATTACATGGCCAATGGAATCAGAGGATTTTGGAATCCAATAAAAAACCGTTTGATCATTGTATGCATAAACAAGACCTCCGTATCCTCCTGTAGCACCGTCGCTCATAGCTGACCCAATCCCGTGAAATCGAAAGCCATCATTCGCTCCATCTACCGCTTCCACCTTAAATATATGAAGACACCTTGCATAAAATACAAAATTGAATTTTAGTTAAACAAAAGGGAATCCGCTTCAAATGCAGGGTCTACCTAGTATTTTTAGTATATGTTTACTTTAGTGTATGTATCAAAAAAAGGAAAAAGATGTTTGTCGACAATCAAGCTTGATTCCATTCTGCTATATTGACAAAGATAAGGACATCCAGTTCCTCAATATACTAATGCATTTACATTAATTGAAGATTCCAATTTATACTGAGTTTATACTCGTGATATTCAAAAGCAAACATACTATTCCATGTCCGAATCACAACCCAAGAAGCTAAGCAAAAAGTCAGGTCAGACACGTGAACTTCTACCAGGGAAGTGGGGCCGAGTGCTCCAGAAGGGTCCTGTAAACGTTTTTTTCCTGATTTCTTAACAATGTGTGTGGTTATCATCCATTATACATATTGCAGATATTATTTATATGAACATTGATTATGAAAATAATGGTATTATTTGAAAATTACAAAAGAACGATACCTCCACTGTTACGTATGAATCATCAAAATCAGCCATTACTCTTATCGCATTGGACGCCGAAATTCGTGATTCCAGACAATAATTATCTAATCGTTTCCAAGCAAGTATTCGGAAGCTCCCTTGTCTTGTGCTTGGTATTGTTTCTGTACCCCATCCATCATCGACAAATATTAGGCATCCTAAAATTAGAACAGAATAAAACCTATAAGGTCCCTAGTATGGCATTTCGGTCATCTAGATTTAATTAGTAACATAACCAACTTGATATATAAGTGTGTAGATGATATTTTAGTTATCCCGATAACCGTGACACATGCAAACACCTTCTAGAAATAGTCCAATAACCAGATTTTAAAAAAGTGTTACAAACAACATTCAGAAGTTTGGCCAAAATTTAACCCGAAAATAGAATTACAATCAAACAAAACGCAGAGGGTTGACAACATGAAAAACAAACCTAAAAACAGTGTTACAACCCTGCAAATCGTTTTACAACCAAACAACCTTCAGAATATTGCTAAGCAAAAGCAGCTAAAAGAATGTCAATGTAAGGGATAAATAATACATCTGATACATATACATAAATCAAAACATCTTTGCTGAGCCTGTAATATCATCTGAAATATATATACAAGTATCAACAGGGAAATTACATATTAGACCAGTGCTCATTTTACAGTACTAAATGGTTGTTTTTGGAATATATATGTCCTAATCAGTAGTACTTAGAACTGTGAAAACAAAATTTTTATCATGGGGTTGAAAAAATATGCAAAAGACCAAATTATATTTAACCAAATTTAGTTAAGGAAATACTTTGCATGAGGGAGTATACATGTACCTTAATTTTGAGGATTTCAGATTTTAATTGCCAGCAAATTTAGATAATAGTATATTTAGTATATTTTAACCAGCAGCAAATTTAGACGATTGTACATGTATGTACTTGGATAACTGCGTCAATGTGCCTTTGATTTATAACAATGCAACAATGAATTTACTGTCAAAATAAAATAAAACATTAAGATTTATTAATTTGTTACCATTTACCTCTGCTTTTCATTACTTGTGGGTCGCCTATCACATCTTGATTAGGATACCAAATACGAATAGATTCATTAGAATAGCCAAACAAAACTCCACCAGCCGACATAAACTTCTTTGAAATTATTAACTTTCCTGATGATCCTTGTAAAGGCAAACAAAAACCAATTGATCGGTAAAACATTCAAAACAAAAGATATTATTGTTTATTATACCGAAAGAAAACATAACCATGTTAATAAATTATAAGCAATCAAAATGCAAATTAACAAGAATATAGATATTTAGACTTAAACTTCAGCAAAGACCACGTTTTAAGCTGAATGGCAAACGTAATGACTTCAATTTTTCTATTTTAAAATTTACTTTTCTATGCAGCAATATACTTGCTTCCACTGATGTAACTCGGGACCGATATATATAATTCTGTAATTTGACGAAGACTATTCTTTTGACAAGCGACATAACTCGGAAATCACGATGTTTTAAGTTGGCCTATTATACACTGGTAAACTGGTCAATTTTATTATATTTTCCCTTACTCGCAAAAACGACATACAGTATAAATACAACATAAAACATTTGCAAAATGCCTCAACCTGCCAAACTTCCTTAAATTCAATAGAATCCATTTGCTTTGGAAATGTATTAAAATAATATTATTGATATTGCAAGCGTGTGTCGGTAATTACCACAAATGAAACAATTATGTTGTCAAAGTAAAAATAATTTTCTTATTACATAGCTGTACCTTGTGCTTCTGAAATCAAATTATTTTCTCCTCGTATCTGGACAACTATTAAATCTGGGTAGTCTCCTAAATCATGTGGAATTTCTGTAAATGTGTTCGCTGAAAATAGAATAAATTTTATTGTCTGTGTGTCTGAGATTTATACACAATTATATAGACAAAAACAAATTTGACAATACGCGTATGTTATTACTAATTGCTATTAATAATGTATATGGTCGAAACTAAATAGAACATGCAATTTTAAAAAATGTTTAAATGAGAAACAAACTGAAGGAAAGTATTATATCCATGGATGTGGTGCAAGTAAGTGGTTTGTCAATGTGTGAAAATTGTTCGTTGATGAACTATGAATTTTTAACCATTCCTCGCGCTTCAATTTTACGTATCCATATAAATAATGCAACAATATCGTTTACTTACTAGCTGTTGTACTTAAAGGCGCCCAGTCATGTATGAAATCAGGAACACCAAGCTCACTTGGACCCCAAACTTTTATCCTCAACAATGCATCACTATAAGAATTGTCAATACAACAAGGCCCTGTCCAACCACTACCACCTGTATAAAGAAACGTTTTAATTTGTACAAAAATTTCTTTTGATTTGCAAGTCGACGCTCTGTGTGTATGTGTGTGTGTCACCGTTTAGTGTCAAATAACCATCTCTGGAGGCGTATGTGCGTGAGCGTTCAGATAACCCATACCTGAACCTTTTAATTTTGCATTTAGGTCCGACCATGCCAAAAACAAAAGGTTTCGTCTGTGCCTGATCACTAAGGTACCACAATTCACGAAGGCACCATTACGACATTTTAATACTTTATAGAACGAATTCAGGCGCTGCATTCACAGATAAGTATCAGCGCATTAACTCGTAGATCAATGCTTATTTCACAATTCCAAAAGAAAAGTAAAAACTTTGAAAACTGACATATTAAGGGTCCTCTGAGTATTGTTAACCAATATCAGACAGATGATACCAGTTTAATCATAAATAGTTACATACATGAACATTATTTCTGCATTTAAGTCTATATTTGATGAATCGTTTATTATTTTATCAGTTTTCAACCATTTAAAACACGCATAAGACAGTGGTGAATTTCTAGTAGGAAATACATTGATGCACATAACGCACTAAGCTGAAATTATTGTTAACAAATGTTCCATAAAAATGTACTTTTCATCAATGTGTTAACAATACTAGTAAGTAAAACAATGGTTGATGACAGTACGTATACTTTCATCATGCATTACAAACATACTACTGTTCAAGTCATTGTGTTTGTGACATATATTGTCGAATGTTGCTTCACGTCGAATCGGCAATTTTTCAGCTATTCGTGACGAAAACTACTTTATGAATCTCTATGGATTAATCTATGAAGAAGTTCGTGTATGCATGTGAAGTGCGAGTGTGTTTTTATGGTCTGTCTTGTACCAGCGCGCACTCAGGGCGACTTTAAGGTGCTAGCTCACCAAGTCAGTACGCCGCAAACAAGCATAACACTCTTCAAGTCATATTATACCAACAACGGGTGAACCATTTGTGCCTAGTCGTAACTAAAAATCTGTATGCGCATCCGCAATTGTTTTAAAACATTTCTGTATAAAGAAAAATGTTGGCGCAATTGGGATTTTACATTAGGCATAAATGGCGATGTTTACACGGGAAGCGATTTCCTTGGTGCCTTTTTACGTCAAATGCGCAACAGGGTCCTGCATTTGCCTGCCTTTTAACATGTTAAATCCCCATAAAGTTTTACTCAGAAGTATTCTACGCTTATTACGTATACAGATTTCCTGTTACGACTAGGTATAAGTAAGTGTAAAATATCAATCTTTATTCAAGTTTAATTGATTTTCTATGGAAATAAAGCGTATTCGGTATCACAAACACAATTATTTGAACAGTAAGTATTGTATTGCAGCTTTATCCACAAACTTTTTTCATTTTATAAGCTTGCATGTATAAAAATGTTAAATTTTGTATTTTTAATGTATTTAATAATAAAATTAAAATAAATGGTATATGAGTATATGAAATTTACCTGTGTAAATGGCATAACCAAATGGTTTGCCATTAAAAGCATTTGGTGCCATGGCAACCACAGTATTTTCATCGTATAAATAAACAATTCCACCATAGTCGTAAGGTAAGTCGTCGTCAGCAGATGCAGATCCGATGGCGTGGAATATATAGTTTTTCCTCTACTGAGTACCTTTACTTCGACAACAACTTTATACGGCAGCTCATTCAGACTATGATTGAATATCACTTGTGAATCGTTACCGCCTTGTGATTTAATTGGAAGCCATTCACTCACAACACTTGGTCGTGGAAATGAAAACACGTATACTCCATACTCAACTAATAAACAGAAATAATTTGAAAATAAGGTATATAGATATTAGTAATAATTCCTAAACAACGTGTCACAATTGCGGTAACTTTTCTGTGTGAAATTCCCTGTTCAATATTGTATAATAAATATTTTCGGGTAGAAACTTTCTGTTTTATATTCAGAAACATGTTCGCGTGTATTTAATTTCCCAGTTGACGAGCTAGTATGTAAGCCTATTTGAATATTTTAACATGTTTAAATCTTGGAGGTGTATTTATTTTCGCGGGTAAGACTTGAGCGTGAAAATCGGTAATATTAATATTGCAAATATTCCTCATTATACAGTATTTTGATAACAGAAAATAGCTCCGAATTTCTTATTTTTCTTACAAATTCATAACAGAATTTTTAATTTTTTAATTCTTGGAATGGCAATTTAAAAGTTATGTCAATTTCTGAAATTTAAATTGTAAATATTGGGAAAAAACGGCTCATCGTTTATAAATGAAAATACAAAAGCATAAGAACCCATTTATATAATAAAAACCTACTTGTAACCATCATCAGTTGTAAATGGCAAAATTGAAAATAGTCCATTTCTCAGCAAAGACGTCCATGCAACATCCTAGTCTTGTACACGTGGTCCTTCTCTCTATACTTTTTCAAACATTGTGACATCAGAACAGGACGGGAACGATACATCTGTATTTTTTCTTCTATGTAAGTCCATCATCGATTGCGAGTTAACGACATTAAAAGTTATTTTAACCCTATATAATAGTTAGTTATTTACTCTAATTCTCATACAAGTTACTGACGTCCAAGATGTATTAATGAAATATCAATATTTTTGGTCAACGTAACATGGAAAGTATCCGTGGTAGAGAATGTTCTTTTAAAGGTCGTTCGATTTTTTGTTCAAATGACGTTTACGGTAATTAAAGTTCATTATTTAAATTGTACTTTTACTTTACTGTACGTTTATGTCTTTTGTAATTTACTTTACAAAGAGACGTGTTTCGCGCGTGTATATGTCGAGGTCAAATAAACGACTATATGGTCTGATAAAGGTACACACGTTATTTTGTAATAATGTGAAAAAAATTCCAGATATATTTGCCATGA
The DNA here is from genome assembly GCA_021292105.1 of Anadara kagoshimensis. Taxonomy (NCBI): domain Eukaryota; kingdom Metazoa; phylum Mollusca; class Bivalvia; order Arcoida; family Arcidae; genus Anadara; species Anadara kagoshimensis. Next base: position 45,887,986 of record CM037875.1, read on the forward strand.
ACATTTTATACAACCTTATAATAACAATTATTATTATTATGTTCATTATTATTATTATTATTAGTATTGTTGTTGTTGTTGTTGTTGTTGTTGTTGTTCTCCTTGTTTTTTTTTCAATTTAGGATCCATTTAGAACATTTATAGTGAATAGTAAGATAGTAAGCTAGAAAACCAAAATACAAGTGACATACAAACGGCACTTACATAATTAAACCGCACTAGACGGCCATTCCGGAATACAATTTCACACCAGTCATTCCCGGACCATAATTTTAAAGAAAATGTCTTCAAGGGGCCAAAAACACCCAAAGGACCAAATTTTAGGTAAGGAAATACTTTGCATGTGTATTTTTCTCAAAATCAATGCCAATTAATCAGATGGGTTACACAATAGATTTTAGTAAAACATGAAAATTTTAATCTACGTAGGAGCATGACGGAAAACATTACAAAGCAAAACTTAAAAACTAAAAATCGTTTTGATGCGCTTTTTATTTTTAAAACAAAATAAAAATACAAGATTTCAAAAATTTAAGTTTAAATAAAACTTATTTGAAAACATTTATTTGTAAAGATAAAAAGTAGTTGATCAACGGTATTGGTTTGTTAACCCATGAAAATAAACTGTTAAAAAGACAAATCATAAACAAGCATACTAATCCATATCCAACTCACAATTTCAAAGCAAAGTATAGAAAACTTTGAAACTGAAAACTCGGTTAAATGCGTGAACTCCCACCAAGTACAGTAAAAGGAACATGAAAGTATTGGTCGTCAATATATAACTATATGAAAACATAGGGTAATAATTGCGAAATACCATTCATTCGTACATTGTAATAAACATGTATGTAGTTTTCCATTAATACGAGGTTCATTAGTTCTTTACTAATGCTAGATTTAGATTTTCATTTTTAGCATGTCAGTTTGTTTTAAAATTTCTACATCCTATTCTTACATGATTGAAAACATTTGGTAGATCAGGAACAATGATTATTGTAATAATAATAACGATGATAACAATCCCAACGCTGCCAACACTAACTGCAGATGTACGCTCTTCGTAAACACTGATTTTGCTCCTTTTGTATGCCGATGTTGACTTTTTATCTACTCTAGTATCTTCCAAAATTATTTCTCTAGTTCGACATATTCTAACTGAAAATATAATATTTATATAGCTGCAATACAATATGAATGGAATGATACCAAAATGTAGTTACTAACCAAGTTTATAATCAAAAACAAACATACCACTCCATGTCCATATCACAGTAACAAAGAAACGTAAAACTTGAAAATTTAGTTAAATAAGTCAGGCCTGGTTCTCCGGAAGAGCACCGATTGTCAAGCTAGCAACAACCACCACGTCTGTGATCAAAATTGGGAATGAAAGGAACGTGGAATTATGGGACGTAAAATATATCCAGGATAATTATACTTTTCAAATTGACAAAATGATGCCCATTAAGTATGTCCTAAAGTTGTAGTCATAGATACTCTCTCGCTGACTAAACAGTTTACTATAAATGTCACCCAACATAAGATTGCCCTGCATATATTTGTCGTCCCATAGTTTGATGCGAACACTAAATGATTGCAACAATGTCGTCCTACAATCCTACATGGATATTCATATTGGATTTCCTGTAGAATCGATGAATCAAAAACATAACATGAAAAAATTAAACCCCCCCCCCCGTCTTTCAAAGAAAGACGAGTATTATAATCGTAGTTGCGTCCTCCGTCCGCCCTTCTTCCAGAGCAATTCTCCAAAATTTTAACGCACATTTTTTTTAACTTGGAACAAAGCATCAACATTGATAGAGAAGATGCGCATAACATTAACCCGAGTTGTTTGCTCATTTTCCTGAAGTTGTGGTCCTTTCGACTCACAAAAAATCACTTGTTTGTGACCCTAATTTACTGAATTTGCTTGTTTATAGTAGTAGTAGTAGTAGTAGTAGTAGTAGTAGTAGTAGTAATGGTGTTTAACGTCCCAGTCAAGAATATTTCACCTATATCGAGATGTCGCCAGCTATAGGCGAAAGTGCAGAAATTTTGCCTGTGCGTTGCGCTGATGGCATTATACAGCAGGATTCTTTAGCGTGCCAAGCCCACCGTGACACGGGACCTCGTTTTTTTAAGTTCCCAGCCGAAAGAACCGTGACTTTCATTTCATTATGCCGAGTGCTTGGCGAAAGAACAGTCACAACCACTTTCAAGTCTTGGGTCAGACCCGGCCGGGGTTCGAACCCACGACCTCCCACTTACGGAGCGAGCACTCTACCGCAGTGGTCTTTGCTTGTTTATAGCTCCCTGAGAAAGACTTGTGCATTTATATGAAATTCTGTAGTATATTTACCGTTGGTAGGCACGTTAAAGACTCTCACCCTGAGTTTTACATCGTCCGTTGACTGATTATATAAACCTTGTCCCCAAACGCCGCCAATTGCTATCACGTGACCAGTCGAAATTGAAGATTTTGGTATCCAATAGAGTACCTTTTGATCACTGTATGCATAGACCAGACCTCCATAATCACTAGTCTGACCGTCGTGCATTACTGACCCAATCCCGTAAAATCTGAAACCATGGTTCACTCCGCCAACTGCTTCAACCTTTAAATAGGAGAAACTCATTTCTAATTCAAAACCATGTAGCATAGGCAAACGCAACCAAGAACATGAAAGAACAAGTTAACGGAAAACAACAAATCATATAACAAATATTCCAACCCATGACCATTTCACAATCCCATATAAAAATCGAGAATGAAAGAATAGTATGTGATCAAAATATCCAGAAACATTTTCGATACAGAGACGCCATACCTGTCAACATAATGTGATGACGGCCAAAAAACTTTTTTTGGAGAACCTTGATAAGCCTAGACTTGCAATATTCTTGTGTCAACAATTTGTTTGTAAGCTGCTTGCTTTGTTGAATAAAGTTTCCGTAGTAGAACACGTTCTAGCTTATTTATTGTGAAACAAATACACAATAAGCAGAAGAAGCAGGTTACTGTTGTATAAAAATAAAGTTGACAACAGAAAAATTGATGCCATGCCTTTTGTCATATAACATATATAATGTACAAGTCCAATTATGACACAGAATCGGCTGTATCTGTTATTTTGACCTGACTGGTCTAGATGACATTTACAGTCTCCAAATTTATTAAAACAAATTAGACACTTTCTTGAATTATGACATATTCTAAAATATGTGAGAACTTATCCATGCTTACAACTACTTATGTAAATATTTACCTACATGCGAAAGTAAATTTCATCTTATTTTGGTAGCAATTTTCAATGTATCTTAAATCATAAAAAATGCTAAATCAAAAACCAAACATACTGGTCCAAGTCCAAATCACAATCCAAAGTGCCAAAGACAAACATACCGGTCTGAATTACAACCCCAAATGTAAAAAACCCGGTCCATGTCCAAATCATAATCCCATAAGCAACATTAAAATTACAAAACTGAAAAACCAAGTTAAACAAGTGAAGGTCCAGTTGGTAAGTGAGGTCGGGTGCTCCGAAATGGTTCGTAATGTAATAGGTTGTTTCCAATCAACAGAATGGAGATAAAGAGTATATTAGATTATGAAAGTATCATTTGTTGAAACCCCAAGTTAGTTTATTTTTCTTTTGGTGGTGATGATAATGGTGATAAATTGGCATCAACTGGTCTCAGTGTTACTGTGTGGTCTTCATAAAAACAAACATACAAATACCCATGTCCAAATCACAACTCCAAAGGAATGTAAAAACTTTCAAAACTGGAAGATTAAATTAAACACGTGATCTTGCACCAGGGAAATGAGGCCGAGAGCGCCGGAAGAGCACGCGCTTTCTGTTTAGCTAGCTACACCAGTCATGTGTGTAGTAAAATTGAAAGTGAAAGATACAAATACACCAAGGATAACCCTGGACACAGACACATTATACTTATCAACAATATTGTGATGACGGCCATAAAACTTTTTTGAGGCACCTAATAAGACTAGAATTGCAATACCCAAAGGTCAACAATTTATTTGCAAAGAACTTGCTCCGTTGTATTACGATCCCATGATAGGAACAAGCTCTACCATAATGTATTAATTGTGAAGCAAATGCATCATTAGAAGGGAGGCAGGTAAAGAGAAAGGGAAGTTGGCAATAGAAAAATGAATTCATCACGTTTTGAAGTAGCTTCAAATGTAGCCTTTCGTGGGCGTCATAATTGAGGTAAATATTCACTGGCATTCACATAATCTCCAAATTTAGGATTATTAAGAAATAGAACGTCATCTATGTATTTGTATGTGGAGATTTGACAAGGTTATGTATAAATATAAATTCTGCTTCATACGAATAAAGAAACAAATCAGCAAGCAAAGGTGCACAGTTTGTGTCGATACAGATTGTTTGCTGAAAAATCATATTACCAAACACAAGAATGATATTATCTATCAAAACCATTTGTTTTGTTTTTGATGGTATCTCCAGTATAATTCTGTAATCCGTATGGTGCTTGACAAACTAACTAGAATTCCTGTTCAGTACTAGATATTTGATTCTTCGCTTACCGTGTTTGTAAAAGGAATGACAAGTGAATAATTTGTTTTAGACGTTCTTTCGATTTAGAATGAGGGATAACGGTGTTAACTATTGAATTATTAAACATCAACATCATAGACCACGGAACAGGTCTGACCCACAACTCTGTTTCTACCTACACAGGTTCCTTTTTTAAACTTGAATAGTTTAATGATGTAAAATATAATAATTACTATACCTCTACAGTAACGTAAGAATCATCAAAGTCAGCAATTACTCTTATCTCTTTTGACTCTGAAATACGTGTTTCTATACACCAATTATCTAACTGCTTCCATGCAAGTACCCGAAAGTATCCGGATGTTACACTTTTTACACTGTTTGTACCCATCCGTCAGTGCTAAATATCAGACTCACTGAAATATTTTACAATATATATATACACGTATACTGAAGTAGAAAAACTTAAATTTTTCAAAAGAATGAGAAAAAAGAAACATAAAAATTATATGGTAAACGTTGGATTCCAACTCAGGTTTAAGTATTGTCGACATTATTCAATAATGTGTTCTGGTAATTGCATCGTCTGCGTCGCATAAAATGAATCCATTACTTTCGGAAGAAATACAAGTAACTGTTTAATACTTAAATTTGTGTATCAGAAACGATTTTATATGAGAATATGTCTACGGTATGTGAAACAAAATCTTTTGTTCAACATCAATGGTAAAATAACAGTTTCAAGGTTGCAGCTTTTGTAAAGTGTGGAAAATTAATCCCTCCCTCGGCAAAAGAAGAGGTTTTTTCTATTTTGAAAGTTTGAAATTTTGTAAGAAAAACTATAAAAGTCTAAATAGTGTCAGCCATACAATTTAGTATTAATACAACACATTCTGAAATAATAGTTATTGTATAAGTCCACTGACATTGCTATTATTGAGACTCCTATGCAAATATGTCTAGCCTTGTCGAGACCTGTCTTTTAAAATGACTAATCTATTTACGCTGTATAGAATATGTCGATCGTGAACTTATGTAAATATCTAAAATATGGATTGGTGTATCATGAATAATGGCAATTTCAAGTATACTAAATTTGTGAATATTGGCTGTTTCAAGTAAACTTTTTTGATCAGTCGTTTGAAGGCACTGGTTAATTTTAGTATAATAATTGTGATTAGTTTATTTGCAGGTGCTGTCGAGTACCTTCCCATGTAAGTTTTATTATATTAATTTGAGTTTTGTTTCAAAATCTTGTAAAACAGCAATATAATTATATTTCACTATTGTAATGATATTTATTTAATGGCTCCTGACGTCATGATATTCTTAGATTTGCAATATGGAATGATGCCATCTTTGTATCGCGTTTTCCTGTAGTGGTAAACTGACTTCTCGTTACAAAAATTGAACAAAAATTAATCTAACTCTTGGGGTAATTTTTATAACTCGCCCAATGCTACTTCCATAAAACATTAAATCGAAAACAAACATACTAATCCATGTCCGAATCACAATCCAGAAGCAAAGTAAAAACTTTGGAACTGACAAATTAGGTTAGACATGTGAACTTCCACCAGGGAAGTGAGGCCGGGTGCTCCGGAAGGGTAAGCACCTCATGTTTAGCTAGCTACACCCGCCACGTGTAATCAAAATTGTGTGAAAGGAAAATGGAACTATATTCAGGGCAATCTTGGACACAGAGACATCAAACTTATCAACAATACTGTGATGACGGCCATAAAACTTTTTAAATATTATTCATAAATACACCAGAAAGATCCTCTCCAGATCCAACCCTTATACAGCCATTGTAAAACAGCATTGACTTTTTTAAAATTGTTTGGTGGTGTTGGTACTTTGTTTTTTTTATTTATATTTGTCGAACTACTATTTATCTTCTATCTACTAGTAGATAATTTTTACAAATGTTATATATATATATATATATATATATATATATATTATATATATATATATATATATATATATAAGGTTTAATTTTAGTTTAAATGAACTGCGAGTGGTAAAACAAAACAAATGAAAAGATTTACGTAAAAATCTCAAGTTCTTGAACTATGGACTAAATGAATAGAAAATACTGAAAGGGCTATAAAAACTTAATTCCATGTGGTAAGTAAGACTTCTAAGAAAAAACATAATATTTTATCACTTACAATCCGTTCTGTATTGAAAATACTCAAATTTTGAAAAGTGTGTCTAATGTTTAATCTTATTTTTGTTTAGTACATTAAAAGATCATTTATTTTTTCGTGTAACGTCCATTTCCTTCCCCAGAAAGATGTTTCATAGTTTCCTTTAACGTACAGAGAGAATTTTATGTATATCTTGGAACATATGCTTTGTTCCCAGTCTCTGAAAACACTTTTGCCAAAAGACGGTAGTTTTGTGTCTGGAATGTTTAAAGGGGGATAACAGTGTCTTTTGCAATTTTATTGCGTCATTTATATCAGTTTGATATTTATATTTTGGTCCTTTGGGTAGCTTTTTAACATCTTCAAAATAATTTTGGTTTCATAATTTTGGTCTAAGCACTACTGATGAGGAATTGTATTCCGAAACGGCCGTCTAGTGCTGTAAAATTAAAACTGGTATAATATGTATTTGACAAACTCTTAACTAGCTATAAACAACATTTATTGGGTCCTCCAAACTTTCAGGTTTGACCTGTATACAAAGAAATACTGTCCGTCCCAGGTTTTAAAACAAAAAATAGCCTACCTTTACCAGATGTTGTTGACCTCTGACTTGGATACCAAATGCGGACTGACTTATTTGAATATCCAAACACAACACCACCCATATTGGAATGCTTGCCATTATAAGTTAACCTAGATGTCGAACCTACAAATGACATAAACTGTATATTAGTTCATATTTGATATGTACAGTTAATGCACACTCAGCGCTTAATCAACGGTTATATTTTATGACACGTTTAATTTATACCATTTTTCAAAACAATGCCGGAAATATTATCGGTATAGTGCGTCAATTTGACCTGGCCTTTTAACCTTTAATTTGAATATTAGATTGGACTAATAGACTGTGTGATTTAGGTAAGACATCCTGTTTTATTTCTAATAACTCGGTATCCAGTATTATTATCATTTATACTTATATCAAAAACAAACATACTAATCCATTTCCGAATCACAATCCAGAAGCAAAGTAAAAACTTTGGAACTGACAAGTTAGGTTAGACACGTGAACTTCCACCAGGGAAGTGAGGTCGGGTGCTCCGGAAGGGTAAGCACCTCTTGTTTAGCTAGCTACACCCGCCACGTGTGTAATCAAAATTGTGTGAAAGGAACATGGAACTATGAGACGTCAAATATATCCAAGGCAATCCTGGACACAGAGACATCAAACTTATCAACAATACTGTGATGACGGCCATGAAACTTTTGAGGGCCTTGATAAGCCTAGGCTTGCAGTATCCCTGAGTCAACAATTTATTTGCAAGCAGTCTACTTCGTTGTACAAAGTCCCCGTAGTGGGAACAAGCTCTACCATTGCGTATTAATTGGGAAACAAATACACCATAAGCAGGAGAAGCAGGTATATTGCTGCATAAAAAAGGAAAGTTGACAATAGAAAAATTGAAGTCATCACGTTTGTCATAAAGTTTCAAATGTAGCCTTTCGTGTGCGTCATAATTCATACTTATATATTAACTTTATATAGCCGCTAAATTACACAAGGGGTATGTTTGTTTGAATATTCAAATTAAAGGCCAAACGGCAAGGTCAAACTTGACGCATTATTTAACCTGTGGAACTGTTGTCCGAGGTCGTTAATTTAACAGCTTACTTCTAATTTCAGTGGAATGGGATTTGACTGTTCTGAATACAAATGTTTCTTTCAAGACTCTAATACTAAAGATTCTATGTTCATAATGACCTTTATCATGCATACTAGATGTGTAATACATACGTGTGTATGGTTACAATTAATCAAACAGCTTACTAACTTTTTGTTTCAGTAAGATACCAAAGTGTTATTTAAGGTATCTACCTTGTGCCTCTGACGTAAGGTTGTGGTTTCCCCGTACTTGAACAACTATTAAATCTGGATAATCCCCTATATCGTGTGGAATCTCTTTGAATGTTTCCACTACAAAAAATAAAATAAGTATTGGGTATTAAAGAGAGGGATGGTTTGATATGAATTTGGTGTTTGGTAACTAACATTATAGATTAATAGATCTTTCTGTGTCTATATTACATACCACGATGCGTCGTTACTTTGACAAGCATGTTTATATCACGCCTGTCTTTGCGTTTATGATTAATGACATTGGTGTTTTGGGCGGTTGTTTCATTGAATTTTTTTGAAATATTTAAATGATTTATCTTTAAAATTTTAGACTTCGGCAAATTTCATCAATAAATACAAAAGTTCTGCGTTTTTTATTTTACAGTGGCTAGCATAAATAAGCATTTGATCGAAAGAAATCCGTATATAGATTGTATAATAGCTGCCATGTATTTTAGACTGACCATTGTTGTTCATACTTTAATAAGTACCATGTACACGTATAACTTACTGCCTGTCGTATTTATTGCTGTCCAGCTATGTAAGAAATCAGGAACACCGAGGTCATTTGAACCCCAGACTTTTATTCTCATCATTGCATTTGTAAAGGAATTTCCTATGCAACATGGACCTGTCCATCCTGTGCTACCTGATAGAAACAATTAATGTATACATGTATAATGAATATTGATTTTAAATAAAAGATTTTCAATAAATACTATTTTCTGTCGTATATGTAATCAAAAACTAAAGTATACTCCCTCCTGCAAAATATTTCCTTAGCTAAATTTGATTAAATATATTTTGGTCCTTTAGTTATTTTTCAACCCCTTGGGTTTACAATTTTGGTCCAAGCACTACTGATGAGGAATTGTATTCCGAAACGGTCGTCTAGTGCTGTAACATTAACACTGTTATATTACGTAATATGTCTCTGTTTTCGATTTTATCTACTATCCATATGGACAATACAAATAAATCAAACACACAAACATACTGATCCATGCCCTAACCACAATGAAACAATGAAATTTGGAGAACATATAGAAGAACAATGTTTGGCCTTTGAAAGTTTTCTGTCCCTGTGCCTAGGATTGCCCTGGATATATTTCACGTCTCATAATTTAGATTACACACGTGGCGGGTGTAGCTAGCTAAACAGGAGGTGCTTACCCTTCTGGAGCATCCAGTCTCACTTCCCTGGTGGAAGTTCACGTGTCTAACCTAACTTGTCAGTTCCGAAGTTTTTAATTTGCTTCTGGATTGTGATTCGGACATGGATTAGTATGTTTGTTTTTGAATTGTAAATGACAACATCCATTTGTCAGACAAAACAAATGTCAATTTTAATCATCGATTATTATTTAAACAAACAAATAAATGAAAATGGAAAACTTGTACATTTTATTCTCTTCTGTATGGTAATGATATAAAACCATTCCATTGTGAATGTAATTTCCAATAGTTTTCTCTGCACTTTTGGTGCTTCAATATGGGGCGGCAAAAGAAAAATGAATATAAACGTTTGAGTGAGTAAAACTTAAAATACATGTACAGAGTGTAAAGTAAAAGCATAAATGAAAATTATAGAAAGTCAGAATTTTTGGTCAAATGTTTTCTGAAGTAAAGTGCAAGAGTCGATTATAAAGAATATGAATATAATTAACTCAAACGGAGAATGGAAAAAAGATACTCATCAATAACTAACACGAACATAAAACTTTTTTCCATATAATTTCGGACTACCTAATTTTGATATAGATGTAATATTTTGCTTTGATACCATCATCATACATGTAATCAAAAGCAGACACCAGTCTATGTCCAAACCACATCCCATGAAAAGACCTCCCAGAGCATCTGGCCTCACTTTCCTGGTGGAAGTTCACGTGTTTAACTAGTTTTTCAAAGTTTTTACACTGTATTTGGATTGCAGTTTCAATATGGACTGGTTTGTTTGATTATTCTTGATTTCCAAAAGGAAATGTATTTCTGTAAAGAATTTATAAGAGGCCCGCGATGTATAAAAACGATTATGCCAAATCTTCAAGATAAACACGAAGAAAAGTATAAATTCACAAATGTTGCTTTATTAATAACAGAATTAAATATATGTCGTTTGGGCAGTTCAGGATAGTTTCATCGCTGGTGTCAAAGGAGATACACTTCCTTCATTCTCTCAATCTTACAACTTTGTAATAGTAACAACTTCTTAGATAGTACTAGATATATAATTTCAGAAAGACGTCAGTTCATGATGCTTAGGAGATTCACATATACATGTTCGACTTATTCATGAAGCAATTATCAAGAATGCGAATGGTCTTTTTCCAGACAATTACTAAGGGGTACTGTTTCATCTAGCCAATGCATATGCCCCTATTAGCTCTAAAACCAATTACTAAAGGGGTGTGATGTCCACCTAGCCCACGGACTAATATGCCCCTAGTTCTTGTCAAGTTATGTGAGCAACCATTAGCTCTTATTCAAATTACTAAAGGGATGTGATGCCTTTTCCCCTATTCTTTATTTGTTGATAAAGACCACTACTAGTACTAGATCTTTATAAAGACAATTACAAAGGGTCTGTTATTAACTTAATTAACAGTTCTTAGTTTTTACTTTTATCAATATGTTTGGTAAGTATTATCTAAAGAGGACAAAGAAATAATTATATTGGAGGATTTAGTTTACCAAGGTATACTCCCTCATGTAAAAGGCTTCATTAGCTAAATTTAGTTAATATGTTTTGGTCTTTTGGATATGTTTTCAACCCCTTGAAATATCATTGTTTTCACAATTCTGGTACAAGCACCACTGATGAGGAACTGTATTCCGAAAAGATCGCCTTGTGCTGTAAAATCGATATTGGTATAATATGTAATTTGCTCGGTGAGAAAATATGGAATGGTTTAATCTGAAAAACAGATTGGTATTTCTAAACGTGGCTTTAATGTCAAAACGGTGTTAGGGGTGGTGGTGATTGTATTGACATGATGTGATGGTGGTGACTGTGGTGTTTTACCTGTATAAATAGAAACTCCAGATGGATTACCATTATTAACATTAGGTGCCATAGCTATCACATTAACTTCATCATATAAAAAGATAACTCCGCCATATGCAATGTTTAAATCATCATCCGTTGAAGCCGATCCAATGGCATGAAATATGTAGTCTGTTCCATTACTGTTTATCTTTACGTCTATAACAACTTTATACGGCAGCTCATTAAGGCCATGTTTAAATGTCACTTGTGAATCGTTACCACCTTGAGATTTGATTGGCAGCCAGACACTTACAACACTAGGTAATGGAAACGAGAATACGTGTGATCCATATTTAACTGAAAAACGGAAAAAACACCATGTACCATTTTAATTCTGACAAATAGAATTATTAATTGTAATACAAGTCGATAAATATTATATGTTATAACCACGTCAATATAATTTGGAATTATTCTTGGACATGCAAAATGAAAAATAAACGTTATGATGAAGCAAACTAGCTTCAATGTCGCATATTTAGTTGAGGTATAAATCAATTTCTCCTGTAAAAATAATGAACAAATGTTTCAGCAACTTCAAGTAATTTAGAAATATTATAATTTTGGATTATTTTATAACTTTAAATTAACTTACTTGTTATAAATAATAATTGCATGTAAAAACTTTGTAGATAAACCATTTCCCACAACAATCATCACGCCAAGCTGGATCAAATGATGGCTTAAAAAACGATGACCTTAGTAACTCAGAGTTTTAAAGGTCCAAATTGATCACAAAGAACACATATACAAAATAGAAACTATAAAATGTTTGTGTGTCATTGTTTCATACAGGAAGTGATAGTTCAAACATTCAAATGGCTATTAAGTAAATTAAAATGGTTTATTTGCATTGTTTCGATAAATTTTAAATCTGGAACAATACTATTGAAAGAATTTGATTGATTTTAGTTCATAGAGTGAAATGATAATGTTACTCATATTTAGGGAGCTTCTGGTGTCCATTAGTAATTATTTTTCTTCGAAATATAAATATCAACGACATTAGTGCGGATCGTAAGCATTAGTTAGGTGTATCACGATTCATGATTTATAAATCAAAACACAGTGTGGACACTGTGATACATAAAACACCATGAAGCTTATAAAACATGCTGCGAGATAGAACATGTTCTATTTTGTAAATCAAGGCTTACTGACAATCAGAAAACGGACAAAAATGTCATGGTTCACAAGCTTCCCATAACATAAATAAATATCTAAACATCGTGGATGAAGCAGAAAAATTAACAAAAAAAAAAATAAGCAACTAATAATATAATTAAATGCCGTCATGTCCATTCTGGGGAAAGTTTTGAAACTTTGTGGGTCTTCATTTGACAGTCCTTTACAAAGTGCATGGTATGATCCGTGGTTATCCATGGCTGAATCCACAAACGCTTTCTACGCATACGCCTTTGATAATGTTGAATTCCAGCACAAGTTATTACTATACACAAAGAAATAATAATTCCATCTCCCTGTGTCTGTTCAATCATTTTAGTGGGAAATGATTTGGATAATAAACCTTGATTTAACATGTGTACAGGTAAGGATTATAAAACAGCACGATTCATAAACCATGATACACCGTGTGAATTGCCCTTTACTGACCCTGTATGATGTAACCTTACCTTTGTTCTTTGTCATGTACGTGTTTTCCCTTACAAGTTTACATTTCTGGACTAAAATACTTTTATATTAATGAGGCCGCGGTGGCCTACTGAATATAAGACGTCCATCCTCAAACCCAGGGTCTCGCATCGCTGTGAGTTCGAGTCACGCTCAAACCACATGTGGGAAAGTGAATTTCACTTGCCTTTGACCTTTACTGGTTCACCCGTTGTCAGTATAATGTGACTTGGGACTGGTATGCTTGTCTGCGGCGTACTGACTCAGTGAGCTAGCACCTTAAAGTCACCCCGAGTCAGCGCGCTGGTACAAGGCAGACCATACAACACACATGCATATACGACCTTGTTCATAAATTAATCCATAGAGATTAATTAATAAAGTAGTTCTCGTCGTGAATAGCTGAAAAAATGCTGATGCGACGTTAAGGCCAAGTGGTACAAATGGGCACTATCCTACAAGTTTCTGATTTTTTCCATATATGTAAAACTTTTTGAGGCGCATCTGAAAATGTAAAAAAATATAGTCACCTTTTTACCTTTTTAGCTATAAAGCGTCAAAAATGTCGGGATTTTAACATAGGATTAATGGGAAATTGCATTTTTTCAGGCTCTGAAAAATTGGGAAAAGTGAAGAAAAATAACAGATTGTCCTACAAGTTTTTTGAAAAACTAACATAATGTAGTTCTGAATTTAAATTTTCTGAAAATGTAAAGAAATACATATATATGCTACCTTGCTTGATTTTTCGGTATAAAACTTTAAATACGAAATTTGATGCGAAAATATGACCAAAATTAACAATAACGTCATGATTTTTATGATATTGCTAAAGGTGCAAAATTTAACGTTATCTGTCGTAAACTAGGAGTGTTGTGTTTGTGCTTCTCGCTGTTATAGTAAATATATTAATCTTATCATTTGTATACAAATTACTTCATCAATTAGATTAGTTTATATTCCCAGTCACTATGGAATAATAATTATGATAGAAATAATAATATTCAGAAACATTATTACTTCGAATAACAGAAGAACAAGGCCTTGTCATCCGAAATAAGAGTCAATGATGATACTTCGAAAATGCAAAAAACAAGGGCCATTCAGAGTCAAGGAAATATTATCAGTGGCTACATTTGAAACATGAAAAAGATATTGAACTATTGAGACAAAATCTTGACTAGAGTGAAGAAATCATTATAATTAAAATCATTTTACTTGGCCAAAGTGAATTACTGTTCAAAAACCACCGAGCTCGAAAATAAGTCACTCAGAAACTCCGTACGCAATTCTGCAGATACACCCCGTATTTCGGTATAAATTTTCATGACGTCATTGCAAATAAATTTTAAAAGTCATAATGTATGAAAAATATGAAAATCTTTAATTTTTAAAATCTGAAAGAATTTTGAAAATCGAAACAATATTAAAAAAGATATTATCGATTAAATTTTGTGAAAAAAACGTCTTTATCAATTGAAGGTATAAAAAGGCAAATCTTCAGTGAATCACTGGTATCTAGATCTGTTGAATTTATCCGTGTATCGTATTTATGATACATGTACTTTTCATGTATATTTTCATTAATATTTTTAATCGATAGATATTATGTATTTTATTCCCTGCAAGATATTTTTCAAAATTATTACAGTCCCTTTAAGTTAGGACTTAGAATAATACCATCAAAGAGCATAGATTTGTACACGCCGTGCATAACGTCAGCATCCATTTGTACCACTTATTTAACCAACCAACTTTCTGGACCTTTATATTTAAACATATGAACTGATAAACTATGTTAAATAAATGATGGACCTACTCTAAAAAATTATATTTTATAAATTTGATAAAAATGACCTGTAAATACGAATAATATATACAGATTAAGTCATCACTAGCTAATTAAAATACATATTTCAACATACTTAAGGTAAACATGAAGTTAACAAAGCCGTAGGCATTTATACTGTCGGTGGGCTGATTAATGAATTGATTAAAGGTTCCATATTTTAATGAGGCCAAGGTGACCGAATGGATAAGAAGTCAGTCTACAAATCGAGGGTCTCATTGCTGTGCTGTCATATTCTATATTTCATAAAAAAATCTAAAGTAAAACATGACAGTGCGTTCAAGTCACACTCACTCAGACCACGTGGGAAACTGAATTTTCCTTGCCGTTGGTCTTTATTGATTCACGCAGTGTCAGTATAATGTGACTGGTGGAGTGGTACGCTTGTCTGTGGCGTTGTTCTGACTCGGTGAGCTAGCACTTTCAAGTCGCCCTGAGTGCGCACTTGTACAAGGCAGACCAAAAAACACACTCGCACTTCACGCGCATTACACAAAATTGTTCATAAATTAATCCATGAGATTAATAACGTAGCTCTCGTCAAGATAGCTGAAAACTGATGCGACGTTAAGCAACATTCAACAACATATTTTAATAACCATTCATTAAAATATAACATGCAATATTTAGTTAGGTTTTGCAATATCCAACTTATCTATTTAAATTAAATCTCGATGATTTGTCTATACAACATATACGCGCGCTGTCGATTTTATGTAGTTTGTATTAATGTTGCCCTTCAATCATAAATCAGCTGGTACGCTTGCTTGCTATGTCGCTGATTAACCGCCTTGGATTTAAAACATGTTGCCCACGTGGTCTAGCTCTACAAGACAACACGTAAAGAGCTGAGCGAGAATATTTGTAATATGCCTACCACAAACGACCATCAACACTTTAAATCTTTGGTTTGTATGAAAATGATCACGACTCATGTGTACAACACCAATCACAATAGTCTAAGGTAGATCAGTGGTAGAGTGCTCGTTTCGTATGCGTGAGGTCGTGGGTTTGAAACCCGGTCGGGTCTGATAAAAACTTGAAAAAGGAAGTGACTGTTCTTTTGTCAAGTACTCGGCATTTAGAAATGAAAGTTGTGGGGTTCTTCAGCAGAGATCTTAAAAACTGATGGCCCGTGTCAAGCGTGGCAAGTTGAAGAACCCTCCCTGCACATTGCTGAGCGCACAGCAAAGGTCAAAATTTGTCGCTTCACCTATAACTGCAGACTTCTCGAAATAAGTGTAATATTTTTGACCGGGACGTAAACCCCCATTTCATCAATCGGCCAACATCAATCATACAATTACATGAAATTGTATTTCAACACTTATAACCAATTGTTTTGGTGGTGTTATATAAAACTGATTTTATATGCACAACTTCATGTAGTTTGTCATACACATCAAAATTCTGTCGGCCCGGTTATTTTTTTTTTTAGTTTACAGTATTCAAGATGAGAAATAAAAGCCTACCAGTTCATTTCCCGCATCAGGATAAACTACAAAGTGTTTAGGGTTGTAGTAAATCCTGATTGTTTTGGATATTGCAAAGCACATGTATACATGTTTTCAGTCACTTGTTGTTTCTATCTTCTATTGAATGGGACATATAAATAACGGTATTGATAACAGTCGGATGAAGTTCTAACCTTCAATAAATTCTAGCTGCGCAAAGTTCTTTGGTTTGACGTTACTGGTATTTTTTTAACCCGTTGGGCGGTATTTATAAGTCTTCCTGGCCGCTATGCGAGGTCCAATAAACTCGGTTTCCACAATTCTTCCAGCATCAACGAACATGTAATAACTTTCCTTAACCGAATTACACCTTTAATCGCAATACAAAAGTGCTTACCTGTTACCTAAACTTCTTCAAGTTGTCTAAGTTATACATAAATATATATATATATATATATATATATATATATATATATATAGATGTATATTATTCCATCTTACTGGTGTTTTTCTGTCTCAGTGTTTCGAGTTAGTATGTAGCAATATGCATAAAAAGCTCTCAAGAACAGATATCACGGAAAAGTCGTACACATGCGTGAATAAATACACTGTAACCAATCGAGGCGTTGGTCTAGGAAATAGCCTTTATTTTGGTTAACCGTAATCATTAGCAATGGTTTCATTTTGTGTGTAGTAGAATTTAGCGTTTAGTCAAGTATGAAAAGAATCCGTATCAAATAGACTTCGAGATGTTCATCCTTATTATTGGCGAATTGGAAAATCCTCCACGATCTCCGAGAAAATAATACTATTTACTAAGCTACCAATGACAATAAAATGAGGCCAACCAAAATTATCAAGAACCTACCTCAAATGTTTAAGGGTCACAAATTGTGGTTTTCTTGTTTGGTAAATTGGGGCTCGATTTTAAATGTTCGGCAACAACCGACTGTGCATAAGGAATGGTTTAAGTCATCATGCAATAGCGATTAAACCACAACACTAGGTCACAGACGCTTGATATGGTAAAAAAATGGAACTGTTTCTTAAGAGCCAAATACCCCTGCCCCAAACATTTAATGTTTTCCCGCGACCTTGACCATTACGATATGAGAAGGTCGTGACACACCTTTGGACCTGTGAAGTTTTATGACAGTTGTCCATTGGAGCTATGAGATATGGCCCGGACACGATTTTACACGGAACATGGACATACATACACCCCCATCTACATAGTTTGCGGGGGGATAATCATAGACATAGAATGTTTTAACCCTATCTTGGACCTAAACAATATCACTTAATAGTTTTCATCTTATGCTGGTTTCCCCCATTTCGTTTTGGTGGGAAAATATTCTTGGTTTGCCCTTGCTGAGGCTATGAACATCATGGGCCTCGTTTCTCAGTTGCAGTGTATTCTTGATTTGCCCTTGCTGAGGCTATGAATATCATAGGCCTCGTTCCTGATTTGCAGTGTATTCTTGGATTGACCTTGCTGAGGCGAAGAACGTCATGGGCCTCGTTTCTCATTTTTGTTTAGGTGACAGTATATTCTTGGTTTTACCTTGTCGAGGCTAGAACATTTTGTGCCTCGTTTCTCATTTTGTAAGCTGTATTCTTAGTTAACCCTTACTGAGGCCAAGAAAACCATGGGCCTTGTTTCTCATTGTTTTGGTAATGATATATTCTTCACTTGTCCTTTATTTTATTGTGTGGACCTCTGTCCAAAGTAATCACCAAATTGCAAATTGAATTGGTAAGAAAACCAAGTCTAATTTGTGTTCAAACATGTGCCAAATGAACTCAAGTTAAAACATCAAAAGGCACAATCTCTTTGCTATTACTCCTATGAAGTTTCAAAATGGGGGCACATGAATTCTCTACAGAACACAATCCAACACATTTTGGAATTTTCTTGCCTTGTTCCCGCTTTTCTGTAAATTTAGAGAGCAAGACACAAGTGCAAATGCTTAATAAAATTAAAGACAAACAGGTTTCTGTTGAAAAAGCTTGGTAGAATATGTCATCTCTGATTTGATTGGAGATGCTCATCTTGTCAGCTATGATGGTGTTCAATATGGCACAAAGTACCTACAAACAAGTGACTGGATGCTACTAACAATGTATTTTAACTGGTATTATAAAGAATTAAATAAAATAAACTTTACCATTCTTAAATGTAATATGAACACCACCCTTTTAATAACTGCTGGAAAACAGAAAGAAACCATTTAAAACAGCCAATAAGGAATCACAGGCTGTATATGACCTACATAGACTACCAAATAACTCCTGATAAGTGCCTTATATATGGTCAAATGATTATAATGTTAAGAGGCTCGAGTATTTGAATTAGTTGTTTACCGTAGTTAGTACCATTTGTCACCAGAATCAAAATTTCACAATCATTTCCTAACTTAAATTTAGCAAATTTTGGCAATCATATTTGCAACCACAAATTGACATTTTTTGACACAACTAAATACAAATGTTATCAGCTTGAAATGATCTTTAAAATGACACACTAAATTCCTGAATATTATAAATTGACAAAATTATTAAGATTTGTCAGATTTAAGTTCAGGAAAATCTTAGTTAAGAAATGATTGTGAAACTAGGACCAGTCACAAAAATTAGTCATTAATTAAATGTGGAACATAAAACCATAACGCTGATTTTACATTATCGTTTATTCAAACAATTCTTTTTTACATTTTTTTCTCTCTTTTTTACAATTTTTTTCTTTTAAAATGACAACATAAATACCCATCCCATAATCCCCATTTATTTTTTTTTATTTTTTCATCCCTGAATTTCTTTTCTTTTTTAATTTTTTTAACCCTGAACTTAAGTTTTTTTTAATTCATTTTTTTCTGATAACTTTTTTTCTGAAATTAACCATTCTTTTTTATATGCTTATTTTGTTTTCCTTTTTTTAAACCCAACCCAGGAAAAATCCCCCCAAACCTACTCACAGACAACACCCGGCAGAAGTCTGGAGTCGCAAACTGCAATCTGAAAAAAGAATGGGAAAGTTAGAAAAATATTTCTAAAGAACATAAACCTATACTAAAATGAAACATGAACATATAAAAATTGGCAAAAAAATGGAAATATGAAAAGACGGATATTGGTAACAATTTAATAGCTGTATAATACAGCAGTATAACAAAATATGCTTAATGACTGAATGATGAAATTTGGACAATATTATATCATTTTAGGGGTAAATCAGTAAAGAAAACCTTATGAATACTTTATTAAATGCATGTACTAGATTCATTGTTACTCTTCTACGCTGGTCTACAGCTTGTGGTTTTAATCTTTTGAATTTATTTTAAAAACTTCTTTAAATTTTTAAAAGATAAAGATGGCAAACCCTACATGTCATCTAGAAGTTTGTGTCATCTGTTACTTATAGATAACTTTTGATTATAACAGCACTTCATACTTAAGTATTTTATAATAATTTTATTTCTACTACTTTATTTTAAAACAAATTTTATGTAAAATTAATTAATTTTTAACAATTGTGATTAAAAGTTTTAATAAAATATTTTAATGAAAATGCAAAACTTCCAAAAATGATGATTTTAGAATTTTGATTTAACCTGATCATAATGTCATTTTTTCCCTATGAATTAATTAAGATCATGATTTTTTATTGTTTTAATAATTAAAATACAACAATCCTGATTATGTTACTGTGAGACTGACTAGTAAGGTGAGAAGAAGCTGGCTCGTCTGTAACGACTGAAAATAAACAAAAAATATAATATAAAGTTAAACATTAGAAATACTGTACATCAAATACCTGAAACAAAAGATCAAAAATAGAATTCTGAAGGTATTTGAATGGTAAACTGGTATTTAAATTTTTTATTTTTCTTTATAAAAAAAGACTAAGTGACCAAAATGTTTCTAATGTATGAAAAGTCTTGCTATATAGCAATAAACTTGTTTTTTTTTTCTTTATCATTTCATTAATGATGAAGTATATTCTAAAAGGATGAACCTCTACAGTCCGACAGATCTTGCCACAAGACACAAATATCTTTACTTCCTATCATTTCCTATAAATATGAGTATTCCCCTTCAATTGCTTTAAATACATGCAAAGGTGTAAACAACAATGAAGAATACAGCTTGACAGTAATTAAACCTATGGCTATTCCATTCAAGTAGAGCTAAAGGAGCTGGAACACATCTTGGGGCCAGCTCAACACATGGCAAAAGACAGAGGCAAATGGAGGACACTTGTTGGTGGCTTATGTCCCAGCAAGGAAGAAGGGGATAAGTAAGCAAGAATTCCATCTTTCTGACTGTTTGAGAATTGATTGGTTACAGAAGCTGTGGAGCAAATTCAAAATCACTGCAGTTATGATACAAACCTGCTGAGCTCCAAACAGTAGTTAATTATATTATTTTTCAAACTCAAGTTATTGTTTACAGACAGACAGGCCAAACAAATACTATATATATTTTTTCAATGGCATAAAAAGTCTTTACACATAACATTCAGTAATGTGTTTCTTTTCCTTTCTTTTTTTTCAAATTTCATGGGCCAAAACATTAATACAAAACTATATAAAACATAAAAAATCTCTTATAACAAACCAAACTATTTCATCTTAGTAACTATTGGGACCAAAAATTTGTAGGGTATATATCTCATTTGGGAATATTTAGAATAAAAAACAAATTAAAACACAAATCATTCAAACCCAAGACACTTGTTCATAAGTCATTTGCTTTCAACTGAAGTACGATAATGACCGCAATGCCATTAATAATATGTATTTTTGTGTGGTACAAATTTTGTGCCATTTAACTTATGACAATTATTTTTATCTAAAAAGCATCAAAACCCACAACAAAAAATCCAGATTTAAAGTATTAGAAATTGATGGTAACATGTGATAAGTTTATGATGACAAAATCCAAATATTAAAATTTATTTAGGATTAAGGATGATTTCATGTACAATTTATGTATACAAGTATTTTTGAAAATTGTATAAAAAAGATTTCAAGGAAAAAATTACTGACCTAAACCTTGGTCGTCTTGGAGCAAATCCTCCATACATCTGTCTGTAGCTAGGTCGTCTTGATCTACCTCTTGGATGTCTGTTTGTTGAAGTAATACCAGGTCTGTTTGTTCTTTTTAAGGTAACCTAGTAAACAAATCAAAATACATGCAATGACAACTTTTGAGAAATAACCTAAGGCAATCTTAAATATGTTTAAATGTGGAGAAAAAATCAAAAGACACCAGGGTGCACAAGTTGAGATGCAATTTCATATTTTTATGATGTATGATTCACATACAAAATTTTAGTTCAATATTTGTAAGTTTATAAAATGAGTTTGGGCTGACTGAAACAAAACGCACATTTGATCTGTAACTCAAGACAGTAGACTCACATACTAAATAATAGTTCAATTTCTGCAAGCGTTTAGAAAAAAACCTGGAAAACAGCTATTTTTAGAATTAGAAGTCCATGGCCCATAATTTCATAAAAAATCAGTGAACCAGAACAAAACTCCAACTTGATATGTAACTCATGATAGAAAACTTGCATACCAAATATTAGTTAAATATCTGCAAGTGTTTAGGGAAAAAGTCCAGAAAATGAATTTCTGCCTGCTCCCTTGCTCACCTTCCTGCATATCTTTCATAGCAATCAAACACATACCTTTATTTGTCTTCCTCTAAATAATGAATCGTCTAATGCCATTGCTGTGGTGGTGGAGTCTTTATCTGCAAACTCTACATAGGCATACCTGTAAAAACAAAAACACATTAATAATGGCAGACTAGAGTTCAGTAGTTGTCTCTGTTAATTTACAAATATTGCCTATAAAATGGTGCATCCTTTGGCAACTAAATATAATTGTGATAGTTCAAGATCAGCATAAAATTGTAGTCATTGTAAATCTTTAGTCTAACATGTATAAAACATCATTTCTTGAACTTTTTCGGGTTTCATAATTACACTCAGAATGAATCTACATGTTTGATGGTATAAAAACCAATTAATTTTGACAAACTAGAGTTGTCAGTATAGTATCCTTACCCTTTAGGATGCCCTGTAAATTTATCACACAATATAGTAACTCTGTTTACGGAGCCACACCCATGAAAATGTTGTTCTAATTCTTCTGCTGTTGCTCCGTAATCTACCTGTTAAAAATATTGGCATTATTAGTATGTATTGAATCTCACAATTAAAAACATCAACGGTTAACATTTATTCACAACTGTAGACAATCAATTTTTCCAGGTATATTAATCATCAATGTTATGACTGTAATAGATTCTAATCTGTTCAGAATCCAAATTGTGAAAGGTAATGAGAAACTTAAATTCTGTCTGGGGTAGCTCACCTGGTAATGTTAACTATTTTGAGCAAACTCATAGTTTTGATTCTGATTGGACTTCAATAAGACTCAAATATGTAGCAACTGTTCTTTGACAGTTCATTTGCATCTATATATAGGATGTCCTATTGGAAAATGAATGAACATAGGCAGAACCTGATATAGAATTCTAACTGGTAATTAAAATGAGTGTGTTCCAATAGCTGGGTTAAATCAAAGATGAAAGTCAAATAATCATAACTGGAATGTAAAATTCCATAAATCAATCAATGTTATGTATAGTATTAAATTTATTCATATTTTGTGTCTACACACTATAAAAAAACTTACATTTTGTACACAAACTGATCGATTATCTGTTTCTACTTTTTCTTCTAATGAGGGAAATGCATCTGAAACAAAGTGAAATATTTGAAACATCAATGATACATGTATATCAACATAATATCTGTAGATTGTTCAAAATGTTAACAGGTGTCTAATTAAAAGGAAATCTTCCCAGTTGCTTTACGTAGTTTCAATAGTTGAAATACAATTGCATGTATTCAGTAAATTGCGGAATATTCAGAGGATGTGTACACAAGTTCTATCTAGAATAATATAATATATAGAGAATTATATAAATGTTTGTGCACAAGATGGAGAATTCCAGAAGCAAACTGGTGATAATTCATATGTCAAGCAATATACTAAAAACATGTGTTCTTTCCACACACTGTGCTACTCTAGTAATGTCTTGGGGAGTACAGTAGTCAAGAAGAACAGGTCCTTTAGTTCAGAAAACATCATAATGTATAGTCATGATGCATTATAATCTTTAGCTGTTATTTTACATACTTGCTGATTGTGATGTTGGTGATGTCATGTTCATTGCTTTGTCTGCTGCATTCTGTAATTCTTTTAATTTTTCTGCTTCTTCTTCCATTTCTTTTACTCTTGCTTTAATAGCTTCCAGTTCCTAATATTCATAATTAAAAATAAACATGTTATAAATAAGTGAAACATGATAAAACAATATAAACTGTTAAAAGTTTAATGCTTCAGCCCTCAATTTTGTCTACTAAAAATGGTGACCAAATCGACCTGGAACTGTCTGGCGACTTAGAATTTGTAAATGGTGGCTAGCTTGTCACTTTAAGTTTGAATTTGTGTGACAAGAGAACAGATATTATTTCTGCTTCACAAAATTTTGATGTAAGTCAGTTTTAAAAAAAGTGCACTTTTGTTTTCCATACCTAAAAAATGTCTTAATTTTCCATTATTTGCAAGACAAGATTGCCTGGCCATTTGGAATTTCCACTGACCACCTAATAATTTATGTTGGTGGCCAGCTGGCCATTTGGTTTTGAAACCCACATTGAGGGCTGTGCTTTATTATCAACAATACAGTATTACCTGGTATAACTGAAAAAATTATGGATAATTGTGCAAGACACAATGGGATGTACTGCAAACCTCATGAAAAGTTTGCGCAAAGCGTTTCTGGTACAGAAGCATTAATAGGCCAACACCATCAACCTGTTCGCAGTTGGGCTGTACTGCAGCTATCTACGGCACTAGTGATTTTAATAGATGCACCATAAATAGAACACCTGGGTTTGGGATTTAACCTACAGGGTCTTCCACTGCGGATTCATCATTGGCTGCTGTTGCTGCATCACCTTCCCCACCATCAAACTGTTGTGCATCAGCATCAAAATCTGTTACAGAATCTTCTTGAAAGTTTTCACCATTCTCCTCAGCGTCTGCCATTGTCTGAAAAATATATTTGTTTTAAAAATCAGTTTTATATCATACCCTAGAGCGATATAATTCCCAAAAATGCATTTTTTACTTGTTAACACTCGGTTCTGAATAAAAATTGCGTTTTCAAGCTTCTGCTTGAAGATATGCAGGTCATCAAGAAAACACAAGAACTTTTAAATACAAAAACATACAAGGAATAGAGCAAAGGTATCTTTACAAGTATGCTGTCAATCTAAAAACGATACATCTTATACGGGTACAGACACCAGCATGACAAAATATCATTGAAAGGGGACAGTGATAAATTAATGGAAGCATGTTTCATCAATAAAAAGCTATATTTTGCTTTTATAAACAGGATGAAAACGGATTAATATAGACTTACTTCAAACTTGCAGCAAGAATCGAGGACGCCGATACTCCTTTGATATTTTTATCTCTAATATAAAAGATTTACAAAATAATAGAGTTACCTCCCTTTAATTTCTTTTCCCCGATGTAGTTTCACCCGAAGATACCGTTTGGGGAACCTTTACTATAGTCTGATTAACCTACATTAAATTTATATACTATAAAATAAACGATCAAAAGAATTTAAAATTATAAATAAATCTAAGAATTCTTTCATTTATTATTTTAATTGATAAATGAAGCACTAGGTTAGTCAGAAACTGCAATCAAAAGTCCATTTTACAATGTTTATAGTATTAAGATGATTGATAAGACCTTTCTCAAACAACATGTTACAATTGAATGTGTTTTTTGTTTGAAAAGTAAATAAATAAATAAATATTATTATTTTTAAAAAACAAGAAAAAATATCAATAACCTTCTAAAGATACTGAATAAAACGGGAAAAAAGATTCAAATGAATTGCACATGCTTTGCAAATAAATAGGAGCGACTTAGAGCATGATGTAATGAAATACGTGGAATAATAAATACAAAACATGACTAGACACTTTATTATATTAAGGCCACTGGATATATCAATAATAATATGTTTAAGTGGTGCAGTGGTTAGCACTATTGTTTATCAACAATTTCACATGCAATTTCCAGAATCATATGCGAGAAGGCAGGCTGACCATTCAAATTTATTTATTTGTCCAGATCATTACATATTTAGTGTGCAAGGTTGTCATTTAGGCACTTTTTTTATTGTTAAGTGTTTGATATTGGTGCAATGTCCATTCAAATAGTCAAAATTTTCAGCACTTTTATTTAAAATAACAGCCAACATCTGTCTAATTTGATCTTTTCATTTTATCCGTCCATTTATCTGTTTATCCATTTTTATGGTACAAATCTACAAAGCTCCAGTCTGAAACTGAAACTGAAATAATCTATAGGGATCCAGAACTTGATCCCAGTTTTGAAGTTGCATGTGTTTTTTTCTCCTTCTTTTTTTGTGATAAAAATGTAGTTAAGTTTTGAAAATTATACACATTTAATATATTTGAAAACTAGAATCAGCCACTACCTGTCATATGATTGGTTGGTTGAATGGGGTTTTACATCCCAGTCAAGAATATTTCACTCACATCAAGACATCAATAGCTGTCAGTGAGGTGGCAGAAATTTTAACCTAAGCCGTGTGCTCAGAGCAATGTGCAGGAAAGATTCTTTAATGTGCCACGCCTGCCATGACACGGGACATTGATTTTTAAAGGTCTCTCCAAAAGGACCCTCTGCCATGACACGGGACATTGATTTTTAAGGTCTCTCCAAAAGGACCCTCTGCCATGACACAGGCCATTGATTTTTAAGGTCTCTCCAAGAGGACCCTCTGCCATGACACGGGACATTGATGTTTAAGGTCTCTCCAAAAGGACCCTCTGCCATGACACGGGACATTGATGTTTAAGGTCTCTCCAAAAGGAGACGATTGCCATTAGACGACAAGGGGGTACCAATCTCTTATCCGCAACTCCTCCTAAACCCTTCAATGGATTTTCATGAAACTTTCACACAATCTTTGTGACATAATGTAGATGTGCACTTCCTATTTAAAAATTTGATCCGATGGATTTTTGGGGTTTCCCATAGCAAAACATGGACTTAGCCATTAGACGACAAGGGGGTACCCATCTCCTATCCGCAACTCCTCCTAAACCCTTCTATGGATTTTCATGCCTTTCACCCAATCTTTGTGACATAATGCAGATGTGCACCTCCTATTTAAAAATTTGATCCAGTGGAATTTTTTATGTGGGGGGGGAGCGGGGGTATTTTTTGTGAGCTTGTGGCTCACAGTTTTACTAGTTATTTATACATAACAGTAAATCATATGTTTTTGGTTTCTATCACCCAATAAATACATTGTTTTCTTAATTTTTCCCCTTGGAGTTCCATGTACATTTTCCTACATATTTCAGGAAAATGATTTTTTTACCAATAGTCACAAGTCATTTTATTGAAGTCTTTCAGAGACAGAGATATCTTTGCTCAGCTGCATCACTAGAACCAAGAAGATGGGTCAAGCCCAATGGACCTAAACAGTCACTTGAGTGCAAGGAATATGAAACATTTCAAGCGGCAAATAAAAACAAACAAAGACTGTATTAAAAGCACATATTTCATTTTTATTCAAAATTATTGTATCGGTAACAATTACAATTTAAATGACTGTAACCATTATAATTTAAATCATTACAAATGCCCATTTCATTGAATGATAAATAAAAGCAGCACTAACATCACATATATACCCATATAACAAATCACTTTAATATTATACATGTGTAACATGTATTTATTTATGTTTGATCTCCATAGTTACAGATGCAATAACATGTTTTATGGTTAAGTTTCCTAGCATTGCTCTTATAAAGAACATTTTAATCATTAGATATTAAGCAAGAGTTGTCAGACCAGGACCCAGCTGTTCAAAGCTTGATTAGTTTAAATTAATGATTAAAAAAGATTAAAAAGTATAACTTTCTCAAATTTATAGTTTTATAATGATATGATTTAGTTTGATGGAATTCTTTGCACCTTCAACATTTTCAACCGGATCTAAAAAAAGTGTGAAATTCCAATTTTGACTAATCAATTGATTAAACTAATCAAGCTCCCAACATCTGGCCCCAGTATGTGTAACTTGTTGCTAAACGAGACCTTCAACCATCTACATCCATCATAAGAAATTTTCTCTTTGGGTTTCAATAAATGCATGTTTTCTTCACCTCCAACATTCATACAACTTCAATATAAAGAGAATAAAACATGATGATAATCACATTTATAAAACAACTGAACAAGAAACTACATGTATTGTGATATTTGTATTTGAGTAATGTATTACCTATTCATAAAAGTTTGGATTTTCTACTTTCAATTTCAGATAACTTTTGTTTTGGAGCTGAAGATTTAGAGACACTTCCACCTGCAACCGATTCATTGCCAGGGTCAGCTATAACCTGCTTGGTATCTTTAACTTTGATCAGTTGCTTCATATTGTCTGGTTTTAGAAAGTCAAACAGCACAGTGTGTTTTATTTTCTTAATCAAGCTTATTGGACTTTTGTTTTACCATAAAAGCACTTGGAATATCTCTTGGATTTTACCTTATATCGAGTGAAATTCCTAAACAACAGCTCTGTGCGCGTCACAATGACGTGTTTGCAAATTTACAAAATTATGTTTGTGACAGAAAGGCACAATGTGTACAATTAAATTACTGTATCTATCTCATAAATTAATCTTGACACTTTGATGAGTGAAAAGAACAGCATAACATGTCAGGGTCCCCATTCTACTCATCAGGATGAATGGATAATCGAAACCCTTAGTACTGTGATGTAAAATTGATTTCAATGTGTTTATGTTTATAAAAAAACAACATCCAATTGATACAGCCAGTTTGTAAACTTGTTATCCTGAGGATATCTGGCATTAATGATTGAACTGATTGAAAAGAGTTGAGTACTGGTGATTAACGCCCTAGACAAGAATTTTTCACTTATATTGAGACATTGCTGATTGAAAAGAGTTGCTTTAGTATCATTATAATTGAAAATGAACAGCACCTACCCATGTTTTATCTTCAAACACAAGTAATGTACAGACTGCTGAGCACATGCATTATTGTAAAACAAAACACAGGTAGATGTTGATTACACAGCCCTCAATTATGTCTACTA
Source organism: Anadara kagoshimensis (assembly GCA_021292105.1). Taxonomy (NCBI): domain Eukaryota; kingdom Metazoa; phylum Mollusca; class Bivalvia; order Arcoida; family Arcidae; genus Anadara; species Anadara kagoshimensis. Next base: position 45,916,852 of record CM037875.1, read on the forward strand.
AAATGGTGGCCAAATCGACCCGGAATTGTGTCTGGCAACCTAAAATTTGTAAATGGTGGCCAGCTTGTCCACTTTAAATTTAAACTTTTGTGATCAGAGAACCGATATTATTTCTGTGTCACAAAATTTTCAAGACACTGTTACCAATTCAGGCTATATAATGGACACTTTACATCACCATTATTGTTATTATAACACTGATGTATGTAAGTGATTGTAAGTCAGTTTTAAAAAAGTGCACTTTTGTTTTCCATACCTAAAAGATGTCTTAATTTTCCTTCATTTGCAGGAAAAGATAGCCTGGCCATTGGAACTTACACTGGCCACCTGAAAATTTAAATTGGTGGCCAGCTGGCTACTTGGTTTTGAAACCCACTTTGAGGACTGTTATATGTGTGTCTTAACTACTGAATCAAACTACATACATAATCAGAAATAACTACCTTTTATCATTCATTATCATGACATTAATCTTATGATGAGTTTGTATCATTTTATCATTGTATATTTTATTTGTTATATTCCTTTTTAAATTTTCACATCAAACAAAACAAAAAAGTTGACTTAGTAGAACTGCCACAATACAGCAATATTGCAAAATGGAGAAGTATACCACATTGTACAGTGGTATAGAACTGTTGATACTACTAGCCCCAGTTTCACAATCATTCCTACACTAAGAATTTTCTAAACTTAAATTTAGCAAATTTTGACAATTCTTTTTAAAATTCAGGAATACACATTTTTGACATAAATAAAGATAATGAAGATTGAAGTGATATTCAACACAAAATCAGTACAATATCAAATTTGGCAGATTTAATTAAAGAAAAATCTTAGTTAAAATGGGATTTTGAAACTTGAGCCAGGTATTAAATTACGAATTATAATCCCAATGAACCTAACTCCATCGATTTATCACTAAACCCCTTTACAAATAAAAATATGACTGAACAAATGGTAGCAAAGAATTGAGGTTTTGCTGCACTTCTTACCAATCACATAACAATATTTATATCACCATACCCTTTTTCCCCTGGCACATTTTCCAGGTAAAAAATATTGAATTACTTCCTTACAATTTTAGCAATTTAATAGCGGTTATTCTAAAAATAGCTATACAGTCGAACCTGTCTTAAAGACCACCTGCTTATAAAGGCCAGTAGAATTGTATCCCAATTGTTCTTTTTTCATACAATTTAAACCTGTATATTAAGGCCACCTGCACATAAAGGCCACTTTAACTGGTTCTCTTGTGTGGCCTTTATAGACAGGTTTGACTGTAGTTTAAATATCAGAAAATATATGATATAGGCAAACAACACTGACATGTTCATTTGACCTTTAATTTAAATATGGATCAGTTCATTCACTTAAAGAGACCACAGGTGTTTGTTTAGTCTACATCATGAGTAACTTGCATTTTTAACATTAACAGCCAATCCTACCACATCCCATGTACTGGGTGGATCATCGTATATAAATATTCTTAATGAAAGGTCAGGTGGCCAGGTCAATGTTGTTTGCCTACAGCTGGTGTTTCAAAAATATATAAAATCACTTGTAAATATTACATGTATAAATACTATTATATATATATTCTTGTACCAGTAACCATGATAGATGATTTGATGGATAAAACTAGTGTAGGATGAAAAAATTAATCAATCTAAAAATTACAAATCACTGGTATTAACAAATCCAATTTGAACAATGAAATACATGTACATGCAATACGTGATATCGTTGTTACCTACTGTTTTAAAACTCTTCAGTTATGAAGACGCGAAATGTATGTTGTACCATAAATCTTGCGAAATTTGCATTGCATCTGTAACCATTGTAATCAGAAATGTTAGCATGACATGACAAAACGTTTGAACTTTTATTATTAAACAGCAGCCGCATTGGTCTTCTTATTTCACTTATCAGTAATACTAGTCTACATTCCTTGTCAAATGACAACTACATGTACACTACCAGTATTGAACAGATAGGTTAGAAATGGTTTCCTTATAAAATAACATGGCAATGAAATGATAAACCAATATATCTCTGTTTATAGTACATGTACTTAGTACTCGGAGAAAACCATACAAAACAAAACAAAACAAAACCCAAAACCTTTCTGACAGCTAGATATAGATGCCTAGACCTCACTTTAACCCAAAGGTAAATGATAAGTGATCTGTGAGTCATACTACATCATTGATTTTGTTTTACTACTGAATAAAAGTAGTTTCTCAAGGGAAAAATGGCTAAGTCTTCCAAATTTGACCACTAAAATTCCCAAAACAACAGTGATATACTAGCGAATTTGTCCTTGCCCATAAAATGTTAGATATTGTCACAATATAACATCTTTTCAATAAGAAACCTAAACTATTGCAAGCATGTCATTATGCAGTTTGTTGTATTTCAGAACTTCAAATTTTCCCGATTTAAAAGGCAGAAGGTAGTTTGTTTTGTTTTTTAAAGTAACAAAATCACTGGATCTGTGAGTCATACTACATCACTGATTTTGTTTTACTACTGAATAAAAGTAGTTCCCCTGGGGAAAAATGACTAAATCTTCCCAATTTGACCACTAAAATTCCCAAAAACAACAGTGATATACTAGCAAATAAAACCTAGTTCTCCTTACCCACAAAATGTTAGATATTGTCACAATATAACACCTCTGCCATGAGGATCCTAAGCTATTGCAAGCATGTCGTTATACAGTTTGTTGTATTTCAGAATTCAGATTTTCACAATTTAAAAGGCAGAAGGTAGTTTTTAAAAATGTAACAAAATCACTGTACATGTATTGCAATATTTATACATATACTTCATCATTACATATTATACCAGTTTTAATTTTACAGCACTAAACAGCCGTTTCGGATACAATCCCTCATCAGTAGTGCTTGGACCAAATGTTTTCAAGATGTTGAAAAGATATCCAAAGGACGAACATATATTTTGCCAAATTTAGCTAAGGAAATACTTTGCATGAAGCAGGAGTATATCTTAGTTTTTGAGGAATTTTAAATTTTAACTATCAACAAATTAAATTTATATGTATTTATGTTACTAGTACTGTTATGCACCTACCTTAATGATAAGGTAGATAAATACGCAACAAAAAAGTTAAGAACCACATCCAAAACATTATTTAATTTTGTAGAATGTAAATCATATCATTTCATATTCACACTCTTCATAATTTCATTTATGAGATTTAATTTCATGCTCAGAAAATTTACTTCATAACATCATTTGAAACAAGAAAAGAATAAACAAAATACAGATGGATTTTACATTTTTCAGTTTTTTTGAATTTTTATTTCAATTTTACAATGGTCTGTAACTTTTTTTTTTGTTAAGTATAGATAAAACAAGGTAATAACTTAATGTTTAACTTAATTAACAGTGAAAATGAGAATATTCACTAAGTCAGTTTAAATTAAGAGGCCTAATCAATAATGGGCTTGTATTGCTCACCTGGACATAATAGCCAAAATACTTGTAATATACTAAAATGATGTATAGAAATTAGAAAACACATCTACAAAAATTTATCACAAAATATTAAAATCTGCATTGAAATATTTTCATAAACAATAAAAATTGGTGCCAAAAGCATATTATAATCATGGCAATATAGAAAGTTCGTCCAATACCAGTCAGTATTGCTGATTGACAAGTTTAATAGTCTTCAAGACTTTATACAATGATGCAGTGACCTACTTTTACTGTGGTTCTACCTATTGTGTTGTGAAAAAACTTGCTTCTGACCAAATTTCATTGAAATATGTCCATTAGTTTTGAAGAAGATGTTGAAAACAGGTGTAAACACACACTCATATACACACACACTGCACTATGCCATATACTTATAAGGCCTTTTGACCAGGTGATGTAAGAATAAAATGCGATATAAGAACTATACAAATTCCACAAATAGTTGCTAGAATCGTTAATTATCAAGGTTTTCTCTTTCGTTTCAACTTGGCTTTCTCTAAAGCGTTTAGTCTTCGCTGCCTCAGTTCTGATTTCACATTCTTTTTACTTTTTTCAAAACGATCTTTTCCTTCTTTATAAATTTCTCTTAAGCTATCCTCTGCCTGCTTAGGTGGCATTTTACCAGTTTTACGAAAGTACTTGATACACAAGTTTGTACCACCAAGTGTCACTGTGTATCTGGCTGGAGTTGCAAGTTTGTACATTAAATATGCCACTGCAATGTTACCTAACCCTGATGACTTAAATGGTTTTATCACAGTCTCACTAAAGTTCCAATATTCCAGTAATGGTACAACATCAAAGCCCCTGAAAAGAGAAAATAGTTAACTAGAGTTAAACAAACTTAATGGTACTTCAAACCTTTTATGAAATGCTAATTAATAAAATACTGTAAACATATTGAATTCCGCGACATACTAATTTGAGCTTTTTTCGTGGTCATTTGTTTTGAGCGAAAAATAAATTATGCCTATTGTGTTATAGTGCATATTTTAAAAACGCGAAAATTTAACTACGCAGTCAGATATGTCTAAATTTTCTTAACTGCAAAAATAAATACCCACGAAATTAAATACGGTTACAGTATACAAAAAATAGACAATATCCTTAAAAAGTATTGTACTCAAGTGTTTTCAATAAAGCCGACAAGGCGAAAAAAGTTGTCTGCTACTTTTTAGGATTTGGATTAATTTTGTTATCTACTTTTACCAAATAAGTTTACATTTGGTGAATATGTTTTTGCATTTTACTCTATACTACTTGCAGCCTACTCCCTTAAGAAATTTGTCTTCTTCTTTCAAATTTACTGAAAGGGCTGGTTCGTTCACTGAATCAGAGGGCAGCTACAGTATGTGCATTGAAATCTGATTACGCTTTATTGTCAGCATTTTCATCTTCTAAGAGAAGAAGCTCTGATTTGTTAGATGTGATTGAAGATTTTGATGGGGGTTTTTTTTGGTGCAAAAAAAAGTGTCACTCAAAGCAAAGCAAGAGTCAGAATGGATTTCATTCTTATAAATCTTAAAGTTTGTGATGTTTCACTTGTAACAGTAAAACCTAAAGTAATGTCCTCTCAGTAGAGGAAGGCGTACAGATTGTACAGGTAACTTAAAATAACTTAAAATATACTATAGGGATATAAATCAAGTTCATTCTTACGTTTTTGCTGCATAATAAAATGATCCGAACCATACTGTTGATGTTGCAAGATGTACACAAACTAATATTTTTCCATGTTCCTTGTATGCTTTCTTAAACCTCTGAAATATAGACAGGGGTTTATCTTCTGTTGAATCTTTGTTTTCATTCTCTTCTGTTTGCAATGTTTTTTCTGATTGGTTGTCTTGTTCAGATTGTTCTGAACTTGTTGTTGATTGGTTTGTTTGTGTAGTTGAAGTTGTTTCATTATTTTTCTTAACAGAGTTTTTTTCTTCTCCTGAAGTCTTTGAATTAGCACCATTTTCTGCCTGTGTATGTTTCCTCTGAATTCTATTTGGTTTTTTAAGTTTATTAAGGTGATCTTTTTTCACTCGATTGCTTATATATCTGTTCAATGTAATGTCATATTGAATGTTGTTCTTGTTCACTAATAAACTTCCATACAAATTTTGACATGGATTGATCACAGGGTAACTTGATGCTGAAATAAAATAAATACACTGAATTAACATATCTTCAAGAAGGCACTTAGATTGTATTACAAATTTCTTTCATAGTAACTGACTAAATGAACATCTCCAATCAACCCATACATAACAAGCTATTTGGTTTACATTTTTGCTGTGATTATTGTCCATCAAAAAGATTTTCTTCAGTATCTTCTTATTTAATGATTTAGAATGCATCTTTCTATTACCATAACCATGCTAATAGACATTACCAATTTTAACACTGACCAAGTCAACAGACAGTGACCATGTCAACAGTCACTGACTATGTCCAAAGACAACATGTCTTCATCTCCACTCTGTTGGATCAAGACTAACTAAACAGAACCTTTAGTAAGTCTGTTATAAAAGTTCATATGAAGAAACAAACATATCCTTTAAAAAGTAGAGTAATGGTCAAGGTTCGGCCACATGTATGAAGCTGTCAGTTTTGGGATGGTGGAGAAAACCAGAGTACCCAGAGAAAACCAAGATGTTTGGCAAGCAAACTGACATTGTGACAAGCTTTCTCGCACTATGATCTGTCCCAACTGCGATTCAAACCTAAGCAGTAAGAGGAACTGTGATCCTCAAGTAGGAGCTTTAGACAATTTGAAAGTCTGTGCCCCCTCCCCTTCACAAGATAAGTTTTTTTTAAACTGGGTGATAATAGTTTGCACTAAATACGCAAAACCACACATATGTGGTTTTCTGACGTAGCTGATGGCACTTGTTTATTGTGCGGACGGATACATTACACCAGTGCGCAGAGCGCACGAGTGTAATGTATGTGTCCGCACAATAAACGAGTGCCATCAGCTACATCAGAAAACCACATATGTGTGGTTTTGTATTTATCACATACCCTACCACACTAAATGAAAAGCTTTCTATGGCTTAATCTGTCAATGAATTCACAATCAACTATTTTATATTGATTTTTGATCCGATTCGAAAAATCTGATACCTGACTGGAAACACTGCTAAAGAAGTAATTAAAAACAACAGATAACTATTCGTTTAAACATCATTGGTTAACATTTTACTAATACCATCATAAACACTGGGAAAAAATTACACAAAATTTACAAAATTGCTGAATGCTTGGGGAAAGAAGTCACCATCTATTTTTAAGTCTTGGCCACACAAAAAATTTACAGACCTTTGTATCACATGGCAAGAAAATGTAATGTATTGCGATAGTAAGATTTAATGGTTATGTGATAAATATTAATGTTAGATGGGCAAAAGATGAAAAAACTTGCAAGAATATTATCATGTTGCATCATGTTTTAATTAAGTTTTTTTTAACATTTCTCTCATTGAGGTGGAATTGTTTTACCAGTAATTTCAAATTTGAGTAAATATTATTGATGCTTGTTTTGTGTACTGTATTTCTTTAACAAAGCATTTAACATGAAAAAGTTATGTAAAATTTACATAACCGGTAATTTTTTTTCAACATGAACTTAATGCAACTCCACAATGATCGGTTTGTTTTGCATTTTTCAATTACATCTAACCAACTTGCTTTAAGAATAACATTTATATTGCCATTTACCTTTTGGATATTTGTTTCTGTTTGCAGCAAAACTGCACGCTGCAAGGTTACTAAGGTGAGCATGAAGGTGAACACCCCCCGGTTTTGGAAAACCTGTGACTACAGCAGCTCTAGTAAGAGACCGGAGTGCCCATATTGTCGACATCACAGAAACCAGGCACTGCACTTCTAAAGGAAATTATTCGTGTTAGATTGTTGGTCTACTGTTCATCATCTCGGTCAGGAATTGCAACTTTCTGTAGCAAAACACGTGAAGGTGTAGTTTAGCTTCTCGTTCTTTGAAATTGTTGTAACGACTGTATAAACTGGTTAAGTTGTTGTCGTAAAGAAGGAACTTCTAAAAAGAGTTTTTATCATCAATGTACAATAATATTGGAATAAAGTTATTTAGATTTTTATTAAATATATCTACAAGTATACTATTTAATTTTTCTCTATATATTGAACAACAACCTGTTTGTTTACGACATTAATACGACTGTTTTGTGACAGTTGTCTGCTAAAAGAAAAGCATGGATCCTTCTGAAAGTAGGTGGTCTATTTCTGTTATATCTATATGTCATAAAAAGGAAAATTTGGTGTTACAACTAACACCAGAGTAAAGACTCGTTTCTAACTCTATTTGTTTTATAAGGTATGTGCACTTCATGCTCCAATTGCAAGTGAGTTGACAACTCACAAGATACTTTGAACTGCTTCAGCAGCTGTTCAGTGCTTGGTCTTTTGTCACTCATGTGGGCATACTGTGCTCCCAACAAAAATTTAATTACAGCACATTTTTGAAGGCATGTCTTTAATTAATATTTGTTCTTTATATTTTCAAAGTGCAGTTAATGTTGAATATGCTTCCTTTACAATAATATTTTCATTAAAAAAAAATCCTTGAATCTTTTGAAAGGAGGAAAAAAGGGGGAGGGGGGGGGGATTTGGGGGGAATCAGCTTCCTCACCTAGTGCTCCTGGTGAAGACCAAACCCTGCCCTCCTAAGTGAAAAGTGAGTGTTCCACCACAAGGGTAAAATATCCAGACCAGAAAGTCTGGCAGTAAATCACAATTATATTATAACAGGTAAGGGGAAATGCAGAAGCCAAACTGGGACTCGAACCAAGGACATTCATCCAAAATTATCCTGGATATACTTGACATCCCTTGGTTCCATGTTCCTTTCATTCACAATTTTATTCACATTGTGGGTGTAGGTAGCTACAGTAAGCATGAGACGCTTACCCTTCCATAGCACCCGGCCTCACTTTCTTAGTGGAAGTTCATGTGTTAAACCTAATTTGCTAGCTTCAAAGTTTTTACTTTGCTTTGAGATTGTGGTTTGGGCATAGATTGGTATGTTTGATTTGGATGAATTATATTTACCAGTAGATTTAATTAATTAAGCTGCTATTAATATTTTTAATTGTTTATCTACTTTTTCAGGTTCTAATAGTGAAAACTCTTCCAAAACGGTATGTGAAACATTCTTCTAAACTTACTAGTATGTAACAATAAATGAATATACTGGTATATATTTTTTTATACTAAGAAGCTCCTTATTTAATAGATTTAATGGAGCCTTATACCATGACCTGACTATTGTGTGCTGTTTGAATTTTTCAGTGAATTAAATTTAAAAGTGCTTTTCTGTGGGATTCATGTAACATCCATACTAATACCAGTTTTTTGACAGAACAGGTGATTTGCAATGTTACTGTTTAAACAGTACGAGCCAGTACTATTATGCCAGTTAAATTGCACTAAAAAACAAAGAAAATTGAAAAAAAGATTACCTAACTTCCTCAAATTGTTAATGGAGGTAAAGACAATAAAGTATCTTATTTGTTTTAGAACCATCAATTTTAATTTTAACACTTAACTGAGCATTTTAATGATTGTTTTCTTGTTAGTTTTGAATTTTGCTTGACAGCCATGACTGGTTTACATAATCAATGTGAATTTTAACTGAAAGGATACTTCAACTGTAAATGGGTTTGAAATTGATGATTGTGTTGTTTTTAACAAAAATGATTTTTTGTATTTATATATTGAAGGGAGATAATGCAGATTTAACTGGTGTTGTTGCTAAACATTATAATGAACTACAAGAAACTGGTTTAGCTGTTAGAAGTCAGAGTAGAATATTTCATCTAAGAAATTTTAACAATTGGATAAAAAGTATTGTAATTGGTATGTAACTTAAACATTATATTTTTAATCAGTATTCACCCATTTATGAAAAGTGATAAATCTGGGCTTTGTTATTATATTGTCTATTCTTTCAAATGAGTTGAAATCCTATTGGAATATGTAGTTTTTACTGTCACATGCAACATTTCTGAGTTTATTCTGATTAATACAAGTTTGTGTGTCTAACCATGGGAACAAAATGGTGTTAGAGGAGTCTGAAATTATAAACAATGTGCATGTATTGGACAGATGATGATAAGTAATATCAAAGTACATTGTGTTACCTTGATATAATCTGTATATTGAAGCACATGTTTCATTTAAATGCAAACTGTTGAATATGGGCACAGACACACATTTTACGCAGAGTAAATTGTATGTTGTGATTCCTTTTATCTCTTCAGCAAAAAAGTGTGCGGCTTGAAAAATTCTTATACTAGTAACTACCCAATCATGTACTGAATAGTTGTTTAATTTTGCAGGGAATAAAATTCACTGATCAGACACTCGATCTTATTCACGGGTATAAAATTTCGCGCAGTTGCCCGTGTACACCTTTTCTGTACAGATTATCTAAGTTTAATGAATGCTACATGAAAGTATTCACTTGGTATTTGATTTCGCTCTATAAAATATAGCAAAATTAAATCTCAAGTAATAAAACAACTATACAGAATAAAACCTGGAAATTCTTGTGATACATATTTATGCAGAGCTGTTACTTTAATTTAGATTAGAAAGATAACATAATACCACCTACCTTAAACTATCTCTGTAAAAAGAGCAGATTGTTTTGGTAAGAATGATGATCTGTTATGGGATCCATTGCTTGTATTTTATTTATTTTTGTGACATTTTGTAGGTGAAGCATTACAACAGATCAGAAGTGAAAAAGGAGACAGAGAAGATATAACTGCCTTAGATTTATGTTGTGGGAAAGGTGGTGATCTGTTAAAATGGAAAAAGGGCAGAATCTCTAAACTTGTCTGTGCAGGTAGATATTTTTTACCTGTCTGTATGAAGTATAAAATTGATTTTGGGTTAAAGGTTTAATGCCTCGGCAGTCTTCAGCTGTTAAGAGATATACAATTGTCACAAAACTGTTTGGTGTGTAAGCCCTCATGAGATGAAAGGTTGTGAATTTTTGTATGAATATATCTGAAAATATCTGATGATGCTGATTTTGTTCTGACTTTTTCTTACACAAAAATTTTTACCTGTATTTCAAATTTTGTCTGAAAAATCTGAATTCATTCTGAAAATGTAAAAACGTTTGACATTCAAAAAAAATTTAGAACTTTTCAAACAAAATTCAGACAACTTTTTTTCATGAGGTAGTTTTGTACTAGGGTTTCTGATATGTTTTGTACTATTGCATGCTTATGGCAGGACTGTCATTGATAGATTGATATATCATCAATAAAAGCCATTGATACAATATATTGATACATTTGTTGAGTATCAATACCAACAAAAATGGCTGCCAGTTCATGGCTTAGGTTGGAGTAGTCAATGACACATACTGTAGATTGAACTTGTTGTAAATGTACCGGGTAATATTACTACAACCTATCATTTTTAGCTCACCTGGCCTAAAAGGCCATGTGAGCTTTTGCAATCACTTGGCGTCCGTCGTCCGTCCGTCGTTAAAGATCAACTCCTCAGAAACCGCTGGGCCATTTGCAACCAACCTTTGTCACAACAGTCCTTGGGTGGTCTACTTTAAAAATCTTGTCCGACATGTCCGCACCTAATCCAAGATGGCCGCCGGCAGGGACCATAGATTAACATTGGACCCTATGGGAAAATATGTTCAAAGATATTTTTCTCTGAAACTACTGAGCCAATTAGAACCAAACTTGGTCACAGTAGTCCTTAGACGGTACCTTCTGAAACCGGTGGTTTTTTTTAAGTCTCCACTAATCCAAGATGGCAACCAGCGGGGAACATAGGTTAACATTGGACCCTATGGGAACAATATCAAAGATCTTTTTCTTTAAAACCCTTTAGCCAATGGGAACCAAACTTGGCCACAATAGTCTTTGAATGGCCCCCTTCAACATTGGGGTTTTTGAGGGCCGCACCAAATCCAAGATGGTCACCAGCGGAGAACATATTTTAACATTGGACCTTATGGGAAAATACGTTCAAAGATATTTTTCTCTGAAACTACTGAGCCAATTGGAACCAAACTTGGTCATAGTAGTCCTTAGATGGTAACTTCTGAAACTGGTGTTTTTTTAAGTCTGCACCTGATCCAAGATGGCCGCCAACGGGGAACATAGGTTAACATTGGACCCTATGGGAACAATTTCAAAGATCTTTTTCTCTAAAACCCTAAGCCAATTGGAACCAAACTTGGCCACAATAGTCTTTCGGTGGTTTTTTAAAGTCTGCACCTAATCTATGATAGCTGCCAACGGGAAACATAGGTTAACATTGGACCCTATGGGAACAATTTCAAAGATCTTTTTCTCTAAAACCCCTAAGCCAATTAGAACCAAACTTGGCCACAATAGTCTTTGGGTGGCCCCCTACAACATTGGTGTTTTTGAGGGCCACACAAAATCCAAGATGGCCGTCAGTGGAGAACATATTTTAACATTGCCATTGGACCCTATGGGAAAATACGTTCAAACATATTTTCCTCTGAAACTACTGAGTCAATTGGAACCAAACTCTGCCACAATAGTTATTGGGTCTTTACATTTGGTATTTTAAAATAACATCTGCATTTAAAAATCAACTCATGTAAAACCATTTGGCCAATTGCAATGATATTTGGTATGTATCTTAGTCTTGGAGAGTACATGTTATTCTGCCATATGACTTTTGTCTTTGACCTAAACTTAACCCTCCAGTGACTATGTTGAACTTTTTGGATTAGGTCAGTTTCTCTGAATCTCGAATACTACACATGGTAAGTCAATGATATTTGGTATATAGCTTGATCTTGGATAGTACATCAGTCAGACTGCCTTATGGCTTTTGTCCTTGACCTTAATTTCATGGTCCATTGACCAGTTTTTGGATAAGGAAAATTTCTCAGGTATTATACATGAAAAGTCGATGATACTTGGTATGTATTGTCTCAAAATTTTGAAATATGGTTTAGTTTTAAAAGGAAATAATATTGAAATTTTGTGATAGAAATAAATATTGTGTAATAAATTTCAAGCATTTATTTAAACATTAGACAATCTGTTGATTTTCATTTTGCAACAACTCTACCTAGGTGAGCTATACAGGCTCCTGGGAGCCTCTAGTTATATATCTCAAAACCAATTGAAATACAAAACAGAGTGCATAAACATTAAAGACACCAGACATGTGAAATATTGTTGGAAAATCATCTGTCTGTAAAAGATTCAACAAAAAATAAACTATTTTAATCACTTTTTCAATATTTCCATATATCGATTTATCGATATATTTTTCAGTTGATATATCGATATTCAAATTCCCATCAATGACAGCTCTAACTTATGGCTATTTTAGAGTGCTAAGAAACTTATAGTATTTAGTACTGTTTACCACAGAATTCATTAAAAAGTGTACACCACATATTTACATTGTATTAATGATTGTTCTTATGTCAGTTTTACTACAGTAAAACAAATTTATAACAAAGCCCTGGGAACAGTAACAACTCCATTATAAAGTGACTTCGTTATGTTGATATATATAGAATTATATAGAGGAGCTTTTGGGTCCAATATATGACTTCATACTATCCATGTATTCGGTGTAATTGTGTTCGCTATATTCCTGTTTTAATGTATCTTAATATTAATGTAAAAGTGATGATATGAGAGCAATAAGAAGTCTAACTTTTAGCCAGTATCTTTTTCTGGAAGAAAAATAGTAAAAGTAAGTGAGATTTACCAAGTTATTCTGTTTGTTTTTCAGATATTGCCAGTACGTCAGTAGAACAAGCAGAGGTCAGATACAAAGAAATGGTAGACAGAAATAACAGAGAGCGGTATCCACAGAGATTATTTAAAGCTGAATTTATAGCTGCTGATTGTACAAAGGTCAGATAATTATGTTCTTTATCTTTATATCAAAATTGATAATAAGTTATACTACCATTGTACATGTAAATGAGAAATCAGGTTCTCTCACATAGTCAGGTTTACATTTCACAGTTGGTATTATAAAGGCGTTTGGCAATAAAACTGAGGGAGGATTTTAAAGAAAAACATAGAAAAAATCAATTTTTTGCATTTCAAAAACGTGTGGCTGTAGATAAGATGGCAAAATTAAAATGAGGTTTCACCGTCACATTATGATGATGCCACTGGTCATTTTCTAATAAGGTTTTATAGTATCGTAAAGTTTGTCATAAAACCTTTTTTAAGTTAAGATGATGCAAGCATCTGTTATGATTGGTGACATATGCCATCAAAAATTCACAAGCAGAAGGTCAATATCAGGACAGCAGCTGATTATAAGCTGTCATTTACCTGGTAGTCATTGGAAACGCTCTGTTGTATAAAAATAATGTATTAGAATTACTGAAAATGTTCAATCAAAGGCTGATAATACTAGGGGGAAAAAAAATTACAAATAAGCTTCATTAAGGGTTGGCAATTCTGTTTACACTGTAGCAACACTTGATATCATTATTACACACAATCAAATTTTTGCACAAACTGATAACATATTGCTTTTATAGATGTAATTCTGCAGAAATACTATATGTCAAGTCTAAGAGCTGCTTCATATTTAGCTTGCGTACATAAAGTGAGGAAGATTTTATACTTGTTTCATACATAGGCATGAGCATTAACATTGGCATCTGGTGTAAAAGTTTTTATTTGAGATGATTTTGTTTTAAGTTGTCAAATTTATTACGGTAGTGTTTTAATGGATAGATTATTCAATATTTCAGGCGAGGTTACGAGATCAGTACAAAGACAGTGATATAAAATTTGATGTGACTAGTTGTCAGTTCTCCTTTCATTATTGTTTTGAGAGTTACCTACAGACAGTTATGATGTTAAGGAATGCCTGTGAATGTTTAAAGCTCGGAGGATTGTTTATAGGAACAACACCTAATGCACAGAATATTGTGTAAGTTATTAACTCATAGCGGGGAGAGACCCTGGATTTGTAGACTGATGTCTTATCCATTAAGCCACCACGGCCTCTATTGTGATTTTATGTGGTAACCTACTGACTAAAATACCAATCAAAAATACATGTATATCAAAGGTATCTAAGACACTCATATAGGATGAGTGCTGCAAAACAGATCCCCACCCATTTTATATATAAGACATATCTATTTGTTGTTCCCTGAGATAAGATGCATTAAATGATACTGTATCTATACAGGGCCCCATGGTGTCATTCCCATCCCTTCAACTGTTCAGACTCCCACATCTAACCAATATACATGTATATCTTGTTTCTGAAAGGTAAAATGCACCTTATGAAAATATACAATAAACTCCTCTAACAACCCTTGTACTCAATGTACTGTGTAAGAAGAAATATTCACGAAGAAAAAGTATTCGTGATTTTCACTGGGACTCTTGTAGCGGGAATATATCTTGTAAGTGAAGTTTTTTATTTCCTTTGGTACACTTTCCCTGCAGTCGGAACTGTGAAAATTTCTTGTGGCAAAATACTTTAAAAGATGAAAACAACGAAAGTTTCGGACCACTAATATTTCTTTTTGTACAGGTTCATATTGGCTTAGCATTACTTGTATAAAAAGGCCACACACCCGTTACTGAACTTTTCTAGTGTTAGTTGTTGATATACACCAGTGTACATATATAGACATGCTTTGTATATTACAGTCACAGACTTAAGGAATCAGGAAGTAACAAGTTTGGTAACGATGTGTTTAGTGTAACCTACGAGTCTGATATTAACGCAGATATACCTCTGTTTGGTGCTAAGTATGATTTTCATTTAGAGGGAGTTGTGGACTGTCCAGAATTCCTGGTTTATTTTCCAGTACTTGAGAAGTAAGTTTATAATAGATTATATATGACTTATTTCGGTCTCCTCAAGAACAATTGGACCATTTACAAGTCTTCTCTATTTGCCTCTGTCTGTAGCTACTTTGGTTGCCTCAGTCCACAAATTGTAACCCAGCTCTTTTGGTTGTCTTTCAATTGTTCTTCAAGTCTCTTGTCGTCCTTATTTCGTCTTCCCCTCTGATGTCCAGGATTATATATACAGTCAAACTTGCCTTAAAGGCCACCTCTATATAAGGGCCACCTGCTTATAAAGGCCAGTAGAATTGCTCCCCAATTTTTTCTTTATTCATATTATTTGAACCTGAATATAAAGGCCGCCGGCCCATAAAGACCACTTTTACTGGTTTCCTTGGGTGGCTTTTATAGACAGGTTTGATTGTACTTAAATGTTTTCGTTTGGTTAAATGGAGTCTGCAATCATTTCAGTTTACTTTGCATATTAAAACCTTTAAATAGTGTTGTGCCATAACTAAAGACAGAGAATCTAGAAAATAAAAATGTTTGTGATAAAGTTGGTAAATAGCTGCAATAATGCTGATGTGGATTTAAATAGTTTACTTGACATTCACTTTTGCCATACATACTGTAAATCAAGAAATTAATGCGAGCAAGAAATTAATGCGAAAAATGCGAGGCCCATTTCATCGCATTAATTTCTTGTCGCATTAATTTTCCGATTTCCAAAAGTTCAATGTAAAATAATTTATCTCCCTTGAACCGGAAGTTGTAATCGTGGGTCATTTATTAGAACTCATCTCCTCTGTTAGTTGACGATAATTATCTTTGTTTTGACAATCAGACACCACTCTTTTTAATGATTAAAAACCTGTTATAGTCGCATCAACATTTACCGTCGGTACCCTTTGTAAGCTATACCCTGTTTATTTTTATAAATACTAAGGTAGTATCTACCCGAAAGTGTATGATTATTACATGTTTATGGAATAATAAACAAGTCCTAAGACAATAATTCAACATTTTTTTGTTATTTTTTCAAGATAAAAAATGGCAAAAGTAATTTTTGCAATTTCAAAAAAATCGCATTAATTTAGATACGCATTTTACAGCAAAATCGGCAATTCGCATTAATTTCATGACGCATTAAATTCCTGATTTACAGTATTTAAATCTTTAAATGAACTAAAAGGTTTGGAAGTGTGTGTGTGTGTGTGTGTGTGTGTGTGTGTGTGTGTGTGTGTGTGTGTGACCAAGTTTACACCACTTCCAAAATATTACTAAACCAATATTTAGAGGTAATATTGCTAGCATATTATTCAGTTTATAGTTTATAATTGGTAGTTAGAGTTTTTTCTACTTTCTAGACAGTTCAGTAGGTAAATAATATATTTAATTGTAAATATGACATTAACATGGTATAGCAAATGTTTTATTATAAAATGTTATAAAAGAAATTTTATATTTTTTCTAGGATAGCTGAAGAAGAATTTGGAATGAAATTGTTGTATGCAAAACCTTTTGCTGAATATTATGACGAAAATATTGTAAAAGGCGAATATAGATCTTTGATAGGAAGAGTCACAGCACTAGAGGTTAATATAAATTGATTTTTTGTAGTTCTTACTATAGCTTATCTCGCAAGAAACTTGCACAAAATTCATTTTAGTTATAAATAAATCTGCCTGATTTAGCAAAGACCAAATTATTATACCCCCTGCAAACTAGTTTTAGGGACATATATAGGAATCACCATGTCTGTCCTTCTGCCTGTCCGTGTAAAATCGTGTCTGGGCCATATCTCATAATTGCTTCGGACGACTGTCAAAAAACTTTATGGTCCAAAGGTGTGTCATGAACTTCAACCAAGATCATATTGGAAAGGTCAAGGTCGCAGGAAAACATTAAACCCTTGTAGATTTTGAGGGCAGGGGTATTTGGCTCTCAAGAAACAGTTGTAGTTTGAACAGTTTAGTTTTTGGTAAAATTTTAAACCAACACTGAAGTTTCTCTGGCATTATATTTAAAGTGCACTTATTGGTGTATTCATTTATTAAGCATTTTTTACTCCTTTACTTAAATTTTATATTTTAAATTTAAATAGTTGATATATTGACATTTCTGAGACAAATATAGCCAGTTTTAAGCTCACAAGACAAGTTTAGGGAAGGCTATTGCTATGAACCTAGTGTCCCATCCCATATGTATAATAAAACATGTATTAACATTTTAGGTGCATGTTTTCACAAGACTTCTGATAACTCTAGTTCTAGTAATACATTTTAATGCTAGATATCCACAATTTTAAAATTATCAGTAACAAGTGTGCTGAATTTGTGAAAAAAAGTCCTTTTGCCATGACTTTGCATCTGCCGTCTGTTGTTGTGAAAACTTTTTCAAAAATCCTCTCCTCTGAAACCGTTGAACGGATTTGATTGAAACTTGACAGCAATGGTCTTTGGCATGTTGGCTACAAAAATTCCTCATTTTTGAACAATCGTACAAAAAACATGGCTACTGTAACTAAGAATAGAGCATAGGGGTCAAAATGCAGATTTTGCTCAATTTTCCATTACCTATTGCTCAAAAGTGAGGTGATTCAAAGGTGAAAGTGATATGCTGAGCTAAATGCCAATGACAATTTTTTCCAAGCAACATTTTCAAGATGGCAGCCATTTTCCCACCATTTGGTTTTACATGAGAAATATCATATGCCGAGATGAATACTGATAACAATTTTTTTATTGGCAGCCATTTCCAAGATGGTCACCGTTTCTCACCAAATTTTCAAATTGCTCAGTATTCAAGTAAATTTGGTTTTCATGGAAAACATGGGTATGTCAAGTTGAGTGGCACTGACACAAAATTTTTCCAGGTGGCCATTTTCAAAACTGCCAAATTTACAACAAAATTTGGTTTACACAAGAAAATACTGAGTTAAATGTCAATGACAAAATATTTTTCTGAATGATGGCTATCATTTTCCTGCCCATTGTGTGTTGGGTGCCAGATGAGGGAATCAGGCTCCTGGGAGCCTCTTGTTTACCGTAATTATTTTTCTCACAACTTGCCTAAATTAGGCTACTTTTTGAAGGAATTTCTTAGAAATATGTAGCCATTGGTGATTTCGACTAACAGGAATGTAAAGATACTGGTAGTTGTCGTTGTTATGTTATGCATTTTGGTTCTTACACTAAAACTTCTTTTCAATAGACTTATCCAGCATTTGATGGAAAACAAGCCAGTGATAAAACTGAAGATTATGAAGCAGCAGAAAAATTTTACAAACAAGTTCTGGAATCAGATGATAGACCTGAGGAAGTTAAACAGAGACATCGACCTAGAATAGTTAGTATTATAACAATAAATATTACCCATGTTGTAGCAGTAAATAATAGTTATCATGCCAGGTGATACTAGTAATGTGATTCAATGTTATTCAATAAAATTTCACAATTTTCTTGAATAACATCATTTTGATGGACTTAAGGAATTGAATTTTACTTTTGTTCTATCATGAGGTTATGGAGAGGCTTAGAATGAATTTATTGAAGTGTGAAGCAATGGTAGAACAAAAGGAAAATTCTTATATTAACAATCTTTCAGACATGAAAACTTTTAGCATTTTTTGTCAAGATGACATTCAAATTACTTAATTACCTACTACTAGTGGTTGGAGAAATAATTTTGTTGAAACAGCTTTAGTTTTGACAGACATGAGTCTCCGCCTTCTTATCTATCTTCAATTTGATGGATGTGAAGCTCCACCAACATCCATTGAAATGTCGAAAAAGGTTGTGTTTATGACATCAAATAAGGCCATTTCCCATGGGGATTGCTTTGATAATGTTTTTTATTCAAATTTTTTTTTATAGAATTGTAAATATAAACTTTTAAATAAGCAGATTGGTTGATATTATACAGTTCTCACATATGTTAGTAAATTGAATTTTACAAATAACAGATTTAGAACATTTCATTTAGAAAACTGATTTGACTATTTTGTCAGCAAAGATAATATCTTATAATATCTGTAATATCTTATAACATATACATGCATTGTTAAATCTGTCAAATGCACACTTAATTCTATTTTATTTATTTCTTAAAAACAGGGAACATTATCAAAGGCAGAATGGGAAGCAACAAGTATGTATAAGTGGTTTTTTTTTTTTTTTTTTTTTTTTGCTCACTGTGTACAAGGTGCAGAACAGCTTTTGTCATATCTTCAGCATGTATTAGTGTCCAATTATAAAGTTTTTTTATAAAACACATGAGATATTCAGTTGAGCGAAAGTTAAAGACTCTTATGCCTGTAATCTGGTCATGTCAGTGCTTATCCCAGTTACAATGAGATGTAACCAGTTGTTATTTCAACTAGTTAAAGACTATGATAAATTTAGGGATGATAGTACATGCAACATCTGTTAAAGATCTGTTAAAAAGAAAGCAATTCCTTGAAAATATGTTGGATGTACTTGAGGAGAGTTACATGTATGGTAGGAAAAAATTGTCATTTTGACTTGTTACTGTCAACTTGCTGTTCATTGATTTTAAATGACTTCATACCATATACCAGTAAGTTCAGCATCACAAATTTGGTATTTCATTTAATAATGTGTATGTTTAATTTTATCTAAATTGTTATATGGTTGATCATGTTCGAATGACAAAAATTAGATTGATAGTTCAATTAAACATAAAGTGTCATAACAATGTTTATTTTGTATCATATTGATTTATTTATATTTCAGCAATTTATCTGGTATTTGCATTCCAAAAAGTAAAAGATGTAGCAACAGGAGAAGTTTGGACAAAGCCTGAAAATCTAGAACAAAATAGAAAGAGACACTCTGATGAGCAAGATAGCAGATCACAAACTGAAAAACAAGTGAAAATGTAGTAGCAGCAGTAGTAGGGACATGATGTCATCTTAACTTTTGTGTATCATAGCATCAGATCACAAACTGAAAAGTGGAAATGGCATCTAAATTTTATCTACCATAGCATCAGATCACAAATTGAAAAGTGGAAACAGAATCTAAACTTTGTCTACCATAGCATTAGATCACAAACTGAAAAGTGGAAATGGCATCTAAATTTTATCTACCATAGCATCAGATCACAAACTGAAAAGTGGAAACAGAATCTAAACTTTGTCTACCATAGCATTAGATCACAAACTGAAAAACAAGTGAAACTGTCAAAGTGTCTTCATGGCATCTAAATTTTGTCTATAGTGCGTCAAGTTTGACCTGGCCATTTGACCTTTAGTTTAAATACTCGAATAGACATGCCCATTATGTAATATAGGGCTATAATATGATAAAGTTGGTACCATTATATAAGGACAGATGATAGTAATAATGAGTACCGGGTGTTTATGGTTATAAACATGTTGTCTTACCTGAATCACACAGTCTGTTAGCCCAATCTAATATTCAAATTAAAGGTCAAACTGCCATGTCAAACTTGACACACTGTACCATAGCATTAATGTTAATATTACAAGTGTACCATACAGCCAAAATAATGAATATTGATCTGATTTGGAATAGTGTAATAAAGATGCCTATTTTTCTTATCACCGTACATAGAACTATGGCAAGGAGAATATAGGGAACAAATTCAGTTTGAATTGGACTGGAACATACATGCACTGGTAATCATTTCATTTGTAATTTTATTCATTGTTAGTTCATGCCCATGAAGTTTTATTTCTTGCCAATAATAATGTTTCTAGATTAAAAGTTCTGAATTTACAGTTGTATAAAATATTTCATTTACAGACTTATCATTTTTGTCATTTTCCTCGAGATCTTACCAGTGGTGTCATTGTTTCATGGAACATTTTGGTGCATTATATTTACATGTTATAGATCACTGTTATGTTGTCAAAAATGTACAGTTTAAATGTTGACATTTGAATCTGTATTATGTTATAAAAATTTTCAGTAATAAATGGAATCAAATAATTTTAAAACTGTCAAATGTTTTATTGTTGTAACTTAATCATTGTCTTGAGAGGATGAAACACAAAAACATGTCTTTCAGGTAATTAGAAGGACCAGGCCAATTTACATTTACATACTGTAAACATATTTATTTTTGAGGTGTACTAATTTTCGCTTATTTCACGGTCATTTGCTTTTGCAAAATTTAATACAGAGTAAAAATTATATTACGCTTATGGTGTTATACTGCATGTTTAAAAAACACCAAAATTAAACTACGCGGATATATCTAGATTTCATATATCTCGAAAATAAATACACACAAAAATTAGATACATTTACAGTAGGTCAAGTTGATGCTTTTCCCTAACAGTTGTAATAAAATGAACAAAAACAAAAAATATTTCTGGTATGACAATTTAGGTTTTACAACTTGTCTTAATTATATGACAAATGGTTGGCCAACAGGTGGTGTGGTGAATGTGTAATTTCCTGTATTTCCTACATCTTGCTGTAGATGTACAAAATGTACATGTATATACTTATTATTTGTCAGTAACTTCTAATTACAGTTGTATTGATCACATTATTTATTATGGTATTCCGACTTTGAACAAGCACTGAACATAATGATGTAATGATGGCTGTGCTATATGTCATTTAACTACAGTTGTATGACTCTGAATATTTACAATCATTTCAAGGTTTCAAAATATCTTCACAAGACTGAATAAAGCTTTTAACTACATGTATGCTACTTTTTTTAAGCTGTTAAGACTGACCGATATATATTGGGCATCAACTGTATATTAACGTTATAGATACACTTGACCATACTACAACAAGTCTGTTATAATATGTACATTACTTATATCACCCAATAGTTAAGATATATCTACTGGAGATAGTATATGAAATGCAACACACTAATAATTTGTTATTATGAATGTAATAATCTTTATAGGTTGTACACAATCTGATGGCAATGTGCACAGTGAGTCTTTTTTAACCCTCACTGGACATTTGAGCGAAAGCATAGGACAAAAGTGGATGCTTTGGTGATGAAGTAATTTGAGTGACAGGATTTTAACCCATTTGAGTGAAATTCCTAATACATGGTAGACATTGGAGCGACATTTTTTTTAATCTCTTCCTTTAGCCAGATTGAAGTCTGTTTCCCTTGCTTACCGCAGGGAGATGGAAGTAGGATTTTGAGCAGGATAAAATTTTTGAAAAGCACTGAATTAAAATGTATAAAATCCATTAAAAGTCTATCACTACATTTCATAAAACTTTGTTAAAACTTTGTAAAATTTACAGGATAAAGCTTAAAGTAAAAAGTAGTATGTTTTTTAAAGCACCAATCATCAATTCTGTAGTGGTACCCATCATATAAAATACTCGTTCCACCTGGAAGTATACAAGTGAGTAATTAAAAAATGTCCATTATAAAATACAGGTAATGGTTAAAATCTGTCTCTCAAATGTCAAATAAAGCCAAGGCTGAAATGTCCACTAGGAGTTTTTTAATTTTCGCTCAAATGTCCTGTGCCAATTTTAACATTTGTGTTGTAACAAAGTGTAGAATAGTATGATTATATACAATGACAACACACTATTATAACAGTTTAGGTGGCACAGAATGACTGGTGTTTATAAACACTGCCATCAGACCATGAACAACCTATACCAGATTAATACATATAGTTAGGTTCTGTTTCTGTTCACAAATGTAAGATGTCCTTAAAATCTAAATTAGATTTGATATTTAATTAACAGGAAAACAACATGCACCATGATGAATCGATTCATTTCTGGTTTGTAAAAGTGAAAAGGTAGCTTGTAGTTTATACTGCAGTTAAATTAAAAAACAAAATAAAAACTTGGAAACTGGCAAATTAAGTTAAACCGTACTCTGGAAGGGTAAGCACCTATTTCACTTTTATTGAATCAGTCAGTTGTTGGAATTCTAGAGAAAAAGAAGAGAATATGCTGGGGTTTCAAATCCAGATGATAAAAGTTTTAAAAGTAGCTATATCTGGCATACCTTTGTCTTTAGATGACAAAGCTGTTGTAGGCATGATTGAGAAGCTTGATGTCAAAATGAAAAGTGAACTGCCTAATGAAAATATAGGGCACCTGGTAACCAAAAAGATGACAAGTGTGTTGAACAAAAACCTTGTTGTATCTATTGAACCCCTACCACAAGGTTGCAGTTTGCCCAGAGACTCATATTGTGCCGGTTTAAAATACAAACTGTTTCATAAGGATCAGGCTTTGTCTAAACGTAAAGTGCTACATTCTGTATGATGACTTAAAAACTGCATTATGGGAATAGTGGTTTAAAACTTAAAAACTTTCATACATTATCATCTCCATTAAAATCGATAGTTGTCTGTAATCTGAAATATTTGAAGATTTAATTACATAGTTTATGTAGTATATAAGCTTAAAGTGGCAGAATTACAAGTATGCGTATCATAGGTCAAGTAAGAAACCGTGTGATGTTTGTTTACTTGTTGAAGGTGTTTTTTCATGCTTCATTCAGACCAACCAAGAACACGCCACAACAAACAAGAAAACTCACGTATTGTGAGTACTGATTATAAAGCTTTGGATGGGCACTGGATTTAATGACAAATGGCATCTGTTGTGTGGTTCCTCTGCCTTCAGTCTGAGTATTCAGTGTTGTCTCTAGAGTGGAGTTCGAGCACTGGTAAAGTTTCATGTTACATAAAACTTTTAACATTTGAGATAGTAGTCCCTCGTTTAGCGCTTGGTATTAAGAGGACAACATATCGACTGGTTCACCAGGTGTCAGTATAATGCGACTAGGTGTGTGACATTTGCCCTGTCTGTGGCATACTGGCACTGTGAGCTAACACTTTAAAATAGCCTTGATTGCAAAACCTTGTTCTTAGATTAATCCTCAAGAGGAATAAATTTGTTCTCGTCACCAATAGCCGAAATATTGCTGGTACGACGTTAAACAACAGCAACATGACCCAGAAAAGTGTTTCAATGTGTTATAACTACGAAACTACGTAGTGAACGGTTTATTTGTTGCACATAAGTAAATTTATGTACAGTGTTACAAAAGCCTATTATACGAAAGCATATTAAGCTCATAAATAAAAAAATGAAAGGCGCAATAATGCGAAATAAAGGCGTTATAATGCGAAAAAGGCGTTATAACGCCTCTAGAAAGGCGTAATGACGCGAATTGAAAGGCGTTTAAACGCGAAATAAAGACATAATAACGCGTTGAAAGGCGTTATAACGCGAAATAAAGGCGTAATAACGCGAATTAAAAGGCGTTATAACGCCTTTAGAAAGGCGTATTAACGCCTTCATGAAGGCATAATAACGCGAATTGAAAGGGTTATAACGCCTTTTTCGCATTATAACGCCTTTATTTTGCGTTATTATGCCTTTTAATTTTTTTTATTCTTGAGCTAGTTGGCTTTCGTACCGTACAAAAGAGTATTTACATTAAAATGTTGGTGGTTTAAGAAATTATATAGTTCCGTTCTTTGACGATTAAAATTAATAGTGTTTGGTGGTTCCAGTTTTGCCACAGAGACAGTTGGGGGAATCAATTGTCATTTTCTGGAACAGATGACTATTTAGCGAAGTACAATTCATCCTTAGGCGTGCGTGAAGAACTTGTCCCAATCGACTGCCTTTAGCAAAAAACTTTGGAATATTTAACTTATTTCTATTCATATACTCTAACAACAGAGGGTAAAATGAATCGAAATAATGTTTGGTTTTGCATGAGATGTGTACAAGTTTGTTCTGTTGTCGTGTATTGTACGAATGTGTTTCAAAATTATGAGGGGGCACTAAATTAGAAAGATAGTCAGGGGTCATTGTCACCCGCGCGGCATAATCTTTGTTTGATACTGAAACTAGTTTAAATAACAAAATTATAGAATTGTCATATACCATTTTTTTAATGTATTTTATGACAGAATAACTTACTCAATATATGTCATGTGCTACTTTTGAATTTTTATGAAATACTACATTCAAAAGTAGCACATGACACTGAATCCATTTGATCATCGGAAGGTTGTTAAATATGTTCGTTAAATACTCTCTCAGTTTGACAAATATCTTTGTATGTACAGTTCTATCACCAACATAAATTAGTATTAAATGTCCCTGGTGTTATGTTTTTGTTTCCATTCGGTTGAAAAAGACAAAACTTCAGACGTTCCGAAAATATTCAGCGCCGTATATAGTCATGGAAACCCGCTAGGCAATATAAGAGTCATATTATAAAACTTTTGATAACCCTGTATAAAATATTACAAAAAGACATATATGACATATTATAAATTATCAGAAAATTAAAAATTATATGTGTAATGTGGGAAAAACTTTTTTTTTGTATTTTTTAGCAATTTTGCGGGAAATATATTAACATACATGTATTTTCTTTCAGGTTATAGGATTCTAAATTTTACTCCCTTCTTTGTTTATGTTATTAATTTTATTACAATATCATTAATTATATATTTTATTGGTATAATATCTATATTTTTTATTTTCATATCCAAAACGCCGCAGGTTGTTATTTTCAGGGGGCACCTGCTATTATTTTGAGTCAATGCCCGTAACTTTGAGGTTTCATCCGGGAATTCGTGGCATGCGCAGTGGTGTACTTTATGGACTTAGTCGTTTCAGCAATTTTTATCCGCCATAACGTGCGTGGTAATTCAGAAGATAAAAAATTGTGGAAATGGACTTAGTAGAGAATGATCTGGTATGTTTTTCAGTAGATACATGTATTTTTGTCCCTTCTACCTTTTTCGATGTGTATTTTGTGTTATTAATTCGTTTTAATATGCCCTTCTCCCCTCAATTCGGAAGCTAACAAAGGACGACGAAAATGGCAAAGTCAAGATGGCTGAAAATTTTCTAAGTCCAACAAGGATAACGTAGAATTCTGCCAATTTTGAATATTTCACAAATATTTCTCAGATTGCTTTGAATTTTATAAATAAACTAGATTTATTGACCATAAAAAAGTCTTTATTTTTCTGTTTTCTAGGACTTGACGAATGGCCAGGAAGGAACAGAGACGGGTAAGTTTTTCGATCCAGCCGGTAGCATGCCATTTTTACTGCGCTGATAGACTAAGTCCAGACACCTAGGCCATTCAAATTTTTTAGTGACTCGACGTACAATCACAAAAACATGGCTCACATAACTAGTTATTTGAATGATTATGTTATATTTTTCACAAATTTGACATATTTTTTCCCACAAAGAAATTTTGAAGTTCAAATGTTTACAAGATATTTATTAATCATGGTCACGTGACCTAGACTAAACGAACCAACGACAGCGCATTGAAACTAATTAAAAGTAACATTGGGTAACACACATCAACATCATCAATGTCAACAAGTGTATTGTTATGTAACAGTGACTTTTCATGTTGTATTCTTGTAGTTTTTCTGTTAGTATTTAATCTTTTCAACTCTGTATTTTTTCCAACTATAAAATTTGAATTGCTTCATTTATTTTTCAAAAAGTTTAATAATAATAATGTTATCAATTTTGCAGTTTCTAAGCTTTTTATGTTTGATGACTTGGATTTTTTTTGAAAGAATAAATTTTTAAAAAATACATCAAACAATATGCTTTTAGTGCAAAAAAGATTTTAAAAAATGCATTATTAAACCTTTGTATCCCAAAATATTGTGGTCTAGTTCATCTAATTAAACAAAAAAAAGTGACTTATTTATGAATCAAGTTCTTGTATTTATATTCATTACTCAGTCCAAATAAATTGTGATAACTTGGTATTGAGGACAGGAGACTCTTAGCTATTTTTAGTAATTTTTTACTTGTTTTATATCTCTTGTGTTGCAGATTGTGTTGTTTCAGTGTGTGCCAAACTTTCAAAATGATTAATGGACATTCGGTCTGGTAAACCTAGAAACTTTACCAGACCGTAAAGTTTTTTACTGGACCAAAAATTCTTCAATAAAAAGAAAACAATTATTCGGTTTTGTAAATATTTACTTATTTTCTCCTTTAAAACGGAAAGCTACGGGAGGCACAAATTATGAAGAAAATTTGAAAGAAAATTTAAGAAACATTGGATGGAGGGGCGACCATGGTTGCAATTTGACAAGGAGAAACGAGTCGGGTCGGGTCGAGTAGGGAGGCGTAGCACACAATAATAATTTAAAAGGTCAGAAGAAGTACAAATAAATGTATTCTGGCCTTTTAAATTATTATTGTGTGCAGCGCCTCCCGACCGTAAAATTCAAAGCAGTGTGTGCATTACATTACACATTTCTCCTCGTCAAATTGCAACCATGGTTGCCCCTCCATCCAATGCTGCTTAAATTTTCTTTCACGTTTTCTTCATAACTGCGCCTCCTGTTGCTTTCCGTTTTATTGGTTTCCCTGGAATAGCTCCTGGAACGTATATTTCAGGTTAAACATTTTTGTAATAACGGAAGTCGGATGGCAATAATAAAATTCGAATTGGATCGGAACTATAAATCCGAATTTTTGGCGCTCTCTATTTTCCGAACTGGTTACCGGACATACGGTTCGGAAAAATCTGGTTTTTTATCGGACCAGCGGTAATTTTATCGGACTTGTCCGACGAAGTTTGGCACACACTGTTGTTTTTCAAAAACTTTTGCCTGTTTGTCACAAATTACTTATATGACAATAAAAATGAATTCAAAAATTAAAAATTGAATTGGTAACAAACATAGAAAAATTAATATTAATCTCCCAATATTTATCTTAGGGACAGGTTGGATTTTACTGAATCTGAGTGATTTTATTACCTGTGTTTTCACCTTTTAAGCTTTCATTGACTGCCTTAATTTATTGTTTTATAAATCATCAATAATTGCTGCAGTAAATTAGCATTTTAATCAGGATGATATTCCAAATATGTCCTGCTAACATTACCAATATCTAGACTTGTCTATTCTATGATTACCGTTATAATTATTAATCAATGTATTAAATCAGTTGTGTAGGGATGGTCATGTTTCATTTATATTGATTTACAGGTGCTTGTTTTACCTGTTAATTACAATATTACCATGTTTGCACTTAAACTGTAATGTCGTAGTCAGTTTGTACTAAGAGTTTGTTTTAAAAGTTTGTTATTATAAAATGCTAAGAGGGAGTACTAACAACTAGGTTGGTCTACCCCGTACAAGGGATGAGACAGATATCATCTTTAAACACATGTCTATTGCTAGCAATGCTAAAATAAGCCTGACTTGTTTTGGCTTTCATTAATTTTTCATCAGAGGCAAATGTAGCTTTGGACTCAAGTTCAGCTTTTATACTGTAATTTTTGCCGGGTATGTATCCGGCTTGATTTCATTGGTTAATATTATTTTGCAGAATATGTATCAAGCAACGGACATGAATCCTTTGTCGGATATATGTCCAATATTGAGTTTTGGTTATGTTAACATACTAGCATGTTTTTAAATGCATAATCTGCCTTGTATGGGGTATACCTGCCTAGTTGGTAGATCTCCCTCTTATTATCTCATATCACTACCACATACAAGAATGGGGGACCCCAAAGAAAGTTTGTCCATCAATAGGAATCAATGTCAGACTCTGAATGTAGGTGATAAAAAAGGAGGGTATTGATTATGAATTGCCATGGCTCACACTGTCAGTCACAAATATCCCAATTTGCGACAATATTTATAAATTGCAACTAAAAATCATCTTTAATTAGACATATGTCTGAGACTTAAAATTTCTAATCTTGTTTAAAACTTGTGACAGAAAATTTTGAGCCAGTGTGTGCCCTGATTGCATTAGAATTTCCTTGTAAATAAAGAATGGGGATTTAACAACACTAAGAAGTATGGTCTGAAAAATATAACCTTTCTAAAGATTTGCTTGATTTCTCAAATCATTTGCTATACATTCATTTGTATAAATGCCGGCTTTTGATTCATAAGGTTTAATTCTTAAGTAAACATTTGTAATAATTTTCAGAATATGAGTTCCATTCAAATTTACAGAACTTTTGACATTCTTACTTTTTCAGCAGCAGATTTGAAGGCCAAGATGCATCAAAATGGAGATGTCAGAAACCACATAGATGTCAGCCATCAAAATGGTGATGATTCCATGAGTAATCATGTCAATGAGAAACCAGTAAAGTCTGAGAGAGATTCATCACCATCAAAACACCACAGTTCCAGCTCAAAGCATTCCTCGTCTCACAGTTCCAGCTCTAAATCAAAGGATCACCATTCCTCATCTAGTTCTAACAAGCATAGCAGTAGCTCCTCAAGTAAACACAAGGATGGAAGCTCCTCAAGCAAATCACACCATTCAAGTTCATCCAGTTCCAGCAAACATAAAGATGGAAGCTCCAGCAGCAGTTCTAAACACAAAGATGGTAGCAGTTCCAGTAGTAGCAATAAACCTAAAGATGGTAGCAGCAGTCACTCAAGCTCTTCTAAACACAAGTCTAGCAGCGACCATAAGTCATCATCCTCCTCAAGTGGTGACAAACACAAAGATAGGTCAAAGGATGGAAGCTCAAGTGACAAGCACAAAGACAGACATAAAGAAGGGAGTTCCAGTGACAAGCATAAAGACAGATCTAAAGATGGACACTCTAGCAGCAGCGACAAGCATAAGGAAAGATCAAAGGATGGGCATCTAGTAGTAGTGACAAGCATAAAGAGAGGTCCAAAGATGGGCATTCAAGCAGTGATAAGCATAAAGACAGATCTAAAGACGGAGAACACAAGTCAAAGTCCAGTAGCAGTAGTCACTCCAGTAGTGACAAACATAAACACTCGAGTAAACCCAAGGAAAGCTCTTCTGAAGGAAAATCTAAAGAAATAAAGACTGACATTAAAAAAGAGCCTACCTCACCTACCAAAGCTTCATCGCCCAGCAAGTCTCCAAGAAAAGAAATAAAAAGTGAGGATGAGTTTTCACCTAAGAAAACAGAAATTAAGGAGGAGCCTGCAGAGGAACCAATGAGTGATGATGATGTTCCTTTGGTAAGTTAAATTTTTTTTTCAAATTTAATTCTTTTTAAGTTTATCTTTGAAATTTAAAAAAGAAAGCTTAAAATGTGTAATACAGCTTATTTTGCTGGTTTATACAAAATGATATCCAATTTGAAATTTATTATTTATTGAGTTACCAGTAAATGGAATAACTTGATATATTTGCTTGTTCATTCAGACATTGCTTTAGAAAAATGTATTCGTCTTCATATAAAATGGTTTTATGTTAGACATTTTTTCAAAGAGTATTTTCAAATACAAATGTATACTGGTGGCTTATTCCACTTTCACATAATTTGCTTGTGTTATTTCAGTCTGTCCGGGCAAAGGATGTTACACCAGGTACAAAACGAGCAGCACCAGAATCTGACGACGATGATGAACCTCTATCTGCACGGTATGTGTGCACCTTTTTAATAGCCAACCACTTATATTGCAGGGTTATTATGTTTGTAGGTCTTCTGTTTCTGTTTATCTGTTTTCGTGTTTGTTCATCTGTGAGACTAATAATTTGTTATCAAACAAATTAAATGGTGTTTAAAATACTGATATACATGTACATGTATATAGGTGAAATACAGACCATGTTTTAATCGGTTTTAGCTTGACTGGCAAACTTTCAGTTCAACAAAACTCCCTGTTGGTATTTTACATGTTCAACTTGTAAGTTCTTCATTAAAAATATCATTAAAACATTAAAAGAAATAAGAGGGGAATGCTTTTATTTAAAAAATGGCATCATACAAATCATCATAGAATGAATATGCATCAATGGATAACATTATCAATGAATCTCTATGAGCATTTATTATATTGGCAGTTGATAAATGCAAATTATCATTTTGTTTAAATGTACATGTATATAAATATGAACAAATTGTTAATATTATATGTAAAAATATTCTACAAGTAAAGATATCTTGTAAATAGCATATGTATGAATATAATAAAGTATATTGTGTTTATTGCAGTGTGGAGAAGGTAAAGAAGAAGATTAAAAAGGAAGAAAAACATGAAAAACCAGCAAAGAAAAGAAAGCAGGAAGATTCTGATGATGAAAAACCAGTGGTGGTAAGAATTCTAGTGAAATAACAAATTGCGTGGATTTTAATTAACATTATTTTTTTCAACATCAGGGCTCAATTGTCAAAACTTGATTAAATTAATGAATCACAAGCAAAAATTCTGAATATAAATATAAAGTTTTGTATCATCAATAAATCTGTTGTTTTTAATCTAAAACATTGGGTTTCAGTTTGATTAAATTTTTATCTCTTTTAATACTTTCAACAAAAGAATTAAAACCAGTTTTATGAAAATCTAGTAGAATTACCAAATCTTGACTAATGAATTGATTAAAGCAATCAAGCTTGAACAGTTGATTCCATATAACTCTTCAGGTGATTACACCTTTGCTAAATATTTATGTACAAATAAATTGTCTAATGTTTTTACCAGAATGCTGTTGACAATGGTAGCAATATTACAATGTAGAGCAGTGAAGTTTTGGTTTGCACAGTGTTACAAAATATAACTTAATACTTTTTGGGTTTTAGAAAAAGAAAAAGATTAAGAAGGAGTCAGAAACTTCATCACCAGAGAAGGGTAAAAAGAAGAAGAAGAAAGAAGGAGAAGAAGGCCAACCTGAAGTGTGGAGATGGTAAGCTACTTATTACAGATAATCCATGATGTATATATAGTCAAACCTGTCTATAAAGGCCACCCAAGGGAACAATATAAGTGGCCTTTATGTTTAAGTTCAAATATGAATGAAAAACAATTTGGATTCATTTCTACTGGCCTTTATAAGCAGGTGGTCCTTATATAAAGGTGTATAGACTGTACTTGTATATATGAACCGATAATCTAATACATTGAGTGTTCAATACATTGTGTTTTTATTACAGTATATCACTTATAAGGTTCATTTAGAAGTGGTGTGTAACTAGCTAAGTTAGTCCATTATTTCAATGGAGCGAGACCAACATGAGCTTGAAATGCTTTTACATGTGTCATAAACATAAAAGCTTAATGATTTAATTTAAGTTGGATTTGTAGACAAAAATGAAACTTTGTGTAATATAAATATGAGCTGGATTAATGTGTTAATTACAGGTGGGAAGAAGAAACACGTGAAGATGGAGTTAAATGGAATTACCTTGAACATAAAGGACCAATATTTGCTCCAGAATATGAGCCAATGCCAGACTCCGTTAAATTTTACTACGATGGTAATGTAAAATTTACCAACAAAAGTAATAATAGAATACATACATGCTGTAATTAATACTGACAGAAAAATGTTAGTAATTATGGCAATGTCAACTTAATTTATCTACAGATTTAATTGGATAATGCGCTGGGGGGGATTTCTTTCAAAGATTAGGCAATGGAGTTATTTCTAGCATTGCCACAGATAAATCTTTTACTTCCAGGCTAATCATACATTGCTATAGACATGGTAATACCTAGGTTTTAACTGAGTAATTAATGTATTTCTTGACTTTATATAGTTCACCGATATCAGTGATTTTGCCTGCTTAAAATTACTGCTGAATAAAGGTAGTTTCCCCTGGGGAAATATGCCTGAAATTCCCAAATTTGACCACTAAATTTCCCAAAACAAGTGATATACTAGCAAATTAAATCTAGTTGTCTTTATTTACAAAATTTCAGATATTGTCACAATAGTACATCTTGGAAATAAGGAATAATAATTATAATAATAGTTATTGCCAGCATGTCAAAAAGAAGTTTGCTATATTTCTGAACTGTTTAATTTTCCCAATTTTAAAGGTACCAGGTAGTTTTTGAAAAATGCAACAAAATCACTGGATATTAATTGTATTGCCTTAAGAGTGTTCAATCCAGGAATCTATTTAGTGGCTCGTATCATCCTGACATGGGCTTTTAAAAATAGGGGCCATGCTTTCAAAAATAGGGACAACATAATAACTTGAGCCAATTTATCTGGAAAGATCAGTATTGAAACACCCACATCACTTCATAAATGCATGTCATAATCTGTTTTGCAACCAGTTGGTTTAAGTAAAAGAAACAATATATCATAAATGAGAAAGAGGTAACACCAGATTCTAGGTTTCCATAAATTTAAAATTAATAGCCAAATTTACAAAATTTGTGAAAATATAGTCCTTTTTAAAGTATTTTTTCACAAATTTGCTAAAATAGGTTACTTTTTGAAAGAATTCCTCAGAAATTAGTAGTCAATGGCGATTTTGGCTACCAGGAATGTAAACATAGCAGAGTTAGTCAAGACTCAACTAAGAATGAAAAGATGGGCCATGGTTGACCCACAGACAGTATTTTTGGAGGACAAGTTTATTTATTTGAGGGGGGGGGGTGTCAATGGCATAAGGGGCCCCTTCTAGATTGGACACTGCCTACATTTATAACATTTTACTGAGGAGTGAGGTGTGATGTAAAGATGATAAAAAAAGTTATTTAAACCACTAAAATATTGATTATGATGATAAAATATATAATTTATATTTTTAGGTAAACCTATGAAATTATCACCAGAGACGGAGGAAGTAGCCACATTTTATGGTAGAATGTTGGACCATGATTATACTACAAAGGATGTATTTAATAAGAACTTCTTCAAAGACTGGAGAAAGGTAGGACATGTAACTTAGGCTAGGTTACCAATGTAATACAGGGTTACCAATAATTTTGTTGTATGAATTTTAGCAATATAATTAAGACTTTTGAGATGGACCATAAAACTTTCAATTATTTATATCCATGCAGACACCTGTAGTAATTCTGACTATTAGGAATAAAAGCTGAAATGGATCTGTAAATGATGTACATGGTAGTGTTATAAATAAGATAAGGTTTAGGTATTCTTGTTTTAATATTAATACTTTGTTTTACAGGTCATGACACAATCGGAAAAAGAAAAAATAACAGATCTTAAGAAATGTAGATTTAATGAAATTAATGACTACTTTAAACTGAAGTCAGAAGAAAGAAAAAATCGATCAAGAGAAGAGAAAAAGGTGAATGATTTAATATGATGTCTATATCTACTTGTGTAGATCAGGATGTATAGGGCAGGAATGATAGGTCTAAATTGGATTTTGTTGCTATACATGTATTTAGGCATTCAGTAGTTATTTTTTAAGTTTTGTGGGTAGTAAAGGTTAACATATGTGATAAATTTTACATTAAGTGTTCCAAGGTGAAATACATTTTAAGTACCAATTATTTTTCAAATTTTCTGGTTCCAGTATCAATATCAAATTTACAAATGTCACTAAAATCTGGTGAATGTTCAATTCTTACTCAAATTAAAGTTAAAAGTTTGATGATCACTTTATCTCAGCAATGTATTTTAGTAGAGTTATGTCCCTTTGAATATCGTATATTCCCTTCATACATATTTTAGGCAGAGAAGCTGAAGAATGATGAGATACAGAAGGAGTATGGTGTTTGTGTATTTGATGGCCACAAAGAAAAGATTGGTAACTTCAGAATAGAACCTCCAGGTTTGTTCAGGGGTCGAGGTGAACATCCTAAACAGGGAATGTTAAAGAAACGTATCCAACCTGAAGATGTCATCATCAACTGTAGCAAGTAAGTTAAACTATCTAAAAAGTTGATGTATTAAGATACTGGAGGTTATTAAAGATATTTTACATACCAGTCCAGATTCACTACTGGTGATTGTTTTAACTAGAATGTCAGTAGTGTTTGTGTTTTTAACATTATTATTTCAATCAACTTAAGCCTTTTTGTTATTAACTTTAATGTTACAAAGTTAATTACAGTTGTTTTCAATTCAATATGTTTTTATGTGCAGAAGTTTAGAATTTATAAGAACTTAGGTTATAGTGATAATGTCCTTTCATCTATATTCTATTTTAATTTCAGAAACTCAGATATTCCTCAGCCTCCAGAAGGACACAAGTGGAAAGAAGTCAGACATGACAATAAAGTAAGGAACGTTAGATTTCTATAATTTTAATAATGAGGTGTCTTTTGATTGTTTTTTGTCTTGCTGTGTCAAAAGATTTGTTTTCTTGCAACAAGTCATATAAGATTTGTTTTCTTGCAACAAGTCATATTTTCCGATGACGAATAGTAAATTCTTTATTACACTGGATCAAAATAAACATTCTTGTCTATCTGGTCAATGATGAAATTAGTCTGTCCTGTCTGGGTTCTATCATTTTATTGTTTGTAGAAAAACTTCAATCCACTTGGGCATTTTCTTTTCTTAAAGTGACGATTCCGATAGATATTTGTATAAGGCTTCAAAGGGGTTGGATATGTTTAAAGTGGAATGCACAAATGTTTTCTTTGCCTTTGGTCGTTTAATCCAATCAACCAATCAGATTTTGGGTTGAGTGGCATGTAAAATTAACTCTGTTTCACCGTCAACATTTTTGTTTTCCAATCAGGATAGGGATGTTATGCATCATTGTTTTATGTTTATATTGAAATGGTTGTTTTACAGGTTTCTTGGTTGGCTTGTTGGACTGAAAATATCCAAGGACAGACAAAGTATGTCATGTTAAATGCAGCATCAAGGTTAAAGGTTAGTATAACTATTATGAATTAAATAAACCAACCTTTTTTGAGTAATTTCCCCCAATTATCTTTAAGTATCTTTACTTTTTACAGTTTACATATACCTCACCCTAGGTTTCCATAAATCTAAAATAATTAATAACCAAATTTCCAAAATTTGTAAAAATATTGTCCTTTTTAAAGTATTTTTCCAAAAATTTGCTAAAATAGGTTACTTTTTGAAAGAATTCTTCAGAAATAAGTAGCCAATGGCGATTTTGGCTACCAGGAATGGAAACAGCTCACTCAAAATATTGATACCAATATAAATTCATATACACAGTGTTTACATGATCTTTTAAATAAGACAGATTTATTAACACTATTTATTATATAAATATGCTTTCCTTGGACATGTTGAACGAAATAGCTTGATTTTTAAATTTGAAATTCCCGTTTTGCGTAGACTTCAGTGCACAAAATCCCAAAAGTCATAGCCTTGACCGCTTTTTAAGATGAAAAAAAACCTGGTTACAAACCTCATCTGTGATTCTTGACTACCTGTAATAGTCATGGATAATATTAGATTATTTTTGTATATTTATTTAATTTTATACTTTATATCACTTGATCAATTCTAGGGTGAGAAAGATTGGCAGAAATATGAGACGGCTAGAAAACTACATAAGATTGCAAACAATATCCGTGAGAATTACAGAAATGATTGGAAATCTAAAGAAATGAGGATAAGACAAAGAGCTGTAGCCTTATACTTTATTGACAAAGTAAGATATATTTCTACAAACTATTCATTTTAAATGCAGTGTTAAGGATTTTTGGAATATACATTATAGTGTAATAATTAGGTACATAACTAGTAAAATTAATGTTAGCATCTACAGAAACTTGTGATATAAAAATTATGACCCAGAGTTGGTCGACCATCCAGGTTACTTATGATAATATATTCTGATGTTCTTTTGAATATACAATTGAAACATTGGATTAAGTTTGATTCTTCCGTACATGTATGTTTGTATGCGTAAGATGTTTGTTATGGCAAAAACAACAAGACAGTCAATATTTGTTGATAAAATGAGAACTTATTATTTAAACTTGTTAAGCTACATGTATATTAATAAAGTGTACTAGGAAAGTTGTTCTTATATTAGGACATTTTGATAAATAATGTCGGTTAAATTGTACATATATATAGATGTATACACATTTTACAAAGATTATGCATTTATAATGAAGCTAATGTACTTTTTAATGTTATTTTAGCTGGCCTTGAGAGCTGGTAATGAGAAGGAAGAAGGTGAGACCGCTGATACAGTCGGTTGTTGTTCATTACGTGTGGAACACATCAACTTACATGAGAAGTATGATGATCAGGAATATGTGGTCGAGTTTGACTTCTTAGGTAAAGATTCTATCAGATATTACAACAGAGTACCTGTGGAGAAGAGAGCCTTTAAAAATCTACAGCTGTTTACAGAAAATAAACAACCTGGAGATGATCTGTTTGACAGGCTCAATGTAAGTATTGATTTATTTACCTTTGGAGTTTAATATCCTAGTATAGGTTATATTACTTATATTTAGAAGTTACCGGCTAAATAAGTTATATGATTCTGTATGATCATGAAAAATATATGTGTATTAGCATGTAATAGAAAAGTATATAGCCCAGTTGTTGAAGTATAAGTAATTGTCATTGTTAGTTGTCTTGAGTCTTGATACTATTGTTGTCAGTTGTTCATACATTCATTATTTGATCAAGCACTTGTCATTAATTAATTGATTTGTTTCAAGGTTGTTTAATAAAGAAAATGCTAGCCACCCACTCATGTTAATATTCTTTATTTATAGACGGCTATATTAAACAAACATTTACATGACTTGATGCCTGGGCTGACGGCCAAAGTGTTCCGTACTTACAATGCTTCTAAAACACTACAGGAACAACTTAACTTACTGACTGAAGGTATGTGTGATTGAGATGCAATAAACAATTTGAGAGCTAATGTTTAAAATATGAAAGAAGGGGTTTCATCATATGGATTTAATTAAATTTCTAACATTTGATTACATATAAGTACCATTAGTGTATCAGGACAACTGCCAAAGAAAAATAACAAGATGGTTGAAAGTATCTTGTCTGTAGAATCTGTTATGTTAGTAAAGTTGCCATGTCATGACTTGTGTTTGCATAAAAAAATAAGCTTTTCCAAAAACTGAAAGCATGTTTTCGGCATATGGTGAATATAAATATAGTCAGA
Organism: Anadara kagoshimensis; assembly: GCA_021292105.1. NCBI lineage: Eukaryota > Metazoa > Mollusca > Bivalvia > Arcoida > Arcidae > Anadara > Anadara kagoshimensis. The sequence continues at coordinate 45,955,014 of CM037875.1, forward strand.
AATAATAATTAATCATTTGAGTCCATTTTAAATGTTGAAACCTGTATTTTCCTTTCTTTGTACAGAGGAAGACAATGTTAATGCTAAGTTGTTGTCTTATAACCGTGCTAACAGAGCTGTAGCCATACTGTGTAACCATCAGAGAGCAGTGCCTAAAAACTTTGATAAACAGATGGAGAATTTACAGTCTAAGGTAAACAACCGTGGGAAAATAGATTTTACATCATTGAATATAATATTTCTGATGTGATGTTAAACATGCAACTAATGTTGAAAAATAGTCTCAAGTTACGTGTAACTTTAACACAGAGAATATTATTTCGATAATTATTTGACATCATGATAAAATTTCTGTAGTGACATTTGTTAATTTTTTTGGTATCATAGTGTTGTTTTAAACAACAGCATTGGATTATTTTGTAAAAATTAGAAATAATGGTTTTAATAAAGTTCCTCTTTATACATGCTAATTTGTTACCTGCAACAAAGAAGCAGATGTATTCATCTGTGACACATATCAACACCAATGACATACATGTATTTATATATATATAAAACTTTGAAGCATGCATGCAAGATTTTCATAAGTTCTTGTATTAATACATGTTGTGTTTAATTCACAGATTGATGCCAAAAAAGATGCAATAAAAGATGCTAAGAAACAAGTGAAGGCAGCAAAGTCTGATTATAAAGCTACCAAGGCTACTAAAGCTAAACAGTAAGTTTATATTAAAAACCTGTCTGACACTATCTTGTAGATGTGTGTGGTTTTTATGACAGTCTTACAAGGACGATATTGTGTAAATAAACCAAACAGAAAAATTTAATCATTTGCTGTAATTGATATCTTGGTTGTCATCAACTTTAAAGGAAATGCCCAATCAAAAATTGTAGCTGAAACTAAATTTGTTTTGTATGATTTATTATTAAGTTAGTAAGGTACATGTAATTGTTGTTCTTAAACATAAAATACTGTGACAATGTGATACCTTTCACTTTCTTGGAGAATGATTTATGTGTTCTTTATCATGAATATTGGTAGTTGAGATAAAATCAGAAAACCATTTCAAATAACTTGGAAGTAGTAAGTAATATAAACTTTTTTACTCCAGAATTTTGGATAAGAAAAAGAAGATGATGGAAAGATTAGAAGAACAACTTGTTAAACTTGAAGTGCAGGCTACTGACAAGGTTAGTTAGCTTTAAATATATATTTACTACAACTATGACGTGTTGTGTATCATCAGCTTGAGCTAACCCTGAATCAATTTTATGTTGAAATACTTGAATTTATCCTGAATTATCGCCACAACATCACCAGATGAGTCTGAATGGAAACATTGGAACAAACTCTAGAGAATTTTTTTTAAATGGAAAGTATAGTGAAAGAATTATAACAATGTTCTTCAAAGAAGACTGATGCTATGTTGAAAAATTACCATGGCAGTAAGCAAGTTTACAAATTTTTCAACAGGGCATAGTAACACGGTTTTGCTGTACTGTGGCAATAAGCCAGTTCGCAAAGTACTTGATGAACAATATAATGAAGTTTCAAAGTGACTGAGACTTTAAAATACTGCAACAGTGGGTGAGGTAGCAACGTTTTCAAGGATCGTTTTGTAAAATAGGTTTTGATGTTTTTGGTGTTGGTTTTTTTTTTTTTTTTTTTTTTTTTGTTGTTTTTTTTTTTAAAAAAATACTGAATCATTTGTTTTCAATAATGAATTGTTTGTTTTCTGTTTGTTACAGGATGAAAATAAAGAAATTGCTCTTGGCACTTCAAAGTTGAATTATTTAGACCCCAGGATCTCTGTAGCTTGGTGAGTAGTGAATTATATTTTGTTTATTTAAAGGTACATGTATTTGTTTAAAAAAAACCCTATTTTTAGTTACTGTTCGGATTAGTTGGGGGTCACAAAATAATTCTTGCAATGCCTAAACTTTTTTTCAAAATAGAATGTAAGAATAGGCTTGGTCAAAAACATACAACTAAACTAGCAGGCAAACAAGTAAATATTGGTTTATGTTTAAACCAGGTAGGTCTTTGTAAAATGAAGGATTTTTTTCTCCATTGTTTTAGGTGTAAGAAATGGGAAGTCCCTATAGAGAAGATATACAACAAAACTCAGCGAGACAAATTCAGATGGGCAATCGACATGGCAGATGAAGATTATCAATTTTAACGAAACTTTGATCTTAGAAATTAATAGTAGTGTGAATGTTGGAAACAAAGGAGGACTGTCGTTTGATCGTTATTTTAAATTATTCTTACATTAGGAAATTTAGAAAACCTGTTTTTAGCCACTGGTTGTGATAGTTTGAGTAAGAAATCAAATGTGTGTGTAACTTTATATTTAAATATGAAGTAGTTGGTCTTAATATTAAGAAAAGAAGTGGATGAAATTTTATTTTATGAATCTCTGTCTCGTTATCTTAGTGAATGAAATCAAACACAAGAGAATATTTATATGTGATAAAGTTTGATAGCCACTTTGTGCCAGATTGTGATAAATTGTTATGTTGATCCAGTATTGCAAACAAAAATACAAGGCCTTCTTACTACGGTGAATTTCATCGCCTTTTAGCCATACCTACATCTACACCTGCTAGATAGCTAATTAAGAACACCTTACATTGACTATGCTTCATAACATGTCATCATACTGTATTTTTACTATCTTTTTATTAAAGACCTTTATCTATACTTGTCATGGTTTCTCTGATCATTTTATTTTGAACAACATAAATTAAAAGGCACTTTAATTAAAAATTAACAAAAACTGGAAAATGCTTCTAAAACACCATAAATCTAACATCCCATATTGTCTTTCAAAATCTGAGTAATTATTTTAATAGTACATAGTCAAGTTGCCTTGTGTTGACCGTTAGTATTACTGTATATAAAGTCATGTTGTCCCAGAAATAGGGGGAGGGGGCGTCACCTCGTCCATGTCAGATTATCACCCTGTAAAAGAAATAAATCTCCAGTATGTTTTTCTTTCTTTCTTCTTATTTTAAATCACCTATTAATGTATGCACTTGCTAAAAATTAGCTTTAATAACAAAAATTGGTTTGTCTTCTTAGCATGGTAGTATGTGGTATTAAAAATTAAATTAAAGAGAAAAAGTGTTACTCAAACTGATAAAAAATATTCTGGTAAAAGTAAAACAATGTTTTTTGAACATCAACTAAATGTTTGACTCTACTACAAAAGGACACCTGTTGATACTATAAATAGACATAGATATTTTCTAGCATAAACCTTTAAAGATGTAGTTAACCATGTAATGCTACCTGGGGTGAAAATAATTAAAAAGATAAAATCACTGGTATATCAAAAGGTTATAATTTCTAAGTATTATGTTGTAACCCTAACATGCAGGTTTTGTGCCGGGTAATGTCATAAATCCAATAATCTCTGAAGGAAATTTTATTTCATGCAAAATTTTGATATTGCATATATCTAATTTGTAAAGCAATGAATTTTATGTTTTTATTATTATTATTTAATTTTTTAAAGAAATATTGTAAATATAAATGTACAGGTTATAATTACGTTAAATGTTAAAAGTTGTTATGATGTGTGTGTAATGTTGTTTTATGTTCCGAGAGGACAGTCTTTAAACGGCTGATTTAAGTTAATTCTTTATAGATTCACATGAAGATGGAAATATGTGCATGTGTATAAAATATGATATAGAAAAGGTGTTTTATTCTGTTTTATATATGAATAGTGTATGTTTTAAAGGTTTTCTTAAAAATGAAATTGACTGAAAATTTTAGTTACAAACAGAAAAAATTATTGCGACTTTGACATGTGTGCAAGCATAGATTGAAATCTATTTTGAATTAACATGAATTGGCCATAATTGGAAGTTTGGTCTAAAAATCATGTAAGTTGACCAACTTATTTTGAATCATGAATATTTAGTTTAAAAGATTTGAGTTGTACATCTTTTATACCCATTTTTAAAGGGGTCACATTATTACAGAGAAAACTCCAAATACAGGGTACTTGTAAACAACCTGTTGACAATATGCATATGTTTATACAGTGTGGCCATCCTATGGTATTTATATTAAATAATAAGTTCGTGGCTCATTGAAGAAAAAACTTGTTAGTACAACATGTATGAAAACTCGAGAGAAAATAAATTATAAACTTTTCAAACATCATGTTATAAATGTTGACAAGTGTAAGTACAGTGAAAATCTTCTATATTGTTTTTTCTTGACCATCATCATAACAAGATTGTGACTTGCACATGTAAATTAGATCGATGTCCCGTGTCAACATTACATCAATTTATCATTTGTCTACAAACTGTAGTACATCTATGTCAGTCATTCTTTTGTGATTTGTCTCAAAATTATTCAGGTAACACTCATTTTGAAGGTATTTTATCTGTCAGACTTTTAATGTATAAAACATGTTTAAATTGGGTATATGTGTGCATGTGATTGTGTGTACTTGTATTCTACTTGGTATAGTATGTGTACATGTCCTATTTTTGAGTGCGAGATGTGTATGTGTTTGGATTTTACTATTATTGTGCCATCATGTTAACTGATTATGATATCTACTGTGTTCCGTCTCTGTACACCTACTTGTGTACCTAGACATCTTAACACCCAATTTTCAGGGAAACTTTTTTTTTCCAATTGGACTTATAATAGTAAAGAAATTGTCTTTAAATTCACTTTGTTATCTGATAGTTCATCTTGATTTGGATTCAGCAAATAAAATCTGAACATTACCAAGAAAAGAATAGATTTAGAGGTAACCATGCATAATAATACGTACATGTACAGGGAAATAATTTCTTTATTCATGAAATTAAAAGATACTGACGACTTATATACATCCTACTATTTTCAAGGTACAATTTTACAGACATCATTAAAAATAATTACAATTCCTACATAACATTTTGTTCTGTTGTGAAATTGTAAATTTTTCCAAAGGAGTTAATTTTAACTATTTTCTTGTAGAATACATGTGTTGCGTTCCTATTTCTTTACTTCATCATAGACTTTATTGAAAGTTGGTAATCGCATATCCATTCCAAAGTACTTGGTATCCATTGTCAACCATTGTTTATCTTTTCAAGCTGTGACCATATAAAAAGTGTATATGCATTCTATAATTATGCATTGAATCGTCAATTCCATTTGCATGTTACATATGATATGCCTAATTGCACCTAAACTGATTTTAAATGGTTGTTTTTTCACATTAAACATATATTTTTGGCACTTTGCAATGTTTTAAATGTATTAAGTAGCTAATTATTTGTTTATTTTTTCTTAGCTAGTTAGAAATACAGCATTTGTGCATTATTTTTATGAATATTTTGCTTTAAATCTTTAAGACTTGTTTTGATACAGATAAAAAACTTGTTTCAAGTCAAGTGATTACAGTATTCTTTGGTACATTATCAACTAGATTGATCAAGTATAAATGAAATACATGAAGAAAATTATCGAGATTTGTATTAAAATTTTATCTTTATAAATATTTGAAATAAGAAAAATTTTCTATTGCACTTGGTAACGTATAATTTTCGGCATGTAAAACTGACTTAAATTTATACTTAAATTTTTTCTTGCGCTTTGTTGAGGACGGGTAAGAACAAACATTTTACCAAAATTTCTATTTTAGTTTTACTATTCTGGGATTGCTGAATTTCATTTATCTACACTGCATCAAAGCTTATTGATAGTCATTTTAACCATCATAATTTGTTCAATCATCTGAATTGACTTCAGCATGTTTTTCATACCTACATTTACATAGGATTTTTTCTTCCCTTTGTGGTAAAATATTTTTTAAAATACTTTAAACATGGATTGAGATTCAAACTACATAGTATTCTGTTATATATATGTGCTAGTATTTGTTCCTATGTTTTAATGGTAGGCATTGTTTTCCCAGTCTTATTATTTTATTGGCCATATTTTATTTTTGTTTTGTTTCCCTGGCTTCAAATATATTGTATGGTGCATATTTTATATCATCAGTTTAAAATCATGTCATTACAAACATCATCAACTGTTTCATCATGGTCCATCAAATAAATCTATTGCAACAATAAGCGTGTCTTACTTATTTTAGTTGTCTGAATTTAGTAAACTGTTTGTATAGGTGGACAAAGAGAAAGTGTTGCACTGTTTATAAACACAGGCGAGTCTAAACAACTTTTACTGGTAATAATAATAATAGCAAGTCATCATTTGTACATAGTCTGCCAGCGATATTGTGACAGAGTGTTTATAAACATGGAAGAGTTTATATAATGTACATAGCCCAAGATAGGGATATATAAAGGTGGGGTTGACAAATGAAGGTGTGAATATCCGTATACGACACCACATTATTAATACCTTTTGTGTATGGAAAACTCGCCCCTGTTTATCAACACTCTGCCACAAAATCGCTTACTATACCTGTAAATGTAAATAAGACCCATCCATGTTTGTAAACATTGATTGATTGAATGGGGGTTTACGTTATTGTCAAGCCTATTTCACTTGGGTATATCAAGACCTCACCAGCTATAGGTGAAGTGGCAGAAATTTTTACCTTTGCAGTACGCAGTAATGTGCAGGGAGGGCTCTTTAATGTGCCATGACACTGGGCATTGGCTTTTAAGGTCTCTTCCGAAGGACCCTGTGACTTTCATTTCTACATGCCAAGAATTTGGCAAAAGAACAGTCACTACCGGTACCTATTTTCAAGTCTTGGTCAGTATGCCACTTATAATCAACAGTAGTTTACATGGTGCTTAATCTACAATTTCCAAATCCATATCTAAATTCTTGTGAACTTGAAACTTGCCTATCAATTTGGAAGACATCTCTGCACAGTACACTTAATGGTCTTGGAAGATGACATTTTTTCACTGATTTTTGCAGTGTGTTGAAGTCTATGTCCAGAATGTAGGCAAGTTAAACCACATTATTTTAAGTTTATTGGTGAAGGTTCATCATTATGATGTCAAAGGCCAATTATTATAAAAATAATAAAACGGGACTGACCAAGCAAAGGCAAATTGAATTTACTTTTCATCAATTGGGTACAACTTAATTTGGGATTATAAGGTTGGCCCTCCACTAACAAACCAAAGACTACAACTGATGGAGCTCCCTAGTTCTTGGCAAAAATAATGACCAATAGGAATATGATCGCTGATAACCACAATATGACCCTTTAAAGGTTGACAGGTTTTTCCGGTCGAAGTTGGATATTGTCTGGATATAAGAAAAGAAAACGTTTTGCAACTTGACTTTAAGGAACAAATGTGGTGTATATTTGTAAAGCCAAAAAGTTGCTTAACCAATAAATAGCAATGGGTACATTTACAGTTCTTCCAATGGTTACAGTTAGTGTAATAAGTTACCATTGGTACCATTATGCTTATGGTACTAATATTACTGATGGCAAGAGTTACTGGTAGCCAAAGTTTGTGGTAGAACTGCCAATATGGGAATTGTGTTAATTTAAAAAGATAACCAGTGCCTGAGTGGAGATGTGCATTCCGTCAGCTATTTTAGCCTATTTATCTAACATTATTATTCCCCTGCAGCTGAAAATAAATTTTGAACAATTCAAATTTCTTGAAGAATAATGCTATACTCATGGTATATTGACACTTGTTAGATATTAGGATGTCATTTGAAGTCTTTGATGTTATGCTATTTTTGCAGTTTGCCATGTTCTAGTTGTATTAGTTATGGTCACCATAGTTAAACACGTCTCCAGAATAACACAGCTCTCAAGGTTTCAGGATCATACAGATATCAATGTCTTAATACAATCAAGGTTATAGAATGCAGGATCTGCTGGTATAAATTCCAGACATCAGCATAGGGCGGTCGGTTTTATTTGTTTAAAAATAATTTCTATAGATACTGTTATCAGGATTTTCTCAGTTCAACGATGCATCTATCCTAGGTCAATTGAAATATATAAGTAATTTACAAGCATAAAGATACATGAATCACATTTTATTGTAAATAATCAAATAACATTTCCAAATTACAACGTTCCCTGTCTGACATGTACAATCAACATACCTTATATTTTATCATTCTGTATTCATTCATACAAGTAATAAACTACATATTTCAAGGTACAAGTGTTTAAAATTCTAATAAATGAAATGTTCAGTATAAACATGCATTCCAAACTGTATTTCAAACATACATTACCTAAATTTTAACCCAATTGTACATCAAACAGCTTTTCTAAAACTTTGAAGAGTTGATAAAAGCATACCAGAACTTTGAAAATGTCTACATGTATATCAAAATGACATTGTACATACTAAAATTGTTTCTGTAGTCCTATATCATTCAATTTTTTACTATTGAAAGTACATAACTGTTATACAAATTTGTGACAATACATACAAAAGACGACACATGAAAGAGTTCAACATCTCCATCCATAACACATGTCCATATGTTACCAGCAATATTAACGTCTTATGACACACACTTGGTCCAATATAACAATATTACTATGTACATAATACAAATATAACAATATAAACATCATCATCAAATGTCATGTACATGTAGTCCACAGATTTTGTGAGTTATTCCCCTTGTTACTAGGCATTGTCCATCAAGTTTTTTAAAAACAAGTAAAATGTTATTTTTCTCAGATTTAAATACCGGTAGTTCACAGGAATGGAATTGCAAAAATTATAAATACATGTACATATAACTTTGTAATACAGAAATCTCAAAATGTTGTATTTTATAAAGTGGTCACTGAAATGTGACCTTGACCTGTATGCAATGTGCTCTGAACGCCTTATGACAAACATTCAAGTTAGCTTGATTAAAAAGCATTCGAACTGTAATAAGAGTAGAAAATGTTAACAGATACATAAAATTTAATGGATGTTTTGAAATTTTATAGCACTATTGTAATTAATTGTAAGTCTATGGGTACCAAACTATCAGTATACACTGTTAAAACCTACTGTAAGCAGTAAATAAAGATTTGCAGTTCAGAAGATGGACACATTTTCTTGTATTAACATACATAAAAATAATTGTGACATGATTGCTGTACAAAGAGAATAACAAATGTCTTATAAATCATATTTTATCAATGAGTGGAAATGTTCCTATAGTTCGATATCAATACACCCAAGATATACAGTTATATTATACTTGTATACTGTCAAATAATACATTTTTATCTTTTAACTTAATTAAAAGTATAAATCTTTCCTTATTAAATAAGTTAAAATTAAAGCATGCAGGCTAAAATTATACAGAAAGGCGGTCAATTGTGATAATATTCTTATAAATCTTAACATAAAAGAATAAAATAGTTTCAAATTTTAAATTATTTAAGGCACTATATTCATTTATTTGTCTTTGCAAATACATGCACACCCTTCAATCTGAGTCATAGCTAGTTAATATGAATTGACGTATCATCTGCCATGCCTATTACGTTCTGACACTGGCCGTCACCATGGTACCCAAGTGTCAGTGACGTCATTAAATGGTACATTCAGGGCGAGTTTTCATTCTCTTTGTGTTTTATTCAAGCATGCAGGGCCTTTGTTGGAACATTATGGGTGTGGCCGGCGATCTGTCAAATCCAATACATATCCAAATGGTTAACTATAACGAGTGTTCTGGTTTAACAAGTGACAAATGCTGAATTAACAAGAAATCTGTGAGCTACTACTGCTCACTTAATATACCCCCACTTTTAACTTCAACCATTGATCATAAATGTTGAAATATAAACGAAGCTAGTAAACAGGAATACCGTAGTTGTCTGACAGACTTGACATCGGCACTTGCTACAAGGGACCTCATACTGAACTCGCATACAAAATTTCAAGTGCCTGTGTTTAATAGTTGCTGAGAAAACTTGCGAAAATTTTGTTTCTGACAGATAGACGGAAGGACAGAGGTAAACCAATATACCTCCTCTTCTTCGAGAATTTGAATGTTGTACATGTTTCATATTTGGGAGGTAGACAACATTTCTGATTGCTAGCCCAGACATGTTTGATGGATCTTACTTTGCAAAAGCATTTGTCGAGAATGAAAAGTATACAAGAAAAAGGCCAATTTTAAAAATTTGTAACAGTAATGTCCTTATCAAAGTGTTACAAGAGCTGGTATGAGTCAGTAAACATACACATTGGTAAATGTATCCATATTACAATATCATATACACTTGAATATCAAGTTAAAAATGTATAAATCATTATTCTCTTTCATATTTCTGTGGTACTTTGTATATAATACACAATTTAAAGATAACGGCTTATTTTAAAAATAAATAATATTTCAATGATTTAACAAGAGTTCACTCAGTGTTAATATCTCAACCTCATAATTTACCTCTGTAATGTCAATTCAGTTACATCAATACAACTTGGAAACGTCTCTCTTCTAGCAACAACACTGCAATCACCAAGTAATAGCACTCTGTTTACTATTAATATCTAGAATTCTGCATCAGCATCAATATTTTAATTCACACATGATTCATTGTAGATGATGACGCGGCCATGACAGTTCTATCATAAGGAGATATCGGAGACATATTCATTATCGTTTCATTGTGAATGTATATTGTCATCAGAGTTTATACAATCTAAAATATCACATTCTGTTTGGTAATTATGTCTATCCTTCACAGTCCTCAGGATCCTGGTTTGTGTGATTTAGCACTACTAGGCGTGGCTACTGGTGCACTATTGTTATCCTTGATCCAGGGGTGTTCCAGAACCTTATTAAGTGGGATTCTCTGGTTTGGGTTATGTCGTAATAGCTGAAATAACAAAAACAAAATCAACTAGATCAAAATCTATATCATACAAACATCATACATGGTAACAATTTTAAGGTCAGAGCATCATCGTTATCATCATCACTATCTACAGTAAAACACATAAATACAGGTAAGTACTATGTCTGACTGTCCAGAAAGTCAGGGGTCTTGCATAAAAAATTGTACTTCTATGGCAAGATAAAATCTTGAAAGGAAATTTTGTTTAACTGCTTATTGCTATGTAAACTAACACAAAATTCAAACTACATGTACATCAAGTGGCCAGCTGGATATTTTTCAACCACGGGATTAACAAGAGCTCATTCAATAGAGTGTGAACACTGGACAACAAACTGAGTCACTAGTAGAGCTAAGTCATACATACGGTAGTCAATCTATCACTATGTAATGAGTACTGCTTCATAAGGTGAAGGCTTCAAAATACATTGGAATGAAAAACCGAAACATAAAAACACAGAGAGAGAGAGAGAGAGAGAGAGAGAGATGCTGGTACATTAACTTACCTTGGAAATGAGATCTCTAGCACCTTCAGAAACATATGATGGGAAATTTAAATCCACTTTGGTAATTCTTTTGTATGTATCTGTGTTAGTTCCAGCTTCAAATGGAGGCTTACCAACCAAAAACTCATAACAGAGAACTCCTAAGCTCCATAAATCTACTTTTTCATCATGAGCATAACCTTCAATCATTTCTGGTGGTAGATAGTCTAAAGTTCCACATAATGTAGTGCGTCTGAAAAAATAGGTGTGTATCATAAGTCAGATATGTAATAGCATTACTTACAATATAATAAAGAAAACATTTCAAATTTAAATTAAAAACTCCTAATAATACACTACACCAATGATTAATTCAAGTTGGAAAACCAGTTTATAAAAAAATTATGTCAAACTTTAAAACATAGACCATCCCATCCATTCTTAAGTTGTTTCCCTTAAAGTTTCACATGTATTATATAACATATACATGTATATAGTTTTCTCCCATGACAAGTCATGTAATATAGAAATATTCCATTGGAGATACCCATGGTGGATATTTCTATCCTCTATCAGTTGTGCATGCAAATTAGCGCTGGTGGCGTCATAATCAAAAGACAATTGCATGACGTCATCATGTGGGGAATATGACGTCATTTTCCGGGGGAAAAAACACTTAAGTCTTCAAAATTTAGAAATTTTGAGTGCGTTTTAAATGTTTATTCAGGGTGTTTAGAATAAATTATTTTGTTTTGTAGTTTATACATTATGTATAAACCAAAATCAGGTAAGATCTTTCCGATGGTGATATTTATTTTTAAGCAGAATGTTTAATAACAAAGTTAATTATTTCCATCATGGAGTCGATGTCTATGAAAAAAATTTGAAGCCAAATATCGACATTAAAATTGGAGAAAAACAATCCAGAGCAAGCCTCGTCTCTGACTGAAATGTTAAACCCCTCGGATGAGATTTCCCTATCCTACATGGATACTGATAATGGATTTTTATAATCTTCAAGCAATTATTAAATGCACAGGAAAATGTAATTTGAACAATTTTACATTTACTATTGCTAAGATCTTTCAAAACCACATTCTACGGAACTCAATCTCCTACACACATGTAGATGCATTCATTATGGTACTGATTGAGATACTCTGCAACTACACATATATGGAGGAGAAATCAGATCTCGGGGTTGAAGTCATATTAACAATCTAATACAGGCATGCTTGAATGCTTGATGATTCCAAAATTGATCACTGGCAGCTCATTCTAAAGCAGCATAAGTAAGGTTGACAGAATGCATTTGTCTCAATATAAGACATTCATTTCAGCAACATGCATTTAGGGTCAGGCTTGTTTTTAGGTTGTTTTTTAGGGCAAACCTAAAAATTTAAGGACTTTTCCAGGCCTGTATGTACCCCGTTAAAATACATATGTACATATTTTCTACATGTACATTTTACTCCCTGTACTGTCTACAAACACTTTGACAATGTTTTGATCAGCACAATATCTAACTTGATCAAAACATTGTGGAAGTGTTTGCAGAAACTAAAAAAGTGAATGTTGTCCTTTAGCAAGGAAACTTAATGCACATATACATCTTTCGAATTCACATAGGTCAATTTACCTTCTGTTAAGTTGTGGGTGTAATCAACATAGTCACATGATTATCACCTGTGACATCAATACATGAAATTTTTTTATCCTTACCTGGATGAAGGGGCGTGTACAGACCATCCAAAATCTGCAATCTTTAGATCTCCAGTTAGACCTAATAATAAATTCTCTGGTTTAATGTCTCTGTGTATGACTTTTTTACTGTGACAATATTGTAGTGCAGCTGCCATCTGGGCCATGTACTGTTAAAATTAATTTTTAAAAACAAGATTATAAAAACAATACAAGTATGTATTTAATCTGTTTATTGTATTACTAAATATAAAATGTTTTAGAAAACTGCAATCCATGTTGTCTCCGTGTCTACAAGATTTTGCAAATAATCATATCTGGTAATTTGCACTAGACATATTTACTGTGCTGGTCATCTACAATGAATTCGGATTAGAAAACATCCTTATCGATCAATAACTTCAATTGTCCATTGTATGATGATGTCGTGCACAGGAATGATTGGAAATTAAAAAAAATAAATAAAAGCACATCACAAAACAGCACATGAAACTGTTTACCATGACCACCAAATAAGAAATATGTGTTATTACAGTTTTAAAGCAAACAAATTTTTTATTATGCAGGAAATGATTCGAATAATGTAAACTATATTTTACATCAAATTAATCATGTACTTTTTTCTTTCTTCTTGGAAGATTGTTTTGTTTTCTCCCCATTGATGTGGTTTTCTTATTTGTATATAAAATTTGGCATTCATAATTCAATTACATAAAACCAGATGTGTTATCTAATCAAGATTGTGTGCTTCTACACAGTCACAGGCCTACTTCTTTGGAATGCAAGTTTAACAGTAGTGCATCAAAAATAACATTTTGTTTACATCGATACCAATAGTAAACTCATAAAATACCTACAGAAATTCCTATGTAAAAATACACACAACAATTATTGTGAAATGAGAGGCCAAAAACTGATCCCTAATTTATACTACATGTACATGTATATCTGAGCAATCCTTAACTTACTCTAGCTGTACGTTTGTCATCGAATCTGTTGTGTCTTTGAAGTTCCTTGTATAATTCTCCACGTGGAGCATATTCTAATATTAAGTATACTCTAGTTGAATCGTGGAAGTAGCCATACAATCTAAGTATATTAGGATGTCTGAAATAAAAGACAAGTAACGGTACATATACTGGCTTGTAAAACATATATCTGGCAACTCCATAATGGAAAATTAGTGTGTTACATCTCACTAATATGAATGCAGGGCTCACACCGTCAGTTGCAAATGTTGCAATTTGCAACAATTTTTATAAATTGTGACCCGAAAATAAATCTTTATATAGAAAAATATTCTACTTTTGTTTAAAAAGTTTGAGCCACTGTGAAACCTGGAATGCCTGAACAATAAACCAGAAAAATCATAACAAGAGGCCTATTCCAACAGAATTGACTTTAAATGACACCTACAGGTAAATTGTTTTTTACTTTTTAAAATACCAAGCCATATTTATAGTTTAAGTCTCTAAAAAGAACTACAACTTTTACCCGTAGTATAATATTAACCTAAGATGTGACTGGATTTCTATTTCTCTTCGTAGTTGATGTTCGACACCAGCTTTCTGTAGTTGTGTTTTAAATAAAACCTACAAAGAAACAACAGACAGTGATTAAATTAATATCTATCATATACAGTACATACATATTTCTATAACAAATTAAAATATCACAGAAGCACAGTGGTTGTAGAAGTTCATTTCTGGACTGAATGTCGCTGAATTTCTAAAGCGTCAAAAGAAGCCATAAAGATTTCCAGAAATAAAAATACTGATAAAGATTACTTATTTACTGGAAGAATTTGGCCCAGTTGTTCAGGCCAGGGTGTAAACAAGGGTTTTCTACAATTTGACACAGTGACCTATACATGTATATTATCTAAACATGGCCAAATATGTGAATATGACTTAACATTTGTCAAGATGATCAATCTGGACAAGTTTAAAGAGGACTGGTTAAGAACTGAGACTACAAGTACAGTAAATAAGGTTTTTGGTGATTTAACCTTGTGACCTACATATTGGCCCAACATAACCCATTTAAGTTGAGATTAGAATTGCCAACCAATAGGCTAATTAAATTTATATATATTGTAAAACACTGTTAACCTATTTTCTGTAAATTATAAACTGTATTCTAACATGACCTATGTTTTTCCTCATATGAAACATGAAGAGAGCAAGCCATGGTATAACAAACGATATACCCATGGCTGTTCCGTTTTAATGACAAACTCCCTTGCTTATCTTATAACCTCATGCTCTGTGTCGCGAACAATGGTTGTGATGTAATTTTCATTCATAAGATCATTTATTTCATGGAGGTAATTTCAACAGCCGAATTGTTTAAATGGACCTTTTTGCAAATAGATAGTAAAATGTACTTCCGAAGAAAGAGTTTGCAATGGTTATTTCAATCCTTTTTAATCCAAGGCATGTTAGAATTGAAATGATGAACATTTACTCGTGGTACATTGTCAAATAACACACAGGCAGTCGTTAACATGCGGTGAATATATCACTCGGTGGCAAAGCGGGCCAGTGTATTATTCGAAGATATACCACACACGAGTCAAGGTTGATTATTCTTAAATATTTATTACATGCTTTTCATAGTTACCTTTAAGGCTACAATATATTTTGTACTTTTTTCTCTGGCCAAATATACATTTCCAAATTTTCCTTTTCCAAGTGGCTTACCAATATCAAAATTATCTAGTGACCACTTCTTCCTGTTATAATGATTAAGAAAAATATAATTTACAAATAAGCTACTGTATTGTGTGTAGGAGGGTTGGGTGGATGCAAACAACATGTGTTCGTGTTTTGTCAAATATTTAACACATTTTTAAATTTTTAATTTACAAACTATTGCTTTAAAGATAAATGAATTAAGAATAATATATTATCTATTTTTATTATACCTTACAGAAGATTCTTAAACTCTTATTGGTAAATATCAAATCACATGATATGAAATAATTCACAATGTTTGAAAGGGTGATCAACATTGGATATTGCCATGGGATATTGCAATGTTCACCATTAATGATTATGTACGGAAACTCATGGAAACTTACGAGTTATCCATAATCCTATTTCTGTCCTATATTATACATCCATTCTGATTAGGAGCACCCGAACATCCTGACCCGAATTATTCTTAGTCAGTATTTCACATTGTCAGAATGGAAGGTAAATGAGAAAGCATATTTTTTGTTCCGTACAATAAAGTAAATGACGTCCCTGATTGAGGAATGTATGGAGCATTGTCTCCCCTTGGGAACTTTATCTTCCTCGTCTATCAGCTCCAGAGATAATGGTGCCTCAGGGAGACAAGTCTCCATATTGCCCTCAGCAAAGGGCACTATTTGTTGAGTTCTCTGGCAATGTTTTAGCTACACAAACAACCGAGAAGTCTTTTAACTTTAATAAAATGTACACTACAGGTTTTGATATTTCACCTACATTAATTATCAACTATTCTGAGAATGGGACCTCATCAGATGAGATATCAGCCAACTGAGAACTTAGTAGAAGTTTTACCAAGCAGTATACATACTATATTTTTAAACGGTTAAAACTGTTATACACAGGGAATACTAAGTTTTTTTATGATAAGCCTATCTTTTCAAAGCAGCACTATTTTACAGGGGTGAAACGGTTTACCGATATACCTGTTTCAGATTCTCTCAAAGCGTTTTTTTTTTATGTTACAAATCTAAGCCATGATGTAACTTTTGTTTCTTTGTATATTAAAATCTGGGTGACAAAATATAGCAGTCGCTCCAACATGTTGATCATTATGAGACAATTAGTATCTTCTGGGTGATTGAAACACATTGTAGTCATGTCGCAACTATTAATTGTAGCTCAAGCAAGAAATTGTGTCATCAATAGTTTTTTGATTACTTAGTTTTAATGAAGAAAACAATGCCTCTATTGCAAAACAGGTTTGGCGTACTGCAGTATATTGCAATACGGTTTTTGGTGTATTGTTACACCCCTACTATTTTATGTTGAATGGTAAATGATCAACAACTAAGTATAAACTTTTTAAAGTTTGAAAAAGGTTAGTTGTATAAACTTCAACTTTATGCATAACCAGAACCTTATTTGGAATATATCTTGTAATGTACTGTGGATAGAAATGAAGATATCAAGTTACACTCAAAACTTTCAAAATTAGTATAGAACTATAATTACCCTGCCATTTGTTCAGGTTTCTGTGTTGCACCACTATCTTCACTAGTCGCAGATTGGTTCTGATTCTCCTGGGTTGTATTTTCAGGTTTCTCACTGACTGATCCACCTCCTATGGGCTTCTTTAACATTCCACTGCCACTCTTGTTAGATGGTAATGTATTGACTGGCTTTAAAACACGCTTTGGTTCTGCATCCATTGCCCCTCCTAAAAAGTATCAGCGAGTCATATAATTTACAGGAATTTTTTTTTAAATTGAATACACCACTTTGTGTAATATCTATCTTGTTATCTTGAATAAGAGGGCTATGGTAGAGTAAAATGTTGATGCTATGGGGATTTAACATGTTGAAAAACTGGACAAAATGTCAGATCTTGTGCATATCATGCATATGGCATAAAACATCACAAAAGACATCACTCCCTGTGTAAAAATTTCCATTATCATGTACACCATGTTAAATTCCTATGGCGTCAACATTTTCCATTTCACAGAAATACTTTTATGACAATTATGGATGCATTCAGTTACAACTAGGGACCAGTGAACAAATTTAAAGTGACAATAATCAATGAATAGTCAATTCTTCTGTCATCATCATGCCAAAAGGTATATCCACTTACATTTTGTCAAATTTTTTACCATTATAAACACTCGCTTAAAATATATATTTTAGTGAATTAAAAGGTGCTATAATGAATGGATTATATTGGAACCCAGTTTTTAGCAATGATTTGGGGTGCGAAAAGGACTCACCGATGTGTCATGTGATGTCACCTTACATTTTAGCGGAACACTCAATGACTCATATTTGGACTTGCATGAGATGGTGTTTTCCCATAAAAATGATGTTATTCCGGGAATATGCAACATACCCTAAACATTTTACACAACATTCCACACAAATGTTAAAAGGTATTGATCATGTGGTACAGCGGGGAACTCAAATGACCCAAGGTAAACAGGAAAAAATAACTGTATACTTCAAGCATGAAGAAGTATTCTTCATACCACATTTTTAAACAAGATTAATTTAGTTCATGATTTTGGTCACTACAAGCCAGGACCAGACAAGTAAAAAGTTTCCTCCCCCCCATTTAGTTTTTTGTTAAATTCTTCAAAATTTATATTTTATACAGTTCAAAACGATTCTATGATTTAGCACTTTACATTTGAAAGTCTAATGGAGGGTATACACAGTACTCTTTTCATGGCAACTGAGGATTATCCGATTTTATAATTTGAATTAAAAATGGGGGGGGGGGGGTGTCTCGCATAAATCTCGATCTTTCTTCTTTTGGTTTTTTAACGAGGCACAAGGTAGAATTATATGAGTTTCAGCACTACATTATACTGATTTCCCTCTTATAGCTTAAAAGCGATATCGTCTCACTGTTCAAAGAAATCTAATACACAAGAAACGCATCAATGGTTTTTAGAAGGGGGGGGGGTTAACCTGTGTTTTTGTAAAATTTACAACAAAAACTAATTTTAAAAATATCGGTTTTGGGTATACAGAATATATATTACTTACAGAACCACTTTTCTTTTGAATGTCAACGTAACAATCAAAAAGAATCACAAAAAAATTGCTTTGTTTGTACTTTACACAGGAATGATCTAAAATCTCAATAGAATGTTTAAAATTCGTGACAATCCTTCTGATTGGTTAAGGATATAGGCAAGCCAGGAAATAACGTGAAATCCGATTGGTTATTGTCTTACGTAGTTCAGTGCAGCGAAAAATGCACAAAAAAGAAGAATAAAGAAATAAATTACAAAAAGCACTTTGATAAATTTATAATCAAAACAAAAGAAATTAAAAACCAAGCTGTATATAAAGGATTTATACACTTGTTTTCATCATCGTTTTAAATAATCTATTTCAGGGGCGACAAATCTGGGAACATTACACTGGCGCGAATTTTGAATGTTCATTATGTAAAATGTGTTTTAGCAATAAATATTATTATTGCTTACGCGTGTGTTAAACATTATTTGATAGTCAATGTCAATACCGAGTAATTTTACAACTTTCTCACAAGTAAGTTCAGAATTATTTGTTTTAATTTTGTTTTTATTGTTTGTTTTTGAGCAAACTGCAATCAGCTGAAAATTATCTGGGTTTGCTTGCATTTTGTTGCATTTATATTATGAAATTCAAATATTTTCCCTTCTAAAATTTTTATAGAGATCCGACAATATTGGCAAACGGTTATTTACTATCAAATCCAAGGAATATATTTCTGAATTTAATAAATCGATAAAAGAACTGGATTCCGTCCAGTATTCATATGGACATATTGACACCCTTCAGAGGAATTTCACCGCGCACAGCGAGTGGTTAACTTGCAGGGGTACTTAGAATCATCACGGTTCGGCAATCGAGGCTGTGCCTCAGGGTACATCAATCTGACAGGATACACGGGGTCGTGCAACCTACCAAAACTATAAGATAGTTCCCATGTGACGTCACACTGTCCACTTCACAGGTAAAGTACTAAGTAGCGGCCATTTTGTAGGCATTTACAAATTGAATCTTATTAATTCTTTCTAAAATAGGGTGTATAAAATTTATTGTCACATCGTTGTTATGGGGACAAAAATCTTATAAATTATACGAAATTAAAGTAAAAACCTTGGCAATTTCATAAATTTAAAAATTTTATTGATATCCCAATTACTTTTTGAAAAACAATAATTTAAAAATTAACAAATTTGGTTAAAATAGATAGATAAATGATATAGATTGCCCAACAAAATGGCGACCACTCTACTGAAACATTCGTCTGCTAGAGGTCCATGGGAACTATCTTAAAACGTTTTTGGCGTTTTGAGTGTAAATTAGAGTAATACTAAGTATAAGCTACTGTAACTTACGTTTTGGCTCCATTGACGGGGCATAGACAGAAAGGAATGAATGTGCAAGCCTGGTGCTTTGCTGTTTTCACTTTACTTTATTTTCATAGGCGTAGGAGCAGGGGGGCTAGGGGGGCCGCCCCCCCCCAATGTCAGAGGAAGGGGGGGGCAGGCCCCCGCAATATTTTTTGTGAAATTTTGTATCATAAAGAAAGAAAGAAAAAAATCAAGAGCTTTAACAGGAAATGTCCATCTGGTAACCGATCAAGTATCAATTTCATCATTATACTTGTAAAAGGGCGTCTTGAAATTCACCCTTAGAAACGGCTCACAGCGTCTCCCAGAGCGGATCCAGGATTTTTTTTAAATAGGGGGGGGGATTGAGAATAATATTAATGCTAGGTGCGAGCGCCGAAGGCGCGAGCTTCCAGAGACGAGGGTTCAGAAATACAGAGTTGTTATATTACCATATGGGGGTCACATCAGTCAATAGCTCTCTCTCTCTCTCTCAGTGGCGGATTCAGCGGAGGCGTGTATGCCCCGCTTTATGTCGCTAATATTGCACCAGAATGCAGGATTTTTGCGCCATTTTTTCAAAATTTTCCGGGGGAGCATGCCCAGACCCCCTAGTTGGTTAGAGCCTTCGGCTCTCACATTGTACGCCCCCATTCCAAAATTCTGGATCCGTCTCTACCTCTCTCTTTTGTTCTTTCATTCGACTTAAATATGTCTTGCAGTTATTTTGTACGATTTGTCTTAATATTTCACTGCTTTTCAGTCTCTCACTTAGAACGCTGCAAAAATTTCCGGGGTACCCCCATATCCATCTCCAATGAGAGGGGTGATTATGGAACTTGTGTCACACGGTTATTTTATATAATCTTGCCTTGATATCACAGTATTTTAACCTATCAAAACGCTGCAAAATACATTGAAATGCGTCTAGACAGGACTTAGCACCCCTCTCATACTCTCCCCGCCTCGTGCCTGTGACAAGAGGTCTTGCCTGCGGCACGACCTAGACATAGCTTCGGTTTGGCCCCCCAATATTAAAAACCCTCCTACGCCTATGATTTTTATTTCAAGTATAGCTTCTGCTCACTACTCAGTGTCACGATGGGTTTGGTTTTATTTCTGGTTTTATATACTCCCTATATAAACTACCAATTCTTTGATCAGGTAGGTTTGATCATGCTCTGTTTTTTATGGCTTATAATCAGATAATTTAAGATACTTTTTTGATATTTTAATGGGAATGTGGTTATTCATTCATTTTCCGGCTGACCAATTCGGCGGATTTATCCGTTTTTGGAGGATTTTTACCATAAAAACGGATAATCGGACGGATGAAACAAAAAGGTCAAATTAGACGGATCTTCCCCTTGTTGACTGATTTTTTTAATTAAAAGTATTAAATTTAGGACTTTTTGTATGGAAATTGTACCAAAATCAAACACTTAACGATAAAAAACTACCTATAAATGGCAACCTTAATTGCGCAGTGTACCGATCTGAACAAATAATAAATTTGATTGGTCAGCCTGCGTAACATCACGAAGTCAGCGTTGGGGGTAAACAAGTAAAGTAAATGAACTTATCTAATTTGGAAACTTCTTATTTATAAAGGAAAATTATACATAAGAACTGGTAAAACAATGATTTATTTGACAGACTAAGACTTCCAAATTCCATATCCGATAAAGAGAAAAACATGTTAGAAGCCCTGAAGTTGACAGTGATAGGAAAATTACCATAAATGAATATGCAGTGGCTTTTTTTTGTCAGTGTTAATATATGCCGTTTAATAGTTATAACTGTTATTGATGAATGGTATAGTGATCCTAGGTATAATCTTTTATTTTTATGCAGAACAAATATGAGTATTTTTATTTTTAAAATAGCAAGGTCATGTGCTACTTTTGAATTTTTATGAAATAATATAATTCAAAAGTAGCACATGGCAATTCACATGACAGCAATGAAAATTTTTCAAAAATTATGTTAGATGATGACGCACAAACTCTTACTTACTAGTACTTACTTACGTACTTACTTACTTGCTTGCTTGCTTACTTACTTACTTACTTACTCACTTACTTACTTACTTTACTTACTTACGTACTTGCTTGCTTACTTACTTACTTACGTACGTACTTACTTACTTACTTACTTACTTACTTACTTACCTACCTACCTACCTACCTACCTACTTACCTACTTACCTACTTACGTACTTACTTACTTACTTACTTACTTACTTACTTACTTACTTACTTACTTACTTACTTACTTACTTACTTACCTACCTACCTACCTACCTACCTACTTACCTACTTACCTACTTACTTACTTACTTACTTACTTACTTACTTAGAACATGTTCTATTTTACCAAATCATGCCTGCAATTATCTCAAGTCATAAGGGGGTTTACACTATAAAATTTGTATTATATGACAATTTTTATATGACAAATCTTATAGTGTAAACGGGCCTTTAGTGGGCATGAAATGAAAACTGCGACTGATTTTGTACGGGACTTATACCTCAGCTTAGACAGTCAAGAAAGATTACATTTGAAGCTATATGGCAAACGTGATGACTTCTGTAATGCATTCAAAAGTAACATCACGTGCTACTTTTGAATGCATTATTTCACTAAAATTTTAAGGTAGCACATGACTATTATTATTATTATTATTATTTTTATTATATTTTTCTATTATTAATTTAAACAACTCAACTTGCTGGTTTGCATAAACGTTATTTTTGATACATAAAAGTAATCCAAAATTACTAGAAATAATTAGCT
Source organism: Anadara kagoshimensis (assembly GCA_021292105.1). NCBI lineage: Eukaryota > Metazoa > Mollusca > Bivalvia > Arcoida > Arcidae > Anadara > Anadara kagoshimensis. The sequence goes on from CM037875.1 coordinate 45,977,912, forward strand.
TTTTTCTATATAGAACGTGACCGACAGTAAGCATGTAGTGTATTGAACACCTGACTTTGTACATTTCATCCTTCCATTCGGGTCTATTAATCATTAGCAATGTATGTCAGTTTTATTTACAATGTCCATCAATTTGTCACATAGACTATAAATGGCGTATCACTAGTCAACTTTACGACACTTTTAATACTCAAAATAACGGCAGAATGTATATGTTCACAGCATAGAAATCTTTCTAATGGTACTTTTATTTATCCAGAAAAACATGCCGGACTAATTAATTGACCCTGTAAACTTGGTTATATTTGGTTATGTAGGTATATTATGTTTATTCATATCTTTATTGTCGTTTCTAGTTTTATCTAGTTTTATTATATCTCTTAAGTTTTAGAAACTAAACTAAATAAACAACTTTTGTAAATAAATAAATAAATATAAATAAAAAAATAAATAAATAAATAAATAAATAAATTGTTAAAAAATTGGATGCTGAGGAACCTTGAGGACATTTAACATCGCAGGTAACATGAAACATGCGGCATGTATTATTGGTGTTTTTATAAAGTTTTAGGGAAATAATAAACAATAAGTATATTGTTTAATTCCACAAATTCAAAAGCAGGACGTATACCGTATCCGGTTTGCAGTTCAACTAAGCCCTTACCACGATATGCACTTGATTTCATATCGGGCACCAAATAGATGGACATTTCCAATAAAACCAAAGTTAGTAATCTATTGATTAACTGGCTGTTGGTATGTAAATTCATTTGATAAATGTAAACATTGTAGCAATTCGGCCGTCGTTTATTTCTCCATAACGTTAGTACGTACAGAACGCACAGAAGTGTGACGTCAACAGCAATTAGCGTTGGAATACGTCAGAAAAAATCACGGATTTTGACCTTTTTATTTTAACAAAAATACACGTGTCCACGCACGTGTCATTTTTATTTATTTATTTATTTTTTTTTTTTGAAAACAGGGACGTCTTGTGAAATTTTTATAGACCAGATCGATTACCACTACTTGAAAAAAATTAGGAAGGTTGGAAATCTTCGGTTTATTTGGAGGGGCATCATCTATTCGATCACTATATTCAATCTTCCATGCATACAGTAAACAAGTAGACATCCCTGGCATGGCATGTTCAGCAGATTTAAAAGCGAAAATGATGCATTGAAGCTTTCCTATAAAGGCACATTGCATAAAATCTATGCGACATCCACGAAGCATATAAACTAATTTTACCAGGATTCTCAAAAGAATTAAATTTTCCAAATGTCACAAATTATAGTGGTATCTGATCTATATTTATTTTAATACAAGAAGTGCCAGATAATAAAAGATGTTAGTAAACCTTACATAAGAAGACCAACACATTCCCATAAGGTGCTTAACATAAAAAATTACAACAGCGAAGATTGCCGCACTAGAGCTGGCCTGATAGGGTTCTCTGGACAGTCACATGTGGGTCAATATGACAGCTGCACTACAAAAGACGGCGTTAACTGACCAATAAAACCTGTCACAATTTGGTGTTATTGACTGTATTAAATCGGCACAATCATTAATATCCCTCTCAGTTTGGAGTTGTACACACACGGGGACGTTGGTTGCTGTTTTCGGAAAAGTCCAACGATGGCGTTTTATTTCGTTTTCTTGTTGGCACTCTTTGCCGGTAAGTGATTCTCTGTGATATCTTGACTATTTTTTTTTAATCAACATGATACTATTTTAGTTTTTATTTTATTTTATTTATATTATTTTTTCTGCAAAATTAAAAGCACAGGCGAAAATATTTATAAATGAATAACACCGTTTTGATAAAAAAATATATTTATTATCAAAACGTTTGATTTATCTTCTATAAAAATATTTAAAATGTAACACAATGACTTGTAAGTTTGAAAATTGCAAGAACTTTCAAAATATACATACAGTCAACAACATATCCAAAAAGCCATTATAAAATGATTTGAAAAACACAAACTTTTGAAAAAATATATTTTTGTTTGTCTTAATATATAGCACTGAAGTGATAGTGGTTTGATAGAATATCACAAGCTCAGCTAGCACTACTTTCGTATTATCAGAAATAAACTATTGTCTAAATTTCCTGCTAGTTAAAATGTAAAAAAAAATCTTCAAAAACTAAGTATATATTCACTCCCTCATGCAAAGTATTTCCATAGCTCAGTTTGGTTAATTATACTTTTTGTATATTTTTTCAACCACATAAAAAATTTGTTGTCACAATTTTAGTCCAAGCAATCATACTCCGAAACAATCGTCTAGTACTGTCATATACCATTTTTTAAAATTTAATCATTAAAGACATTCAAAAAATTAATGATTAAATTAAAAAATGGTATATGACAGTACTAGACGATTGTTTCGGAGTATGATTGCTTGGACTAAAATTGTGACAACAAATTTTTATGTGGTTGAAAAAATATACAAAAAGTATAATTTTTTTTATAAAACTAACACTGGTGTAATACGTTATTCGATACTATATAAACAATCATGGTTTTCAACAGAATTTAAATTATTTTTGTTATTGTGTTCTATGATAGATGAAAATGTTAAAATTACAATACTCTATAATTTTTAATTTACAGGTGCCACACATGGAAGTAAGTACTGTTTTTTTATTGTTTAAATATGGGGTAGGGGTGTGGCATGGTCCTAATCGTGTTCGATATTTTAATTTGTAAATCTATAATGTGGTAATTGCTATCGATACCGTACCTACCGGGACAATGAATTTAGTACTTATCGAAGGCCCAGTATGGACGCATCAGGCATGGATCTTAATGATCGGACCTCTTCTACATCCCGACATCACAGCATTCCAGTTACCAAATATCCCCCTGTGTCATTTTGGTGTACATGTACAACTATCTGGAGCCTTGTAACGATTTTGTTTTCTAATTCAGTGTAAAAGTATTTTATATATTTTTATCGTATCAGTCGACATATTCGTGTCATATTGAAGGCTCCATCATGACTTACAAGATGCACAACTCCAATCAAACGAATGGTGATGTTTTGATAAGATTTTTTGTAGACACGTTCCGCATAGCGTATTTTTCGGTTTTTAAAAATTATTTAGACAGTTCTTCATGTTAAAGCTTTTATGGTGAAAATGATTTTATCACCAGCCTTCAATTGAAACATCCTGGTAACCCGTAGTTTATGTATTTTTTGTGATGTACATGTATCTTTTGGCTATTATTTATCACGAGTACCGTTATGGTTATTTCAGTGAAGTTCGGTATCCAGGCTGTACCAATGACGTATGTGAAATCATTCGTAGAACGACCAAGTAAGTTAATGTTTATTTCAATACTAATTTGGATTATTTTGATTTTCGTTCATCATATTTACGGACCCATAAATACAATGTAGTTCCATATATACACGGTGGTAATTAAATTTTAACAATTTAAACATCCGTCTAAGGTGGTATGCGCTATTTTTGCGCATATTTAAAGATGTTTTATTTCTAAGGATTTTGTCGTGGTACGATGGCCAAATATTGTCGTCTTGGAGGGGAAAATGAAAACACGGATAACAAGGACTAATAACTATAGTTGTCATACTTGCTAGCAATGTCATGTTTTAAAATGTTAAGACAAGATAAAATTGTCCAAATCAGCCGAAGTGTTGGGTTGGGCGATGGTGTTTAACGCCCCAGTCAAGAATATTTCACTTATATCGAGACAGTGTTAGGCGAAGGTACAGAATTTTTTCCTGTGCGTTGTGCTGATGTCATTATACAGCAGGGTTCTACCGTAACACGAGACCTCGTTTATTTAAGTTCCCATCCGAATAACTGTAACTTTCATTTCGTAATGCCGATTGCTGAGCGAAAGAACGGTCACTACACACTTTCAAGTTTTGGGTCACCCCGGTTGAGGTTCGAACCCACGTCTTCCCATTTACGGAGAGAGCACTTATCAACTGAGCTGCCGCAGGCGAAATGGTTTGTTAGTTGAATGTTGATTAACGTCGCATTAGCAATTATGCAGCTATTCGCGACGAGAACTACTTTATTAATCTCAATGGATTAATCTATGAATAAGTCCGTGTATGCACGTGAAGTTCGAGTGTGTTTTATGGTCTCCCTTGTACCAGCGAACACTCAGAGCTACTTTAAGGTGCTAGCACACCGAGTTAGTACGCCACAGAAAAGCGGACCACTCCCCCAGTCACATTATACCGACACCGGGTGAACCAGTCGCAGCCGAAATGTAATTTAATAAAAAAGCAATAGTATTTTATAACATCAAGACCTTTTTGTCATGGACTGGTTCTGTCTACTATAGTATATTACGATTTGATTGGTTGATGGTTTTCAGTTGATAATTTTATATCGATATTGATTGGATCTGGACGTAACTAGGTCATGTGAACTCATGTTATTTATTATCCAACCACGTATAATTAAACCATTCCATATTTTATAAGTATACTGTATGTAATCTGATTGGCCATTGGTTTCCGGATGCGTACACCGTTCATATTGATTGAATCTTGACGAAACTAGGCCATGTTATATTATCCAACCACGTACAGGTAATATTTTATAAGTTTTCTGTAATCTGATTTGTAAATGATTTCCGGATGCTAACACTTTTAATGCTGATTGGATTTTGACAGTGTCTGTATGTAAGTTCGGTGGCCTTGATAATCAGCCAATTTCTATGTCATCCATGATAGGTTTTTATACCATTTGTATCACCTGACTTATTTTCACCAAAATGATGTCCTATAGTGTAATGGCGTTTGTTTATCTTTACAGCCTACTTTCCGATAGTTCAACAGATCCCAATTCAGAAAACAGTACTACTTCGACAGCAAGTTCAGGTCCCTAGGTTAGGTGAGTAATATGAGAGAGAGAGAGAGAGAGAGAGAGAGCTTATAAACAAGTTTTTGGAAAAGTCAGATTTAACCTTTCAACCTTTTCGTTTTCAGGGACACTGTTTGGTTTTCATAGAGATTCTGATAGAAAATCTTTAATCAAAATTAAACTGTTGTGGAAAGATTTAATATCACTATTAGAAGATTGATTTATGAAAGATTAATACCACAATTAGAAAATGGATTTATTAAATGCTTATATCGGATGTCATAGTTTTGACATAAATCAGAACAATTCAGCAAATCAGTTTTTTTTAATGTTTTTTTCTTTTCATCTCTGCTTTGTTTGTAAAATAATTTGCTATTAATTTTATTTTTACCACAGTTCCAGTTTATATGAACAGAAACATCATCAGAACAGTCGTAAGAGAAGGTACGCTATATACGGGGTACAGACCTGACGAAAGTTCGAAAAATGAGTATAAACTCGTCTGTTGAGTGGCTGGATAGTTAGTAGTAGAATAGCTGCCACAAAAGATAGATATCAGCTGCCAAAGATAAAGATATAGCTAACAAGGGACCGAGATGATTTCCGGTTCGGTACTAATTTGTTAGCTTAGTGTTAAACTTTCGGCAGATCTGTGCTGTATATACATGTAATAATTATTATGACTAATTTAATTATATGTTGTAGAATAGTAAAATTCAAATTCTGTAATTTTATCACTTATACCCCACATGTTTCAGGTTGTCTCTTTTTTCTACAAATATTTTAAATTTAAAAAACTATGTTGAAACCCTTAAATCTATATTTTAGAAAGTACGTGTGCGACCTTATTAAGTATACTGAACGATGACGTAAGACCATGACGTCACTTTTCTCGTAAATGCCATGTTTTTTTTAAAGTAAGTAAATACACTGTGTGAAATGCATGTTACATTCTCAATTTTGATAACATACGTGGCTTAGTAAACAGAATGGTGATTACCCTTCCTGCGCACCCCGTCTCACTTCCGTTGCAGAAGTTTACGCGTTTAACATAATTTGTCAGTTTCAAAGTTTTTACTTTGCTTTGGAATTGTGATTTGGACATAGATTAATGTGCATTGAAAAATAAAATATTGATATGTTTTATTTTCAGTCCCTGTACCTATCCCTAGACCAGGTAAGTGTGATTTTAATCAAGACAATAAATACAGTCATAGTTACAAGACAAGAAATTCTGATAACGCAGAACCATATTTTCTCCCTGAAATGGAAATTTCAAAGAACCATTTTAAAAGTCCAAGTCGACCTTGACTTGTAGGTCAACATTATAAAGGTACATACCAAATAAGAACTTGATGCCTCAACAAATAAAGGGAAAAAAGAAAAAAAAAACGGTCACAAAAAAATAATGAAAATTTCAAAGGGCCATAACTCTGTCAAAACTGATTTAAAAGCGACATTTAATACATTATTATGTATTAAATATCGCTGGTCAAGTTGACCTTGACTTGTAGGTCATCTATATAAAGGTACATACCAAATATTAATCCTAAAGAAAAATATCTAGAAAACTGTTACTAATGTGAAAATGTGAGAGGGTAATAACTTTGTCAAAACTGGTTGGAATTAAGGGTAAGTCGGGCAGATAGATAGAAAGAAAGGAAACCCTACAGACCCCCAACGGCTTCAGCGGAGTGGACTAAAAGAAAGACAAACTTGTGTGACCGGGTCCTTTGTATCGGCATAAATTTTTGTTTTTGTAATGGTGAAAACTGGGAAATATATCACACTACCATTTCGCGTTGGGTTCACAAACAATTATGCGTGTATTAGTTCTTTCCAAATGTTCTCAAATGACTTACGTTTAATACCTATTTATGTAAATTTCAGTTGTTGTACCTCAAATAAGAACTGTTGTTAGGGAGGTTCCTGTCCAGAGTACAAAGATTATCGAAAGACAAGTAGAAAGGCCAGTTTCTGTAGCTCTCGAATCTCCAGGTAACTTAACTTTAAAGTAAAAATCCACTTTCATTCCCTACCGCATTTCCAGAAAGTCCCATTCAATTAAAAAAGCAGTACCACTTGCGCTTCACAATGGAAAACACGGTTATATATAAAAATCGGCCTAAATTACGCAGTTCCATTTGCGTTCCACAAATGGAAAACACTCCCAAATAAAAAAGTAGCCCCATTTGCGTTCCACAAATGGAAAACGCGCCCAAATACAAAAAGCAGCACATTTGCGTTCCCCAAATGGAATACGCGCCCAAATACAAAAAGCAGTCACATTTGCGTTCCACAGATGGAAAACGCGCCCAAATACAAAAAGCAGTCACATTTGCGTTCCACAGATGGAAAACAGGTCCAAATACAAAAAAAAAACCAGTCACATTTGCGTTCTACAAATGGAAAACGCGCCCAAATACAAAAAGCAGTCACATTTGCGTTCCACAGATGGAAAACACGCCAAAATACAAAAACCAGTCACATTTGCGCTTCACAATTGTGAAGACACGTTCAAATATAAAAAGGTGGTTTCATTTGCGCTCCACAATTAGAAGACACGTTCAAATATAAAAAGGTGGTTTCGTTTGCGCTCCACAATTGGAAGACACGTTCAAATATATAAAAGTGGTTTCATTTGCGCTCCACAATTGGGAGACACGTTCAAATATAAAAAGGTGGATTCATTTGCGCTACACAATTGGAAGACACGTTCAAATATAAAAAAAAAATTAAAAAGACCCTTATAACAAGATCATAATGACCAAATGTTATCCAGTGATGCCAAGTAGAAAAAGTTAGACCCTAGACTACATGGTACTATTAATCGTTTGTGAAGGAGGAGACTCCGAGTAGATAGACTAATATGTTAAAAGACGCACATTTGCATAAAATATAAAATTGTTATATTAGTTTCAAGAGGTTTTGATAATATGGAACTGTAATATGCCATTTTATGAATTTAATCATAAAACACATTCAAACATATTGTCATATACCATTTTTGATTGTATTTTATGATTAAATTTAAAAAAAATGGTATATGACAGAAATGTCGTAATTGTTTCATAGGACAAGAAAGTCACAAATTATTTTCAAGAGGTTCTGAGAACATGAAATTGTCGTTTTTGCTTCAATAGATTCTAAGAGTATCAAATTATTGTGTTTGTTTCAAGATTGACGATATCAAATAGTTCCACAAATATCAAGTTGTTGCATTTGTTTCGAGAGGTTTTGAAGACATTAAATTATTACATTAATTGTTTCAAGAGATCCCAAGAATATTATATTGGGGTATTTGTTTCATAAAGTTTTTGAGAATATCAAATTGTCTTAATCTAGATTCTATCATTTTTATCATAGTTATCATGGTCTACATGCATGTGTTTTTAATTCCACTACAAAAAGGATTAAGTATGACAGTAATTAAGTTATAAATAAGCATGCTATAATTTTCTGAACTAATGTTAGTATTGATAGATTTATAAATTTTATTTTTATGCCAGTCGTCAATGTAGAAAAAATAGCACCGGCTGTAGTCAAGGACACACAACTTGTAGGACCCGGTAGATTTCAACCAGCTGGACCATTTGTAGGACCCGATGGATTGCCACCACTTGGACCTGGTGGATTGCCACCAGTTGTACCCGGAGCATTACCTCTTGGACCTGGTGCATTAGCTCCTATTGGACATAGTGGATTCGAAAATGGTATGCAACCAATTGACACCATTATTATGTATCATAACTCGGTTTGCAAATGTGTGTGTGTGTGTGTGTGTGTGTGTGTGTGTGTGTGTGACACTCATAAATAATGTATAATAACAGGTTTTATTTAGTGTATATAATTATACAAGGATGCTCTTCTTAATAAGTATGGTGAGACCCGTGCAACAGAACATATATGATAACTGAGCACAAATCCAAATGGTTAACAATTTCATTTACTGGTAGCAAATAATTTCGCATGATGGCATTCACTCAAAATTCGAAAATAAAAATAAGTGTGTGAAGTTTATTAAATCATGCATTACAATGGTTTTTTATAAATTAATTGTATTTCAGGTTTGTTAGATATTGGACACAGTGACATAGGTGTTAATGGTAACATTGGTTTGGCAGGAAAAGTAGGATTTAATGGTGGTGACATTGGTTTAAATGGTGACCTCGGCTTCAATAACAAAATAGGTTTGGGCAACGGATTTGACACATTACTCGAAAATAATAATAATAGTAGGTACATTTGGTAAGGTTTTTAAAATGTTATGGTGTTACAAACTACCCTTCTGTCTAGCATTCCAACACAGGCACTTGTTTCTGATAATAAAAAATAACACTATACTTAAACATAACACAAGGTATCCATCTTCACGCTATCCAAAAAGTTGACCCCCCCCCCCTTGGTTTCTCTTTGTTTTTTTATGCAATGCTGGGGAATTCAAAAACACAACAAATACCATTCTTTTCTACATAGAATTATGTATATAATGTCCATCATTGTCGTCTATAAGCCGTGTCACAGGACATAGACTTTATTTGACCATTGCACTTTCTGAAATGGCCACAGTCAACTGCGAATGATGATCCCGTACTGAATTTCGGTAAGCGTTCTGTATAGACTAGAGTGTTATTTTTTAAATATCAGAAACAAGTGCCTGTGCATCCCAAGCATGAATTCTTTTCGATTTATTGTACTGATACATAGAAGGCGATCCTTTTTTTCTCTAAAATACCTTATTGTTCTCGCTTTATGTTGGTAGATCAGTAGATACAGGCCGTAGTTTTTATAGGATTGAAATGAATTACATACTACACGGCGGCTAATTTCCCTTTTATAAAGCAATGCTTTCAAAAACATGTACATGTTTGAAACTGCTAGTTTTCGGGAGCCAACATTAACAGATTTGTTATACAACTTAAAGTCCCGTATCCTTGGATTAAATTGTTTAATATGGGTTAAACTCTGGTGGCATCCAAAGACCGCTACTTATCCAGGCTTCAAATGGCAAGAAGAAGCGATCAAGGGCACACGAATCGCCTTAAATGGAGTTACATTCTCCCCTGGATAATCTCCCGATGCCCATTCCCCATATCTCTAGTTCAGGTGTCATATTATAAATTTTTGAATATTTCATTCAGAAAAATCAAAAATGTGTAGTATGACACAGGCACATTTATAACACAAACCCCGGATTGGGCACGTGCCATTGACAACAATTTGCTTTAGATTTCTATCAGTCGTGAAATTCGATATTTATATATTAAGTGATATGGTTTTAAATGTTTTCATTTTTATTTTAGAATTTGATCAACTGGATCCCGCCGGCAAGTTTTAGAGTCTCTCTCTGTCTGTCCTTTGACGATAAAGGTAAGTGACTTACTATGTATAATGTAACCAATTCCGTGGGAAACATTTTATTTTATACTTGCACCTAGTCCATATTACCCAGCGGAGGGTTTACTACAGATACGTGCAAGAAATATCGGACACTTTGTAAAACCTTTCTTAATTTTATATAAAACCACATTTTTTTTTTTACAAAATCTCCAAAATATATTTCTAGGTCAATTTCCTTGAATTTTTAACTGTTAAATGTAAAATATGTTGATAAACATTTTAAATTCGACGGAAAATTTCTAAAACTCAAATCTACTACCGTATAATGCTGTTCAGCTGATGTTTTTTGACTGTTATAAGACGGGTAGTATTTTGAAAATTACATGTATAAAACAAATTTTACATTTAATGGTTAAAAAATTGAAATTTACCAAAAAATAAATTTTGGAGAATTTTTAAAAAATATATGGTTTTATATGAAATAAAGAAGTGTCCGAACATTTCTTGCAGATATTTCAAAATTTCCAAATGCGTACGTTTCGGTCGGGGATTGGTGGGTGGGTGGTGCTATACGGTTTTGATTACTGGAATAAGGTTTGCAAAGCATTCTAGTGATTCAATAAGCAACAATGTAGGTTTAAACGTTATGTACTGGTAGCAAAAATTTAGCAAAAATTTAGAGATTTTTCCTGTTATTCTTATAGTGATAAGGGGTTTTGAATTTCGAAGTCTCGATGCCAAGGTTTTGGTGAAAAGTTATCTTGGTAAAGTTCAAGCCCTTGATTTTACAACAAACTCTTAATTGAGATATCGAGAAAGCCCATGTTGAATCCATCAATTAATAAACTATATTTGTTTATTTACAGTCTCACAGTCTGTCACAATAACCATTGTTTAGCGGCAACGTTCAAAATAAACAACGGCATTCACCAAAATCATTTTAAAAGTGGCAACATTGGATATAGTACAGGGAATACAAGTCACGTTTATACCAACAACATTACCATTATCAACTATTTAGATAGAAAAACTAATAAAACGAGGGAAAATAATTAAAATACTTGTTGTACTTTTAATATAGAAAGAAGAAATCCATAGCTGAAAAAGCATGTATTTGGCAACAACCAAGGTACCCAAGAACACAATACAAGTTAATGGCAGATACAACCCAATGAGTCAATACAAAAAAGATGAACACTCAATGGGGCCATTGATTATATAGTCTAGTAACTCCCGACAGTGGTCACTGGAGTAAACAAATTCTACATGTATATATAGTCTACACTATATATATCACTGGTATATTGTATCCATACATAGACGGGATAGGGTGGGTCTGTCATTGATTCGCTCCAGTGTATTGTAAGGATGCAAAAAAAGAAACAACTAAGATTGAAGGTTGTGCACGTTTCTTCAGCTGTCTTGCTATACTTTCATAAGTGAGGTATCTCCAAGTAGGGGTGTTTGAAGGCAAACAACATCGACATAACAGCTCTTCAGTGAACAGAGCTAGTATCTAGCGGAGAACACACAGTGCTTGGTTTGAAGGACAACCACTAGACTGGGTAGACCAGTAAAAGACTGCCAGTTGTAACTATATATACAGTTATACATGGTAGTAATATATATATATATATAAAAGCAAGAATGTGTCTGTAAATCTCACATCAGGCTTCAGAATATTGCTGTGGTTTACAAGGGTTTTTGTTCACCATTTTGATTTAAAATACTACACTATCATCCATAAATAACTATAAACTTTACATTTGCCATATAGGTTTATATTATACTCATTTTTTCCAATTTCATTCACGAATTGAAATATCAAAGTTTTTGCGGCATTTGAAAATGAGATCTCATTTAGGCTCTATATGTAAGTGTATACAACAAAGTTGTTTTTTTTAAACACTCAGCTTTAACGTTTACAACAATTTAATTTTGTAAAGATTTTCAGTCTGTAATTATAGGACAAGTTTTACACATGTACAGTACAGGCCTGTCCAAAGTTTAAATCTGAGCTAATGACTTCTGTTGAGCAGTAAAGATATAGGTAACTAGTTTCAGACAAGAGACCCAAGGGCCTTCTTTTACACTCACCCGAGAATATGTTCACCTCTTATGCAGTCGGTCAACAATCAATTTAAAAAATTAAGAGTACCGGTATGTACAAAATTTTAGCAGGTAGGGCAATATGTCAGTATTTTTGCAAATTAATTATATCTTGTCCTAAGAATGCTCCATCTTAAACATTAAAGATCTAGCTGCAGTATATTTATAAACAACTAAAATAGTAAAAATAAAAGTTGAATGTTAAAAAATCAAAGACCATTTCAGTATTTGTTTGCATCTGTGACCTTGACCTTTGAACCCTTGACCTTCATTCATGTATCAAAATGAACATAACATTAATATCAGCAATATTCCGATATACATGCCTATACAAAAACTTTATAGTTTTTTAGATAATTAACCATTTCCGTATTTGTTTGCACGCGACCATGACCTTTGAACCCTTGACCTTAATTCATATATCAAAATGGCCATTACATCGATGCCAACAATATTCTTATATACATGCCTTTATACAAAGTTTATAGGTTTTGTTTTAGATAATTAACCATTTCAGTATTTGTTTGCATCTGTGACCTTGACCTTTGAACCCATGACCTTCATTCATATATCAAAATGGTCATTAGGCCAATACCTACAATATCCTAATATAGATGTCTACACAAAAAGTTTATAGTTTTTGAGATAATTGACCATTTCAGTATCTGTTTGCATCTGTGACCTTGACCTTTGAACCCATGGTCTTCATTCATATATCAAAATTAACTGTTAGTCCAGTACCTACAATATTCTAACATATGCTTATACAAAAAGATTTTATTTTTCCAGATATATTGACAAATACACTAATTTTAACAATTTCCCCTGGAAGTACCTTGCTATTTTCCCCATTTTGGCCCCAACAGTTTTGATTTGTGCAAATCTGAAACTAGGTGCCCTAAGTATGTTTTACTTGAAATATCTAAGCTCTTGTGTGTTCAGAGTAGATGAATATTAAAGATTTTTACAACTTCCCCCTTTATGGGGTCCCAAGGGGACATGATCCCTTTATTTGTGCAAATCTGAAAGCCCTTTACCTAGACATCATTACTGCTAAATATCACCCAATTTAGGCCAGTAGTTTTGGAGGAGTTGATTAAAATGTCAAAAGTTTATACACGACCTATGACGAAAGAGAGACGAAGATAGATGGCAATAGCACATCTGAGCATTTGGCTCAGGTGAGCTAAAAAGCTGCTGATATACAGCTAATGAGGACCAGAGATGAACTACCAATTCAGCAGCTAATCTTTAGCTATGCATTAAACTTTCCACAGGTACTGTATGGCAGTGTTGTTAACCTCAAAGTGTACTTTAAAGACATCAACAACAGTTATAATAGATCTTACAAATTTAATTAACTGTCATACATATATCATAACAAATATTATAAGTGTATGAATAGAAGTAATATATTATATAGTAAAACTTAAAAAAAATATAAATAAATGTACATTCATTCTTCAAGTCATATAGACTTTATACCAGTATAAATGTCACTAAACAGGTGTGAAAATACAACTTTTAAATAAACTAGAGTTGTAAGAAAGGAACAAAAAAGCTGTCTCCGTAATTTCCAAGGGGGGATAAGTCTGTAAATTTGGGACCCATCTTATAAGTAGTAGACTATATAAGCAAGGTTTTGATGTATTCAGGGAATGATGCAGCAAGTGCATATACATTAAACAGCATACCCTATATATACTTCCATGAAAGAGCAATCTATCGAGTGTTTATAGTCCTGTAGTCCCTGGTTGAAGGCTGTGTGCTATACACCATCTAACCATCTATCTGAACTACCTTGGGATATATAGCCTGGGCAAACAAAATGAAAAGACAGATTGATTTCCATTGATATATCCCCATTTATTTGCTTGTGTGGGTGGTGGGTGGGTAGGGGGGTTTACATGTAACAATATAATAAACTGGGCCCTTAAAGATAGAGGGGATAAAGCAGACATCCCACTTTGTATTTATGTTTGTTCAAAGTGTCAAAGTTGGATAAACTCACTATCAAACAAGCATTTCATTTCTTAAACCAAAAAAAATTGACATTGTTAATTCATTATGCATAGTAACTTTTATATTAATACATGTATTCATAATTCAGTTATTCAAAATATTCAAATTTATTAATTGTGAGTATTTAACAAGTGTTAGAATCCAATTTTCATTTTTCTGAATAATTTTATTGATGTAATGTTCTGTCTAAATAAAAGTATAGTTCATTGTTCATGAATTGCTGAATTAATACATTTGTATTAATAAAACTTGTCAATATACATTTATTGTACACAAAATCGGAGTAAGAACGTGGCATATAATTAACCTGTTAAACTTAATTGTCCCTTGGAAATTTGTCAATATTCTTTATTTACAAAAATAATCTTGAAAATTTTGTTGAAGTGTATATCCCAATAACTTACATAGTCACGGAGTATAGCCATCTGTGGGCAACTTTTAAGAGTTGCAGTTAAGTTTTACTGATACATGAATAGTTATCTCCCTTTATAACATATAAGTCTAGATCCAATAAATTAAGCACACACACACACACACACACACACACACACACACACACACGCCTAATAAAAGAAAATGTAATATGAAATGATTATAAATGATAAAAAATTATGTGATGACTATATGTTATAAATTTTAAATGCATTATGTAATAAAAGTTTCAAACATGATCTATATATAAAACATTACAATATGTTACACTAAATCAGCTGTGAACTCTGGATTTTGATGAGTTTACTGATTTTACATTCAATTATTTAACAATCACACACACACACACACTATTGAAATTCAATAGAAAAGTTGCGACCTATCTATGGAAATATACGGTATGTAAAAATTACCATGGCATAGTTACACAGGGAAAGGCAATAAGAGGCATGTCTGTAGCTTATCAAATGTTTAGTCTTGTAACCATTCAACCCAAGAATTGCAAAACCAGCTTTAAATGTGGATTTTAACCCATATTACTTTGGATCAGTGACAGCACTTACTAAGTGAACAAATTAGATGCCTGACTTGAAAAAATAGTTTCACGCCGGGAAAATTCAAAGTTTTACTTATTGTTTAAATTATAAATTAAAAACACAGACTTTGAAGAATACACATGCTCCACTGAATTTAGCCCAAAAATTCTGACCAGGACTAAAATTTGGACTACACAGAAATGAGTCCACATTATGTGTTACCTTGATTACAAAGACAGTTTTGCCATTTTAACACTTTGACATAAAAATACAGGGTGCTATCAACAACATATTAATATTTCCCAGCTTATGTGAATTGTCAAAATGAATCTTTCTGCATACTAGTACATTTATAGGTTTCCACAAATTTAAAATAATTAGTAGCCAAATTTCAAAATTTGTGAAAATATAGTCCTTTTTAAAGTATTTTTTCACAAATTTGCTAAAATAGGTTGCTTTTTGAAAGAATTCCTTAGAAATTGGTAGCCAATGGTGATTTTGGCTACAAGGAATGGAAACATAGACATTTATATTTGTTTTTGGTTTGTTCTCACATTGGTACTTTGCATAGTAAAAAGCTATAATGTACCGTACATTTTGTGACTTTAAACACTAAAACCAATAAGGACCATAACTAAGTTTGACTCCTATATGGATTTTAATTTATACTGCAAGCCAGTTTATTGCGTTTTTGGGACAAAAGGTCCTTTATCAATTTTTCTATAATTTTGTGTCAAATTGGGATGATATATAATTTATTTTGTTTTAAATTTTAATATACATTAAATGGAAGACAAAAAATCAGAAAAATATAATGAAAATGAAAATTATACAAAGGATTTTACATAACATTAGTATATACTACATAATATTGGTATTGTCATGTGCTACTTTTTATGGTTTTTTATGAAATAATATAATTCAAAAGTTTTATGGATTTTTATGAAATAATATAATTCAAAAGTAGCACATGACAGTATATACTACATGTAAGTACAGAGTCATTATACACTGAAAAATAATAAAAAAGGAGTAGGTTACCAGGTATAATAATTTTGGTACTGGTAGTTAACTGATATTATTTATTTATTTTGTCATGAAAATAAACAATATATTAGTGTGTTAAATCATACAGTAGACTCCATTCCCATTGGATAAGTAGAAACACTACTGGATAAGGATTGCATCGATCCGGAGTTTCTTATATCTTTCCGTGAAAGCTCAGGGGAACCTCTTGACACTACACTGGGATTATTAACCATTGTACGGAAATAATTCCTAACAACAAATCCCCGATCTGACTCCGTTATTGAGCCTACATCAATGTCTTGGAATGGTCTGTTGGAATTGTCTATATCTTCTTTATGACTGCTGTCTTTGGATGCTTTCCTGCAGAGTATTTTAAAATTTGGCGATTTTGAATGCCTATAGCAACAATGATGATGATAACAACGATAGCAACAAATAAAACAACAGCGATACTAATACCAACTATAGCACCTGTTGATATGTTCTTATCTTTTGATGAATGGGAACATGTCTTGATGTCGTCTTTTGAGAGTGATGTAACACGTCTAAGTGTCAGCTTCACCGGATTATGACACCGTGCCTCTTTACACCCGATACAGTTGAGCAGATCTTGTGGTTGATTGTCCAGCCATTCTTTAAATGCAGCTAATCGACAATCACAAAACCATTTGTTATTACTTATAACTAATGTTCTCATGGTATTGAACAAATTAATGGTGGACTCTGGAATGTTTTGCAATGAATTGTGGGATATGTCGAGTCTATCTAAGTACTGTAGAGACTGGAACTGTGAATCGCTTAACTGAATTAACATACAAAATGAAATATCAAGTATACGAAGTCTGTATAAACCATTGAACACATGGTCTTGGATGGTACCTAGGGGGTTATGGGATAAAATGAGAACTTCTAAAGCAAGTGATCTAAACACTTCTACTTCTATACTATTTATATTGTTAAATGACAAATCTAAAGTCTGGGTATTCATGAACCTAAACACTGATGTAGCTAAATGTTTTATCCTGTTGTGTGACAGGTTAAGTGTTGTTAAATGCATTCCGGAGAATTGTCCGTCCTTTAAAACAGAGATGTCATTATTATCAACATTTAACACCCTTAGCGATGGAACACTCCGGAATTCCACAGCAGGAGGTAACTGTTTTAATTTATTTTGTCCAATGTCTAAAGTCTGTAGATTCCTAATTACACTAAATAAATCATTGGCTATCACATATAAATTATTCCTTCTTAAACTTAACTCTTGTAAATTTCCAAGTCCTTGAAACACGTAACCATGGAGATTTGACAACGTGTTTCCATCCAACTTTAATATGCGTAGTTTGTCTTGATTTCTGAAAGACCCAGTGCTTAAATTTGTTAAACGATTTTCATTAAGATAAAGTCCTGTTAGTTCTGACAAGGGAAGTAACTCTTCACCAATTCTAGAAATACTATTGAATGACAAATCTAAAATTTTGAGGTAGTGCAAGTTACTAAAGGCATTGTTTGCAATAGATGTTAAGTCATTTCTACTGATGTTTAAGATTTCTAGTTGTAAACCCTGTGAGAATGTGTTGTCATCTATCTGTTGTACGTGGCTCTGTATAATACTGAGTTGGTTCAGCTGAGGTAACATTCCTTGTTCAAAGTCTGCGGGTCTCAAGAACTTGGCATTTTGTGCTGCTGTTATCTGTAAGTTGTAAAACTGAGGTGACAGGGCTTGTAAAATGGACTTGATATCTCCACCGTTACAATTGGCTGATCTGATCTCCGTAACACATGTACACCATACTGGGCAAGTCTGACTTTGAGCATGGTCTGCTGCCAGTAACAACAGGACAACAGCTATAAGTAATCCCCTCATCCTTCTCCATGGGTGAAGAATCTCTACAATAAAATAAACACAGTGTTTGAGTCATTTAGAATATATTATATGACTTTACATCTATTTTCTATATACCATATTTGAAGTAAATCTGTTGAAAAATGAACCTATAACATTTATTTATAACTTTTGGCTGTTTTTTGGAAAGGTGACCATCTTTGATGCTACAGGGAGTACACAGATAAAGGGAGATAACTCATTAATCCTGATATAATAAAAGAAGAGTAAAGGATTTATAGTGAAAAAACTCCATAAAATCAGAAACTTTATTCTGTAACTCTGAAAGGGAAAGAAGAAAACTAGAAGTCCCCACAATTGTAACACCGAGAAACACCTGAAAAAGGCCTCAGTCCATTACCAATCTATTTTGAGATTTTAACGAACCCAACTCTTTGCACCCCAGATGGCCGATCTCATTAGTGGACCATTGGTCAATTATCAGGTAAGATATCGATAATGACACGGTCAGTGGTCACTTCCGCGTCAGTAGCGTTTGTTTACTTTAAACACCTGCCCATATAGATTGCTGTATTTACGCAGAATATCGAACTTGTAATACATTAAATTTGCTCGACACAAATACAAGATATAGACAAAACTTAATTACTGTTAACGTACGATCTTCTTATGCATGGTCAGACAAATTTATAACATCATCTCTCTTCACACCTGAGTTTTCACCTGGTTGTCGCCATCTTTGACACCTGTGTAAAAACGAAAACCTAAACCGGATACCGAAAATCTTAAGCGGATACGGAGAGGTACGACAAATCACGGATTTAATTTTAGTCGCCGTGTCTCAAAATTAAGATTTCATGCCCCCTTCAAATCGTTTCAAGGAAAACAGTCTATGTATAATAATAATAATAATAATAATAATAATAATAATAAATAACTTGGCTGTTAAGTGTATATCAGATTGTCAATTTTATAAGTAATAGCGAAAGTATTAGATCTAATTCTTCATAAAGGATTTTGCTAAATTAGTGACAGCACAAGAAGTCCATAAATTACCAGTGTTTATACACTTTTGATTTCGCTGGTAATTTATACACATGCACCGGTAGATAGGATTTCATGTGATCCTTCTGGGGCACCCGACCTCACTTCCGTGGTCGAAGTTCACGTAACCGTTTAAGTTAATTTGTCAGTTTCAAAGTCTGGATTGTGATTCGGACATGGACTAGTATGTTAATTTTTTATTCCAATGTATCTGGTAAAAAATATAGAAGTTTAGAGTTTAGCCGATCAAAACCAAATTCTAAAGAGAAAACACACTGTCCTAAGGCAAATATATACCAAATATACATGCAATAAACAAGTTGGACACAAATACAAAATTATTATTTTTAGTTTGTCGAAAACAATATTTCTTAAAAGACAACCACACTCCCTTAATTAGGTTGAATTAATAGTAAATTAGCCGGTGAAAATTTTCAATACATTTTAAATGCAATTACTACACTATTATTGAAAAGCTTGAGAAAAATGGAGAGAGTATCCTTTACTTTTGTTTTCCGTTACATTGAACCGTCATAAAAATGATTACAATACAGTTTCATCACAGTTACTCCCCTTTTGACATTCAAACCGAATTCCACTACAAAATCACTACATGACACACAATGAATAAAGCTTAGACGGTTGTGTGATATACACTCCCAACCTTGGTCGTACCATGTGATAATGACTTTTATTCAACAATTCAATGCTACCAGTACTCTTGTTGAACTCCTTTTCCCATAAAAAAGTAAAAACAGGACAGTGAATGTATCCACAATTTGCATCTTGGACTTTGTTTGAATAAGTATATATTCCATATTTCTGAATTTAAAACAGTACTCACGGTAGATTCACAATTCTATTTTTTAACATGAGGTGATGCACTAGATGACAAAACGCCAATTATGCATTTACCTTTATGCCCAATGTTAATTCTATTATAAGTCTATGTACATACCGGATGCTTCCATTCTATTTGGATTCATATTCATTGTTCCTTTTACTTGCCTTTACTTTCAGATGATACAACAAAACTTTATATAACTTTATTGCTTCAAGTTTACAAAAATTTATTGCATATGCAATGATATCTACATTGTCTTTACCTTCATATGATAGCTCCTTTTTCCAGGGATATAATATTCATTGTTACAGGGTACCTCATGCAAATTGATGTTATCACGTTTGTCATACAACTGAAAATGTAACCTTTCATAAGCGTTATAATCGAAGTATAAGTGTAAATATAAAGTAGAACTTAAAGAATCAGTCGTAACTTTTTGATTTCAAGCTCACAAATCTCCAACTGTAGGGTCATTTCAGTAAGCGATGTGACGTCATCTATATACAAGTACTAAATGATTTGTCGACATCTTCTCTCCAGATTTAACACGTTTCTGTTCAACTCAGCAAGCAGTGATGCACAGTTTGTGCCCATTGGTATACCAATTGTATTAATTATATACAAATTATATTACATAACACAACAAATATGTTCTTTACCAAAACACTTTAATTTTGTTAATGGTATCTTCAGTATACAAATGCACTTTTGTTTGGAAGCTGTATGATGCTTGACAAAATAATAAGAATCCCTGTTCAGCACTAGATACTTGTATCTTGGCTTACAGTTTTTGTAAAAGAATGACAGTTGAATTATTTGAGACGTTCTCTCAGTTTAAAGTTAGGTAAAGTTTCCTACAATTTGACGCCAGAGAACAAAGATACGTCAATGGTAATCGTCGTTGTATCACGTGATCAATACCCCTCAACGTTTGTGCGTGGCATTTGGGAAAACGCCGACGTCGTTAAATCTCTGAATAGCATCCATTGTACGGGAAAACGTGAACTAAAATGATTCCTTATCCAATGGAAATAAATGTTTAACACAAACGTTAAGGCGTTGCACGTGGTACAACGATGAACATCATTGATCAGTGGTTAAGTGACGTCATATGACGGGGTTTCTTATCTTGTACGAGGAGATAACAAACTTACTCGGGTCACATGACGTGATTTATAGACCCTGATGCCAAGTAAATATGTTTAACTGTATATTATAACAACGAGAAAGAACTTTCAATAAAACTTGGTGTGAGAAATTCTGAGTTCAACTGAAGTACTACTATTTATACTTGTAACTCTTTTCTGCTCCCATCGATAATGTTTGTGGCCAATCAAGACCTATACTTCTGAATGTCGCCATGGTGCGTGTATATGTAGAAATTATCCATCGATAATGTTTGTGGCCAATCAAGACCTATACTTCTGAATGTCGCCATGGTGCGTGTATATGTAGAAATTATCCATCGATAATGTTTGTGGCCAATCAAGACCTATACTTCTGAATGTCGCCATGGTGCGTGTATATGTAGAAATAGTTGATGCTTTGGATGGTTGTACGTCCCAGATTTTGTCCACTAGAAATAGTCCATTTGATTTGATTGTTAAGTTACAAAAATAATGCTCAAACATGACTTATAAATCATCTCCAAAAATGGACTTACTTGACTTATTTCCGTCTCTCCTTGAGGAGAATCGGGCCGGTTACAAGTTCTCTCCATCTTCCTCTATCTGTCGTTACTTTTGTTGCCCCAATCCATGAATTGTATCCTAGTTCTTTTCGTTCTCTTTCAATGGTCCTTCTCCAAGTCTCGTTGGGTCGTCCTCTTTTCCTCTTCCCCTCTGGTGTCCAGGTAAGTGCCAGTTATGCGTACTTGTTGTTTCCTATTCTCAAAACGTTGCCCTGCCATTTCCATCTTCTTCTTTTGATTGTGGTGCTGATCTTTTCTGCTACGGCTCTTGTTCTTATTTCTTCATTTGACACTTTCTGTGGCCAGTAGTATTTTTAAAATTCTTCTTAGACATTTGTGGAGGAAGGTGTCTACCATTGTGTCTTCGATTTTTGTCATTTTCCATGTTTCGTTGCCGTACAAGAGGACTGGGGGTATACTGGAGTTTAGCAGGCGGAATTTTGTTCTTTTTGAGATCTGACTGTTGTTCGAAATAGGAGCTAGTTTGCTGAATGTTAATCGGGCGAGACAGAGTCGTCTTCTAAAATCTTCATTTGTCCCTCTTGGTCTTTGACGATTTGATTTTTGAGGCCGGTGGAATGGGCGTTGTTGCTTACATCACTGAATTTTCACTGAAGCAACCTTGCTTAACTCCGGATCTGATTTTAAACCAGTCTGGTCTTCCACTTGATGTTATTACAGCACATATGTAAAGGTTGGAGTTCCATTCTACATTTTGCTCAATGATGTTCCTGAGTATGAAAATTTGTTCTGTTGTGCCTCGTCCTTCTCTGAATCCTGCCTGTTCTTCCCTGGGTGTTTGTCCACTTGTGGTGTTATACGCTTATATAATGATGATTTTACCAAGGATCCAAAAATTACGCTGGATATATTTGACATCTTATAGTTCCACGTTCCTTTCATTCCCAATTTTGATTAGACACGTGGCGGGTGTAGCTAGCTAAACAAGAGATGTTTACCCTTCCTGATATGACACCACGTGGCGGGTGTAGCTAGCTAAACAAGAGATGTTTACCCTTCCTGATATGACACCACGTGGCGGGTGTTGCTAGCTAAACAAGAGATGTTTACCCTTCCTGATATGACACCACGTGGCGGGTGTAGCTAGCTAAACAAGAGATGTTTACCCTTCCTGATATGACACCACGTGGCGGGTGTAGCTAGCTAAACAAGAGATGTTTACCCTTCCTGATATGACACCACGTGGCGGGTGTAGCTAGCTAAACAAGAGATGTTTACCCTTCCTGATATGACACCACGTGGCGGGTGTTGCTAGCTAAACAAGAGATGTTTACCCTTCCTGATATGACACCACGTGGCGGGTGTTGCTAGCTAAACAAGAGATGTTTACCCTTCCTGATATGACACCACGTGGCGGGTGTAGCTAGCTAAACAAGAGATGTTTACCCTTCCTGATATGACACCACGTGGCGGGTGTAGCTAGCTAAACAAGAGATGTTTACCCTTCCTGATATGACACCACGTGGCGGGTGTAGCTAGCTAAACAAGAGATGTTTACCCTTCCTGATATGACACCACGTGGCGGGTGTAGCTAGCTAAACAAGAGATGTTTACCCTTCCTGATATGACACCACGTGGCGGGTGTTGCTAGCTAAACAAGAGATGTTTACCCTTCCTGATATGACACCACGTGGCGGGTGTAGCTAGCTAAACAAGAGATGTTTACCCTTCCTGATATGACACCACGTGGCGGGTGTTGCTAGCTAAACAAGAGATGTTTACCCTTCCTGATATGACACCACGTGGCGGGTGTAGCTAGCTAAACAAGAGATGTTTACCCTTCCTGATATGACACCACGTGGCGGGTGTAGCTAGCTAAACAAGAGATGTTTACCCTTCCTGATATGACACCACGTGGCGGGTGTAGCTAGCTAAACAAGAGATGTTTACCCTTCCTGATATGACACCACGTGGCGGGTGTTGCTAGCTAAACAAGAGATGTTTACCCTTCCTGATATGACACCACGTGGCGGGTGTAGCTAGCTAAACAAGAGATGTTTACCCTTCCTGATATGACACCACGTGGCGGGTGTTGCTAGCTAAACAAGAGATGTTTACCCTTCCTGATATGACACCACGTGGCGGGTGTAGCTAGCTAAACAAGAGATGTTTACCCTTCCTGATATGACACCACGTGGCGGGTGTAGCTAGCTAAACAAGAGATGTTTACCCTTCCTGATATGACACCACGTGGCGGGTGTTGCTAGCTAAACAAGAGATGTTTACCCTTCCTGATATGACACCACGTGGCGGGTGTAGCTAGCTAAACAAGAGATGTTTACCCTTCCTGATATGACACCACGTGGCGGGTGTAGCTAGCTAAACAAGAGATGTTTACCCTTCCTGATATGACACCACGTGGCGGGTGTAGCTAGCTAAACAAGAGATGTTTACCCTTCCTGATATGACACCACGTGGCGGGTGTAGCTAGCTAAACAAGAGATGTTTACCCTTCCTGATATGACACCACGTGGCGGGTGTAGCTAGCTAAACAAGAGATGTTTACCCTTCCTGATATGACACCACGTGGCGGGTGTAGCTAGCTAAACAAGAGATGTTTACCCTTCCTGATATGACACCACGTGGCGGGTGTTGCTAGCTAAACAAGAGATGTTTACCCTTCCTGATATGACACCACGTGGCGGGTGTAGCTAGCTAAACAAGAGATGTTTACCCTTCCTGATATGACACCACGTGGCGGGTGTTGCTAGCTAAACAAGAGATGTTTACCCTTCCTGATATGACACCACGTGGCGGGTGTAGCTAGCTAAACAAGAGATGTTTACCCTTCCTGATATGACACCACGTGGCGGGTGTAGCTAGCTAAACAAGAGATGTTTACCCTTCCTGATATGACACCACGTGGCGGGTGTAGCTAGCTAAACAAGAGATGTTTACCCTTCCTGATATGACACCACGTGGCGGGTGTTGCTAGCTAAACAAGAGATGTTTACCCTTCCTGATATGACACCACGTGGCGGGTGTTGCTAGCTAAACAAGAGATGTTTACCCTTCCTGATATGACACCACGTGGCGGGTGTAGCTAGCTAAACAAGAGATGTTTACCCTTCCTGATATGACACCACGTGGCGGGTGTTGCTAGCTAAACAAGAGATGTTTACCCTTCCTGATATGACACCACGTGGCGGGTGTAGCTAGCTAAACAAGAGATGTTTACCCTTCCTGATATGACACCACGTGGCGGGTGTAGCTAGCTAAACAAGAGATGTTTACCCTTCCTGATATGACACCACGTGGCGGGTGTTGCTAGTTAAACAAGAGATGTTTACCCTTCCTGATATGACACCACGTGGCGGGTGTTGCTAGCTAAACAAGAGATGTTTACCCTTCCTGATATGACACCACGTGGCGGGTGTTGCTAGCTAAACAAGAGATGTTTACCCTTCCTGATATGACACCACGTGGCGGGTGTAGCTAGCTAAACAAGAGATGTTTACCCTTCCTGATATGACACCACGTGGCGGGTGTTGCTAGCTAAACAAGAGATGTTTACCCTTCCTGATATGACACCACGTGGCGGGTGTTGCTAGCTAAACAAGAGATGTTTACCCTTCCTGATATGACACCACGTGGCGGGTGTTGCTAGCTAAACAAGAGATGTTTACCCTTCCTGATATGACACCACGTGGCGGGTGTTGCTAGCTAAAAAGGAGATGCTTACCCTTCCTGATATGACACCACGTGGCGGGTGTTGCTAGCTAAAAAAGGAGATGTTTACCCTTCCTGATATGACACCACGTGGCGGGTGTTGCTAGCTAAAAAAGGAGATGCTTACCCTTCCCGATATGACACCACGTGGCGGGTGTTGCTAGCTAAAAAAGGAGATGTTTACCCTTCCTGATATGACACCACGTGGCGGGTGTTGCTAGCTAAAAAAGGAGATGTTTACCCTTCCTGATATGACACCACGTGGCGGGTGTTGCTAGCTAAAAAAGGAGATGTTTACCCTTCCTGATATAACACCACGTGGCGGGTGTTGCTAGCTAAAAAGGAGATGCTTACCCTTCCCGATATGACACCACGTGGCGGGTGTTGCTAGCTAAAAAAGGAGATGTTTACCCTTCCTGATATGACACCACGTGGCGGGTGTTGCTAGCTAAAAAGGAGATGCTTACCCTTCCCGATATGACACCGCGTGGCGGGTGTAGCTAGCTAAAAAAGAGATGCTTACCCTTCCCGATATGACACCACGTGGCGGGTGTAGCTAGCTAAAAAAGAGATGCTTACCCTTCCCGATATGACACCACGTGGCGGGTGTAGCTAACTAAAAAGGAGATGCTTACCCTTCCTGATATGACTGATAAAAGTTCACGTGTTTAACCTAACTTGCTAGCTTCAAAGTTTTAATTTTGCTATGGGACTACGGTTTGGACATGGGTTGGTATGATTGTGATACATATGATATATTAAGTGGACTACAATCTTTACGTACAATTGAAGCTTATATCACGAAAGCATGTCCCAGCAATTACCAAGACATTAACGTTAAACACCTCCTGTATTAGCTATACACAATGTGATTGGTACAGTTCTTTCGTTCATTCCATTGGCATACCTATTAAATAGCTCATTTTAGGGGAATCGTCAACTGTGTTAATTCGAGCTCATTCTCTATCTTGTAAAAGGTTCAAACTAAATTTTTTGTCATTTGTTTTTGAACTATTAGAAGTTGTTCGTATGTGTTTTACGTTTCTTGTCTGTTTGGCTGTATTTCGTGCATATCGCTTACAATTTGACTGCCATTTGCCGAACGTTGTAAAAGTATTGTAAATTTGAAGTTAGTTGCTGTGTTGCGCAATTTTATCAATTTGTTACTCAAGAACTTGAGTAAATGCCCGACAAAACATATGCGCACTAAAATTGTATTAAACTGCCACTGCCAAGAAAGTTCAATTGAAGGTTACAAAATTAAAAATGTGCCCCAATTTTGCACTTTATGTGTCAACCTATCCCCCATTGGTATCGAGGTTCGGGTAGGAACTGCCATAAGTACCGATAGTAAGAAATAAAAAAGTCTCTATATATGTTAAATGAAACATAAATACATATATGTACTAATGACATATCATGACAGGTGTCTGGAAGTTTTACCAATAAATATCTTATTGTTAAAACGAAAAAAGGTTAACAAAGTCACACTTTCTTTTCTTATGGAAAATTTTCATGAAAAACATGTCGTCTGAGCGTTGAAGAAAGTCGGTTAGATTGATAAAATAGTTTCCTGTTTATTTATTTACTATCGATTAATGAAACACTTAGCACTTTGATCAGATCTGACGCTGGAAATCTGGAAAAATAAATCCTGTGTTTCATTGCGACATATTGATTTAATTAAAAACATTTTCGTTTGATGCATAAATGTCACTTCTAAAATAAACAAAGGGTGTTTGCAACTTAACGCCAACGCACAAACTTCGATTTGAATTATTTGATATGATTAGAAAATTAATTTAATCCGAGATAAAACTTGGGTACGTAATTACTTACTACACTCCGTCCGAGCACCTGTCTTACGGTAATTGAATTCTCATCAATTAAATCAATAAAACCGTATCGATTTATTGACAATGGAACTATTTTCTGCAGCTAATTTCCTGTTCAGTCGACGTAATGAAGTAGCTTTCATGAAATGTCACACGGCATCAATTTCATGCAAAACAATTTTATATATTGGGGGTACACAAGGGCAATGTTATTGATTAATACGTGTATATTTGTTTACTTACTTACTTATGTTGTAAACTACATTAGAAATTCGACTTTATTTTTTTCTCTCCAAGATGTTCTTGGTTGGATTTATTTCGAATTAATGAAAGTAAAGTTCTAGCCCTTAAGATATTATATATTTAATCCTATACTTTGTGTGTGTTGTCATGTTTTAGCACCTGCATGGGTTTGACAGCTGTGCATAGCAATGGTCTCCTTGCACAATACAAGGAATGGGCACTTATCTTTTAACGATAAAGGTGATTTTACTTGCAAAAGAGGTTTACTTATTCCAAATAAGTAAATATTATATTAAAATTATATTAAATAAATTTTCTATGACAAAACATACTTCAAATATTAAAAACAAATACAAAATATGTTTTCAAAACATTTAATTGACAAAATCTAGATACCATTTTGTTTCATTTTTATATTGTCCATCCGAATCGCACTCTCATACCAATGGATCTAGTGTTCCATACCAATGGATCTAGTGTTCCATACCAATTGATCTAGTGTTCCATACCAATTGATCTAGTGTTCCATACCAATGGATCTAGTGTTACATACCAATGGATCTAGTGTTCCATACCAATGGATCTAGTGTTCCATACCAATGGATCTAGTGTTCCATACCAATGGATCTAGTGTTACATACCAATGGATCTAGTGTTCCATACCAATGGATCTAGTGTTCCATACCAATGGATCTAGTGTTCCATACCAATGGATCTAGTGTTACATACCAATGGATCTAGTGTTCCATACCAATGGATCTAGTGTTCGTTTGAATCACACTAGTGACAAGATACCATTTTGTGTCCTTGTCTGTTTATAGTCTCCTGAAATGTTGCATTATCTTTGTTTGTTGTGAGGTATTGTTCTAGCTACTGTCAAGTACATATTGTGGCATGTTCCTTATCGTTTAGTTTGCTATTTATGGCATGTTGTTTGTTTTGTTTCATTACATATTTGCGTACAATAATATAAATTAAAATATAATGCCAGCAATAGGCTTATGAGACAAAAATATATACTATTGTCAAAAACATATAAATCCATGTCTAAACAACAATCTTTAAGAAAAGTAATTACTTTGACAACTGGTTAATTAGATAAAACACGTGAACTTCAACCAGAAAAGTGAGGCCATGTGCTCCAAAACCTAAAAAATAAGTTTATTACCAGAAATTCTTTAAAACCAAAAACATATACACGGTTGATAAATATACACACAGTCGTTCTTACAGACAATATAAGTGATACTTTCGAATTTACTTCATACCATCTTCAACAAGAAACAGGGTAATGATTGGTGGACATAATTCATTCTTTTTTCCTTCTTCTTTCAAATTAAGCATAAATTATTGAAAATTTGAATATTACAAGCCGGTCATGAGTGGACGCATGTAAAGATCGAAAGTGCAGAAAATAAAGTGAAAAAATGGTAGTGATTAAAACTCTATATAACTACAGTGAGCTTTAGTGAAGAAGTGATGTAAGAGCAACATGTATCAGTTGTAATAGTTGGACTTTGGGCAACATTAGCTGGCAGGGAATTCCAATGAATAGAGTAAGCAGGAAGAATGAGAATTTGTAGCAATCTTTGGAAGCATGTATGTATGTTGGATTCTGCATGTGTTTGTTTCTGGATTCGGAGTCTACTGCGATAAGCATGTGATTGTACGCCACTGCATCAAGCTAGTGTGTGATTTTATAGAAATCAAATACAAAATCTTGCAACTTATACTATGAAATCTTGCATAAACAATTCCATATATTTATATGCAGACTGAAATTCCAAATTCATACAAACTAAAGACGGTTTAAAATCAGTCGGCACATTTGAGAAGTACTCATGAATACTTTATCCACAGCGGGAGGGGACACTCGGGCAGGTGTCAAATGCTTTCTGAGAGTCAAATCTGACCAACTGAAAGTTAACGACATGTGTAAAACATAGAAAAGTAAACAAAACAAACAAGTAAAGATAAAGGCATAAATACCAGTACGACGACACCGTCTAAATGAAATAACCGGGTAGGTATAGGGAAACAACTTTGACCTACCCGCTTGACCTTTAATCTAAATATTCATTATGGACGAGTGTATTTATGCAAAGGGAAAGTGTGGCTTTATTTTGTCTACATACTGCGAACACTAATCATGTACCTTGTGTACATACTATTAACTGTGAATCCTACTACTACCTATTTATTGGTTGGATCCTTCTTTATGAATTATTACTGATGAAAGGTCAAACGGACAGGCCAATGTTGTTTGCCTATATGAAATCAATGTAAAATACATGTTTAACAGTTTTATATAGCCGATTAATGAAGCCACTTTGGTCAAAGGATCAAATGAAAAATAATAAATAATGTATGATGAACACAATATTTATACCCCCTACCGGTCGACCTTAATTTACACAAATATTTCTTTAAAAAGTCTACATTTTTTCCTAATTTACACAAATATTTCTTTTAAGTCTACATTTTAACCAATAAATGATAACATTTAGAGTTGTTTAATGGTGTTTAGGTGATAATGTATATTTAACCTTTGTGATAATTTTTCTGAACGATCAATTTCCAACATTGTCCGTTCAAGAAAACATTGACCAGTAAACTTTATTTTTTATTATAAAGTATTTAGATATTTTTTCTCATAAGAGTGTGTTTGTTAGACAATTTGTTAGTATATTGAATTATCTATATCGTTTTAGAGTTTTCACCTTTCAGCAAAATATTTTAAAAATTTGAAAACATTTACAAGCTTATCCTGTTTATATTCTGATGCCAAATTTAGACAGTATGTTTTGCCTTGTCATGGTTCTTTCAAAAGGAAATCAAAATTTAAACACTGCATTGTGAACTTTTAGTCATATCAGCATGTGTACCCCGCACCGTTGTAAAGTTGTCCACCAAGGTCAAACTCCCATAATTTAAAAATAAAAAATGGATAAATGGGTTGTATAATTTAGATGGTCAGTGCTCTGTAAAACACTTTGTACATGTCTCTTGAATACATTATGTGTGTTTGACTTGCATTCAATAACCACAACATTTTCTGTCTATTTTTGTTGTAGTATGTGTCATGCACGTGCTTCCAAGTTACATGTTGTTTTAGCCAATACTAGTCAATTTCACCATTGAAGGCTAATGCCACAACTTGACACAAGACACAAGACAAGAAGTTAACAATTGCCAACATATTTCCCTGTTCCCACAATCAGCATTTGCAAACAAAAATTTCATACCCACAAATTGAATAATCATTGCAAAAGGTTGGCAACTTGCCGCTTAGGTGGTCTGGTACTAACAACTTCCTTTCTGTTTAGTTTTTACGTTTTCAAGTGTAGACGGAAGCAAGGTCAACAAAATGTGTAAACTTGTGAAACAAATGTGTAAACTTGTGAAACACTTCATTATTTCAACTATCGCATTCAATATCAACGAGCTGTCATATACCATTTTTTTCAATCATTTAAAAAATAGTATATGACAGGGCCATTTTTCATTGGCATATTTAATGACACGGAACGCGTGTTTCTAGTCAATTGTGATAACTGTCCCTTCGATCTTAAGATGTTTTGACCAGGTACATAAAATTAACCATCCTAGTTATAATTATTTAAAAAGTAATGTTTTATCATTGACACGCGTTCTTAATGTATAGTTTGCATGTTGTAGTTTTACAAATAGAATAATTACATTATTATTAGAGTTTATGAAGTTGTTCGATAAACACTTTATACAGTACATATATATTGTACTGATGCCCAAAAGGTGTGGCTAGGTACTGCTTGACCATAACGAAAAAATAATTACTAAAACAGTTTACAGTCCCATAACACCTTTCTTGAGTTCAGACACGGAAAATCAATCACGACATTTTTATTTATTTCGCTTCATTTGATAATTTTAACAGTAGAGTAATTATATTTACGTGGAAGCTTGAAAGTATATTGTAAAAACCTCACAGTGTATGGTATTGGGCATAGAAAACTATCAAGCCTTACATTGTGTAGTTTGTATACCGAGTACGTATTAATCAACCATGAATGCCCGAAAAACATGTAAATATCTCATTTTTGTGTGCAATAGCAACATAGCCTTACTTTCTTACTGTTGAAATTATCAACATTCATGGTAGATAACGAATCTCTAACCGTATCATCTATTGTTTTTCATTATCTTTGTTTGAAATTAGGGACACTCGTAAAAACATAGAACTATGGCTATTTTAATAATAATGTACGTAATATGAATTCAGATATTGATATACTGAGTGGTTTGAACCAAAGTCTTTGATTTTAGAACATCATCTTGTGTTCATGTCCGGGCTCTTTTCCAGGCGTGTTAAGTTTACTGTCAGTCAAACACCGGACTTCTCTTTTGCCATCACGGGACTTTTTATCGACTCCTTGAACTCAATGTTTCCGGTACAAAAAATGAAAAAAATAAAACACCACAATAATACAATAATTAAACTGTTAAAAGTGCTATTAAAATTTAGTTATCTTGTTACTGTACTTGATGACCACGACTAGTTACTGGAATGCGGAAATACACTGTCCACCCTGCTTGACTGGCAAAGTGACGTCATTACTATACACTGTAGTAGAGTTGACGTAGGTTATCACAGTCGGACATAGTTATAAAAATCAACACTATAAATTATTTCGACATTATTGTTTAAATACCAATGATGAAACACATGTGCAAGATAAAAATTTGAACATTTTACAACTGTCCGTTTCCTTTCTGTATCTGTATGTACAATGTATTGAATGGTCACATCACAGAAAAACCACAAAGTAAAACAGCCCACACTTTGATTTATTTTAATGACCACTATCTGACAGCTGTAACACAGTACCCGTTGACCGCAAGTACAATGAAAGGTCTTCTTTGTTTTAAACATTCTCCAAACTGCCTGGACATTTTCATTTATGCCTAGATAATTGTAACATTATCTTCCTCTTATTCTATGTATTATTTTTACCACATGATGGCTCAGTTGAGGGTTCGCTCGAGGACGGGAGGTCTAGTGTTCGAACACCGACTGGGTCATGAATAAGACTTCTTTCGCGAAAATTTTAGATGCTTGTTTTTGAAATAGCAGATCTACTGCTGTTGTTCGTTGACATTTTTCATAAAGCGTTTTCTATGCATTGTATTACCTCAGCTCAGCTTAGTATGTATACAGTATATTTAAGGCAGGTCTATGGTACGCTTGTACAAGGTTTTAAAAGAAAATGGTCCAAAATGATCACAAACATGTAATAAATTACTGTCAAATAATACAATGTCGGGTCGTATTGGAGGTGCTGATCTTGTCAGTACAAAGTCGTCAACAAGAACTAAAATAAAGTTCTGGTCTCATATGGTCAGATGTTCGTAAAATTTTGTATCTTGTTTCTCATATCATTGATCTGTTGTTTGCTGTTATTGGTACCTTTAGCCATTGCCAAGTACACGGGTATCACCTATAGATTACTATATGTTTGAATTTACGGTGCCAGTCTTCTAGACAGCTATGTCGTAAAGAGTATCTAGGGACTATGTATGTCACACTGTATACAGTAAATGCAACTGCATATGGGAAACCCTGCCTGCTCTATGGCAGAGCTTGTTTCCACTACGGGGACTTTGTACAACGAAACAGGCTGCTTGCAAATAAATTGTTGACTCAGGGATATTGCAAGCCTAGGCTTATCAATGCCCTCAAAAAGTTTTATACCTTCATTACAGTATTGCTGATAATATTGATGTTTCTGTGTCCAGGATTGCCCTGGATATATTTGACGTCCTATAGCTCCATGTTCCTTCCACACAATTTTGATTACACGCGTGGCTGATGGAGCTAGCTAAGCAGGAGGTGCTTACCCGTCCGGAGCAACTAGCCTCACTTCCCTTGTGGAGCTTCACGTGTCTAACCCGACTTGTCAGATCCAAAGTTTATATTTTGCTTCTGGATTGTGATTCGGGCATGGATAAGTATGTTATTTTTTATCAGATCATGTACTGTAAATACTTTTTAGTAGTAATGCAGATATTATAAATACAATTTTTTATGCTGTGAGTTTTTATTTGTTTGAACTATTTCCCGAATTTCCTTAAATAATCACCTGTTATAAATATAAATACAGCGATAGCGAGGAGCCATATTTATTACAATGTCAACCTAATGTAGGCTTTACCTGCCATATTTGTACTTAGAAACCCATTAAAGCTAAGTTAAACAAGGTTTACACATCCAACGTAACCTGGCAGAGATGGAGTTTTTCTAACCCCTTTCACTGTTTGAATTGTTTATTAATCTGGATAGAATGACTCAATATGTGCTGGCTGCCGGTTACACAGGTAAATCTGACTCAATCGTTACAGGTATAATAAAATACAATATATACCTGTATAAGACCTGTGTTAATTAATTTTGTGTTTTATTTGTCTATCAATGAAGCTTTTGTAAAAAAAAAGAGTGATGCGCCTATTGGTTTGCGCTGTAGCAAGAAATGTTATAAAAATCACCCATGAAAAAACAGCGTTACTTTCCAAAACAAGACTGTTTCCAATGTTGTACGACACTTGTCACAAGACAACTGTTGTATGCCGTATTTCAGAAGCGTACTCAGTGATTGGAGATCACATTTCTATAACGCCTAATGAAGTCCCAGTCTGGAGCCTCAAATTTTGGAGACAGACTTCATTAGGCGCCGAAATAACAACACATTGACAATTTCGACGCCTAATCAGGTCCAAAATTTGAAGCTCAAGACTTCATTAAGCGTTGGGCTTCATTAGGAGTTGCTACACAGCTCTTTGATGTTCTTGAACTTCAAACGTTTTGTACTAGAGATTGATTGAGTCGAATTTTTATTTTGCCCGCTACACTGTTGATCAAGACTGGGCAGCTGTGAATTTTACAAATGTACTTGATTTAAACGATGTACTGGAATAAACCGACAAACTAGTTGGAAAATCCCTTGTTCAGATTATAGTAGATATTTCGAGTACGCATATCAATTGGTTATGGTGTAATGGCAGTTTTGAGCGCTGTTAGAGAGGTTCATTTTAGCCAAATAAAAATCTTTCAGCACTTATGCTGGCAGTTAACCATTTTCAAAACCAATGTATTTAATTGCTATTCACATTTAATTGTATTTTTTCAAAACTGATTTGCAGGGGATGTTTGGCAAATACAATAATTCAACTATTTGGCACCCATGCTTTTAATGACAGATGATACTTGTTTCAGATATTATTGTGCGTCTTGACTTAAGTATTTGCCACACGCATTGTTATTAATATACTTTTACGAATTATTTTTTAGTGTTTTTAACTTGACAATTTGTGCAGTACAAGAAACTAAGACATCAATATGTGTATCCTGACATAGATCTAACACGATGATCTAACGGTCTTGACATAAATAAAAAGTCTATAAAAATTAACTTAATTCATTGAACTGCATATCCCCCTACCTGATTCTCTTTGTCTTGTACTAATCTCACAGGAACTCTCAGTATAATACAAACATACGACTAATGCTATATTCTTTTTATCTAGTGAATTTACTCGTGAATTTATTTACATCATCAATAACTAAAATAATCAATGTGATTCATTTTACCGCGAATAAAACATAAAAATGCTCTCTTGCATGACAATTTAATCAGAGGTTACAAGTAAACATGTTGCGTCACTCTAATTGACACATCGGAGTGAGTTGTTGTTTAAAAAACAACGTCCTTGAAAGTTGAAAACTTAAAAAAGTGTCGGCAATAGATTGAACACTGAAGAGAACTGAATCCTATATGTAGTAAACGTATACGGACAATTTCTATGTGAAATCAACCCTTATCTAGCATTTTAATTGAAAATGTGTATTTAGTCCGCAGCTAGATAAACAGGAGGTGCTTGCTCTTCCGGATCACCCGACCTCGCTTTCAAGTGTTTAACCTAATTTGTCAGTTTCAAAGTTTTTACGTGTACTATGCTTCTGGATTGTGATTCGGGCATGGATTAGTATGTTTGTTTTTGATTATATAAGAACCTTTAATAAAGCATATATGTACACCATACCTCGAGATATCGCACTCGATATTTTTTATTTTTTTCATAAGCAGAATTAAAGGATAAAGGTATCCTGTGATTCTAGAGTGATCAAATACAGTATGTCATCACAAATGTAGATGAAAAATACCAATTTAACATATGAAACAATGACATAAGGTGTATTGATTCTACTTAAATGGTTTCTGTCTTGCCAGCATTAATATAAACGATGGTGTCCGAAAAACATGTAAGTCATGTATTCAGTGCTAGAGGCGTCTATTCGTTTGTGTTGAAGGGCGCGCATGTTGACGACTTAATCATTCTGGCACGACGAACACATCCAATCAAACCTAAAACGACAAAGGTTTTGATGGATATTTTGGCACATTCTTAAATAATATTTAACTCTTAAAATGTGTAGTGTTTTATCTCTTAAGTATTTTTGTATCTATAGAATTGTTGCCATATTTTGTTATAGCAAAAATAAGACTTATTATTTGTTTGTTTTTTAATCATTGGTTGTAAATTAAACGGGTTAATTGGGACATTCCAAAAGTACAACTAGACATCTCCGATATCCGTACAAAGTTTCCTTATTTTGTTTTGTTTGCTGTTTGTTTGGCCTTCATGGTTGTGTTGACCGTTGCCAGGTAGGACCTATATGCATTTGTTGTTGAGAGTTCTTGGTAGTAGTGACTGTTGTTAGGTACATGCTTTTGTTGCTTAATGTGCTTGGTTGTACGTAGTGACTGTTGTTAGGTACATGATTTTGTTGCTTAGTGTGCTTGGTTGTACGTAGTGACTGTTGTTAGGTACATGCTTTTGTTGTGGAGAGTTCTTGGTAGTAGTGACTGTTGTTAGGTACATGATTTTGTTGCTTAGTGTGCTTGGTTGTACGTAGTGACTGTTGTAAGGTACATGCTTTTGTTGCTTAATGTGCTTGGTTGTACGTAGTGACTGTTGTTAGGTACATGATTTTGTTGCTTAGTGTGCTTGGTTGTACGTAGTGACTGTTGTTAGGTACATGCTTTTGTTGTGGAGAGTTCTTGGTAGTAGTGACTGTTGTTAGGTACATGATTTTGTTGCTTAGTGTGCTTGGTTGTACGTAGTGACTGTTGTAAGGTACATGCTTTTGTTGCTTAATGTGCTTGGTTGTACGTAGTGACTGTTGTTAGGTACATGCTTTTGTTGCTTAATGTGCTTGGTTGTACGTAGTGACTGTTGTTTGAAACATGATTTTGTTGTTTTGCGTTCTTGTTTGTATTGACTGTTGGCACAGTTGCAAAGTACGTATATTCCATCTACAAATAGCTTTATCCTATTTTAAGGACTTTAATTATTTGAAAAGCAGAAAAATGTCTGTTTGTTGAATGACAATAAAAATGACATTTGGTAACTTCGACGTGTATTTTTAATTGTCATTGTTTGTTTTCATTATTGGTCTAGACTGTTCACTGCTGCTTGTTGACCGAGTTAACAAAAAAAAACAAACAAATAATCTTAAAATAATTTTAAAAAAGGTGTCGTAAACTAAGCCCAAGTAATTGTAACACAGTGATAAAAATACAATCTCCATGTTTTAAAATTTTAAAATGTAACCTCCATTTTATTTTGACAACGGTGTTTTGGTCTAGAATATTCAGTACTGGTTGTTGACAAACCAAACAAACAGGTCACGTAATTGTGACATAACGTCGTAGTTAATCTCGGGATCGTCTTCATAGTTATGTCAACTTCTGGTACACAAATACAATGACGTTTAATCCATTAATCCGTTAAAAGGCTATCCCACTTATATGGAAATAGTGCGTGCTGGATGGAAACACCACTGTTTTTCCTTTTTTCCAAAAATAATTTTGAGAAAAAACCGTCATCCTATTGTTGTATAATGTCGTAAGTAGGATGATTGTATAACGTATCTCTGTGATGTTTAACGTGCACGTGAAATAGCGCTGGATAGAAACGCCATTACACGATTTTCCGGGTCTTTCTTTTTTCCCAAAATAGTTTTGGGGATAAACTGTCATCCTATTTTGAAAACCGGGAATTTGTACTATGTCGTAAGTAGGATAATTGTACATGATATCTCCGTGATGTTATGCGTGCATGTAAAAATAGTGCTGGATGGAAACGTCATTGTACGATTTTCCTCTCTTTTTCCGAAAATATTTCGGGGGAAATCTGTCGTGATATGTTAAAAATTGGGAGTTTGTATTACGTCGTTAGTGTTATACTGGTACATGGTGTCTCCGTGATGTCACAGAACAAGTACATGTGTTTTATTTATTGTCATATAAGGAAGAGTAGAGTGGACTTCCTGGATATTGGTAATTAATCCGGTTTCAGGAAAGGCGGAGTTGAGTTATTGATTTATCGATCAGAGATTTTCCCACGCCTCCCAAAATTAACTCTCAATATATATTTTAGTATTTACAAGTACGCTTGATGGTAATTCTCACATTTGGACAAGAGCTATATTTA
This sequence comes from Anadara kagoshimensis, assembly GCA_021292105.1. Lineage (NCBI taxonomy): Eukaryota > Metazoa > Mollusca > Bivalvia > Arcoida > Arcidae > Anadara > Anadara kagoshimensis. The sequence continues at coordinate 46,015,957 of CM037875.1, forward strand.
ATATTTTAAAATTTACATTTTATATTTATGGATCTGATTTCACGACAAAAACCCAATTGACAACACAGCCAATTATAATATGAATATAATAAGTGTAGTAATGTTAAAATATCAACTAGACAAACAATTATAAAACTTTTACCATGATTTGTGTCAGCATATACACGGTTGTGCTCAGTTTGATGGTGGAGAATCAGTAAATAAAATCAAACACATGTCTGAACATTGAAAAGGCCATTTATTATTAAATGACAGTATACTATTGCATAATCATATGTTATCAATTCCACCATCAGAGATGGCCAAATGTGGATGTATGAAGTTAGAATTCTACTGTTCCTATACCCAGTGCAACACGTCTCCAGCATTTTGCATACAACAATCTGACCGTTTTTATTTATTTATTTAATTAACCACGACGCATTTGCAACAACACATCCAATTTTTGGCATCCTACATGTTATATGAAACGATTTGAATACTCGGGAACCAATGCAAACAGAACACTGTGTTTTTGGTTATGGGACCTGTAGGTCCAATACAAAGCTCTTAACTTGCAGAACAGATATTACTAAACCTGTTTTAATGTTGCAGCACTAGACGGTCGTTTCAAGGTACAATTCCTCATTAGTGTAGTGCTCAGACCAAAATTGTGGAAGCCCAAACATTTTTAGATGTTAAATTAGAAAAATAGAAGAACAAAACAAAACCTTAAGTTAAGGAAACATTGTCATTTCTCGATGCTCAAGATTAATATTAAGGTTATTTTCCTTTTCAGGTTGATTTGAAATTCAATGTTTTTATTGTTTTAAAGTACCCGTGCACTTCAAAACAAAACACACGCCCGTGAAGTTGTACTTAACTATATAAATGATTCAAGGCGGTAAGTGACCATCATAAAACGCAAACATTGATGTGAATTGGGTGGTTGTAGCGATGCTGTGAAGTATTATCTGAGTAATGAATATAACGTAACTTAATCATGAATTTTGGGAATTTGATGCACTTTTCAAGTCTTTTCGAAAAGTGAACTTGCTAGTCATGCGCAACGTAACATGAATTATAAATATATGTGTTTTCTGACAAAAAGAAAATGCCCATTTTTTGTAGATTTAAAATATCCCTGGTATCCCCCCACCCCCGATACATAAAACATATCATGATAAAAGATAATTTCTTCCAAGTTCAAGTTCTTTATTCTCATAAATTGTACATTTACAATACAGAGAACATATAAAGCATATATAACATACACATTAAATGTAAAGATTTAAGCATCCGAAGTTCCTGATCTCAACACAATCGGCTGTTTGTGTTAAATTTTGGGATGCGTATTTTTTATGAAATGATGTCCACAAGTTTTTGGGATTTGTTTGGTGGATAGTTATTTAATCATGTTAATAAGACAGTTTAGGGTTGCACTTGAACGGTGCCTTGACATGTGCTACTTTTGAATGTATCAGATCAACAATACAATATTTCAAGGATAGATAATGCTTGCTGACATGACTATAGCTTGGCATAGGTCACCATATGGAGCTTTTGTGTTATTTATTTCATAGAATTCCATTTTATTTGCGCCTTTGATGCATCTCTTGTCTGTATTCTTGTTTCGTGTTCTTGGTTGCGCTGGCTATTGTTTAGGACATGATTTAGCTACACATTGCTGTAAACCGGTTAAAATGTCCTAAAACTACTGTAGTCTACATATTGTTATGTTGGTTTAATTGTGTGGTTGTTTATTGAGCACTAAAACTTTGATTTTGTATGAGCTTTGTATGACCTTTGTACATGTAATACATGCTGTTTGACAACTACATTATAAATACATGTACTAACATAAGGTTTATAACGCTGAATGATGGCATTAATGTATACAGTATCAAAAATCGACAGTGACTTATTACAACTGTAATATACCATTTTGTAAAATTTAATCATAAAATACATTAAAAAATGATATATGACACAACTAAAAATTAAATGTATGAAAGAGCAAAAAATCCATAAACTTCCATTGTATCCTTCGGTAAAATTTAAATTTTGACCGAAAAAGCAAAAAAATGATGGAATCAAGCCATTTTGAACATTTCTGTGAAAATTATTTTCCCACAATTTTATACAGACATTGGTGGTATGGAACAAAAGGAAATCTCCACGTAAAAATAATAAAAAGAGCAGAGCATATATGTTATGTGCTTTGCGATTCAGACAAGGCATCTAACTAAACCTTTTTGTCCTTGTTTAGACATCATCAAACTAAGTGCACCTTGTACAACAAAAAATGAAACAACGTAAATAAGAGATAATTATGATACATCGGTGATAATTAATACCTTCGTTTTTGTTTAAATATCAAAAGCATGATTGAAAATCATGAATATTGGCGCCAAAAATCACGACTTCGCATAGCGCATCCGGCATATTTTCTGAATGATTTTATGAATGGAAAATTTTACGTTTGGCAAAAACCCAAATTTACATAAAGTTTGACACAGGCTTCTAAAAATAAAAGTTACATTTAAATTTCAGGTTAAAATTTATCATTTAATAGGGAAGTCGTTTAAATGAGGTCGTGAGTGGGCGACAGGAACGCCCCTTTGATAATTTTTTGATTTTATGGTATAGGCCAAATTATATTTCAAGGCATATAAAATGTACATTTGTAGGTATTTATGGATAAGTTCAAAGTAGTAAATATTGATTGACTTTTTGTGACGTTACTTGTTTGTGTTTACTATTTACGGATGAGTAGGTTTAATGAGTGATTACATGCTAAACTACACATTTGTACAACAATATGACGAAATAACACTACCTTGATTTCATTCATAAATCGGGTAAATTACTCAGGTGACTAAAATGTTATTGCGCAAATGAAAATAGGTCCCAAGAAGTTTAGTGGTGTATATAAGTAATGTTTTAGTGAGTCGAACGTCAAAATTATTAATTACTCCGGCATAACAAGACGTTAGAGTAATCTAACAGCTAAAACTTTTGTTTGTAGAACTCAGTACAGTACTTGCGTTAATATAATTCTAAAAAGACTTTTAAAATGAATTTTTCCGAAAATCTAATTGCATATGTATTGCATATTATGGTTTACATATCAACAGGTGTGATGGGGATGACGATCCGGCATAAATGCCAGGTAAGTACTGCAACATTATTTATTTATTTTATTTTATTTTATTTTTTTAATAATAATATTATAAATTTTCTTAATGAAGTTACACATGAATTTATAAATTTTTTTTCATAGACATTTCCCGCTTTTTATTCTCAAGGTCACCAAAGTCTGTCGGGTTTGGATATCAGGGAATTTTTATTCGTATAAAACTATCGTTTAGTCTTGAAACGCAAATTGCATTTATCAGAGTAAAAGGCTAGACAATGCAGAGATATGTTGCTACATTTTTTAAATGACCAAGAAAAGGCTCAAGAAATATTGTCACTCTGTCACAGATTCAATGTACATACTACTAGTAGTACACTATGTGGTATATATGGCACCATGTAGATTCATGGCTGTCTATTTTATCAATAATGTGGAAATTTTCTGTAATATTGCCATGTGCTACTTTTGAATGCATTATTTATACATGAAAAACAAAATAAATGTAGAAAGTGACAATATCATTGAAAATGGGTATTAGAAAAACATGCAAAGAGAGAATCGGAACGACAGATTATAGACATGTTTTAATGTCAATGCATGTGGAATATAATATTACAATGTGCCGGTATTATTATCAGAGTCACACATCGTCTTATATATGGCGGACAATTTATTTATTTATTTATTTATTTATTTATTTATCTATTGCGATAATAGTATCGCGGAGAGACAAGTACACGTGATATATCAGGTTAAATACATTTTAACTGTCTCTTTCACTTATATTCTTTGATGTAGCTGATTCATCTATCTTTCGTGACATTGAGTATGAGACAATGAGTTAGATAAATTATTTAGAATTCATTGATGTGGTTTTAATGGTTGATTTGTCATCAGTGATACATCATATAGGTATAGAACCCGCAAACAAAAACATCACATAAATTATATAGGCTACATCACTATTTTAATGATTTACCTAGAAATTAGTAGTATCGGAAAAACCAATCATCTGATATTGCTTCATGCCGCCTTAGTATAACAGAAACACAGGAGTAATGTCAAATAATAACGTTTTGAATTTTTTAATGAATTTTAAAAACAATTATAAAATGTTCAAAAATGTATAATATCGTCAGACAGAAGAAAATCAGTTCATATCGGACTTTTGGTGCAAGGGGATTTTTTAAACTTACTTATATTGTATTCCGAAACGGTCGTCTAGTGCTTCAAAATTAAAACAGATTTAGTAATCATTCTATTTAAATATCGGTTACTGTAGTTACAAATTGAAATCACTAATATAGTGCAATTAGAAAAAAAATGAATAATTCACGATAATTTTACTCGGGTATAGCTCTGTAGCAATATAGATTGTCCAGATTTTTTATGAGCATAAATTTTCTAGAAATTTTCACTAAATATTAAAATGTCCCGAATTTTACAAATATCAAAAAAAAAAAAAAAAAAAAAAGGTAACAGAGTTCTGAAAAACTTTAGACATACGAATTGATTTCAACTCAAAGCTATATTTGAAGTATAAATGATAAGTAAAGCTTAGCCAAAAAATCAAACCATTACCCACCCGTGGTGTGGTCTATACTATACTGACGGATTATCGGACTACCCGTATTAAATACATACCTCAGTGTTACCGCTAATCCGGTAGATTATGACAGATAAGTAATCAGATCGGTTCCGTGGCAGATTACTAGTTCGTTATATCTTGTCCATTCTCCGTTGCTGTCATAACAGAACAGCTATTCACTCCCAGCTCTTAACAACAGGCGCTCTAATGCAGGATAGTTGTCAATTCGCTTCAGTAGTTCAGCAAGCTAAATCCTCACCAAGGTCAATGCTATACTACATGTAAAAGGCATTACACGTCACATCTTGAATTTACAGCATTTTAAACATTTGCTTAAACATTGCTAGCTTAAACGTCTTTTGGTTCTTTACGAGCCTATTTAATATAGAACCAAATACACGTGAGCATAATCGATCCATGTCCAAATCACATTCCTAAAGCAAAGTAAACACATTGAAGACTGGGAAATAAAACTAAACACAGTAACTTCCATCAGAGAAGTGAAATCAAAGAAAATCATTTTGCTTAAAGTTTTTACTAAAATTTTCTTTTACTGCGTAAGCAGTGCTCGCAAGTAACAAATAGGAACATATTTTCGATAGTAAGCGATGGAATAATACCTAAATATTTTCCAGTATATCTTACGAATAAAACAGCATTTTATGCAAAAAACATAATTTCTGAAACAAAAATATACCCATTCATTATTATATGTCACATATACATGTTAAAGCAAGGATTGTTTTGGAAATCATAAGGTCAGCGGTGTAGTATATAACACTGGTATAAGTATTGTCATGTTGAAGATTTTAAAATTTTCTGAATGAAATATTTTTTTTAATATTTCGCTCAGAAAATTCGAAAATTATAATATGACAGAATTCTAATATGCAAAAAGCAGCCACGTGTCCAGCAATAATTACATCTTAATGGAGTGTCAGGTATTCAACAGTTATACTATATAGAACATGTAATGAAATATACTTCCCTAGCGTGTAATATCAAATACATGGTCGACAGTTTCCGTGAGTGAACGTCGTAAAAATCAACAAAAATATTGAAAATAAACTTTTAATTTGTTGCATTTATCCACACAATTTACTTTCCATTCATGACATCTACTACAAAACAAAAACCAATTATTTTGGTGACTATCGTCCAACCAATACGATTCAGATAATTTGTAACTTTTTAAGTAAACCAATGAAATATCAGACCATACATCAGTGCCACTATACTATATTTATCAAAGAGCGAGCACCTGTCAATACATTTCCTCATTAAAGTTTTAACAATTCATAAATTGGTTTTTATTAATATTTACCTGCAAATTGAGAAAAGAAACTGCAAGGTGCGCCAAGTCAGTCCTTATAATCACGGTCTATATCATTGCTTACAAACATAATTTATTGTGTTCCAGCATGCGGCGGTTCTTCTCGCGAAAGAATAATTAATGCCGACCAGTAAATCTGTTTCAGAACATTTGAATCTTGAGGTCATTCAGTAAAAGCTAATACTGGCACATTTTTACACCTAAATGTACCGCATGGTTTTTAAATTAATTCTAGGGTGATCTGATTATGCTAATAAGATTGACAAAATCTACAACTTATATTAACAAAACTTGGGTTTCTGTCTTCGAAGTACAACCAAAAACAATACAAGTAGAACGGAAAGCCGTGATTTTACACTTTCCACGCAACAATTCGACGTCAAAGAATTTATGTTACCGTCGATTACGTCAAACGAAGAATAGTCACGTGATGTTTTCACCGCGGTTCCTAGTCACAGCAATTAACGTATCGCCGGTCATGCTTTTTATGTTCCGACACTAGTCGCCATCACGGTACCAAAGTAGCCAGTGTCAGTGACGTCATTTAAAGGCAAATTTAGACCGAGTTTTCATTCTTTTTGTGTGTAAATCAAGCATGCCGGGTCTTTGTCGGAACATTGTGGGCGTGGCCGGCGATCCGTCAATTGTTTTTGTAGGTACACGCTGGTCACATGACGACCGGCAATCTAGAATAGAGGTTAATGCCTAGGGCACGAATGCGCTTTTGCCAATACAACTGCATTGAATGTTGTACGAAGCAAAATACAAAAAAAATTCTTTTTTATAGAATTTCAAAGATTAAAGCGACACATTTTTTGTATGGTTTATTATTCTGTCAATACTTAAATTATTAATATAGAACTTTGGTCATGGTTAAATGATGGAGTTTTTCTTAGGGACTTTGCAAAATATGTATGTCCCAACATATAGTGTTCTATAGAACACTGCCACAATAAATGGCCAAAAAATATTAAAACAACACATTTAGGCCCAGGTTTTGAACAAACATTGGATAAAATGTAAAATTGATGTCCAGTAGTGTGATTTAAGCACATTTGTGATGGTCCCAATTATCAAACTTATTGACAACAATGTGTGATTGCAAATGCTTTAAGTTCTAGAACAAACGACATGTAAATTAACATGATCAACAACAATGTTTCAAGGTTGTTCTATATTTTTAATTAGGTGGGTTTATCCAGTGCTTGCGTGTCATTTTCAATGGAAAAATTAGTTTAGCGGCCTAGATAAAAATGTATGCAAGATCTTTATAAATAAAGACACAAAGTTTTGAACTGCAAGTTTGCAAAAAAATGGAGATTTACTGCCGCATCGGAAACACGCCTGAATGATAACAAGATGTAATTATGTGAATCTTGTTAAAGTTAAACAGTATCTCGAGCACTCATCATCTTAACCAATACAATAGTCACCGTCTGGGATGTGTTACCTATCATATACAATTACAATAGTCACCCGTCTGAGGCGCTTGATTTTTTTTCTCTTTTTTACAGTTCGTGACAATTTAAACAGCTTGAATGACACAAAAAACTCGTTATTTAAATAGCATTAAATTCGGTACACAATATAAAGTTACTAAAAATTGGATGTAAAATAACACGTGATACAGGTAAAATACAGGTAGATAGATTAATTATCTATATCTAGGTGAGTGATGTAGAGATATGACGTAATGTAATCACTTATCTCTCATCTTTTTATATTTCCTGTTTCACAAATATCAAATACAGTACAGACCTGTCGAAAGTTTAACACTAAGCTAACGAATTAGTGCCGACACGGCAGTTTTTTTCGGCCCTTCGTTAGCTATATATCGGCAGTTTTTTGCCAATAGTTATCTACCCCCTGACAGCTTATTGATCACTAGCTAGCTATCCATATCTCGGTCACCGAACTTCAACTCGTTTTCGAAATGCAGTGTTAAACTTCCGACAGGTGTGTACTGTACAAGTAACCAATAAAGTATTTATTGTACTAACACTTCCAGTAAGAGCTCTAAGTACATTGTTTAACCTTGTGTGATTTTATAATTAAAATATAAAGGTAGAAGAATCAAATGTTTCCAATATTAAAATTTAACATAAAACATTCTATAAAACTAATAAATGATAGGTTTAATTAAGTGATATTGACTTTATACGTAAAAAGTATGACGTTTTATAGTTTTAATTAATTTAATACAAAAGTCCCCATTTATCAATGTGAAAGTACGTCGGTGGATAATTAAATACAACAATGTATCAAAAGTGGGTGTAACTGAGAACCTCAACTTTCAAAAAGCTAAAAATGGCTTTGAAAAAAGGCCCAAAATACGCGCAATTCATGAAATATAAAAGCTACTATTAATTATAATGAGATGTTCAAACTTGCAATTGAATAACATGTGCCTCAAAATAGACAGAGCAGTGGAGTACACACGATACAAAACAAATACGGGTTTAATCTAATACACGACACTGCTACATCATTTCAGACAGGCATCGTGCATGGTGACATAATATTATAAGCGGTATGAATTCAATATCTTATTCTCTTTAGTAACACGGAGCGCTCTGTATTTCTGACCTTGAGCAACTCATGATCTGAAAGTGTAAAGGCGAGACATTGAACAACTTTTGTAAAGCATACTTTAAGCAACTTTTGTAAAGCATGTTCTAAAAGTCTGAAGGTAAGACCTTGAGCAACTTTTGTAAAACGTGTTCTAAAAGTCTGAAGGAAAGACCTTGAACAACTTTTGTAAAACATGTTCTAAATGTCTGAAGGAAAGACCTGGACCAACGTTTGTAAAACATGTTCTAAATGTCTGAAGGGAAGACATTGGGCAACTTTTGTAAAGCATGTTCTAAATGTCTGAAGGAATTCGAAAGACCTTGAACAACTTTTGTAAAACATGTTCTAAAGGTCTGAAGGAAAGACCTTGAGCAACTTTTACAAAACATGTTCTAAAAGTCTGAGGGAAAGACCTTGAACAACTTTTGTAAAACATGTTCTAAAAGTCTGAGGGAAAGACCTTGAACAACTTTTGTAAAACATGTTCTAAAGGTCTGAAGGAAAGACCTTGAGCAACTTTTACAAAACATGTTCTAAAAGTCTGAGGGAAAGACCTTGAGCAACTTTTGTAAAACATGTTCTAAAAGTCTGAGGGAAAGACCTTGAACAACTTTTGTAAAACATGTTCTAAAGGTCTGAAGGAAAGACCTTGAACAACTTTTGTAAAACATGTTCTAAAAGTCTGAGGGAAAGACCTTGAACAACTTTTGTAAAACATGTTCTAAAGGTCTGAAGGAAAGACCTTGAACAACTTTTGTAAAACATGTTCTAAAGGTCTGAAGGAAAGACCATGAACAACTTTTGTAAAACATGTTCTAAAGGTCTAAAGCAAAGACCTTGAACAACATTTTTTCAGATCTTTTCTCCTAATCATTTACTACTAAAGCATAAAATGCCAAACATTCAAGCCAAAACCCCCACAAGACCAACTTTGCACCATTTGACATTTACATTACAAGTAGGATTAAGCCGACGATTTACAGATTATTAAGGAATAAACAATTGACCCCATTCCAAGTTAATTTTTGTTTATCCGAATTCTTAATAGACCGCAAAGTGAAAATATCTAGAGGTGTACGCACTCTGTATACGGCAAAATCGTTAATTCATTGATTACTTGTTAAAAATGACAAACGGTAGTCAGATATTTATTTTGCCCACATCGGAGGTTTTTTATCCTAGAGTACCCCCAGATTTATAACTGTTATTTTTCCTATATAACTTTTATTTACGAATTCTTCAGGAGGGTCTACCACCCCAAACCAGGTGTTTAATCTTTTTTAAGTCTAGTTTTATTAGGTTTAATAATCCCATCATTTCAATTCATGTTTCTGATTTCCCGTAATTATTCCTTTCTTCTACCTTGTATGATTACCGTCCAATCATAATAATGTTTACAGGACAATACCCACCGTGTTTTTGTCACATTCCGCGTTCATTCACCTAACTCACTTATTGTTGGCAAATTAATATCTGAATGGTTACAATAGTTCATTCTACTTTGTAAAAACTATATATTTGACAATGGTTGATAAAAGCACATTTAAATAGACAATAGCAAGACCAACAATAGACTGGCTTATGTTATGGAGTGAACAATATAAACTAGAACAGTCTCTTCAAGAGACGAATACCCCGTCCCAGCGGTCTGGTTCTAAAATATGCAGCATACCGTCCGATGTTGGTATACAATTGTGTAACGTTTGATCAAAATCCATCCACAGACACGGATATGGACCAGACACGATATGGGGACGGACGGCAAGACGGACAGGACGATTGCCGTATACCCATTAAACTACGTTTACGGAGTTTAGGGTGGGTGAGTGGGTTAATTGTGCTGTTTAGTTGAAGTTATACAAATGTATTAATGAAGCAATCCAAATATTCACGGTTATATTGCTGTAGATATCAGAGTTCATTGCAGTATTAATTGTTATATTTATTTTCAGTCGCCCATCAACATTCTGTCGTCTGAAGGAGTTTATATAGAGAATGTGACTCAGAGCCGAGTTGACGTCAATGGACTAATGACACCTTTTACAAGCGGGTAAGTAGTGAATTTGCGAAAGGTTAATAAAAAACAAACATACCAACCCATGTCAAAATGACAATCCCAAAGCAAAGTGAAAACTTTGAAACTAACATGTTAGCTTAAACACATAAACTCTCACCAGGGAAGCGAGATCGGAGTTCCGAGAGTGTAAGCACTCTCTGTTTAATAGCTAGCTACATCCGCCACGTACGAAATTGGAAATGGAAGGAACATTGATCTATGGAACGTCAAATATATCCAGGACAACCTTGGATACAGAAACATCATACTTAACAACAATATTATGATGAGAGCCATAAAACTTTTTTAGGGAACATTAATGTTTTATAATTTCATTGACAGTTTTTGTTTGAGCAAATGGTCTTGAACAAATGTTTGTTAATGTCAAAACAAAAAGAAGGAGTAAAAAAAACATTTGAGCATATCACACAAAACCCTTCACTGCGGTTGTAATTATATTTGCATTAATATGGCAAGATAGTTATGCTATTGTTGTTCTTTTTCAGACATGAATTTAGTTTTGAATTCAGTACCAGGAAATCAAATGGTGTTTTATTTTACTTAACCAGAAGTAATAATGATTTGGATTTGATAGCTGTAGTTATGAATGGCGGTTATTTACGATACCATATAAGATGTAGTGCTATAGATGCCAAGTTAATCGTACCTGTAAATAAATTTGACGACGGACAATTTCATTCTGTAAGTTGAACAAAGTGTTTAAGAGTGAAATTTTATGTTTGTTGATTGTTCCAATGTTGGTATTTGTTTTTAACTCGCTTCTGTGTAACAAAAGACTAAAAGAGAAGTTTTAAAAAAATTCTCACCATCGTTGCATTTCTGCTGACGAAACTGATGACCAAGTGTTGTTTGTAAAGAAACAGAATAGCTAAAATTGGGAAAATATACACATGAAGTGGGTTTTTTTTGAAAACAAATTGTGTCATAGTTTGTATTTTAAGGTGATTTCTTAAAAACTTAAAAATTAATTAATATTTTCCAAAGGTTAGTCATCCTATATTTCAAAATGAATAAAAATTGCTTTTATAACGATACTTAGAAACTTAGTTTTTGATTTGGTTATATTTTTATTTTTCAGATACGTTTCAGACGGAAAGGAAGGCGTGGTCTCCTGTTTGTAGATGGTAAACGTCATTTCCACAACTATGCCATAGACTGTGGGGGCTTTACGTCACTGACATTCGGAGGCGTTCAACAACATCATCATACATTTAAACGAAGATTACGGGTAAGTTCTTGTTATATCAAAATAAAAAACAAACATTCCAATCAATGTCCAAACAACAATCCCAAAGCAAAACAAAATACTTTAAAGCTGGAAAATTAGGTCAAACACGTGAACTTCCACCAGGGAGGTGTATTATTGTTATTATAAAGTTTTTACTTTGCTTCTGGATTGTGATTTGGACATGGATTAGTATGTTTGTTTTTGATCTATTGAAAAATGCTGGAGAAACTTTCGATGAAGTAGATTCTTTCAACTATTGCTTGCCATTTTGAACATATTTATCTAGTCGATTGCTAAACTTGAAAACGGTTTCAAAAGGAACCGGTATTTCTTTCTTTCGCTGAAAAGGGTTTTAACCAAAGTGGTTTTAACGCTTGTTCTAGAATCTAATAAGTCATATTAAAGTATTAGCTGTGACGTACTTGTTTTGCTTTACCATAATCAACTAATAAGCACAACAGTGGTCTGATCCAGACTTTGTTGTTGGGTATATACAGAGCATTTGTTCTTCTTAAACTAAAACTTCGATATCACTATCCGGCTCATTAAATCTGATCTTGGACAAAAGTGTATATTATAGGAAAAGTGTCAAAATCTGAATCCGACAATCAAATCTTCCATTTTGTATAATTCAAAAAAACGGTCTGGCTCAAAATGACAACTAGTGGTGCAGCCTAAACAAACAGTAATATATTAGTGTCAAAAGTGACATGTTATTGGAGAAGAAGACAGCTTTAAGAAATTATTGAATTTTTCACTAAAACTTTAATCTTTATGACACGGGTTCTTAAATCAATGAAATCTCATTTTTTCAATAAAACCTTGAACAATATAGACGCCATTGAATGGTCATTAGTTAGAATGTCAACTTCTTTCAATAATTATTATTTTCGGTGCTATCGAATTAAAGTCGGGGACACGTATACTGGTATATTTTTTCAATCATAATTAATTTCTATCGTTTGTATAAAATCGGGATATATATTTTAGTAATATAAAAACGATAATTCTTAGCTGACGGTTATTTGACATGACTGTGTAGTGTATTTGTTCAGATCGGTTTATTTGAGTGCGACAGGTGTCACACCGAGGAATTTAAATGCCATTATCTTTATACTCTAGTTTATATATTCCATATTCGTTATACATTAAATTTCAAAATTATATTTGACCTTTACCGGGGTCATTTGGGATAGGGGATTGACAAAATCACCCCGCTGACATAACCTGTTCGGTAGATATTTCTGCACGTATGATCTAACATGTCCTGTTCTTTGACATTTAAACATATGCACTCTGTATTTTGACATTGGATATGATATTCCAAATAATATTTACTATTTAATAAAAGATGGCCTATTTTATTAAAATAATTAATAATTACATGAATGAAAGAAACTCCAAGTTTTTATCCTAAAATTCACATCTTTTAATCGAATTTAAAATGCGAGCCCCTTCATTTGCGGTAAATGATATATTTAACACATTTTATAATTGTATGTTTTATTTTTTCAGACAGATCCACACCACCTGGAGGGCTGTATACGTCGTGTTGATATATCTACTGGTATAAACACATTTCCTCACTACACGGCAGTATCCGAATGCCGATAATGACCACGTAGTATTTTAATTTTTTGAGGCACTCCCCTGTATTTGATTTTGTCTTGTACCCGTGCTATATTGGCGTCTTGGTTTTCTGTTGCCAGGCAACGGATGTGACAAGTTAAGTGTGGATGGAATAAAGACACACAGTCAAAATGATCCGAACGTCTTGTAGCCATTAAGCCGGGACACAAAATGAACCCAAAGAAGCGGTACACCACGCACATTTCCAGTTCACTTAGTCGCAATATCCGGTGTCGATGCAAACGTCAGACAGTATGTACATTTCCAGGATACAATGTCGAATCTCGCAGACGACCATTACCATCCCTGATGTTGAATACTCATATGTCGGCAAGACTTATTAATATTCTTGTTTTTCTTTGAACCATATAACATTTAAACATGCTTTCACCATCGGAATATTGACATTGGTGGATAATTGTAATTTATTTGTATGCGTGAATAGACTAGACATAGAATACTACGCACCTGTGGAATACACATATATAAGAACGCACTGCTTAGAAACGTCTGAAATAAATTCAGGTTTGTCAATACGAACACGACAGGAAGGCCAATCAGCAATGTTTGCCATGATAAGCCACTTAGTCGCAATATCCGGTGTCGATGCAACCGTAAGACAGTATGTACATTTCCAGGATATCAACGTTGCATCTTGCAGACATTACCAGTCCTGATGGTGACCATTTTTGGAAGATCTAGTTGTATCTTTGGCAACACAGGGATACTTTCATAAATATGCTGTTTTACATGATACTGATCCGACAAAGTAAAAACATAGAATTATGGATCGACACTCCTTAAAATTGTTAATTTTTGTAGTTTTGTAAGAAGTATAAGTCGTTTTGTTTTGAAAACGCCATCTATTGCTTTTAATCCAACCCTAACATAATAAGCTATTATTATTATTATTATTATTATTATTATTACACCATTCCATAAAAATGAAAGCTTTTTAACAATTTACATTGTGCATTTATTATATTTTGTTATTTTTTTTGTATATAAGTGTTGTTTTTGTTACCAAAATAAAGTAATAATAATGTTATTGTGTTATTGCTAAATATTTACTTGTGTCATTTGCTATGTTTGGAGAACAAATCTTGTGACTACCAGTTTTTTCCCCAAATGCAAAACTCTTGAACTTCGAATTCACGTGTTTGTAACCACTGCGGTAGCTCAGTTGTAGAGTGCTAACTTCGCGGGAGGTTAGGGTTCGAACCCTGGCCAGGGTCTAACCAAGACTTGAAAAAAGGCAATGACAGTTCTTTCAGCAAACACTTGAAAGTCAGAGGGTCCTTCGGAGTCAATGTCCAATGAATCAATGTCAAAGCAGGTGGCGTTTTAAAGAACCACCCGTGCATATTGCCCTGAGCGTACTGCAAAGGTAAAAATGTCTATAACTATAACTGGTGACGTCTCGATATAAGTAACATATCCTTAGCTAAAACGTAAACAAATCAGTCACTCATGTGTTTTGTGTGTCGCTGTTTTGTTAGTAGATTTGAATACTTTAGTTGAGGTTCTGACAAAATATTTGATGGTCGATATCAGTTAATTTGACTTTTGTTGAAATATCCTTTGCAGCCTTGCAAGTTATTAAAGGCTATATTATGTTCAATGACAAACTTCTTATATCATCCATTCCACCGTAAACTATTTCAGATTCAGGTCTAATTAGAATCTTTAAAAACATTTTGAAACAGGTCTATGAACATCCGGTTGTATCAGGAAGACAGTACACTCGAGCGATTTTAGAATCATTGGTTCAAATAAGCCTCTTTTATACTAACTTCCTTGTCTGTTAATGTGTTAATGTTAATGCTACCTATATACTTCCCGGTATTTGATTTTGTTTAAAATAAGATACTTTGTACCAAGGGTATATAAAAAATCCCCAGAGAACAGACGTGGTCTTTGGTTTCGTCGATTGGTCAATATTGTTTAGTGACATTCTCGTCACGCATAAACCATAATATAATAATATTGTCCGTTTATCCAAACCAGAAATCGCAAATTAACTTTGGTCACATGACGAGATTTACCGTCATCGGGATCAAAATTTCATATTTATGCATGTGGTTAAATTGATTTTAGGATACCCTAATATAATTAAGCATATGCATAAATATGTAATTTTGACTTTTAAGGTTGGCTTTGGAAATACAAAAGTATCTGCCCATCGGCGGTAACACAATACACAGAACTTTCTAACTACAAGTAATGAAAAATAAGCTGAGTGTTCCGAATGGGTAAGCTGAGTGTTCCGAATGGGTAAGCAAAGGGGTAGCTAAAATGACATGAACAAGGGAAACAACTTTTAAAACGTATCAAGTGTGTAAAATATAGGTTTTCACATGTATGCTCTTACCGTCGAAGTCTCGGCCTGTGTGACATTGAATTATGAAAACAGTTTCCTAGAAAATCTAATAAACTGAGTTTGATATTGTTCACTTACTTGAACCTAATCGAAATTTAAAGTTGCTGTGCGAATTTTTTTAAACCATAAAACATTGACTTTCTGTAAAAGGAAAATTTTTTATGGCGTAATGTTGTTTACGCCGGAAGTAATGATCTTGCTGACGTAAAACGTCATTTATTACTAAAAATCTGCCATTCGCCTGTTTTTAAACATCTAAAATCCCCATATAATAGCGCTAAATATTTTATTTTGTGCAGAGATATTCTAGGACGATTCAGGATATACATAACGATTTTTCATTACGACTAGGCTCAACGAAGTGAAAAATACCAAACATTAATTAAGTTTATTGACTTTCCATGACAGTTTTGCATAAATGGCAGTAACAAACACAGTGACACAGACAGAAGAAAATTTCATACTGACAAACAAGATGAACATCTCTAATCAAACCGGAGACACCAAGCTATTTGGTTTACGTTATTAGCTATTGCCCGTCAAACGTATTCAGAACCTTCTTTGTTGGTTATTTGTCCAGTTAATTTGAAATCTGAACTAAATGAGTGTGTTAATTAAAACAGGCGGCTGTTCTACTAGTTTATATCCTGTTGTAAATCAGTATCATCGAAATAAAATTCCGCGATCTAAGCAAGCAAGAAAGTAGCTTCCAACCAAAACGTTATACTTATAATATTTATGCCACCAGAGTTAGAGTGGATTAAGTAAATCAATGTTATTAGTCTATGTCAATTCATTCCGATACTATGAACCATTGCTGTTTTGTAAGAATTTCATGAAACTTGACACATGTTCCAATGGTTTGTCACCGAGATATTAAACAAAGCTCATAACACTACGGCCATTGCATACCTGTGTTTTTTTCTGTAGCTCATTGCAAATCATTTTACAATTACAACATTACAACTGTCAATGTCACCACGGGTTTATGAAAATTCTGATTGCATGGGCAAAGCTATTGCAATAATAGAATATTTAAGTCGATTCTAGGTATAGCTGCAATATCGTTTAGTTTTTGCTAAGCAAACAAGTACTAGATGTATTTTAAATTTTCCGTCATAGTTTGTGCCCTGTATCCCCTGTTACATGCTATTTTAAGACACATAAGAGTAAATTTAGGTAAATTTTTATTGATTTTTAAAAATTTAAATATAATCAAACAACTTAAGTCTTAAAACAGGTGCTATGACATCAGGAATGTTTTAAAGGTTTAACTAAATATTTGTAAAACCATCAAACTCTTTAAATATTTTTCTTATCAAGAAATAAATTTTTCTCGGTACGGATTACTCATATACGAAGTGGTTTATTTAGTGCGTTTGGGTTTTACGTCAAATAAGTCATAGATTATCGGAGGTGGATAGATTCAATGCAGAAAATATTTGAAAAATAATAAAAACTTAAATGTGAAAATAAGATTAGTGCATTGTATAGCACGTTGCCACGTCAAGATTACATTACCATGATAACATTGTAGTCAAGTATACTCGCGCATCAAAATGTCGAATAGTCACGCATAATATTATTGTATAACACATTCGCGCGTAAAAATACCGAATAGCGTATACTATATTCGAAAGTCAAAATACCGGAATTGTATAATACATTTTCGCGTCAAAATACCGAATAGTCACGCAGGTAATTGTATAGTACGCTCGGGAGTAAAAATACCGAATAGTCACGCAGGTAATTGTATAGTACGCTCGGGAGTCAAAATACCAAAAAGTCACGCAGGTAATTGTATAGTACACTCGGGAGTCAAAATACCGAAAATTCACGCTGGTAATTGAATAGTACAATCGGGTGTCAAAATACCAAATAGTCACGCAGTTTGTTGTATAGAACATTCGCAAGTCAAAATGCTGAACAGTCACGCAGATCGTTGTATAGTACATTCGCAAGTCAAAATGCTGAATAGTCACGCAGATCGTTGTATAGAACATTCGCAAGTCAAAATGCTGAATAGTCACGCAGGTCGTTGTATAGTACATTCGCAAGTCAAAATGCTGAATAGTCACGCAGGTCGTTGTATAGTACATTCGCAAGTCAAAATGCTGAATAGTCACGCAGGTCGTTGTATAGTACATTTACGCGTTGAAATGCTGAATGTCACCCAGATTGTTGTATACTAGTAGTACATTCGCGCGTCAAAATTCCCATAAGTCACGCAGTTCGTTGTATAGTACATTCGCGTGTCAAAGTACCGAATAGGCATGCAGTTCGTTGTATAATACATTCACGCGTCAAAGTACCGAATAGTCACGCAGATCGTTGTATAGTACATTCGCAAGTCAAAATGCTGAATAGTCGCACAGTTCGTTGTAGAATACATTCATGTGTTAAGTACCGAATAGTCACACAAATCGTTGTTTAGTACATTCGTCCGTTAAAGTAACGAATAGTCACGTCAGTCATTGTATAGTACATTTGCGTGTCAACGTACCGAACAGTCAAGCAGGTCCTTGTATAGTACATTCGCGCGTCAAAGTACCGATGTCACACAGATCGTTATATAGTACATTCGCAAGTCAAAATGCTGAATAGTCACGCAGGTCGTTGTATAGTACATTCGTGCGTCAAAGTACCGATGTCACACAGATCGTTATATAATACATTCACGCGTCAAAGTACCGAATAGTCGCGCAGTTCGTTGTATAATACATTCACGCGTCAAAGTACCGAATAGTCACGCAGATCGTTGTATAGTTGTATTCGCAAGTCAAAAAACTGAATAGTCGCACAGTTCGTTGTATAATACATTCACGTGTTAAGTACCGAATAGTCACACAAATCGTTGTTTAGTACATTCGCCCGTTAAAGTAACGAATAGTCACGTCAGTCATTGTATAGTACATTTGCGTGTCAAAGTACCGAATAGTCATGCAGGTCGTTGTATAGTACATTCGCGCGTCAAAGTACCGATGTCACGCAGATCGTTGTATAGTACATTCGCGCATCAAAGTACCGATGTCACGCAGATCGTTGTATAGTACATTCGCAAGTCAAAATGCTGAATAGTCACGCAGGTCGTTGTATAGTACATTCGCGCGTCAAAGTACCGATGTCACGCAGTTCGTTGTATAGTACATTCGCGCGTCAAAGTACCGATGTCACGCAGATCGTTGTATAGTACATTCGCAAGTCAAAATGCTGAATAGTCACGCAGGTCGTTGTATAGTACGTTTACGAATTGAAATGCTGAATGTCTCGCAGATTGTTGTATAGTACGTTTACGAATTGAAATGCTGAATGTCTCGCAGATTGTTGTATACTAGTAGTACATTCGCGCATCAAAATTCCCATAAGTCACGAAGTTCGTTGTACTGTGCATTTGCGTGTCAAAGTACCGAATAGTCACGCAGTTCGTTGTATAATACATTCACGCGTCAAAGTACCGAATAGTCACGCAGATCGTTGTATGGTACATTCGCAAATCACAATGCTGAATAGTCACACAGTTCGTTGTATAGTACATTCACGCGTCAAAGTACCGAATAGTCACGCAGATCGTTGTATAGTACATTCGCAAATCAAAATGCTGAATAGTCACACAGATCGTTGTATAGTACATTCGCGCGTCAAAGTACCGAGTAGTCACGCATATTGTAGTAAAGTGCATTCGTGCCTCACGCAGGTAGTTTTATACATGTAGTACATTAACACGTCAAAATGCTGAATAATCACGCAGGTCGTTGTATAGTACATTCGCGCGTCAAAGTACCAAAGTCACGCAGATCGTTGTATAGTACATTCGCAAGTCAAAGTACGGAAGTCACGCAGATCGTTGTATAGAACATTCACGCGTCAAAGTACCGAATAGTCACGCAGATCGTTGTATAGAACATTCGCAAATCAAAATGCTGAATAATCACGCAGTTCGTTGTATAGTACATTCGCGCGTCAAAGTACCGATGTCACACAGATCGTTGTATAGAACATTCGCAAATCAAAATACTGAATAATCACGCAGATCGTTGTATAGTACATTCGCAAATCAAAATGATGAATAGTCACGTAGATCGTTGTATAGTACATTCACGTGTTGAGTACCGAATAGTCACGCATATCGTTATATAGTACATTCGCGCATCAAAATGCTGAATAGTCACAAAGATCGTTGTATAGTACATTCGAGTGGCATAGTACCGAATAGTCACGCAGATCGTTGTAAAGTACATTCGCGTGTCAAATGCCGAATAGTCATACAGATCATTGTTAAGTACATTCGGGAGTCAAAAAACCGAATAGTTACGCAGATCGTTGTTAGTATATTCACGAGTAAAAATACCGAATAGTTACGCAGATTGTTGTATAGCATATTCACGAGTCAAAAATACCGAATATTCGCGCAGATTGTAGCCATGCAGGTCGTTGTATAGTACATTCCCGTGTCAAAATGCTGAATAGTCACACAGATCGATGCATAGTACATTGACATGTCAAAGTACTGAATAGTCAAGCAGGTCGTTGTATAGTATATTCATCAGTAAAACTACCAATTACCGGTAGTCAAGCAGACTGTTGTATAGTGGGTCAAAGTTAACTTTTCATGACGCCCACACAGGCCCAGTGCAAGGTCCAATATTAAATGCCCAAATACTTGGCGAAGAAACAATTTTTTAAGTCTTGATGAGACATGGCCATGTTCCAAACCTTTGACCTTCTACATACAAAACTAGAAGAACATCTCCAATAATACCAGAAATAGTACCAGTAAGTCTTTTTGATTGCATATATGTCAAGTATTTTTTTGGAAAATACAAAGTTTTTGATGATCAAGAGTGGAATAATATCCAGTCTAATACTCCTGTCAAGATTTGTTCAGTTTTGAGGCGGCCAGTTCTGGGATAGTGGAGAAAACCAGGATAAAACCACCAACTTTTGGCAAGTGAACTGACAAACTTTTATCAATAGGATCTGCCTTAGTGGGATTAGAGCCTAGGCAATGAGAGACATGGTGATCTGTGATGATTCACTTTAGACTACTTAACCACTATTATTTGTAGATTTCAAAGAGACACAAAACTTGATTATATACCAAAATAGAACAAAATATAATAAAATATCATTTATTTGAAATTTATTGTTTGTCAATTGATAAAATAGTTATGAATCAACATGATAAAAATTTACATATAAATGACAATCAATTATTTCACACACAATCTGTTTAACAATTATAATCATATAAAAATTAACAAAAATTAATGAAAATATAAATACATGTTTCTTAATCACAATAACCTAGATATATCAGCCTAACTTTGGTTATTTAAGGTACAGCTATCTTTATTTTAGGTTTGAAAAATCAGGGGGTTCAAACAAACAAGTGAAGTATGGAAATAAACTTAATCTTGCTGCATACCTTATGGTATGTTAAACATATAGCTTCCTGGGGTATTTGAAACATCGAAGTTTGAATGACCAAAGTTTGACTGTAATATGAAAGGTTCTAAAATTATTGTAATCATTAGTATTGTCGCAATATAATCATTGTTATGGGATTTGACAAAAAACAAAATAATAATAAAAGGTCAAATAAGGTGTCATTATCACTATGGAGATAAAACTTCTAACAGTATAACAAAGTTAGTGAGTGAGGACCCTTATATTGTAGGTTTATCACTATTTGATATTGCAGAAGTTGGTCTTAAGAGAGAGTGCATGTATCTGATGATCAACAACAAATATATAAATAAAGGGGCATAACTGCTTATTAAAAACATACATGGGTAAAAATCATTAAAATTAATTTTGATTGAAAATTTCATTATATTTCTACATAATTAAAAATGTTAAATATGGCAACTTTAAATTTTCACTTGACTTCATTCAAATTTAAATTCATATTTAGATGCCAATGAAAACATATTGCTGTAAAATTTTAAAAATAACAAAAAATATAGCATGTACATTATATTTTTAAATTTGCCATTTGATGAAACATACATAACAAATTATTCTTCTCTCAGAGAAATATTACAGAAGACATATAAATCAACAATAACAATCAAATACAAAACACTCTACACACAACAATTGGACATCTTGGTTAATTTTTAATTTAAGATTTTATTATAAAAATTATCAGCACCATTGGACATCAACCAAGAAGTATGGATTACGAATACTTGAACGTGTACGAATCATTTCTGCCACAGAAGTCAAATAACTGATGTATTGTAAACAATATATAAACACCTTTGATACAAGAATCCACAATTTTACAAATTATATAAAATTAACAAAATAATCTGTCATAATTATTATTTCAACTGTATATTATGTACAAGTTTACAATCACATGATTCACATGTGACAGTCTATAAGTAGTTAGAGGACAAACTTATACAGAAAACTTTTTCCCTTACCCAAAACATCAATATCACAGATCTGTTGGACAGATTGAAAATTTTCATAAATACACTTTATGTAATTAATTGCCATAGTCAGTTTTTCATCAACTTCCATGTATATAATTTAATTAAATGTAGTTGATTTTCAATGAAGTAAAATAATGTAAGCTCAATTTGCCCTAAACAAAATCTGTCTGAATGTATAGACTAAAGATATACATAGATTTAAAAACTAAAGAAGTTGTACTTAGTACTTACATCAATCCTATCCACTTCTATTTAAATACAAGTTATAAGACCACGTTACCAAAACTTGAGGTCTTTGTAGCAATGCCACATTTTACTCGATGTCATAATAGTTGTACATGTACGTTCAAAACAAAAGAATTCAAACAAAGGGAAATAATAAGGAATTTTTAAATCATCTCACTTAAGTGTCCTTGTGTAATAATAACAAATTGCTGGTAAAAAAATTTAATTGGCCACTGTAGCAGGCACTGTATGTGATGACCATGGTCTTAAACTCTTTTTTCTTTGATGATGACAAAAAATGAGATAAGTTTGGACTGCATCTACTTCTCTTGAGTAAATATTTATCTTAATCTCAGTTTTATACCCTAATACTCAGATTTGCTATATCACTAGAAGAATACTTTTCCGGGATTCAGAATGCCTTTAGGATCAAATGTAGCCTTTAGTTGTCTCATGACATCTAGCCCCACCTCTCCGATCTCCTGCTCTAACAGTTTACGCTTACCCATACCTATACCATGTTCTCCTGTACAGGTACCGTTATACTCCAAAGCTAAACTGTAAATAATAGATAAAGTATCATCAATATCATTATGTCTAATGATGTCCAGACCCGTAAGATCATAAAATTTTACTTAAGACTGACTTTGGATCAATTTACATGTGAACTCACAAAACCCTATTCAGCACCATACACATTCCCTGAACACAAATCCTATCTTTTTGTAAACTTAAGACTTGTATGTAGGTGTGCAAAACCCCAATAACTGTGCAATAATATTTCTTTTTTAAACTGAACAAGGCAACATAGATCATTCAGGGGTCCGGTTTGTCAAGCCCCCTCTTACAGAATACTGTGCATGTCACTGCCTAGATTCCATCTCATAGTGAGAAAGTTGGTCGGTTTGTTTGCTGTATGTGAATGTTATTTCTGCACACTCTGGTGTCCTCTACTCTCTTCAAAACTGACTGCCTTGACATTAGCGAAATAATTCTGATGGAGCATAATACATCATTCAACCCATCTATCTAACATTAGGATGTCCAACTAGCTAAGTAGTCAGAACTTTTCACATGATGCTCCTCTCAAAATTCCACAAATGCCATAAATAAAACATAATTTCTACAATCCAGTAATAAACCAACATGGCCTATAATTTCTCTGAAGCATTAACTTCTCCAGATCAGATCTTGACAGGTCGATTAATCAAATATCCATTTATTTCTCAAATCAATAATGTGCATGAGTTTGCTAGATTTTCATATCATTGAAGTAAACAAACATTCAGTTTCTGCAGGCAGTTCCTCTAGTGATCATGTCACCTTCTAATGGAGAAAATTATCATGTAACATAATTAACCTATACATGTATCGCTATCAAGTATCCACGTCAAGTGTTTACAAAAATACACCAAAGGGGCCTATCGCATAACTTATAAACTGAGTTGTATCAAATCTGCAATTCATCTACTAGTTTTATAAAGCTCAGATACATTGATTTGCCATATCTCCCTATGAAGGTTTTCATTTTATCTGCAGATAATGGGAGACCTGGTGACAGTTCAATGGTCAATTGTCCTGTCCTAGTCTAGACAACATCAGCATTACATACATATTAAAAATAAGATATTTCATATAATTTTCTCTGATTAATATTGGTGAAGGATAAGGGAAGTTTAGGATGGATTGGTTAATGACAAGGTTCGATGGAGGGATTTACATTTGGAACATAAGACACTTACACAGCTATATAATCAGCTAATTCTTTAACTTTTTCAATCTGTTTTTCATTATTTGGATCCATCAAAAATAAAGTATGAAAGTTCCCATCACCTACATGACCCAGGAAAAATACATCTGAAAATGAACCAATCAAAATGCTTTTTACAAAATACTTACACCGCCATTTTTCTTGCTACCTCTGATACGACTTTAACTTCCTCTGGATTGGACTGATCAACGGGGAAGAAAACATGGAAGTTACCGTCCCCCACATGACCCACTATAGGACCTGAATTTAAAAGGATAATAATCTTACTGACTTTTTATCTCAACCATGATACACAAGGTCTAATAAGGCCATCAAAGTTAAACCAGCCTTATCAGAACAAATACCAATGTTAAACAATGTTTAAAAAACGTCATACCTTTTGTTATTTAATTTTCTTGAAAATATGTCCAAAATTTAACATCCAAATTGTTAACTTTAAAAAATGTCAAGTAATCTCTAATATCAATTAACATACATGTATATAACTTTGGATGACAGAAATTTGACTTGTTGTATAATAACATAAAAAAGAGAATAAAGTCCACCAATTTATAAACAAAAAGATGCATAAAGTCCACCAATTTAAAAAACAAATTTCCATTTTTCTCAAACTAACAATATCAGTATTTATGTTCATCATTATATCATATACCATTCTGACATACCTACAACCCCAGCCTTCTGTATCTCTTCTTTTGACCTTACAATGACCTCTGGTAAATGTGATATTGGAACACAAACATCAGTAGAATATGGCTGAAATTACAACAATTTCAATGGTAACTAAGACAAGATCAAATCTCTGTACTTATACAAATACATATAAATTGTTAATGATGCTTACTATCCAATACCAGTACGAGAGTAGGCTAATCTTGTATATCTAAAATTATATCTATCAAATCTTTTTAAATTCAATATATTATGAGAGTACATGTGAGTTAAACTGTTATATAAAAGATGCCTCTTTAAACAGGATTAGGTGGAAAATGATTAAGTTTAACACAACAGAGATAGATTTAGTGTTTCTCTTTTAAATCAAGAGTCAAAATTTCTTGATAAATCACAAAGATTTTTAGCTTCAAAGATCAGTAAGAAAATTGATTCATTTGCATTTTATGTGAGATTTCAGTATCCAAAACAAATCTTGGACATCAAATTTCAGTCAAAAAAAGTCCTTCTACATAATATTTGATTTTACATAATATTTGATTTAAGTGAGACATCTGCTTTTTTATTTTCAAACTCGAAAAACTGTGAGCCATAAGCTCACAAAAAATACCCCCGCTCCCATAAATCTATCGGATCAAATTTTTAAATAGGAGGTGCACATCTACATTATATCACAAAGATTGTGTGAAAGTTTCATGGAAATCCATTGAAGGGTTTAGGAGGAGTTGCGGATAAGAGATAGGTACCCTAAGGTGTAACGGAAGGTCGGACGGACACCCCTATCACTATATACCCCCCACTTTTTAAGCAGGCGGTATAATAATGAGATGATATTAATCTGGACAAACTAACCTACGAAGAAATCAGAATTTACAGATATGTATTTACCTTACATCCCGGTCGTAAAGCCATACAGGCATACAATATGTCATGTCTGGCCTTCCATAGATGATTACGTTCGTCAATATCAGTTGCCCACCTAAAATCTGACCCATTATTCAGTTTAACAAGGTCACCTAAAAGAAACAATGTTTGAAATTAAAACTCTAAGGAATTTTAAGATAATTTTAGTAACTTATTGATCTATTTTGTAATGTTCAAGATGTCCAGAATAGTTTTTTTCAGTTAAAAAAACGAATACAATGTTAAATAAATAAGTACTAGTGTGTACTTTGACATGATGAATATAGAATTTAATTCATTCTAACATAGATGGAGAACTTGAATTCATTCTTACTGTAACTTACTGTACTTGATACTGCTGTAAGACTTTTGTCTTTTCATTATTTGGTATCATCAATCTTTTGAATTAAGCAACTTAAAACATTTAAATTGTTGAAGTTCTATACAATTCAAGTTACAAAGTTTTCACTGTAATAATTCAAGGAAGTAACCATTATATTATGGAGATGATGATCTTCTTTAGTAACAAATAATTATAACTTACCTACAAGTTGTGCCTGATCTTTGAGTGAGCTAGGACTCCCTGTAAACTCCAGGAATAATGATGGTGCTACCTTCATGTCTAGTTTACTATACTTATTACAGGCATCAACTGATACTTCATCCAAAAATTCTGACAAAAAAATAGAATAGAAAATATTTAATTACCTAAAACATTGATAAAATAGAATATCAAATAGTTATGATATGTATTCATATACCACACAACCCAGCTCATCAGGATCCATAGCAGGCAGGCAAACTGTGTTATGTTGACCAACAAAAACAGAGCAGCATAATCTACCAAAATAGTTTATCATTTTAATTTGTAATTTTTGAATTTTTGAAAGCTAATGACTGTTACCTCATACAAAGCTAAGCTGAAACAAATCTTACTATCAGTGCAATTGTAGTTCCAGGTTTCCTAATTTAAGTCCATCTGATGTACAATTTATGTATCAACTATTCCTATTGCAATTTGTCTTATGGTTGTGTTTTTTTTATAAACAATGACACTTAAGAAGCCAAAAAATAAAAAAGTTTGAAATCTTTCGACAACCCATAGTATGGCAGACCAAATGTCCAATGAAGCTACCAACTATGGTACAAGTTCCTTCAACTCAGAATTCATTTGTATATTTAAGCTGTTATTTGTTTTTAAATCTATTATTTTAGGTAGAATTTGGCAAAAATTTGTCTAACTAAAATTTATATCAAGGAAAGATATTAACAAAAGTTGAAATTATGAAAAAATTATGTTATAAATAAATTTGATTTACCTATTCTAGCAATCTGTATTCCACACTGTAATACTTGTACTGTGGTATCTACTGCTGCCTGAACATTTTCAAAATTACACACTGCAGATATTGTCTAAATCAAATATAAAACAAGTAAATTCAGTTAATTAGGAATTTCGAAATTAGGAATCCCCATCCGCACATCTCCTATCAATGTTGATACTTTGCACCAAGTTTCATGAAATATGGTAGTGCTTCATAGTTTTGGAGAATTGGGCAGACAAGAATTTTGGACAGAGGGAATGATGGATGGATGGAGAGAAACTTAAATTTAATATCTCCCTGTTTCTTGGAAAGGCGATAATAATGGAGTATATGTATTTACAGCAAAAGTCTTAATGACTGGAGTGCCTTTTTAATCCAACACCAACTTTGATTGAGAATAATTTTTATAAAATGTAGTACATGTATATAATTGTAACACCCTGGTTTTTCTATTTTCTTATTAAAAAGAATTCAAGCACTTGCAATTTTTCACTGAAAAAAACCTGTTTTAAATATAACCTTATCTGGTTTAACTGACTTTCTTTTAGGTTTCAATAATCTGTTAAATACAGATTACTAGTTTCTACTACACCCAGAACAGTTGTTTTAAAAAATTATGTAGTTTTGTACTTGTAGTATCAGTTTTCTATATACATAGAAGCCTAGCAATGGTTTAAATGTGGACACTTACATCTTCAGGTATACCATGAAGTCTTAATGTTGCCTTTGTTATAATTCCTAATGTCCCCTCAGAACCAACAAACAAATTTGTAAGATTGTAACCAGCAGAGGTTTTCCTGTGAAAAGAAACAATGAAATCAATAAAAGCAGTGCCTTATCAGAGCTTCAATATAACCACTATGGTAGCTCAGTTGGGAAAGTGTGAGAAAGAAATTTATTTATGATCTGACATGAACAGAAATGAAATTCCAAGACAAAACTTAAGCATTATTTTAACTTAGTAGGGCTGTCACTTAAGTGTTTTTTTAGCCTTAATATCAAGTTGCTGTCCAAGTCCTAAAATCATGTAAAGGGCAATAACTCTTGTATTATTCAATAATTGTAACAAAACTTGCCAGTTGTTGGTTGGTTGGTTGGTTGAATGTTGCTTATCGTTGCATCAGCAATTTTTCAGCTATTTGCAACGAGAACTATTTTATTAATCTCTATGGATTAATCTATGAACAAATTTGTGTATGCATGTGAAGTGCGAGTGTGTTGTATGGTCTGCCTTGTACTAGCGTGCACTAAGGACGACTTTAACCTGCTAGCTTACAGAGTCAGTACGCTGCAGACAACATACCACTCCCCCAGTCCATTATACTGATACCAGGTGAACCAGTAAAGGCCAATGGCAAGGAAAATTCACTTTCCCACATGTGGTCTGAGCGGCACATGAACTCACAGCAGTGAGAGACCCTGGATATGAAGACTGATGTCTTATCCATTACGCCACCGCAGCCTCCTACTTGCCAGTTGCGACATACATTGTATTTTTATAATGAAAAAGATTTAACAAAAATTGTAGATGCATGAACAAATACACAATTTATAAAAAAAATACCTCAAAATGTAATGAAAAGGGTAATAATTCTTTAAAAAAAACCTGACACATCATGCAGAATGAAGCCATGTTACTGTGTTTAGTGTTTTGTACATTCAGTATTTGAGCAATATATGACTATACCTAAATATGTGTAATGTTTAACAACATTACAAAGAGAAAATGTTTAAAAAATGCATGACACATGACTTACTTTGTACGCCTATCTTTACCAGCAGTATTTATAACTCTGCCATCTGCTAACACTACTTCTAAGTTCATCACATTCTCTCTCATTGTTCCATAACGTACAGCATTGGTACCCGAGGCACTTGTAGCACACATACCACACAGGGAGGCATCCGCTCCAGGATCTAGTAATATCAAATACAAAGTTCATCAATTAGTTCATCATTTACAGTATAAACTGGTATAGTGTATACATATTGTTATTATTTTCTACAGGTACAGGAGTGGAGTGGACTGGCGTACTTGAGTTTTACGCCTCAGTCAAGATTCTTTCACTTGTACAGGAGTGGTCAGATCATGTTGTGTTGTGGAGTGTCATGGAATGGAGTTGAGTAGGGTATTGGTGTTTTGTGTCAAAGTCAAAATTATTTTACTTATCGAGGTGGTGAATTCAAGAAAGGTTGAGGAAATCTGAGTGACTAGAGAAAATTTGCAATTGAACTGACAAACTTTCTCACACTATGACCTGTCCTTAATGGGATTCAAACCTAGGTGATGAGTGGTGCTGTGATCCGTAAGTGTGAGCTTTAGACTACTTGGCCACCAAGGGATCCACAGGTACAAGAAGTAGCTAATATAAAATAATTCAGCATCTAATGGGGTTCGCCACTGTACCACATGATACCCTCTAACATTTATGTGGAACACTTATTTCCAATGGATGT
Source organism: Anadara kagoshimensis (assembly GCA_021292105.1). Lineage (NCBI taxonomy): Eukaryota > Metazoa > Mollusca > Bivalvia > Arcoida > Arcidae > Anadara > Anadara kagoshimensis. The sequence continues at coordinate 46,045,677 of CM037875.1, forward strand.
GGAATAGCATGAGATTACCTTTTCCTGTGAAAACAACGTCATTACAGGAATCTGTGACATTGACGTGTTCCAAAACGTTCTGCACAAACGTTAAGAGGTATTGATCACATGGTACAGCGGCCAACCCCATTGACAACTGCATAAGCAGAAGTATGCTTGTGCTTCTCATGGTCAAAGATCAAGTGCAAAAATAAACATCCATATATCTTATGCTCTGAACAAAATAATGAAAGATGGAGGGACCGATGGATAAACAAATGAACAGAACACAGACAGAGTGGCATCTACACGTGTATTAGATTGTTAACGTGTAGATGTAACAACATTGGTTTAAAATAAGGATCCCTGAAGAAAGACATGTTTCATGTTTTTAAATGATCTTTTTAAATTCAATAGAACTTTTAATTTTTTTTTTTTTGCAAAATGTTGAGATATCTCTAGAGATTTCTTCCTTAACAATTTAATATCACATACCTACAGGGAACCAAAGTCCTGTGTCTCTGAGATAATTATTTAATGTGTTTCTTGTGACACCACATTCTACTGTACAATCAAAATCCTCTGGATGGACAGCTAGTATATTTGTCATTTTACTTACATCTAAACACACACCACCCTGAAAAATATCATATACATAAATCAATATGTAAATAAATAACAATACAATAGTCCATATTCAAATCACATAAAAAAAAAAAGTAAACTTGCAAATTAAGTTGAACACATGAACTTCCACCATGTAAGTGAGGCCAAATGCTCCGAAAGGGTAAGCACCTCCTGTTCATCTAGCTAAATCTTATCCTATTGTATTTTTGACAAGACAATTAGCTTATCCTATGATATTGGTCAGACATCACATCTAGAAATGTAGCTGACAGAGTCATCCTGGCCAAAGTCTTAAAAAATTGGGGCCATGCTTTCAAGGTCTTGATTATTTTACTTATAATGAGATGTCACCAGTTAAAGGTCAAGTTCAATAACAACTAATTAAATGAATGGGGTTTTATGCACCAGTTAAGGTAATACCAAGAAGTCACCAGTTTAGTTATAGGTTAAGTTTAGATATTTATACATTGGTGTTGTGGCAATGCAAGTTCTATTTTGTATCGCATCAATCATGATACAGAGCATTGTTTTTTTGTTTTAAAACTTGTCAGATTGACCTGATGACTTTCATTTTGATCTCCCCTTTATGCAGTGAGAACTCAAATAACTTAGCTACCATAGTCTGCTCTTGTGATACCTACCTTGATTGCATTTACTCCCCCTTCAAGTCCAGTACCACTACCAAATGGTATCAGTGGAACCTCAGCATCGTTACAAAGCTTGACTACCTCACTTACATGATCCACACTCTCAGCAAAGGCAACAACCTCTGGTGGTGCACAACTGTAATAAGTAAGAAAAAGAAAAGAAAATCACAACAACCTGTGGTGCACCAAGTATGAAAAGGGTGATAAAATAAAAGATAAAAATATTGTATATGTAGCTTTTTAAATAACAGTTGTTATTTATGTACTGACCAAAGCAGAGTTGCCAAAAAAAAAACAGTGGCAGCAGATTTAAGAGGCAAAGTTATCTTGGGAAGAAATTAAAAATAAAAAACAGCACAAAATCTCTCCAAATGGTAAATACATGTATTGTATTGGCCATATGTTCCTCAGTAAACTATATTAAGGCCAAGTGGTACAAATGGACGCTGACGTTATGCATGGCGTGTACAAATCTATGCACTTTGATGGTATTATTCTAAGTCCTAACTTTAAGTAACTGTAATGATTTTGATAATAACTTGCATGGAATAAAATACATAATATCTATCAATTAAAAATAATAATGAAAATATACAAGAAAAGTATCACAAATACCACTCACAGATAAATTCAACAGATATCAGTGATTCACTAAAGATTTACCTTTTTATACCTTCAAATGATAATATGTTTTTTTCACAAAATTTAATAGATGATATGTTTTATTAATATTGTTTCGATTTTCAAAATTCTTTCAGATTTTCAAAATTTAAAATTTTCATATTTTTCATAAACTATGACTTTTAAAATTGATTTGCAATGACGTCATGAAAATTTATACTGAAATATGGGGTGTATCTGCAGAATTGCGCATGGAATTTCTGAGTGACGTATATTCAAGGTTGGTGGTTTTGAATTATAATGATTTTTTTCACTCCAGTCAAGATTTTGTCTCAATAGTTCAAAATCTTTTTCATGTTTCAAATGTAGCTATTGATAATATTTCCCTGACTCTGATCGGCCCGTGTTCTTGCATTTTCGAAGTACCATCATTGACTCTTATTTTGGATAATAAAGCCTTGTTCTTCTGCTATTTGAAGTAATAATGTTTCTGAATATTATTATTTCTATCATAATTATTATTCCATAGTGACTAGGAATATAAAATAATCTAATTTGTATAAAAATCATGAAATTAATACACATGTATTCACTATAACATGGAGAAGCGCAATCACAACATTCCTAGTAAACGGCACAATGACGTTAAATTTTGCAAGTTTGCCGATCCTTGAGCAATATCGTTCAAAATCATGACGTAATGGATAAATTTGGTCATATTTTCACATCAGATTACGTCTGAAATTTTATACCGAAAAATCAGGCAAGGGGACATATGTATTTCTTTACATTTTCAGAAACTTTAAATTCAGAACTACTTTATGTTAGTTTTTCAAAAACTTGTAGGACAAACTGTTATTTTTCTACACTTTTCCCTATTTTCAGAGCCTGAAAAATTGCGATTTCCTATTAATCCTATATTAAAATCCCAACATTTTTTACATACATTTTTGACACTTAGTAGCTAAAAAAGTAAAAAGGGGACCCTATATTTTTTTCACATTTTCAGATACGCCTCAAAAAGTTTTACAAGTATGGAAAAAATCTGAAACTTGTAGGATAGTGCCCATTTGTACCACTTGGCCTTAAGTAAGTCATATGATGAATCTAGCAAAGAGGATATTTAAGAACTTGACCTGAGCTACAAAACAACATGTAGGCTTAAGTATGATTTAAAATATCAACATTTATACAAACTCATGATAGGATTCATCTTTGCCATGTTGTTCTCTAATGGCCATTGCAGTGGAAACATTTTTATCTCCAACAATCCCTGCCAGAGCTTTTACAAGATTATCTGAAACTTTGACTGCAGAAGCCTGTAATAAGAAAACAAACCATGATCAATTATAATCTTGTCTAGCTTCAATATTGTTATTTAAAATTTAACAACAAAAGTAAAAAATAATTTACATGTATACATATATAAAATGAATAAAGATGAGATTGTCAATTTTCATATCAATCCCTGTGTTATACAGCTCAATCTTTCAAGGAGATGATAGAAATTTAAAAATACAGAACATGTCAATAATGGCCCAAGAGAGATTAATCTTGTTTACGTTTGTATATGTTGCAATATGGCAGAACAATGACTTTTCTAAGGAAATTGAAAGGAAAGTAAGGCTCTTGTGTATCGTGGCATATGTGCAATAGGTAAAAAAGGATAGATTTTTGTACCAAAAAGTGTGTTCAACATGTAAATCCCATACTAGGAACTTTTTTGTTCTATACACCATAGAAATTTTACATCATAATCTATGGTTATGGATGTGCAAACTGTTTTCCTGTTGATTGACACAGAGCGATAGACAGTAGGCAATATTTGCATTCATTTTATTCAGATCATAACATAGTACTGTAGATCTAAATTAAGCAATCTTTGTATATTTGTTGGGGAAAATGTCAATTATCAGTTGCCCTGGGTCACAGGGACCAGTTTCATAATAATTGTTTTTAAAATACCCATAAGTATAATTACAAAACTAACGGACAATGACAACAATATCTGACAACCTGCAGTGATTGTTTGCTTCCTGATCTGTGATAACCCCTTGCAAGACTAACAAGATATTTTGGTAACTTCCTGCAAAACATCTTGTGTTTACTCAAAACGTTTTGACAGTCAGCAGCATCCCAAATCTGTGTCAAGGCTGTTATCGATAGTGTCTAGGGATAAACCCTAAGGCTTTCCGAAAATTTAAAACCGAATATGTTTTCCGTTGATAACTGAGGTCATCAGATACTATTAGTCTAAAATAAGGGGAAGTAATTTGAAGAATGGATAGTCCTCACTTCCGGTTCACTAGCCTCTTTTTGAACATCAAATCATGGTTCTGAGCGATGTTAGTTTGTCTGATTTTAATGAATAAGAAAATGAGCAATTTTTAAAAATTTCAATCACAACAATAAGTTTCCTTGCTTATTAAATTCATATTCTTCAATTTTTAATGTCCTCCATTTAAATAAAATATTGTAAAGCGTGAAAATTAAGTATTTCCTGAGTCCAACACGTTTCCAAAAATTTCAATATGGCTGCCCCCATGCTTTATACATGTGGGTCCATGTTAAAAATGTGATCCAAACTATGAGAGACGTGTATCTCATTCAAAAATTGCATAAACTTTTAAATAATTTCTGTTATTCAGTGTAAAACATTACATCAGGGATTGAGATTAACAGGGGCCAGTAGTCCATGGCCCCTAGCCCCAGAAATATGTCTAGGCCCCTAAAGTTATAAAGATTTTTGTTATGTATTGCGAGCTGGGCCCCCAACCGAAAATTGTTAAGTTTATCCCTGTACATTTGTTAGGAGTAGGCGCCAGTAATGGTATTTCCATGAATCAAACACTTGTCTTGCAGAATTCGCGGTGTTGCATTTTGGCAAATTGTCATAGGAAATCTAATTGATTTAAATGAAGTTTGGTAACTTTAACTTGTTTTAGTTGAACCACTGTTGTAGTTTAATTGGTAAAGTGATCACTCCTTGATTGGGCCGTTGTGGGTCCGTTCCCCAGCAGGGTCTGACCCAAGAGTTGGAAGTTGGTAGTGTCTCTGTATTACAAAATGAAAGTCACAGTAGGCGTAGTAAGATACAGAACCCTGCTGTATAATGCTATCAGCCCCAGCCTTTGCCAAATTCCGACGACATCTAAATACAAATGAAATATTCATGACTGGGACCTAAACACCATTACTCATCTGGCTTTAGTTGATCATATGAAATCCATATGGGCATCCTTAATTTGATAGAATACATATTTTGCAGTTTCAGTAGAAGCTGAGCGGCGTTGGCTACAACATACACTGATGAAATATGGCATTTATGCTGTTGTCCCAAAAAAAAAAAAAAAAAAAAAACAACTGCTATTGTCCAGTATTCCTTTTCAGTCTGCAATTGCTGGAAAGGGCTGGGGATTGTTTATGTTGGAAAACTTGGTGAACTATTTATTGTCACCAATGACATTGCTTGAACTGTCTTAGATATTGAGTCCTTTCCTACTTAGTAGAATTGCTGTTGTGTTGTACTATGTCACTCACTTTGTAAGTGTCTCCATTGGGCAATGCGGTACTAGTTCATTGAGCATTACCATATAACATGTATAACATGTCATTGGTGTGCCAGAGATAGACAACCTGTTGCAGGGGTTGAAAATTCTTCAAGCCCGAAGCCCGGAACTAGAAATTTGGCAAGCAGGACTTTGCAAAAATTTTACTGAAAAGCCCGTCAGGCTTAAACACTCAGAAGACTGTCGCCTGGTGTCTTGAAAAATTGTCCGTAGTCAAGTTGTCCTGTTGTTGTTTACATTCATTCTTGATCATTACAGCGCTTGTAAGAAATGCTAGTCCTTATGTAGACAACTTAAGTGTTCTGCTGATAAAAAAAAATCTAGATAGTTATTGTGCTTGTAATCGCTACCAATGTTCAGTCTTGACCGGTGATGTAGCCATTTAATTTAAATTCCACACCAACAAGCAGGCTACAGTGGCAAGAAAAGAAACTCGCATGAGAATTGTTTCAACAGCCGTCACATGGGTTGTAAATACTGCCAAAAATACCATTTAATTGCCGATAGAAATAATACATATTGATTTCTGGTTTTCTCCTTCGATTTCCTCGTTAACCAAACTCTGGACTTGATAAAAAAAATTGGGGGCTTTTGATTTTCTTTTTCAAAAAGTCTGGGGCTTTACCTCATCTGAAAAAATTTTCAACCACTGTGTTGTTTGTTCAAATGTGTTTATGATGGTAAACTAAACTCCAATCTTCAATGAAATTTGGTATTATTCCTTACATTGTTACTGTGTGTAGTCATAATTGAAAGTCACGATCTTAAATATCTCTCAAGATGAATTATGTTACTGGTATGGGAAATTTATGTTGAAAAGTTTATGTTCCATTAAAACTGCCTTACAAGTGGGTATCTTGTAAAACTCTTGAATACATGGTATTAAAACTATCATTGGCATTAAATTATCCTTTACTAATTTTTCTAATTTCAGTTCAGATTCGTGGAAATCGGCCGTGTGGCTTTCATAGCCTATGGACCAGACAAGGGAAAGCTTTGCACCATCATAGATGTTATTGACCAAAATAGGGTAAGATCTTGGAAGAAAATGGTTTTCAATTTCACATAAAATTTACTGATGCTGTATAAACAAATTTAATTTAAGGGTGGGATCAACAAACTAATACCAGAAATATGGCTGCAGGCTGGTAATCTTTGACTTTTGTAAACTATAAATGAAAAACTAAAGTTGACAAAACATGTGTTTGTTTTGTCTGAAACGGCTACGGCGCAGCAGTATTGTTACCATCAGTGTTGTCATCATTATTGTATTTGATCTTTAAGTCTCGACTTTAGACATATGATCAGCATGGCTATAACTTTGTTATTACATGTACAATCCATTCACTTATTTAACAAGTGAAATTTTGTGTTGAAAGCAACGTTTATATATTCTTTAAGTACGTCCTCATCTTTTTAACTTGTAATGACCGAAAATTGAAATTTTCGTCTTTTCCAATTTCATGTTTTAACACATTTTCAAATTTAAATTTTGCTTATAGTTGACCCCTCTGATAAATGTTGATGCTTACTCTAGGATTAAAGTAGACATTTTAAAACAAAAATTTATTTCTGTTGTTTTTAGGCTCTTATTGATGGACCCTGCACTGGTGTTAGCAGAAAATCAATGAACTTTAAAACTCTACATTTGACAAAAATAAAACTTGATCTCCCACGATCTGTCCGTAGTGGTATATTAAAGAAGGCTTGGGAAAAAAATAAAATTACTGAGCAGTGGGAACAGTCAACATGGGCCAAGAAAATTGCTGCTCGTGAAAAGGTAAAACACAGTATCTCTTGCTTCTTATAGTATGGAGCTAAACCAAAAGATAGCCTTACCATTATATGCTTGAAAAATGCCAAAAGAAAAAACAACCAGCAGTCACATATATGATGAACCAAGGTATCTTGATAGGAATTGCCGTCTGATGTTTGATGACATTACCAAATCTGAAATGTGACTTGGTTGAAATATTCAAAGAAGTTTACTTATGACCATGTAAATGGAGTGAAAAAAGGGAAAATGTGTGTGTGTGTGTGTGTGTGTGTGTGCGTGTGTGTGTGAAAATGTTTTGGATTAACCAGAGTTTTACGCAACTTTTCAAAAACGTGGGTTTTTGGGACTCCAATAAAATAATAAATAGGGTCCAAACCTATAAATGCGAGTCCCATAGCTGAATTAAATTAAAAGTATTTATTATATAATTATGGTTATATAGTCCTGGTGTCGTGATAATGTTGAATTTTAAAAAAATGTTACAACTGACTGTGAATACATTTTTATCTGAGGCACGGATCACGTTATGTTTAAGTAAAGGGTTATTTTTTAATATCGGAAACAAGTGCCTGTGGCATGGATGCATGAATCGCACGCCATCACGTTTTTGTGCAGTTTATTTCAGCCATGGATACCGTAATAGCCATGCTGTTAAAAACCCTCGGTCTAATTTAGATGTCAAGTCATACTAGCCCGACTGTGCAGGTTCTGAATCTGGTGTCTTTGGTTACTTTTCTTTAGGTGTATAGTTAAGAAAATCGCCAATATTACTCTGGCGTTTAGCCATTATGATAGTATATATGCAAGTTACAGCTGTCGGAGACATCGGCATCATGCGTCTAACCGATTCAATACAAATACGAGTACGAATCTGTACGAGCCAATCAAAATTTTGCCGGAAATTTACGAATACTATTTTTACACAACGACATATTTATAGTACGTTGGGGAATTCCAACATTTAGAAAGATTTTGAAAAATCCCTGTCTTTTAACAGAATTTTCAAACATGTTTTCTCAGTTTATTCAAATTGGTTAACAAACTTTTTTGCGTCCGACATAATTTATTTTGCTTTAAAAAACACAGAATTGCGCGTCCCGTAAAACCCTGGATTAACTGCTTCTGAAGATTTTCACTGAAATATATTCTAAATTCTACCAACACATAGTCTACCAGTGAAGTAATACTCATCAAAATATCTTAAGTGATCAATCCTTGAATGGTGAAAGAAACTGAAGTATTCTAGAAAAAACCACCAGCCTTCAACAAATAAATTGTCAAACTTTCTCACACTAGGATCTGCTAGAGGTGAAATTTCAACATAGGTGATGAGAGGTGCTGTGACGTTTAAGCTGGGAATTTGTTAATTTCTACTGGGCAAGGAATTAAAGAGTTAAAAAGACTGAGAATTTTGTTTATAGTGTAGTCTAAAAACTAGACTTTTAACAGTAAATTTTATTATTTAAAAAAAACTAGTCACATGTATGATGAACCAAGGTATCTTGATAGGAATTGCCGTCTGATGTTTGATGACATTACCAAATCTGAAATGTGACTGGTTTATAATATAGTAAGAAATGAAATATTATGTTTTAAAGCTTATTTATTGATTTACTGAAAGCTGTCATATTATATAAATGTACCTCTAAATTAAGTTTGAAAGAGGAATAAGAATAGTTGATCAGTCTGTTGGTTTGTGTCTCATTATTTGTACAAATTACTTCTATGAGTTTTCAATGATCTGTGTGAATTTTTACTTACAATAGATGTACATGACATTCTACAGAGTTTTTGTCCGCTTAAATTAAAATTTCAAAGAATGGATTGATTTGTTGTTTGAACAATTTCCATATTTCTTGTTAATTGGAACAACCAACCATTGTCAGATTGTCTCACACCAATATCTGCTAGAGTGCTTTGATCTTTATGCTGGCACTTTAATCCACCTTGCCACCTAGATCCTTGCATATGAAAAGGTAATTTAATGATTTGTACTGGTGTTAAAAAGATTTGAAGAACATTTTATTTCTAAAAAAATAATTGAAAGGGTTGCTGTTGTGAATCTTGTTGGAATCACATTACATATTTCTCAAGTTCAGTTACAAAAATTGTTTTGAACATGTTTTTTTTTAATTTAAGTGGCATTTTTAACCTTTGCTTTCTGTGTTAGCAGATTTTAAAGGAAAAAAAAATAAAATAACAAACTGTAGTCACATGTATGATGAACCAAGGTATCTTGATAGGAATTGCCGTCTGATATTTGATGACATTACCAAATCTGATGTGTGACTTATATTAAAAAGACATGGAGTCAAACAATATGTAAATCAATAAAATATTTAGAGTTCAACTTATTATTATCAATTAAAGAAATCAAATTACTCAGTATCAAATCATAATTTCAATGTGTTTTTTCACTCCATTGATGTCAATGATGTTTTATTATGGTTTAATGATTTCATTTTGCAGTCATACTTGATTTTGAATTATAACACAACTGTGATTCATTAAAATATTCATGACTGTGGGTTTTTACTCAGTTGAAGGAACATGATAAATGGTCTTGATTTTCTTCCAATCTTTTGATCCATAAACAATGTCTATGACCTTAAATTTGACTATTTTGCAAGCGTACTGCACTAAAGACATGCAGGGGTTAATGTACAAATTATCAGACTGTAGTATCAAGAACCACATCTTATTTTATATTGGTAGGAAATAGAGGATATTTTCTATAAATACCCTTATTTCAGCCATTTGATGAAACATTGATGTGTTCTGCTTAATAACTGTAACTGAATTATGTTTATCACATGAATGATGAACCATGGTCTATGATAGGAATTGCCGTCTGAACATATTTTGATGTCATAACCATGTCTGATGTGTGGTAAAATATAATCTGTATATTTGTAATGCCTTTGCCTCTAAATCTTGTCCAGCAGATTGCAATTCTGTAGATCATTCTATTCCTATAATATTTCAATGTTACCACAATCTTTAAGTGGTTAAATCTTGCTGGACATGCTTCCACAACTTTTTAGAAAACATTGGTAAAAGAAAATGAATTGATATAAAAAAATATTGAAAAGACTTCTCTTTACAAAATCAAAGTCCTGGATTTGTTACATATTTGTAAATGTTTGTTATTTAAAGTGCACATCAGTCTTACAAATCACATTATCACTCATCACCTAGGTTTAAATTTACTCGCACAGGCAGATCCTAGTGTGAGGAAGTTTGTCAGTTTGCTAATTTACTTTAGTTCTACAAATTACATTTGATTATACACACGAAAAAGCAGATGTTTGTTATGCGTTGCATGTTGAACTTGTAAATACAATCACACATATGATGAACCAGGTATTAATGATAGGAATTGCCGTCTGAAATCAGTTGATGACATAACCTTGTCTGATGTGTGGTTAACACTGTAAATCTGGAAATCTATTACAAGCTTCATAATATGTCACCATTATGAAACGCAGGGTTGCTGAAAGAAATTGAAACTATCTTTTGGACAGTTTCTGATTTAAATACTTACAGATTTAGTTTCTGTATGTACCAGTTAGAAATTAATTCCTTAGATTTAAATTGTAAGTGCCAGCCCTTTTCTACTTACATACCAGAAAAAGTAATTGAATGTACCAACATCTTATGGTATATTACAGTAACTTCACCCAGGACATAAATTTATTTGTCCTATACATGTATATAGCAACTGTCACTGGTCATTCTGTTATACAGAACATCGCTAGTGTATATGTACATGTATAAAGTTGATTTGTCTGGTTTGAAAGTGTTCATTATTTTGGTTTAATGTTTATTTCTGTATTTGTAGAGAGCCACACTTACAGATTTTGATAGATTTAAGTTGATGAAGGCCAAACAGGCTGTAAGTACAACTATAGAGCAGTTTAAAATCGTTATATATATTATATATAGTAAATATAACTTGCACAAGGTTCAGATCTTGTCATTCCCAACATGAGTTTCATTGTCTAGTTTTGAGCAGACAAGCTATATTGTCATTTATTAAACTGACTTACTTCCCTTGATGCATACCTGTCTCCAGTTGCACACTTCTTTTCTAAACATTTTGGCAATATAAAACGCTGCATTTAATAATAAATTCTTGTTCCTACAGTATAAATCGTATATTCTGCAATTGCTTCATGCAGTCAACCAATAGCATTTCACTATTATTTATCAAAATTAATAAAAATAGCAAGGTATCCACGGAAGTCGTGTCCAATTATGTAATAAGAAAAATTGAATGAAATGGAAGGTAGTTTTTACTTCACTGATACCTATTGTAAATTACACTTAATGTTGTGTTGTTATTGGGTTATTAATGTATAATTACTGTATTTCATTCTTCTTACAGAGAAATAGACTTATTGCTGTGGAGTTTGGAAAATTGAGGAAAAACGCAAGAAAGGCTCCAGCTAAACCAGCCAGAAAAAGACTGAGAAAGTCTAAGAAATAAATAAATGAACTTTCTGTTGTGAGGAAATTATGGACAATAATGTTTATAAAATAAAATTCCTCAAAAGAAGATCACGAGTTTATTAATTTTCACAAGTCACTTTGTGTTATGATACAGATCATATGAATGTATTGAAATCAGCTCAGTTAATATAGGCAAACAAAACATTGACCTGTCTGCCTGGCCTTTCATTAGGAATATTCATATAGAATAATCCACAGTACATGGGTAGTTTTAAGATTTACTGTCAACACTGTTTCCCGTGATGTACACAAGATAACACCTGTTTTCCCTAAACATAAATTTACTGGTCTATAAAAAATATTCAAATTAAAGGTCAAGCAGACAGGTCAATGTTGATTTTGGTTGAATTAAAAAATTATTCCATTTCCGCTAGAATTAAATAATAGTCTACATGATACTTAAAAGATTATTGGTACATTACAGTAGTACCAGACCCAGGTTTCACAATCGTTCCTAAGATTTTCCTTCACTTAAATTTAGGTAATTTTGGCAATCTTTTATGGAACCCAAAATGTTAATTTTGACCTTATAAGCTTGAAGTAAATTTCCAAACTAAACCTTAAATTACCTACTACAACGTATCTTCAAAAAATGAAATTATAAGAGTTCAACTTTGCAGGATTTAAGTTGGGGAAAATCTTAGTTAAAAATATTGTGAAACTGGGGCCAGGGCAAAGGATTTCGAATAATGTTACCCTTGTATTCTTAATCGAACAACTGTTTGGTACAACTATACATTTTCATGTTAACTTCAGTGTACATATACTTAAAAATAACAATTACATTGGGATTTTGATGATGGCATGCATACAACACTAAACATTCAATGTTGGATTTAACATTTGAATAATAGAAATGGAGCTGTGATGTAATATCTGTCACATTACCTGCCTATTCAGTAGTAGGAACTTTGGTGAAGTGATATGTAAACCACCATAGTCCTATCAGTTTTTCAAAGACACGTGTTGAAAGCTTTTAGTTTTAGTGTTTTAATGAACTAGATGTACAAGACTAGTTCAACTTTTGAGAGACTTATTTAAAGCCATTAACTCATTGTAGAATGATTTACTTCTTGGATTAAACCTTCTACAGACTAAGGCATTGATTAGTTGAGAACAACATTACATTCGGAATTTCAAAGCAAAATGACAATTATGATGCCCATGAAAGGCTATATTTGAATCTCTGACAAACGTGACCACTTCAATTTTTCTATCATCAACATATCAATCAAGAGGCCTTCAAACAGTTTTATGGCTGTTACCACAGTAATGTTGATAAATATGATGTCTCTGTATCAAAAATTATCCTAGATATATTTGATGTCCTATAGTTCTATGTGCCTTTTTCCCCTCGATTTTGATTTCACAAGTGGTGGTGTAGCTAGCTAAACAGGAGGTGCTAACACTTCCAGAGCACCCGGACTTACTTACCTGGTGCTGGTGAAAGTTCATGTGTTTGATTTAATTTGTCAGTTTCAAAGTTTTTGATTTTTTTGGGATTATGATTTGGACATGGATTGATATGTTTGTTTGAATACACATTGTTCAGGCATAAAAGAAACTTTCTGAACCAATATCAAGAATGTACAACAGGCTAAAACCAATATGCCGTTACCTTTTGAATTAAGAGTAGCATGTGCATAATCAAATGCCTCATTTGCTGGCGTTCCACTTTCTATATTAATAGAATCTATCCCTACTGGTCATATGAGTAGGTAAATCTCAACCGAAGGTCTTATATATATTTGGTGCAGAACGAGGCTTGATCCTTTTTCTCGCACCTTATTCCTTTAAAAATCCATTAAGAACTTTTAGGGTCACGGATATAGCCTGTCTCAACCCTAGGGTGAGACAAAAAAATTCCCACATGGGTAAAAATGTGGGATTTCCATGTCACAGATGTGAGAAAGGTATTCTTTCTAAGGCACAGTATATGCTTTGTCCTAGATTCTTCCAATGTGACACCAATCCATGTCCAAATCACTATCCTAGAGAAAGTAAAAACTTAAACATGGCAAATTAATTTACATGTAAATACTTCCCAATAGAGAAGTGAGGCAGGGTTCTCCAGAAGGGTAAGCACCTCCAGTTCAGCTACACCCGCCACGCTAGTAATAAAATTTCGTTAATGTAAAAACCTACCATGGACAGTGATGTCGATACATACGATATCCTGGCCAAGGTTTCCTCGACTTAAAATAAGCAAATTAAACATTTTTAAACAATTTATATTCAGGACACCTTAAATTCAACAATTACTGAACAAAATTATGATGAGAAGTGATCTTATCCTAGTGCCCATTGGCCATACTGGGCCATGATCTAGAGTTTAACATCTTTAAATGGTAGTGTCATCACTATTTTCAAATTGTTCGTAAGTTACTGTATATTCCAAATATAGACTGATAGTTATAGTGACGTGAATACAATATAGTGAACTTGCAGCCAAAAACAAGTCTTTCATCTTTGTCATAGAAGGCAAATCCAAAAGATCTACTGGGGAAAAGGGGTAAGATAAATCTCAGCCGTTTTTAAGAAATTACAAAGCAAACATGTTGATCAATGTCCAAACCACAAATCCAAAGCAAGGTAAAAACTTCGAAATGGCAAATTAGGTTAAATACGTGAACTTCCACCAGGGAAGTGAGACCGGGTGCTCCGAAAGGCTAGGAACCTCTGTTAAATTAGCTACACCTGCACGAGTGAAATAGAAATTGACACTAAAATGGGAAAATATGGATTTAACAGCTGTTTGAGTAAAAATAAAATACGGGAACTAAATGTATGCATAATAGGACATCACTAATTAACATTATAGTTTACAAGTTTCAAGAAAACGCATTGCAATTTATTATTACATAACATAAACAGTAAAGGCGTTAATGACTTAAATCTTGGTATGCTTCACAATGTCAGGACTACCAGACAAATAGGTAATTAATGTCACACCTGATTGCATCTCATTTAATTGAATTCATACCTGCATAACTTAAAGTAGTAAACGTTCGTATTGCTGGAAAGGCTGGCTGTAGTATGAAATGATAGGGTTGTCCAAAATTACTTGGAACACATCACTTGATAACATCTAGCACTCCGATGCTGCTAAACTAGCAGATGCTATTTGCTCCAATATGATTTCAATCAGTTTATTATGTGCTTCTTTTACGGGAAAGACTCCAGAAAGCGACCCGATACAAAAGTGGTTTTAATTATTGTACATGTTTACCGTTTTTCTGATTCCTTTCACATGCGTGTTTTGCGAAATCTTTTATTCAGCTCCACTGACTGGTCGATTTTTTTGGCGCCAAAAACAACCAATAGTTTTCGCCCGGATATTGCACACGTGACAATGTATGGTCCCAACCAATGAAACACCGTTAACACAAATAATTATATGACGTCACGTCTTAGAAACCGAACATCTAATTCGCGCCACTACGAAAAATAGTAATCCGATTATTTTTTGTGAAACTTGAAAAATCATTATGGATGACGATGAAGGAAAACGAATGTCATTATATGGTAAAAGTGTCCATTCACTCGAGGAACATGCCGGGATTTGGAAAAATGTCTTAAAGGTATGGTGCCGAAAACTTAGAAGCTTAAACTAAAAAACTTCTTCCAAAACCGATGAAAGTATGGCCTACAGTTTCAGAAAACCAAGCTTCAGTTTCACAAGCCCTCCTTAACTAAATTTTCCTTAACTTGATAATCTGGAAAATTGTTGTAAGTTTTTATGATCATTCGTGAATTTAAAGATCACGCTAAGCATGTAACATCTATATTCTAATTTTGTGAAAATTAAATTATTTGAAATCCTATCAAAAGTTGTCAGATTTAAGTGAAGGAATAATTGTGAAACTGGAGCCTGATATTGCACTTCATTCCCCATTATTCTAATTTGACTTTAAAGGACTCGGCATTCTAAAGCGAAAGCCGATAAATTGTGTCCAATTCGAGCACCCATTTGTTTCACTAAATGTGAACCACCTTTAATCTACGTACTTACCCTTCCGGAGCACCCAGCCTTACTTCCCATGTGGAAGTTGGCGTGTTTAAATTAATTTTTCTGTTCCAAAGTTTTAACTTTGCTTTGGACATGGATTAAATGTGAACCACCTTTTATCGACGTACTTACCCTTCCGGAGCACCCAGTCTCACTTCCCAGGTGGAAGTTGACGTGTTTAACTTAATTTTTCTGTTCCAAAGTTTTTACTTTGCTTTGAACATGGATTAAATGTGAACCACCTTTTATCTACGTACTTACCCTTCCGGAGCACACAGTCTCACTTCCCAGGTGGAAGTTGATGTGTTTAACTTAATTTTTCTGTTCCAAAGTTTTTACTTTGCTTTGGACATAGATTTGTATGTTTGTTTTTTATTTAAACAATTATAAAAACTGATTCAGGAATAACGAGTATATTATGCTTTACTTCTTAGAGAACAGATAGAATTCGGAGAAATCATTTGGCTATTAAAGGTGATGGAACTGTACATTGGCCAGGCATTCAACAATGGTCAAGGAACCAACTTGATGATCTAAAAACTTCATGTTATGGAAGACGCACCAGAAAAACAATAGTTAGTGTCCTATTTTTTCCTCCTTTGTTTGCCAATAGAAAAGTTTTATTACTCCGCAAACAGAGTATGTAAGAATCAGTCTGTCCGGACAATAATTAAGAAAAAGATTTTAATTTCATTTGGCACGTAGCTATGCAACATTGTATACGATTTTGAATATGAAGGCAAAGTTCAAAATCCTTGTTATTCTGTTCGTTTTGACAAGAGTTATTGTCCATGGATGAAAAAGTATAAAAGCATGGTAAAGTTTTAGGGTCAACGGATGATCAACTGCTTACAACTACTACCAATTATCGTTACTTATAGACCTGTATTTGATTGACAATGCCCATCATTTCCATATTCCAATATTTACAAAACAGTACGCAAAATTATACGAAAATCACAAGTTATGTTCAATTGTACTTGAACACCCCATGAATAAAAGCCACGGTACGCGTTGAAATCTGTTCCAGACTTTTACGACATGGAAGCAATGCTCCATTATAACATATTTTTCTTCCTCCTGTAGGCTGATGTTTCTACCACATACGACAGGCTGTTCGTCAACAATTCCTATGATTATGACAGCAAGCTTCACAGAGACGATAGGAAAAATGTCCTCAGTATTGGAAGAGCTGTTCATGATGAGGTAAGGCGAAGGACCGTGCACGTGAGACGGGTCAAGTTCAATGTTGTATTTAAATAACCACCGTTAAGGTAATGAACTTAAGAGAGGACAAATTGGATTTTGCGCCCCAGACAAGATTCTTTCATTTATATCGAGGCGGTCAGATTATGAATGGTGGAGGAGGAAACCATTGTTTCCAGAGTAAACCACCAACCTACGACAATGCTATATTTACTAATCATTTAAAACCGTTGGCGGTTAAGGTTGCATTACGTATATGCTCTGTCTCCCATTAAAGTTGACTCAACAGCACTTGGAAGATTTCAGTCTCTGTGTTTAAAACAACCATGGTGTTGGATATTCATGCAACCGTCCAGTGATATGAGCACTGATCATAAAACTCATGGCTTCGGACGAGTACTGGAGATAATGACAAAGTAGTTTCAAATGGCTCTTAACCATCATACAACCTTCTGAAGAAATGTTACTGATACTAGTTTAATTTACAAGTGATGCTAAAATGTTAAAATTTTATTTTCAGGAAACAAAAAGACCTGTCCCAGTCCTTACATCTTCAAATTATGGCAACCTGCACCAACATCAACTGGAACCGTTCAGTAGAAAACATGTGAGAATAGAACATATAGTGAAAGGATTCTATTACAAACGGGGTACAGGTCTTCCACCACTTGATTAAAACATTAATATTATCAGAAATTAAAGAAGGTTTAAGTTTTTAATGCGTTGTGTTGTGTTTTGTTGCGTCGTTTTGTGGTTTGTTTACCATTGCTTGAAGATCAATACAACTTTGCTCTGATCCTCTGACGTAAAAATAACAACTACGGTAGTTCAATCGGTAGAGCGCTCGCTTCGTGTGTGGGACTTCGTGGGTTCGAACTAGGAACGGGTCTGACCAAGACTTAAAATAGGTAATGACTGTTCTTTCGCCAATCACTCGGCATTTAGAAATTTAAAAACCTCGAGTTTCGAGTATCTTTCACATAACATTGTGTCCCAATACAAGTGAAATACCACTGACTTGGAGTAAAACTACTCTATAAGCAAATTGACTAAAATTAAAGGTCATAAACCTTTAAGTGTCTTGTCAAAAACTGAAAGTCGTAGCATTAGCACATAAAGCTGTACCAGCCTTGCGAAAAAGATGACACTGTCCCAGAACTTAATAGTCATGAACTGAAAGGCCAAGTAACTTGGCATTAAGACAAGTAGGTCTACCACGACTTTCAAAACAAGCCTTTTGAGACAATTCACATTTCCTCAGGAGCCCGACTATTCAGCCCACTAAATCCCATTTTCATTTTTGACTTGTTGGGGTTAGTCGGCTGATAAGTGGATAATAATTTACCAAAATAGACATTTCATCACCGTCAAATATAGAACTAGATTACACCAATTACCATCACAGGCCGACCTGCATTTTACTTGTCATCAACACGTGTTCAATCAATTCAACACACAGAATTAAATGACATTTAAATCCATCCATCAAAGGACCAGGCTTCATGTGCACAATGATGTATTGTTTCTAACATTGAAGATGTTTATAACAATAAAAACACAGAGTACAAATACATAGCCCTATTTGAGGAAGATGCTTTCTTTGGTTCTTTATTTCAGAAAATGATTTTTATTACAAAAAAACCACCATTCAGTCTCATATAATTATGAATCCTTTATCAATATTATTTATTGACAGCACCAAAACAGTTTCAGTTTTGAGTAGACGTTTGTGTTCTTCATATATCCATGTACATATGAGAGGTCGTGGTTGGAACCTCGGTCGCGTCTGACAAGGACTTTGAAAATAGTGACTGTTCAAGATGAAGATTTTGCAAAGCATTCCCTTTGACATTTTCCTGAGCGAATGACAAAGGGCAAAATTTTTCGCTAAACCTATGAGCTGCTGACGCCTCGATATAAGTAAATAATACGACTGGTACGTAAAACCCCATTCAATCAATCCTTATATTCAATGTCTGACTGTGGCTTTCGATTTTTTCCCGTCAATTTCAGTGCCAGGAACATATCTAAATGTTTTTTTTTAATGAATCAAGTTACATCAATATGCAGGTTATATGGAATCATGACGTACACTTTTTTCGGGATATTTAGCAGTGTTTTATACCACATCGAGGCATGTCTTGAAGATTAACTTTAACACATGAAAATCAATGCCTTGTCTATAAAATTGTTAGTCTTGTTCAGTATAAAACATTTAACAAATTTTGACCTGTATAAAGTTCTATTCTGAAAGCGATTTGTATTCCACAGTTCGGACTGACATTTCAATCATCTCTTTATCGATTAGTTCTGGCTTTCATAGACAACGTTCTAGGACACGATGCATGACGAGACGTTATGTTAGATGTGTGTCAGTAGGTCACTGGGTAAATCTCTTCACAGTAGTAGTTATCATACATTACTGTGATGTATGTGTGCTACTCGGGTCAAGATACGTTGTCAGTCTTCTCAGGTTATGTACACATGCGGTACATAAAAAATAAACGCTTTGTTAAAACACTTAACGAGTTCAACATTACCGTTATTTTTGTGCTATACCAGATTTTATAGTAAACGTGCATCTTTTTGTTTGGTGTTTGTTTAACCTGTCCCCAAAGTGGAACGAACCGTTTTAATAAGGTTATTTCATGCAGCGTCAGTGACATGGAGATTTAACGGCGCGTCCCTTTCCGGTGTTCATTTTAACGGTATACTGCATCTATGGTAACCCGGGTAGACGCCCACGCATCAAACTTTTTGAAAGGTATCCTGAGATGACAAAATAAGAAGAACAAAGCATTTGATGCCCTGAATGCGTTTTATCACTTAACATTAACTATTTATTTATTTATTTTAATTTTATTTTATAATTAATTAAAAATATTT
Source organism: Anadara kagoshimensis (assembly GCA_021292105.1). NCBI lineage: Eukaryota > Metazoa > Mollusca > Bivalvia > Arcoida > Arcidae > Anadara > Anadara kagoshimensis. Next base: position 46,065,510 of record CM037875.1, read on the forward strand.
ATCTATCTATTCATTTGTATGTTGATTGTCACAAAATGGAAAGTGTGTTTCGATGGCATTTCAAATACATAAACAGTCCAATCTGCCTTAAAGGCCCCTCTATATAAAGACACCTGCTTATAAAGACCAGTAGAACTGTATCCCAATTGTTCTTTGAACCTGTATATTAAAAGGCACCTGTCCATAAAACCGGGCCACTTTTGCTGGTTCCCTTGAGTGACCTTTATAGTCAGGGTTGACTGTAATTAAAAGGCGCGCGCGTGTGTGTGTGTGTGTGTGTGTGTGTGTGTGTGTGATGCGCTGGTCCTAATTTCAATATTTGTTTTATTCTAAATCACTTGTCAATCAAAACAAAAACCCACCCCTATTTCAACAAATGGGCTAGTCTTTCTACAAACCCATTCATTCATTCACGCTACTATAGCGTATACATGTAAGTACTACAACATCACAGCGTGTTTGCATAAACTATTTTAACTATGGGAAAGAAACAGCAAGATATTAAAAATGTGGAATTAATGAAACCATTAAATTCTGGCGATTCATTAAAATTAGAAGATAATGAAAATGAGGATGCACCACGAGTAGCATGGGACAGTAAACTACAGTATTTTTTCATGGTAATAAGCTATGCGGTAGGCTTAGGAAATGTTTGGCGATTCCCGTACTTGTGTCAGCAGCATGGAGGGGGTACGTATATTTTGAGTTATAATTCGATTTTTAATTAAATTAATAAAATCATAATTTCTGCGATGCCAGACGATTGACCGACTGCTAGTCTACAATAAATATGTTTTATAGAATGCCCTGTACACATTACAATCGTACGTGTAGACGATACTTGGCTAAGTTACAGCATGTTGCATTCATCCTTGTACCTAATTTGGCGATTCTGTTTGGATACGTGGAAAAATATTGAGGAGTTTGGAGGTTTTATCCACACACTGAGCATACACACGCGACATGTTTTCTGCTTGATGATGATATTACACCAAGTTCGTCTGCTGAAATATTGATTATTTTCCCGCCTTAAATTAATGTTAAGAAGTGAAAACAGGAGATAGATGATGTTGCTTCAATTTGATCTTCCGCATTCAGCAATAAAAACCCTTAAAACCACACAATGATTAAGTTTAAATATATTAGCACGCCTGTGTAAACTATACTCCTATTTAAGATGCTTTATTGTGATGAAATCAAATTTCAGATTTGTAAAATTTAAATTCTTGTAAGGTATTTTTTTACTAACTCGAGATCAAGAATTGAAATAATCAAAACAGGTTTTTGAACTGTAATTCGATACCGGTGTTTAAAAAACATAAATTGCCCTTAAGTTTGACCCAATTTAATTCTTTAACTCCCAAATTGTAATGGTGTGCCTATGGTGATTTTTATGTAAAACAGTGCTTTAAAGCATGGTTATATATGATTGAGAATGTGTATTTTGTGACGATGTATTTTTACATAATAAAAATTTTACATTGGTATTGTTGATTTTGTCACACCATATTTTAAACATAAAGCACCAATAACAGTCGGTATACCATGGAATAACATAACTAACAGAATAGAAATGTTCATTTAAAAAAATATTATGCTATATTTCGGGGTTTTGATAAAGAAATTTACAAATAAATAAATAAATAAATACAGTGCAATGGGTTCACATTGCACAAGAATAATCATGTTTATACACATCGTGTAGACATCATTAAAAGCAACATGCATCATGTTCATTGTCTTTCAATTTTGTTTGATATTTTAATTTCAAGTACACATATATAAAATATTCTATAGACATTTATTGGCCGTTACATATGAGACCACACGACTACGTGTATCAAAGGAAACATCTCCTGACTTTCTTTGCAGTCGAAACAAGTAGTTAAAAACCTATATATTTAAACAGAAAATCAATTTAAGTAATGTCAAGTTTCTGATCAACTGGTCGATGCTTATAGAACAAAACAAACAAACATCCACATTTAACAATGAAAAATAGGTCACAGTTACCTAACTCAGCAAACGGCTACTGTATATGTTAACGTGCTTCTTGCAAGTTCCATTATAATTAAACTTATCAGACAAATATAGGATACTGAACATCTGGATATGTATAGATTACTGTAAACATATATTTTCGAGGTGTACTAATGTTCGCTTATTTCGCGGTCGTTTGTTTTGCGCGAAAATTAATACCGAGTGAAACTGATTATATTACGCTTATTGTGTTATAGTGCATATTTCAAATTTGCGGAAATTAAACTTCGCAGATATGTCTAAATTTCATATACTCGAAAATAAATACGTTTACGGTATATATAGGAGAATTGGAGATCCATCAGCGGTTAAATACGGCAACCCAACCAGGCTACAACCTATCTTGTTCACTGTAGATGATTCCAAAAGTATGTCATAAATATTGTTTAAAAAGTCCACGTCCATACTTCATTGTACCTGTACCGTCGGGTTGTACTTTTTCCATTTCGTCATCATATCGTCAATGTTAGCATACTACTGTTTCTCGAAGCTTATAATACGAAATATATAGTACAGGTAATGGTCAACCAATACAATCATAATTATTATAGTGTCCAGAAAAAGGTTCAGTGTTTATAATGATTTTTATATAAAAAAAACCCCACAGAAACTAGTTTAAAGGGGAGGCATATAGGAATCATGTCTGTCTGTCCGTCCGTGTAAATTAGTATCCAGGTCATGTCTTATTATTGCTTTGGACAACTGTCATAAAACTCCACATGAATAATCTGGTGTGTCTTGACCTTGAACTAATGTCATATCAGAAAGGTCGCAGGGAAATATTAAACCTTTGTACATGTTGGGTCAGGGGTATTTGGCTCTCAATAAACAGTTCTAGTCTATGTTTTATATATTGCCTAACTTGCAAGCTTATGAGAGTCTAGTCACTTGCTATGAGTTACATTGAAGTTTATTGACTATTTCGAAATGGCCGACATGCCATTTGCAACAATTGAAAGCATTATTTCATAAAAATTCAAAAGTAGCGCATGACAGACTTGACGACCAACTCCTATTACATGTACCAGCCAAAGTTGACTTCGAGTTACTCGTGGTGTTCGAGATATCGAAGTTCTACTGTAAATGTTTCTAAATATTCTTTCTTAAGGTAGCAGATATCATTTGTGACAAGACCTGGTATGGGATGGTCAAGGGTAGTGCATATAAAAACCTAGATGGCTTTACTTAAATCCTTCTCATTTAAATATGCTGATAGCACAAATGCAATATCAGAGCTTCTGTACACAGCTAAACCCAAATTGGGTGACCATGCACTATATTTCCGGCGTAAGCACTTGAGCCACACAATGCACTTCCTATGCCAGAACCCCATTGTGGATGTAAACATTGTCATGTGGTTTTGCACACTTCCCAAATTTCTCAAAAATGAGACCAACAAGACCCTTGCTAATTTTGGGTGTCACAACACAACTGTGGTCTAGAACCTAATATGTTTTGATCAAATAGTCCTTGAACTAATGTGTTATCTGATTTTACAACAAAGGACTACTTCCTCAATTGTTGTTGCCACATCTTAAATTGTACTAAAATCCAAACAATTAGTTTTATCAGACTTTAAACAGAAATCGGGTTACATTTTAACCGTTTAAAGTAATACAATATTTTAAGTCATATTCAGATTAAATCTCAAAACAATATAAGTCTAAAATTACAATAGTCAGGAGACGGAATCGAAAATGGAAAACATAATCCAATTGGTTGAAAGGAATGGTGTCAATTTTTATTGGCGGTCAATTCTGAAAAAAAAGTTTCGGTATGTCAACTGACAAATTTTCTCGGGATCTAAATACGGACAAGCAATTCGGAAAAACATTATATCAAAACCAATAAGAAAGCACACAAACAAAAAGCGAAATTTTCGTTAATGCAGTAAGACCAATTTTGAGACATTTTCTATTTGCTGACTATAATTATTCCTTGCTCGCTTTAAGAGACAGTTGGACTGTCAAACACGTACACTTTAGTTAATAGTCAATTCAGTTATTGGTGGAACAGTCTTGTTCTTGTCTTGGCACGAAAACTTTAATGACTGTCATATAACATTTTTAAAAAAAACTTTTATCATTAAATAAATTCAAAGAATTATTAATATGACATTGCTACAAAGTCCTTTGTATTTGTTTAATCCACTTGAATCTCCCCTTTCAAAGCCTTCATACCATTTTTTCAGAATTATTTTAATGGCGTTATGTGTTTTATTTGTTGGTAAACAATAACGTAAATAGGTACATGCGTCAATTGAACTATTTCGGGATTAATTGCTTAATATCATGAGTAGAATGATCGGATCCCCTGGAATTTTACATGACGTCATAAAGTCATATATATTATAGTTCTGCTTGTTTATATCTTATACATAGAATGTTCCATTGCATTTAGATTCGCACCTCAATCGAAAATCGAATACATGCAACGCATTTGCTAAATTGGCAAGGTTGAATTTGGACAACCCATAAAGAATGTTAGTTTCTTCTCTATTTTTGGTCGAGAAAGGTTATTAATTAATTTACTTTTTACAGAAAAAACAATGCATCACACCAAATTGTATATGGCAAAATCTTGAATTTCGCATGGCATCGACTGGTATAAAAAATTGAGTCTCACAATTTCCCCTACTTTGGGATGATGTTTGTTGATTACCATTTTCAAGGCTGACACGAGGCTCGTTTTTGTGCCAAGTGACGCAGTGATGTCCAGACCGTGCAGTTGTGTTCACGAGACATTTAATTTCGATTTCCCACAAAAAAAGTCCGAGTCTTTGAGTGCATGACTTTATAAATGGCACTCTATATCAACGACCAAAGCCTGTTCGAATGGTATTGTTTTTCACGTGCATGGCACATGAGCGAACAACTGGGAAAATAACTTGGAAGACATACGTATACTGAGTATGTGTTCCAATGACCATACATTGTTTATTTACTCACGGATACGTAATAAATTAAAACCTCGTTACTTCACGGTGTATTCTTTATTTTTTTTAATGGGCAATGTCATAAAAAGCAGTAATTATTTACACACCTACAAAATAAGGGGACATACTAACATATTTACCAAAAATACCAAACTGTCTAAACAGCTAAATAATGCGGATAGTCATGATAGAATATAAGTAAAATATAAATGATTTTATTATATAGCAATATATGCTTCAAATAGAAATTAAACGATAAATCCCGAGGTGTTAGCGTGCATTTGTTAGCGTGCAATGCACGCTAACTTTGTTCCAGTCCGAGGTTTCCCGAATCCTTTTTTTCATACTGCACGCTTTGTCACATGACCTGTCGTTTATGACGTCATATGATTGTTGTCGACGTCATCGCTGTGTTTTTGTCATATTGCACTAGTTCTTATATCCATTTACAAGAACTAGTGTGATATTTATGTATTGTACGACAAAATGGTATTTTAGATTAAATACTTTAAGGGAATAAACGAAATTTATTTGGCTATATAATAAAAGGGTTATTGAACTGATGTCCCTCGTTGACTCGACATTTGCACTCTCAAGCTCGTGCAAATGTCGAGTCAACTCGGGATAATATTTTACAATATCAGTTCCAATAACCCTATACTATTATAAGAAAACTAACAAGTTTCTCCTGTTTGGAGGAAATCCCATCCTGGAGAAAATTTCCAACGTGATTATAATATTTGCCGTGTAGATTAAATTAAGAAATAATCAACATTCACTCGTGGTATAGCCTCTAATAATACACGGGTCGGAGTTTACATGCGGAAGCCATATATCACGAGGTGGCATTACCAGGTCCCGGTTTCACAATCATTCCTTAGCTAAGATTTTCCTTAACTTAAATCTTGAAAATTTTTCATATCTTTATAATTTTGTTAATTTTCAAGATATTGAGGAATTTAAGGTGCCATTTTAAGATCACTTCTAGATTAAAACACTTGCATTTAGTTTTGACAAAAATATTCATCAGTAGTTTCAAAAAGAGATTACAAAAATTTGCTAAATTTAAGTTAAGGAAAATCTTAGCTAAGGAATAACTGTGAAACTGGGGCCTGCAGCTTAAATTAATTTAAGCTGTCACCGAGCCAAGATTCGAATCAAATCCATTTTTGATTTTATAGTGAAAGGCATACTTCCGCATTGCTATATGTGCACGTTTATAAAAATGTTGAAACACTGCTATAACCAAGGAAATTGAAATGGAATTCCAAATGAAATAATTTTCAACATGATAAACTTCAAAACAGAAACGAAATTTGTCGTGATATGAAACAAAATGAAAAATACTAATTCATGATCAAATCGTAATCCAAAAATCAAAGTAAACACTTTGAAAACAGGAATGCTCGGGGAATGGATTCTAAATATAGCTTATCACATATATATGTGTGTTACGCTATATTTTTTTATGAAATGCTTAAAACCCCATTCGCCTATAAAATTCAATTATAAACACATTCATAAACTTCCAGCACTGGGCACAAGGGCTATAAGGCCAGGTGCTTCGGAAGGGCAAGCACCTGTTTATCTAGCTTCACCAGTTGAGGACCCTGATAAGCCTTGGTTTAAAAAGGAAACTGGTGATTTTATGTTTTTTTTGATTATCAGTATTGTATGTGGTACCAAGTTCTAAGATGTTGCTCTTGTAGGGTCAATTGAATGTTGCCACATTTGTTATAATACGATTGACAAACTGTCCCTGTCCATTTTCCGTGCTTAAAATCAACATTTTTAGGAAATATATACATATTTTTGTAGTTTCTTCACTAGTGCTATAAACCACTGCGGTAGCTCAGTCGGTAGAGTGCTCGCTCCGTAAGTGGGAAGTTGTGGGTTCGATCCCCGGCCAGGTCTGACCCAAGACTTAAAAGTGGGTAGTGACTGTTCTTTCGCCAAGCACTCAGCATTACAAAATGAAAGTCACAGTTCTTTCGGATGGGAACTTAAAATAAACGAGGTCCCGCTAAAGAACCCTGCTGTATAATGCCATCAGCGCAACGCACAGGCAAAATTTCTGCACTTTCGCCTATAGCTGGCGACGTCTCGATATAAGTGAAATATTCTTGACTGGGACGTTAAACCCCATTACTCACTAGTGCTATAAGTTTATGTAGTTTTAGCTTGGCAGTGAATTGTCTTTGACATCATTTTTATTATATAACAGAATAACAAAACAAGAATATAAATTGTCTGTATTTTTCTTTAATGAGACAGTTCCTTTGTCATCTATATACAATAAAGTTATTACATCTTGACGTCATATATAGGTGACCAAACTGTAATTTCCTGTTCAGTTCTAGCAGCCACACATTGTCACTGTGTTTATAAATAAACTGAACAAAACAAACACACCTTTTTCAGAAACATGTTTTGTGTGGGTAAACAACTTTGACCTGTTTGTTTGACCTTTCATGGACCAAGTACATCTATATATATAGGAAGCACAGGTGTTTATTTTGTATAAATCATGAGATATACTCACCTCTTTACACTGTGTATGTATTAACTTGGATCTTAACACTACCCATTTAATTGAGTGGATCCCACTTTATGAATATTCCTAATAAAAGGCCAAGAAGACAGGTCAATGTTGTTGGCCTATTTATAAGGAATAAAAATCAAAGTATTGAAACAAACAGTTATTGGTAAGGTTTCTGTAATGATATAAGAGTATTTTTATATAATAACATAAAACATGATTTTATTGATAAGCCTGATGAAAAAACTGTTTTACGGATTCATTAACCCTGAAGATTTCAACTTTATCTTACATTTGTATGGTTTTGGCTTTATATCCTATTATTAATATTTTTGTTTTTGTTTTTGCTGTTGTTCATTTGGTGTTGTTTGACGGGATATCAAAGATTTTAAAAATTTAGTACTGATTTCAAGGTGATCAACACTATGATGAATTCATTACTCATCTAGTGAACTAGAGTTGAGTAATGGTTTTTTATGTTCCAGTTAAGATTCAATCATGGAGTGAGATGTTTGAGGAAACCATAGTGCCTCAAAAAAACCACTGACCTTTGGCAAGTGAACTTACAAACTTTCTAACTTTTAGTGTACTAGTAAGGGTTGTTTCAGGCATTTGTCTGTAGTAATGTAGGACATGGTTAAAAAATGTCAGAATTTTAGCTGGGTCTTATTCTAATGTGCTTCCAGTTCTTTTGTATAATTGTGACATTTAAAGGTGTTAAAGTTAAAATTCAACCATAGCATAACTATTATAATGTTTATCACTTAAATTGGAATTGTCTTGGTAATGAAAATTAATATTCAACTTTCCTCACCACCCAAATAAAGACAGTAGTTATATTACATGTATTTGACAAAATGTTTGGTATTGCCATTGGTTTTGCTTCTTGCATAGACTCTGAAAGAAAACTTTAAAGGGAAAGACAACAGCACTGACAATACACAGCTGAATCTATAACACTAAAACACATGATTATAGTCATTACACTGATCACCACATGACTGTAGCCACAACACTGACCACCTCATAACTGTAGCCACAACACTGACCACCTCATAACTGTAGCCACAACACTGACTACCTCATAACTGTAGCCACAACACTGACCACCATATAACTGTAGCCACAACACTGACCACCACATAATTGTAGCCACAACACTTAAACACTGACCACCACATAACTGTAGCAACAACACTGACCACCACATAACTGTAGCCACAACACTGACCACCTCATAACTGTAGCCACAACACTGATCACCACATAACTGTAGCCACAACACTGACCACCTCATAACTGTAGCCACAACACTGACCACCACATAACTGTAGCCACAACACTGACCACCACATAACTGTAGCCACAACACTTAAACACTGACCACCACATAACTGTAGCAACAACACTGACCACCACATAACTGTAGCCACAACACTGACCACCACATAACTGTAGCCACAACACTGACCACCACATAACTGTAGCCACATGACTGTAGCAACAACACTGACCACCACATAACTGTAGCAACAACACTGGCCACCACATAACTGTAGCCACAACACTGACCACCACATAACTGTAGCCACAACACTGACCACCACATTACTGTAGCAACAACACTGACCACCTCATAACTGTAGCCACAACACTGACCACCAAATAACTGTAGCAACAACACTGACCACCACATAACTGTAGCAACAACACTGACCACCACATAACTGTAGCCACATGACTGTAGCAACAACACTGACCACCACATAACTGTAGCCACAACACTGACCACCACATAACTGTAGCAACAACACTGACCACCACATAACTGTAGCCACATGACTGTAGCAACAACACCGACCACCGCATAACTGTAGCCACAACACTGACCACCGCATAACTGTAGCCACAACACTGACCACCACATAACTGTAGCCACAACACTGACCACCACATGACTGTAGCAACAACACTGACCACCACATAACTGTAGCCACAACACTGACCACCACATGACTGTAGCAACAACAATGACCACCACATAACTGTAGCCACAACACTGACCACCACATGACTGTAGCAACAACACTGACCCCCACATAACTGTAGCAACAACACTGACCGCCACATAACTGTAGCCACATGACTGTAGCAACAACACTGACCACCACATAACTGTAGCCACAACACTGACCACCACATGACTGTAGCAACAACACTGACCACCACATGACTGTAGCAACAACACTGACCACCACATAACTGTAGCCACAACACTTAAACACTGACCACCACATAACTGTAGCAACAACACTGACCACCACATAACTGTAGCCACATGACTGTAGCAACAACACTGACCACCACATAACTGTAGCCACAACACTGACCACCACATAACTGTAGCCACAACACTGACCACCACATGACTGTAGCCACAACACTGACCACCACATAACTGTAGCCACAACACTTAAACACTGACCACCACATAACTGTAGCAACAACACTGACCACCACATAACTGTAGCCACAACACTGACCACCTCATAACTGTAGCCACAACACTGATCACCACATAACTGTAGCAACAACACTGACCACCACATAACTGTAGCCACAACACTGACCACCTCATAACTGTAGCCACAACACTGATCACCACATAACTGTAGCCACAACACTGACCACCTCATAACTGTAGCCACAACACTGACCACCACATAACTGTAGCCACAACACTGACCACCACATAACTGTAGCCACAACACTTAAACACTGACCACCACATAACTGTAGCAACAACACTGACCACCACATAACTGTAGCCACATGACTGTAGCAACAACACTGACCACCACATAACTGTAGCCACAACACTGACCACCACATAACTGTAGCCACAACACTGACCACCACATGACTGTAGCCACAACACTGACCACCACATAACTGTAGCCACAACACTTAAACACTGACCACCACATAACTGTAGCCACAACACTGACCACCACATGACTGTAGCAACAACACTGACCACCACATAACTGTAGCCACAACACTGACCACCACATAACTGTAGCAACAACACTTGAACACTGACCACCACATAACTGTAGCAACAACACTGACCACCACATGACTATAGCTACAACACTTGAACACTGACCACCACATGACTGTAGCTACAACACTTGAACACTGACCACCACATGACTGTAGCCACAACACTGACCACCACATGACTGTAGCCACAGCACTAACCACCATGACTGTAGTCTAGCCATTACACTGGTGACCACATGATTTTAACCATTGCAATAAAAAGGACATGAATGGCGTACTTGTGCAGGAAAAAAGCAATGCATAGAATAAGAATAAATCATGAAATTTTGATAATTTGTTGCATTTATGTTGTTTTTGGCTTTCATCTTGAGAATGTTTCTCACCAAATAAAGAAAATTCAAAACAAAATTATTGAGGTTATTTTAGGTGGATATTCTTTTATATGATAATCATCACACATCACATTGAAATTTTAGACAATTTCATGACAATTTAGATATTATTTTTTTATATATTTCCAGGTGCCTTCCTTATTCCCTACTTGATAATGTTGTTTGTAGAAGGTATGCCACTTCTATATTTAGAATTTGCTGCAGGACAGCGGTTCCGTAAAGGAAGTATGGGAGTTTGGAACACTATACATCCACTGTTAGGTGGTGTAGGTGTGGCATCAGCGGTGACTTCGTTTATGGTGGGGATATATTATAATGCTATTATAATGTGGTGTTTTTTCTATCTCGTTCACTCCTTCCAAAGTCCATTGCCTTGGAGCACCTGTCCAACAGAATGGATCGGAAACAAAAGTGTTGTGGTGGAGGAATGTGATATAAGTGGTCCAACATCATACTTCTGGTACAGAAATGCGTTAGATGTCTCTAGTGGTATAGACCAGAGTGATGGAATTAAGTGGAAGATGTTGCTGTGTCTTATCTTGGCTTGGGTGGTGGTATATGCCTGTATATGGAAAGGAATTAAGTCTTCTGGCAAGGTAAATATCAATTTATTGACAAACATGACAAAAATATTGTTATAGAATTAATTTTTTGTTGTTGTGGAAAAATGAAAGAATTCAGACATTTTGCACACATTAAAATTATTTTGCTTAGCCACTATGCACATTGTCAAATGTCTTCATTTGTCCCATATTGCAGTTGACAAAATCAATGTTATCTGGCAACCCCCCTGCACATTGTCAAGTGTATTTATTTAGCACTTTTCTTAATTTCTATAAGATTTATGGAATTTTATTCTGGTGACTGCTATTTATAGAAGTAACTTACAAATTTCTTACAAATTAAAACCCCAAGGTTAGATTTTTTGCATCTTTTATTGTTTCAACATTTAATGCTAAAATAAATTAATTTATTATGCAAAGTTTCCCATTAAGTTTTCAAAATGGATAAAAAGTGTCTAGGCTAGGTGAACAGAATTTTTATCATTAAATGCTTAAAATTTTAAATTGAAACTAAAGTCCAATTTCCAATTCCAAGTAATTCTCTATTTTATTTACAATAATTTTGATTACCCAGGCCCCTATGTTCAGTGTGGCTATTGGTATTTAAATTCAGTTTTAATTTGAGAACCACCTTAAACACTTTCATGATTTCTATCACACAAGTTCAGAGCAATCTTTTTTTAAAAATCTTTTTGAGGTAATAAATCTGCAATACTATAAACCAACTTTTATTCCAGGCTATTAACTTTTGCGATTTTCTTACCAAAACCATATGCGACTATTAACTTTCGCAATATGAACTAAGGTTGAATTTTTAATATACAAGTAAATAATACCAATTTTGGAAACAAGTTTACAGCGTTTAACTTTCATGATTATTTTGTTCTGTTGAAACACGCTGGAGTTAACAGCAAGGGAATAAAAATTGGTTTACAATATTTATATCCAGGATATTTGCTGCTATATTTTCTGTGTACATTATTTTTCAATCTATTCTTTACATGTCTATTTTTTCACATTTTTAGGTTGTGTATGTAACTGCCACATTCCTGTACATTGTACATGTTGTTTATTTTTTTCACATTTTTAGGTTGTGTATGTAACTGCCACATTCCCGTACATTGTACATGTTGTTTATTTTTTCACATTTTTAGGTTGTGTATGTAACTGCCACATTCCCATACATTGTACATGTTGTCTATTTTTTTCACATTTTTAGGTTGTGTATGTAACTGCCACATTCCCATACATTGTACATGTTGTCTATTTTTTTCACATTTTTAGGTTGTGTATGTAACTGCCACATTCCCGTACATTGTACTTATTATATTTTTTGGACGTGGTATAACACTAAATGGTGCTACAGATGGACTTCTTCACATGTTTACACCAAGGGTAAGTCAAACAGTATAACGTTGATTTATCACCACCATTTGTTCAGTCAAAATTTGGCATTATAAAGGGGTTTGGTGATCATTCAAGATAGGCTCGTGAAGAAAAACCATGAACAAAATGCTTTTTGGGACTTCAAAATAGTGTGGCGATAAGCGAGGTAGCAAAGGTATCAAGGGGCATTATAACAAGGTTTTACTGTATATAAACATTTTATATTATTTGTGAAGTTTGATCCGACCATTTGACCTTATCGTAATTTAAATGTAAGAATTGGCTAATAGACTGTGTGATTTAGGTAAGACACTTGGTAGCCAGTATTATTATTATCTATCCTTATATATCAACTTTATATAGCCCTTAAATTAAATAATGCATATGTCTGTTTGAATATTTAAATTCTAGGTTAAATGGCCAGGTCAAACTTGACATACTATACATCAAAGTTATCATGAAAAACAAATCTGTGTCACAAATCTTGTCTCCCATTGCATTTATAAAAAACAACTCACATTTTTGTTCATGAGAATTGAAATTTAAAAATTCGTAAAGATGAACCCTGAGAAAATTAAAAAAAAACCCAAAAAACCAAAAAAAACAAATTGTTAACTGTAGATAACCACAGCTGAGGATTTTTAAGGTGATTCTATGGCACAAATAATTTCTGCAGGATGTACAAATCTACATTATAATATCATTTACCCATAGGATTTACAAGAAGCCTCAATGTCCAAGTGGTCTACAGTGCTCGCATACATATCACAGCACCTCTGACTAGGTTTCAAATCCCACTTTGGTAGATCATTGTGTAAGAAAGTTTATCAGTTCATTCTCAGTTTCCCCATCATGTAAGAATTGATCTCCAGTGAAACAATCTTGACTGAGGCATAAAGCACAATTACTTCATTCCCCTGCATAGGATGTACATATCATGATGATAGTATTAACATTGTGAAAGAACAATTTAGGGAGGGATTGTGCTCATTTTACATAAAACATGATAAAGTTTAGGTTCTTGGCCTTCAAAAAGTACTTTCAGTGCTTTGATTGATTAATTTCACTTTTTACAGTTTTAAAGTACAAGCACGTTTTAACATATGATATGTGTGTGTCCTTGTAATTTTTGTATAAATTGTTTAAATATGTGCATTGACCTAGATTTTTGGGTAAAAATATAATTTTTTTTATAATATTTAATCAGTTTTCTCAGCAGATTATGTTGAATAATGAAACAGCTTGCACATGACTTAACAGTGATATAAACATGTATAAATTGTGCATTTCTGTTCTTTTTGTCGCTATTTCGCAACTTATAAATGCCTCATTTTATAATTAAAATTTTCTCCCCCTCACTCCCACTCCCCCACACATACCGGGTATATCAAGTATCATTATTATCCTCCTGTTGTCTTAACTCTACATGTAATTACATGTACAGGTAAACAACTTTGACCTGTCTGCTTGACCTTTAATTTAAATATTCATTATGGACAGTGCATTTATGTATAGGGATCATGTGGGTTTATTTTGTCTACATAATGTGAATACTATTCATGTACCTAATGTATACATGATTAACTGTGAATCCTACTACTACCCATTTATTGGGTGGATCCCTCTTTATGAAAGGTCAAGCAGACAGGTCAATGTTGTTTGCCTATATTATATATTAAGGATAAGTACAGATAATTGTGCTATAAGTGGTGAAAATAAAGGTCATAGTAAACATTGATGATCGTTTTGTCCTTTGACATTTGTCCAAAGTTTAAACATTTAATCTTTCTGGAGAATATTTCCTTGGTATAGTTAATTAATATTTTTTGTCTGGTGCCAAAATAACATTTATAATATGTGGGTGATTGATTATCTATATTAGAATTTGATATGTAAGCATCTCTTTTAAATGATCCTGTAATTATACAGTAAAACTTGTCAATATGGGCTGACAATTGGTGAAGTGTGTGTGTGGAAAAAAAGAGAGTGTGTGTATGTTTGTATGTGTTTGTGTGTTGCTGGCTGGAAAGAGAGAGAGTGAGTGAGTGTGTGTGTGTGTGTGTGTGTGTGTGTGTGTGTGTGTGTGTGTGTGTGTTAGCTTGCTAGAACCAGAGAGTGTGTGTGTGTGCGTGTGTGTGTGTGTGTTAAGCAAAATCCCATGTGGCAAAATTAAAAAAGTAATAAATGGGAAAATGGTCTTCAACAGGAACTACATCTTAAGAGTTTTGAAGATTTTATAAGTTTTAGAAGTGGAAAATATTGAACTTGAAATATCAGCCATTCTATGCCCAATAAAATGGATTTCTTACACTTGAGTAAAAACTGTTATAATAAAACGGTTTTCTGTAAGTGAAATTCTGTAACATTCTGTGCATACTTATCCAGATTAGACTCCTGTAATCATGTGTTAGGGTGATATATATATATGATGACAGATATATACATTTGTATATGTGCAGCAGTTTTACCATGTACCAGATAAAAAATCCTGTAAGTGATGTAATTTCAGAACTTTTTGTTTTTGTTGCCTCCAAACTCTTGTATTTTTTATACAGTCAAACTTATTTCTAAAGGACACTTGTACATTCAGAGTTTCAACAACCAAATAAAATCTAGATGCCAAAATTTCAAAAATTGGGAAAATTTACAAGCCTTGAATCTTTTTTATGATAGTTCATGAAATAAAGGAAGAACTGCTCTTCTGTATAGTTTATACTGTATAAGGAGAAATATTAGAAGTAGAAAACTTTCATAGTTATGGTTTAAACTATTTCATGGTAAGAAATTTTCACTGTTCAAAGTGTAAGGAAAGTGAACCAAGGTAAATAAATTTTTCGCTAAGAAGATATATTTGCGGTACAAGTGTCATCGTGAAAATCACAAATATTTCAGTATACTTAATCAAGATTTTTTAATGGTATTTCACCTCTGTCAAGAATCGTTCACATATGTCAAAGGAGTAAGTTCCAGAGTGCCTGGAGAGAACAACTGACCTTCATCAAGTAAACTGACAAACTTTCTCACAGTAGGATCTGTCCCAAGTGGGATTCGTACATAGGCAGTGAGAGGCACTGTGATCCATAAGCATATGAGATTTGCCAAGTCTGGGTATTCATTAATACATCGATTTCTTATATGTTCTTATATGGAACAAAAACGAATTTATTAAGATTATTTATACCAAGACAATTACCAACTAAATGCAAAGTGCCACCTATACAAATTGACGGATCGCCGGCCACACCCACAATGTTCGGACATTGGCCCGGCATGCTTGAATTACACACAAAAAGAATGATTAATCTGCCTGAGTTGTGCCATTTAATGACGTCACTCACACTAGTATGTCATTAGTTGCCATGACACTGCTTTGGTACCGTGATGGCATCCAGTGTTGGTGGAAAAAAGGCATGGCCAGTGATACGTCAGTTTACATATGTCATTGAGAAGTAATGATTTCTACCTGCCATGGTTATGGTACCTTGTTTTAATCATTCTTTTTCGCAAGATTGGCAATGTCCAACATCAGTACATATCAGCTTGGAATGATTACTTACAACATGTACTATTACACAAATACCATAAATCATAAGTCATTGCTTACTTGGCTCCCACCTCGTACAATTATAATAAAGGTATATAGATCATTATTAAGACATTAAGACATACAGGAATAAATCATCTAAATTGCTTCATCATCCCAAACATGAACGGACAGATTATAAACAAACATGTGTTTATTTTTAGAAATTATTTCAAGAGCCATGTTCTCTATATTATAGTCTTCATTAAGTTTATATATTAATCACATAGAGTTTGTTTTGTATTATATAAAATATCTGTCTTGTTTTGACTATGTACAGCTTTCTTCTGATTTGAAATTTTCTATCATTTTATCTCATGTCAGACTATATTTCCTTTTTTGACAGATTTCTTTATTTGTATTATTTTATCATTCATTCATCACATTAATATTTCTCATTGTTTTTGTTATTGCATCATACTTATTTTTGTTTATATATAGATATATACATTTGTGTATAATATTTCTGTTTGTTTTTTCTCATATTTCATTTTTTCACATTATTCTAATGTGCTCATTTACACAATAAATTATTAATTAGTTCTTCACCTGTAACTTTCTCACCTGTCTAATATTCAGACAAGATAAAATGCCATTACTTTTCATTATGTCTAAAAGGACATAACATTGGTTCTGTGCCAAAGAATGCAAGCAGAATACGTAACCAAATGTCACGGCGAGACATTAGTTATTCTTGCATGTATGCATACTCTAATGTTAGTAAACAGTGCTTGTAAATCTAATTAGCTCACCTGTCAAAAGGTAGGACAAAGGTCACTTGAACGCTCATTTTTCATAAGATAGAGCAAAGAGGTCTGTTTGTAGCTCATCTGTAAAATTCAAAATTGCAAAAGCTGCACTGCACCTTTTCTGCCAGTTCTTAATGAATGTGTTAGTTTGAACTTGATGCCTGTTTCCAAAGATGATTATGTTTGTATGTTAAAGATATGAGTAAAATTACACTTTTTTTAAATCAGAAACTCATGCATTTAGTGTTATCAGATTGACTGTATTACATTATATTATAAAGAGCTAGTTTAATCGTTCACATATATTAACTAAGGCTGCAGACTTGATTAAAGGGTTGTGAGTTTGAACCCTGCTTTGTTGCATGATACAATCTTGAAAATGACTCACCATGGTATCTTAGAAGATAAGTAAATCTCAGATTATGAGTCTTAAACATCACTTATAATGCATTTGTTTAAGTGAGACTGGATGCTCCATGAGAATAGATACGGTTATAGTACTTTTATCTTTAAGAAATATAATGTACAGGCATTTACTAAGTATAACTAATAATGATTTATTGATTTATTGAATACTACTTAAAACATTTTGTTATTTTAAACCCTGTAGTTTGGATAATATAGCGATTGAAAACTTTTCTAGTTTCATTTTGAAATAACCTAATGAACAGGCCCCAGTTTCACAGTCATTTCGTAACTAAAATTTTCCTTAACTTATTGTCGATTTCTTTAGGAACTACAAAGAAACATTTTTGTCAAACATAAATACAGATGTTATAACTGGAACTGATCTCTAAAATGAATCCTTAAATTCCTGAATATCTTTACTATTACATGTAACAAAATTACAAAATGTATTAAGATTTCAAATTTGTCAGATTAAAGTTGAGGAAAATAATAGTCAAGAAATGATTGGAAAACTGGGGCCAGTTGCCTCTCAGAATTTTATTTCCAGCTTTGTAGACTTTTTGAAATAAAATTATGAGCAGATCGAGACTGACACATTTTACTGTAAACCTCTAAATAAAATGATAACACTAATAAAAAATGATTAAATTGTATATAATAAATCCAAAATCTTTGAAAAAAAAGGTTTTAGTAACAATGAATATGGTTTAGCAATCCTTTTATTTAAAACAAAAACAAGGTTTTATCAATAATGAATATAGTTTAGCAATGTTTTTGTTTTAAATATACAGATGTTTTGATCTTTTTTTGTTTTAAATTAGTTGAGATTAAAAACAATTATCACTGGGTTTATAACCTACTCTACAGTAACACACATGTCTGTTGACATGTTTTTTTATTTTGGGAATCCACTAAATATAGAGTTGAGAAAAAACTCATGCTTAGTAACATGTGCACTTTTGTTATGCATATGTCTGACAGTTGTAGGTTAACAATATTCAATGTTATGGTGATTGTACTACCAAAGAGGATGTACCATACTGTGATATAACTCAGTCTGCTTCATACAGCATCATATTGTGACATATGGGAATAAATCATGGACATGGGGTCATTGACTTTGTAAAAAATCATATATTTTAGGTAAAAAAAGAAATATTTCATGTACACATGTATACAAAAAATAACAACAATAGCTATGCAAATCAGTGCATTCATTTTGTGCCTGTTACATGTTTTTCACGGTCAGATTTCTTTATACAGTAAAACCTCATTACAGTGCCCTTCAATAACTTTAGGACCTTGCTTACTGCTACAATATTTTGATTTTCCAAGATCTGTTTCTTCAATGTTTTTCTTTGTAAGCCTTTATAATGCCAAAATTTGAGAAATGTAATAGCTTTACTTTTCACTTTTGAAGCAGCAGTTTCACTGTGGTGTTCTTGAAACATGTTGCACCAATATCCTCTTGTTCTGCACATCTCAGTATGATAAACAACTAGTGGCAAAATAAATTAAAATCCCCTTTACTGTTTAAAGAGTTATGAAGTGCACACTGAAATGTGACCTTGATCTTTGACCCAGACCTCTATGCACTGCCCCCTGCATATCTTATCAAATTAACAAACATTCATGACTAGTTTGATTAAAATCTTTCATACTGTTTAAGCATTATGAAAGGACATGGAAATGTTAAAAGAAAAAACAAAAGTTTCTGTATGACCATGGCCATGACCTTGACCTTTGACCTGGACCTCCATGCATTGTGTTTTGAACATCTGAATAAAACAAATATGCATGAAAAGTTTCATTAAAATCTGTCACATCATTTAAGAATTTTGGAAGGGACAGGGAAGTGTATACCAGTACTTATGTGAGGACAGACAGACACACTGCCATGACATAATAAAGTCTGGTATATATTAATGGACATAAAAAACAAGTCGCTTAGAGTTAGAATGTCATTTGTTAGCTGATGACCTTGGATTGTTATGAGTATTATCACACTAATTGTCCTTGATATTATCAGTTTGAGTATTATGGACTAAAAGCATGCCATTAAAAGGGCATTACTACCAATCATTCAACAAATACATAACTATGACAGATGGTGTCTGTTAGCTGTATTTATTTACAATCACTCTCTGACCAGCTTCAAACACCTGTTGATGATAATATTAATAGTTACAAAGATGCAACGACCTTGCAATATTAAATGTTCACTGGTTTTTCAATGGTTTCATTAAAATGATCATAGGTAATGACAATAACACTTTATTTACTAGATCTCAGTTTGGTCAAAGATTACATAACACTCAATTGCAAGGTTATTACAGCTCTCTCAGTAAATTTTGAATTAGAAGATAAATTTCATAAAGTAGGCAGCAAGTTTGGAGCAATATGTATTGCTAAAGCAGCAAAACATACAGTAAAACATGAATATAACGAACACGCTTACAACAAATACATGTATAGTACGAAGTCAAATATTGGCCCCCGCCGCTGCTCTATATAAGTCTATATATAACAATATAACAAAATGGCTTTATAAGGAAGTTAAAAATAGAGTCCTGAGGGCTTCGTTATAAATGTGTTTTACTGTATTCAGAAAATATAAACTAAGTGGATGTAGATGATATCTCCTAATCCAAATATGTATACCTTGCTGGCTTTATTGAAACCATTGTTATGGTATATTTTACTTATTGTGAAATAACTTATAGATACCTCATTGAAGATGCCATAGTAACTGTAACTTATTAGAAACACACCCACCATCAAGTTAAATATGGATAGGACTAAATTATGTGTTAAGATGAGGCCTGCCTAGCCATGTTTTATTTCTACTGCATTTTTGCACAATAATTCAGGTAAAAAAAGTTAGAATTTCTGTTTCAACAAAGTAATGGGAAATAGAATGTAAACAGATGTTAAATTGGATTTATAAATGAGATTATTAAGTACATTTTATTTTAAATAAATACCTAATAAGGTATGAGAATTTAAAACATTTATGTAATTAAATGCTGAAAAATGACAAAACATTTTCTAAACCTACAGGTACATTTATATTTAGATAAAAACACAAAAATTAATGAGTTTTTTGACCTGAAATCCAAACAATCAGGAAGTCC
Organism: Anadara kagoshimensis; assembly: GCA_021292105.1. Classification (NCBI taxonomy): domain Eukaryota; kingdom Metazoa; phylum Mollusca; class Bivalvia; order Arcoida; family Arcidae; genus Anadara; species Anadara kagoshimensis. The sequence continues at coordinate 46,086,305 of CM037875.1, forward strand.
GCTGTTTTAAAACCCATAAATTTCTTAAGAATAATTTTTCTTTTTTTAACATCCCCTGTTGTGAGATTTGATAAGACATTAAAATTTAAGATTTTTTTTCACTTGCAAATCTCCCTGTTGATTGAATGAGATGTTTACAAATTTTGTCTAGTGATGAGTACATTGGGTACATTCTGGTATTGAAGGTTCAAGGGCACCGTGTTACAGTATGACATAAAAGAGCATTTAACAGCAAGGTCACATGAAAGCAGAGCATTCTCAGCACTGCTACCACCATCCCAACCAGGACCAAGCGACAATAGAGTAAGACAAAACATACATAAACACTCTGAAAAAGACAGGCAGACATGGCTAAGTGGTACTGTCACTAGCTTTTGAAGTCCAGGGTTGTTGGTTCAAACCTTACTCGGGACTTGGATATTTTCTGAGACGATTCTCATACTAGAGTTGTAAAAAGCTCAGTACTAGAATAGTCTTTTGGATAAGACTCAAAACTGAGGTCCTGTGTCTCAGTGCACACTTAAGACACTTCTATAGTGTTAGAAAAAGAGTAGGCCAACTGTGGCCGCTTACAATGAAAAACGATTGCAAGATAAGAAACCAGTGATAAATAGATACTTATAAACATTGAATTTTGACCTTCAGTTTTTTTAAGATATGACATAGCAATGATGACAGTGTACAGAGTGTACTTATAGTTTATTTTCTCTATGACCCAAAAGAAAACCATCTTTTAATGTTTTTGGTAACTGTTCTTTATGTTCAGTTTTATGCCCATTTTTTATCTCCCATATAAATAACTAGTGTGTCATGTTATGTGACATGTTTTGGTTTTCAGGTCAAATGTGAAGGTCAGATAGTGAATGAAAGCTTTCACATTAAAGCAAACATTTTAGAAATATCAACATCGAATGTTAAATATGTCAATTTCAAACAGGTTTATGTTTAGGTTTATGTTGCTCAGTCCGTTTCAATCGCTTCTAATTGTAAGCATCCTCTGTAGCAGCCACAAGGGGCGTACTCTTTTTCACACTCCAAAGAGGTGTCTTTAGCATGCCCTGAGACAAAGGACCTCGGTTTTGAGTCTCATCCAAAAGACTGGGTAAAAACCATTTACGTGTACTTGCAAGAGTACAGATCCAGTTGTATTCCAAGGATATTCAAAGTTAACATAGATTGTTATATTAATTCTATCTAGAATCACTCATTGTTTTTGGGATCTATTTTCAGCAATAACAAAAACTGTATGCAGATGCGTTTAGACACAAAACCATATAAATAACTGTTCTATACTGCCATTACAATCTCAGTGAATAAATGTTATATACCACCAACACATGTAAGTTGGTAAATCTATGTAAATAATTTAGTTTTTTACACATCTAAAAACATCTGGTAGATTCTAGATAAAATAATCATTGTTAATCTAATTTTAGAATTAATTCTGTAGTTTAAACTCTCTGTAGGAACTTTTATTGGAATAGCTGGCATAGTTTCTGATCAAATACCACTTTGTTCCAAAAGTACACGTTTTTATACCCCTTGAACGACCCTGAACATTAAATCCCGGGTTTAACAGAAAAAATCGAAGCTGGCCTTTCAACTGTATATAACGTGCAATTCAATGGTTATATGCTTTGCTGTAGCTAGATGACCATTATGGTCAGTCTGGTTCACATTAACTCTGGTATGCCCAGTATCCAGAGACTCTAGACAGATATATCAATGAGTATATGTTCTGCTGTAGCTAGATGACCATTATGGTCAGTCTGGTTCACATTAACTCTGGTATGTCCATTATCCAGAGACTCTAGACAGATATATCAATGGTTATATGTTCTGCTGGAGCTAGATGACCATTATGGTCAGTCTGGTTCACATTAACTCTGGTATGCCCAGTATCCAGAGACTCTAGACAGATATATCAATGGTGTATGTTCTGCTGTAACTAGATGACCATTATGGTCAGTCTAGTTCACATTAACTCTGGTATGCCCAGTATCCAGAGACTCTAGACAGATATATCAATGGTTATATGCTTTGCTGTAGCTAGATGACCATTATGGTCAGTCTGGTTCACATTAACTCTGGTATGCCCAGTATCCAGAGACTCTAGACAGATATATCAATGAGTATATGTTCTGCTGTAGCTAGATGACCATTATGGTCAGTCTGGTTCACATTAACTCTGGTATGTCCATTATCCAGAGACTCTAGACAGATATATCAATGAGTATATGTTCTGCTGTAGCTAGATGAACATTATGGTCAGTCTGGTTCACATTAACTCTGGTATGCCCAGTATCCAGAGACTCTAGACAGATATATCAATGGTTATATGCTTTGCTGTAGCTAGATGACCATTATGGTCAGTCTGATTCACATTAACTCTGGTATGTCCAGTATCCAGAGACTCTAGACAGATATATCAATGAGTATATGTTCTGGTGTAGCTAGATGACCATTATGGTCAGTCTGGTTCACATTAACTCTGGTATGTCCATTATCCAGAGACTCTAGACAGATATATCAATGAGTATATGTTCTGCTGTAGCTAGATGAACATTATGGTCAGTCTGGTTCACATTAACTCTGGTATGTCCAGTATCCAGAGACTCTAGACAGATATATCAATGGTGTATATGTTCTGCTGTAGCTAAATGACCATTATGGTCAGTCTGGTTCACATTAACTCTGGTATGTCCATTATCCAGAGACTCTAGACAGATATATCAATGGTTATATGTTCTGCTGTAGCTAGATGACCATTATGATCAGTCTTGTTCACATTAACTCTGGTATGTCCAGTATCTAGAGACTCTAGACAGATATATCAATGGTCATATGTTCTGCTGTAGCTAGATGACCATTATGGTCAGTCTGGTTCATATCAACTCTGGTATGTCCATTATCCAGAGATTCTAGACAGATATATCAATGGTCATATGTTCTGCTGTAGCTAGATGACCATTATGGTCAGTCTGATTCACATTAACTCTGGTGTGTCCAGTATCCAGAGACTCTAGACAGATATATCAATGGGTATATGTTCTGCTGTAGCTAGATGACCATTATGGTCAGTCTGATTCACATTAACTCTGGTATGTCCAGTATCCAGAGACTCCAGACAGATATATCAATGAGTATATGTTCTGGTGTAGCTAGATGACCATTATGGTCAGTCTGGTTCACATTAACTCTGGTATGTCCATTATCCAGAGACTCCAGATAGATATATCAATTGGTATATGTTCTGCTGTAGCTAGATGACCATTATGGTCAGTCTGGTTCACATTAACTCTGGTATGTCCAGTATCCAGAGACTCCAGATAGATATATCAATTGGTATATGTTCTGCTGTAGCTAGATGACCATTATGGTCAGTCTGGTTCATATCAACTCTGGTGTGTCCAGTATCCAGAGATTCCAGACATATATATCAATGGGTACATGTTCTGCTGTAGCTAGATGACCATTATGGTCAGTCTGGTTCACATTAACTCTGGTATGTCCAGTATCCAGAGACTCCAGATAGATATATCAATTGGTATATGTTCTGCTGTAGCTAGATGACCATTATGGTCAGTCTGGTTCATATCAACTCTGGTGTGTCCAGTATCCAGAGATTCCAGACATATATATCAATGGGTACATGTTCTGCTGTAGCTAGATGACCATTATGGTCAGTCTGGTTCACATTAACTCTGGTATGTCCAGTATCCAGAGATTCTAGACAGATATATCAATGGTCATATGTTCTGCTGTAAGCTAGATGACCATTATGGTCAGTCTGATTCACATTAACTCTGGTATGTCCAGTATCCAGAGACTCCAGATAGATATATCAATTGGTATATGTTCTGCTGTAGCTAGATGACCATTATGGTCAGTCTGGTTCATATCAACTCTGGTGTGTCCAGTATCCAGAGATTCCAGACATATATATCAATGGGTACATGTTCTGCTGTAGCTAGATGACCATTATGGTCAGTCTGATTCACATTAACTCTGGTATGTCCAGTATCCAGAGACTCCAGACAGATATATCAATGAGTACATGTTCTGCTGTAAGCTAGATGACCATTATGGTCAGTCTGATTCACATTAACTCTGGTGTGTCCAGTATCCAGAGACTCCAGACAGATATATCAATTGGTATATGTTCTGCTGTAGCTAGATGACCATTATGGTCAGTCTGGTTCATATCAACTCTGGTGTGTCCAGTATCCAGAGATTCCAGACATATATATCAATGGGTACATGTTCTGCTGTAGCTAGATGACCATTATGGTCAGTCTGATTCACATTAATTCTGGTATGTCCAGTATCCAGAGATTCCAGACAACTAATGTCAAGTACATTTACTTCTTATACTACACTCTTGGCTCATATTCCAGGGGTCAAAGGTCATCGCCTATAGTACATGGTGGTCATTTAGACTTAATCAAACACCTGATTGTGATTATTGTAGCCATTTAGTATTTAGGTTGGTTGTTGTATTGCTGTTTACTGTCACATCAGCTATTTGCAACAAGAGCAAGTTAATCAATCGCTCAAAATTGATCTAATAGTGGAAGGCACTCTACATAACTAAAAACAAATCAATTCAATTAATATACAATGGAGCATATAAATTATTTAGGTGTTGCATCTTTAGGTCAAGCTATGGTATCTAATTTGTGATTTAGTAGGGCCTTTCAATTATGATATTTTGTATTTAATCAGTACCATAAGAGGTATTTGGTCATTTTCTCAAGTGAGCTATAAGGACCAAATGCTTCTTGTTAAATAATTGCCCACCTGATTCTTTTTAAAAAGGAAACAATCAAAAGCAATGACTGGCTATTTTAACAAGAGTACTAGCAATTTAGCATCCACTGACTTTTATCCCTGTATGTGTTTTATATCACAATTTATTGTTGCTTTAACATTATTGGGATACTAAGTAACCTAATACAGAGTAAATTTTCACTTTCATTTTTGTGTTAAATCAAAATAACAATGTTACTTTATTTTAGATTGTTTATGTTCTGTTACCTTGGTCTATATTGGTCACTGATTACAGATGCTTTAAATAAAACAACAATGGCAATTTAAAATTCATACTTATAATTCGTACTTATAAAGCCAAACTCTGAGAAACAACATTATCTTTATATTTAGCATCTATATATTAATGCCAAACTGTGGTTAAAAATATTAATTTGAAGGTCATAAGAATCCATTAATTGTCTAAATAAGCTTGGTCCATTGTCCATTATGATAAGTATTAAATTTAAACTATTTCCTTGTTGTAATATCAAACATAACTCTTGTCTAACTTATGACAGCATGTCTTAACAAATTTGAATAATAAACTGCTACCTGATGGAAACAATGGGAAAGGAATGTTCTTAATTAAGTCAAACACTCCAAAAATGGTAACATGGTCACTTTATCTGCTGCAATGCATTAAGTGCAGGGATGAAGATTAGAAGGAGCCCAGTAGCAAATGGCTCCTAAAAATCAGTCTTGGCCCCTGAATTTTTACACATTTTACCTATTTGTTACTATTATAACTTCTTTTCTGAAGTGAACTTGGCCCCTAACTCAAAATAGTTAGACTTCTACCCTGAAGTGCTGTGTAAAAAGATCAGAGTCAGGCTTCGGCTGTTATCATTGATAAGTAGAAATACTCTTGCTATTTTGGAAGTAATACACTATGAACAAGTCTGGCATATCAAAAAAATATGAGGGCATGGCACTGAAAGTGTTCTAACAATTGCATCAAGCCATTCTTGAAGAGTTGTATTGTGCTAGCATTCTGAAGTACAAATATTGTATATTAGTAGTTCTATAAACTGTAACCATGTTAGAAGAGTTGTATAGTGGTAGCCCTTTTAGTTGGTATTCTTGCCAAATATGGTCCATGTAAAATAAATTTTAAAAAAAAGCAATGCTTAATTCCTGATCCTAACTTTTCTATGAGCATTAGAGACACATATTTTTTTCCTTTGGCCTTATTTTATTCTTTTAATCATCAGTTTACTTTTTTATAAAAATCTACAAAAGAAAATATAAATTGTTTAAATATGTACAGTTATTTTTAATTTTTAAACTTAAACAACTGGCTATTTAATTATCGTTAGGTCGTCACAGTTTTGAGATCAGTAGACTGATTAGTGGTATAGGCAAACAACATTGACCTGTCCGCTTGACCTTTAATTAAAATATTTAAAATGGATCAGTACATTTATTTATAGCGAACATTTATGTTAATTTCATCTACACAGAAAATATGCATTGTTTATGTATGAACTGCTAATCCTGACTCTACCCATTCATAAGGTGAGCAATCCTTATTCCTAATAGAAGGTCAAGCAGACAGGTCACTGTTGTTTGCTTTTATTGATATAGGACATATACTTTAAACAGGTAGTTTGTTTATGTTGATAAGAGTAATTTATCTTAAAAACAATATCACATACTTATATATGTACTAATAATTAAATTAAAAAGGTCAACAATCCCTCATAATTTACCAGTAATGTTTAGTATGATTGGATAATAAGTGGAATAGTCTATTATATGTCATGGAGTACAGTATAAGCTGTCTATACTGACCATATTGTGGTAGGTTGGTTGGTTGAATGTTGTTTAATGTCCCATCAGCAATTTTCAGCTATTTGCGACGAGTACTATTTTATTAATCTCTATGGATTAATCTATGAACAATTTTGTGTATGCATGTGAAGTGCAAGTGTGTTGTATGGTCTGCCTTGTACTAGCGCGCACTCAGGGCGACTTTAAGGTGTTAGGTCACCGAGTCAGTATGCAGCAGACAAGCATACCACTCCCCCAGTCCATTATACTGATACCAGGTAAACCAGTAAAAGCCAACTTCAAGGAAAATTCACTTTCCCACATGTGATCTGAGCGGGACTCTAACTCACAGCGGTGAGAGACCCTAGATTTGTAGACTGCCATCTTATCTATTGGGCCACTGCAGCCTCAGTTTACTAATACCAATTCATTGACTTTGAATCTTTTACCGCAAAGCAAGTTTCAAATATCATAATGTTTCAATACAGTAAAAGTGCCCAATTATATAGGATCCCATTTTAAGCTATGACTAAAATCATCATTTCCGGAACATTTGAATGTTATGTTGTTATAAACATCCACATGGTATAATGGTTCAACAATTCCAATAAAGTTGTGCCAGTATAATATGTAGTGAATACATATTGCAGTACAGTTGAGTAATTCTGCAATGTTACACCCCTTATGTTGACTGTAGTTCACTATAGACAGGTTACACTGTACTACTCTCAACTCACTGTGGGAAGTTTAGACCTACTTATTCTGATCTTCACACAGTGATGTACAAGTACAGTTGAGTAATTCTGCAATATTACACCCCTATTGTTGACAGTAGTTCACTATAGACAGGTTACACTGTACTACCCTCCACTAATTGTGGCAAGTTTAGACCTAATTATTCTTTTATGGTTGATTTGATCTTCACACTGTAATGTAAAAAAAACAAATTTATATAATATCCAGTATGACCCTGTACTACAACTGGGACATATCTTAAATATATCATATTTTATAAGCTGTAATATTGGTACATCTTAAATCAGATAAAGTGCTCTTTAATGATGTTTACAACACAAACAAAAAAAATTGCTGACTAGGCGGCGGAATAATGTACTGGTTATACTAAGTCACAATGTACTGAGTTTTATTGATAAAATGTCTATATTAGCTGTAACATTTTGTATTATTTATTGATTTATGAATAAATTGTCTACTGCGTTCTAATGTTAAATGTTTTCTTCAAGTAGACCAATGATTAATTGATTTTTAACATTAAGATACAGATGTTACCATCAAGGTCAAGGCTGCTACTGGTCGTCCTATAGTGTTTTGTTTATAATTTATCACTAATGTGACTCATTAAATAGTCATCTTTCATGGTATTACTGTATTTATCAAATATTTGATATCTTAATTATTTACTTACTTTTTGTATTTTTTGGGTTGCTTTTTTCTTATGAAATGTGCATTTATTTATTTAATTTGATTATTTATTTATTTATTTTGATTATTTATTTATTTATTATTTATTTAATTTGATTATTTATTTAATTTGATTATTTATTTATTTATTTATTTATTTATTTATTTATTTATTTATTTATTTTTATATGTGCACTATAGTGATAAGTACAAAAAGCTCCAGATTTCTTGGCAATCTTTGATTCATGTATATAATAAACTACAGTACTCCGAACATTTTTTCTGCTTCAGAACTTTATTCTATCCAATTTATTCATTCAACCGTCTTTATTAAAAACAATAATTATGTTCAGCCCCAAGATAGAATCTGGACTTGGTAGCCAAGTGTTCCATGAACCACAGTGCCTCTCATTGCTTAGGTTTGAATCCCATTCTGGCAGATCTACCATAAGTATGAGAAAGTTTGTCAGTTCACTTGCTAAATGTCTGTGGATTTCTCTCAATACTCCAGTTTTCTCTACCATACCAGAACTGACTGCTCAAGTGAAAGAGTCTTGACTTAGGTATAGACACATTATAAAACTGATAGAGAAAATCAGAGTGCCTAATGTAAACAACTTCACTTGAATTTGTGACATAAACTTCTACCACTAGCGGTCACATACATTTCAAGTCAACGGGTACTTTGTATCCAGATTTTGTAATATGTTTAATAAAAATTGGCTGTAAGGAACAAATATAGTTCTTTGCTTAGTATGTTGTAATAATGATTTTCATTTAGAATACTGTAAAAAGGATTATTTTTGTGGGATGAAAATTTCACAATTTCTGAAATCTGGCATTTCGTGTGGGTGTAGTTTCACGTAAAAATATAAGTGGGTGTATATTCTATATATCATGATATATTAACCTGTATGGTAGACTTTTTCGTGTGGGTAAAATTTCTGCCATAATTTCTGTAGCTCGAAATAAGCGAAAATTATACCTGCACGAAAATTTCCCCCTTTACAGTAACTGTGCTGTACATGCGAAGTCTTCTGAACCTTTAACTCATTCTTAAGTTCAATAAATTGGAATTCCAATAGATAACTGTATATTATTTCTAAAAAAAATTTAATTAAACATTTAAAAATATACATTAGTAACATTACGTAATACACACGCATATTTGTAAGTTCTTGTGCAAGTCACATGCATATGTGACATTTTTTTCTGGCGTTATATTCTCACAAACTTAATTACTTCCAACAGAATACAAAAGAATATAAAATATTTATAGGTACATATGTATCAAAATACATTGTAAAAAGAAACTTGTTTAATTATTTACTGTTTATTTGACTAACATTGTTATTGAATTCTTTAACTGTCACAGCTTTTGGTTTTAATTTAATTTAAACAATATTTTATTCAGAAAAAAAATGCTGAAAAGGATTGGACAGCAGGCATTGCCTATATAAGTCCTCTCCTTAGTCGGAGTACATAATATATATAATAATAAGTATAACAAAAATAACATTCATAATAATAATAATAATAATAATATACACAATGAATAATAATAATAATAATAATAATAATAATACACAATATAATAATAATATTAATATTAATAATAATAATACACAATGAATAATAATAACAATACACAATGAATAATATAATAATAATAATAATAATAATGACTAGTGTTATGCAAATAATTATGATAATATAATTGTAACTACTAAAAATTTGAAAAATTCATTTTTTGTTGGAATATTGAAAAATAAATGTAGAAAAAAAAGAAGAAGAGAAAAAATCAATATAAAACAGAACGAAAACAAAGAACAATGAAAAAAAAACAAAATGAAAAAAAGAGAGAAAATGAGTGAAAGAGAGATATATATACAAAAGGGAGTAGCTAATAGTTAGCAAAGTTAAACAACAAAAAGAGGTTGAAAATAACAGAACAGAAGATGTGAATTATTAGGGTTAAGAAAGTAAGAGTAATATGTACAAAAGAGTGACTCAGTTGGAATTATTAGATTTAAATCGTTGAGAATCTTTAATGAAGTTGTGTACTGCTTGAAATAATTGAGTGTTTTTACCGTATGAGTATTCTGAAGAACCATGGAGAAGAATTTGAAGGTCTATAGAAGGTAAGCCAGTTATAGAATAAATAGCATTAAATAATTTCTGCCTGGGTTGAGAAAAAGCTACACAGTCAAATAAGAAGTGCTGATTATCTTCAGATGGGGATCCACATTTAGGACATGATGGGTCATTCTCAATAAAGTGATCAAAAAGATGACGCTTAAGATTGCTCGAGAAATTGCGCAACTGACAGTGATATATATTCTCAACTCTACTACCATAGTTAAAGGAAGAATTCATTTCACTTGTGCAAAAATATGATTTAAGTTTAGACTTGAATGATGCAATAGAAGTTGCAGATTTTATTGTAATCGGTAGATCATTCCATAGTTTTATTGTAGATGGCAGGAAGCTATTGTAATAGGAAGAAGTTCGACAAAGAGGTAGTTGAAACAGTTGACCCGAGTTTCTTAAGTTGTAACCAGTATCAGTTGGAAAGTAGGGATAAATTATGTTGCAAATAAGCAGGGGCATAGCCATTGATAGATTTATAGAAAGTAATTAGTTTATGTTGCCTGCGCCTGGCCTCTAGGGATTCCAGTCCGAGTTCAAAGTAAAGAACAGTTCTAGAGCAATTTCGTCTAAGACCTGTGATAATTCTAGCACATTCGACCTGGACACTTTCAAGGAGATCAGCATCCTGTTGAGTGCAATTATCCCATACCACATCACCATACTCAAGAATTGGTCGAATAAAAGACTTATAGAGTGTTAACAAAGAGTTTCTATCAAGTTGATACTTTAACATACGTAGAAGGGTGATTCTGCTACAAGCTTTTTTGTATATGTTAGATATATGTTTAGACCAAGTAGCATCTGACTGAAGGGTAAGACCAAGGTGGCAATGAGAGGTAGCACTTGTTACCTGCTCTGTGCCGAAAAAAATATGCGGATGAGACAGGTGCCTCCTTGTAAAAACAATGCTTTCAGTCTTTGTGGGGTTAAAGTCTACTGCCCATTTCAAGGACCAACTGGAAATAGTAGATAGATCGTCAGATAGAATCGAAGAAGCATTTCCAGGATCATTGTTTACAATAACGAATAGACAAGTATCATCAGCAAAGAGACGAACATTGGAATTCAGATTATCCACAATATCATTTATATACAACAAGAATAGGAAAGGACCAAGTACAGACCCTTGAGGAACACCTGCATTGGTTGACCGAAAGGAGGATGAATGTCCATCAAGTACAACTTTCTGTTGCCTATCTAAAAGGTAACTAGATATCCAGTGTATTAAGGTATCGTTGATACCATAGTCTTTAAGCTTACACAGAAGTCCATCGTGCCAAACACGATCAAAAGCCTTTGAGATATCACAAAAAACAAAGCGGACATCATTACCACTATCTAGGTTACTTATGATGGAGTTGTAGATATCTAAGAGTTGATAGATAGTTGAATCGTTAGGTTGGAACCCGGACTGATTAGGTGTGAGCAAACTATTTTGTCGTATGTAATTAAAAAGAGACTTAAACAAAATCTTCTCCATCACTTTGCAGAGAACAGAAGTAAGAGCAATAGGGCGATAGTTACTAGCTGACTTTACATCACCTTTTCCCTTATAAATAGGGGTAATATGTGATTGCTTCCAAGGAAAAGGAACTTGCCTCTCAGAGAGAGATAAGTTAAATAACTTGGCTAGTGTCAAGGAGATAGATGGATATATTTGGCGTAATATCCTTGGAGAAATGTCATCTGGACCTGGAGGTTTGTTAGGATTAAGAATTTTAAGTTGGTCAGAAACGTCAGTATCAGTTATAAGAACTGGAGGCATAGAAGAATTCGTACGAGATCTGGATACTGGAGACACTGGTGGATGGTTTATGTTAGAGACAGAAGAGAAATGGTCATTGAGCAACTCAGCTTTGTCAACAGGATGTAAAAAATTCTACCATTAGATTCAAGAGGTGTGGTTAGTGAAGGAGTTTTGTTAAGTTTAGCCATAGATTTCGTTATGCGCCACCATTTTCCAGGAGGTATGTCTTTATCTAATAACTGAGATGTTAGTTTATTTTTATAATTTTGTTTTGCATGGCGTATTTCATGAATGACATCATTGCGTAATTGTCGATATTTCTGCCAGTGTTGAGGAGAGTTTGTCATTTTTGCTTTTTTGTGCGCCCTATTCCTAGACCGCATTTTTCTCCTGATTAAGTTGTTCATAAATGGCTTATCCGAGGGACGCACAGTAATAGTTTTGGTCGGAATGAAGCGAGAAATACAATCATTAAGAGTACTACGAAAGTTAGAATATACAACATCGACGTTAGTAGATGTAAAAACTTTATCATCCCAGTCGATGTTAGATAATTCTTGATTAAGACCATCATAATCAGCTAAATTATAATTCCTGACTTTACGCTTATAAGCAGCTTGTTTATAACATTTAACATGCAGACTTGCTGTGACAGGGGCATGATTACTGCAAAAAGGAGCTGTCACATTTACATAGTCAACAGAATGTTGTCTATTTGTTAGAAAAAGGTCTATACAAGTACCAGGTACAACATCAAAGTTTGTAGGTTCCCAAACTAAATTGCACAGATTTAGTCGATTTAAAAGACGTTTAAAACCGTTACATGTTGACAACATATTCATATTGAAATCACCAGTTATATACATAGGCAAGTTGCAATTACTTGCTTTCGTAACAGAATCATAAAACACATCTAACCACTCGACTTTGGAACTAGGTGGTCTATATACTACTCCAACTAAAACCTTTTCATTATTTGTTGTTAGCTCTACCCATAAAAGTTCAATATTCGGCATCATTAAATCTGCACGTGTAATACAATGTAAATTATTAGAAACATAAACAATTATACCACCTCCTGACCTGTTTCTGTCAAGTCTAATTGGTTCTTGATAACCTGGTAACAATAAGTCCGAGTTACTTATAGTATTATCTAAATGTGATTCCGTAATACAGATTACGTCTTCTTTAAGTTCAGCTGCAACTAAATCAAGTTTAGAGAAGACACTACAAACATTATTGTGAACTATAGTAATGTTTGACAAATGACTCGGTTGCGGACCAGGGTTGATTTCAATACAGCCCATAAGCAATAAAAGTATTATCAATTCTATAGACATTGGTATCTTACAATAATAAATATATAAATTATATTTTAAGTATACATTGTCCCACCAGTACTTATTATATTCCATAATGTTAATCAATTGTATCAAATATTAAGATGGATTTGAACATGGTGGGACAAATATGTAACATAATAGTAACTAAGCTATAAATACACGTATAAAAACAACCAGTTGAGTCACGATAAAGAGAAGTTAAGAGAAAATAAAAATAAATTATAAGATTCTTACATTTATAACACAAAAATGTGAGAATAAACATGGATAGGACAAAACCAACCATTTTACGGTTGTAAAAAGAAGAGTATCTGGTATGAAAAGTGTCAAGTTAACATTAGAGAGTTATGTGTACGGTCTCATGTAGAACCAGCGTTTGGCAAGTCGGTTTTAATGACCTTAAGTAAGGATCTATGGTATAGTGTGATAAGATTGACCTGGCCATTTGACCTTTAATTTTAATATTCCAACAGATACATCAATTGTATGTATATAAAGTTGATATATAAGGATAGATGATAATAATACTGGTTACTGGGTGTTTATGGTAATGAAGCATGTTGTCATACCAAAATCGCGCGTCTATTAGCTCAATCTCATATTCAAATTGAAGGTCAAACGGCCAGGTCAAACTTGACACACTATATTCAAATCATTACCAAAGTCATTGGGTTACAAAACAATTATTTTGTTTTAATGTACAAAGAGAAAGTGTTGTTTTGTATACAATGTAAAGTTAAGACAATACTCTAACTATTTGATTCTATAATAACTTCAGAGTCCAGTTACTAATTGGATGGTTATTCAGGGCCTATAATGTTACTCGGTATATTGAACATTGTATAGCCTGTTATTGGTTCTAAAACAGTAAAAATCTGAAAATCTGAATTATTAGACAAATATGTTAAAATCACCTTTCAAAAAAGACTATATATTAGGTCTCATTGCTCCGAACGTTTAACAAATTGAATCTGTTGATACGGACCATTTAGGCTGATTGTCTGTGCAGTGCAGATATCAGTGACATTGTCAGTGTCAACATTTATGCCATCATTACATTTATACTAAACCTCAATGATGACTCAAAAAGGGTGTAAGGCATATGGCTGAAAGCAATTATTAGTCCCCTACCGGCGAAAGCCGAAAGGGACTTTAGGTTTGCGCTCTGTCCGTCTGTCACACCTCAGTTTTCCACACTTTTTTTCTAAAATCTTGTAGATAATGAACTGATTTTTGGTATGTGAGTCTACCATGATGAGTTCGGATCAAGTTAGTGTTTCATTCTGGTCCGCAAATTTTTACATGAGTTATGGCCCTTTGAACTTTGAAAATTCACTGAAATTTCAGTTTTCCGCTCTTTTTTTCTAAATGCTTTTAGATGATGAACTGATTTTTGGTATATGAGTCTACCATGATGAGTTACAGATCAAGTTTACGTTTCGTTTCCATCTGCTAATTTTTACTAGAGTTATGGCCCTTTGATCTTTAAAAAATTCACTGAAATTTTAGTTTTCCGCACTTTTTTTCTACACGCTTGCAGAAATGGAACTAATGTTTGGTATGTGACTCTACCATGATGAGTTACAGATCAAGTTTATGTTTCGTTTCCATCTGCTAGTTTTTACGGGAGTTATGGCCCTTTGAACATTGAAAATTCACTGAAATTTCAGTATTCCGCTCTTTTTTTCTACACGCTTGCAGTTAATGAATTGTTTTTTGGTATGCAGGTCAACCATGATGAGTTACAGATCAAGTTTATGTTTCGTTTCATTCCATTAGTTTTAATGGGAATTATGGCCCTTTGAACTTTGAAAATTTACTGAAATTTCAGTTTTTTGCACTTTTTTCTACATGCTTGCAGATAATGTATTTTTGAGAACTCCTATGCTGGTTTTTGATTTTACTATGATCAAGTTTTGCTTTACATCTTGAACAACACGTATAATTTATAACTATAAATCTTTGTACCATATTACATGTATAATAAGGTACATTTTACCTAAAACTTTTGGATTAGTGAAATATGCGACCGGTAGGGGACTATGTATTGTTTTGCAATACTCTCAGAATGCTTGTTGTCTCTGAGTTCCTACTGGATGGCCATTCTGTAACCAGTTGTTAAGGACAATGTGAAGTACCTCGACTATATTTTGACCTTGTTAGTTCAGTATATACAGGAATACCTATGCTACTTTTTGCGAAATATTCGCTTGATGCACCCAAGAATATAATTTTTTACTGAAAACACTCAAGTACTTCTCATAATCCTAAACATCCTCTGTGTTCAAATCAAGATTTTGGTGAAATGTGCATACACCCACACTTGTTAATCTAAAAAGATTCTTTGTACCAACTTACTAGAACTCAAGCATGTACATGAGACGAATACCACTTTTAAATCTAACTTGGGTTGAACCATAACCTCCAGTTGTGACAAGCTACAACATACCTCTGTGCCACATGTCCATAAAGATATTTATATTTGTTTTTTTTTATATATTTTAGTTGGAGAGACTCGGAGATCCACAAGTGTGGTTAGATGCTGCCACACAGATATTTTACTCCTTTGGTTTGGCATTCGGTGGGCTGATAGCCTTCTCAAGTTACAATCCTACACATAACAACTGCCAGAAAGATGCCTTAATTGTAGCCCTTTGTAACTGGTTTACCGCCATCTTTGCCTCTACAGTTATATTTTCAGTTCTGGGTTTTAAGGCTACTGTCATGTTTGATCATTGTATAGACCAGTAAGTAATAGTCAATATTGGTATGTTGGATGACAAAGTGTAATATGTGGATTGGATTGCATTGGACTGTTGGATTGGATGCTTGGATTAAATCGAGTTCAATGTGTCCAATCCAGTCCATATTTTACACTTGTGTCATGTTAAGGTTAAGTTATTGGGTTAACAAAAAACATATTTTCCAAAATCTCCAACTAGATTTCCTATTGATCCATTAGATGAACATCTCCAATAATTCCAGGATGTGTATTCTTCAATGATATACCATTCTGGGTACATGTAAATTATTTCTTAATTCTTGTATAATAATGGGCAATTCTTGAGGATGTATTATTAGTAATTCTTGCAGGTAAATTATGAGTAATTCTTGAATACAAATTATGACTATGTAATCTTATTAACTTAAAAAGACCATCTTAAACATGCATCACAAATCAAAGATAATTAGAAATGCTGTACACAGACATAAAAAAACAAAGTAAACATTAGGCCATATAAAATAAATTCCTAGATTTTCAACCCCGCTTGCCCCACTTTTTCGGCCAGCCTCAGAATTTTGTTTTGTTTATTTTGTTGTGTTCTTTAATGAAGATTTTTTCAGCCACTTTCTGTTGTCATTTTTGTTTTTTGTTTTGAATCTAAAAATAAAAAGTAAAATTCGTCCTCCGTGCCAATTTTGAATAAAAAAAAATTGATGAAAATCTAGGAATTATTTTTATATGGCCTTAGCATTTTAATCAATACTTTTTGTATTATATACGCTTTTAAGTTATCCATTTGTCTTTGTGAATCAGTACAAAAGAGGATGTTACATTTAATTATTGTAATAGTTCATTGATGCATGTACATCTTCAAATAAACTTGAAAAATAACAAAACTTTTATCTGTATTTTTGTGGCTTTCCTTTCACGTATTCTGACCCTTATAAAAATTAATCATAATGATTATAAACAACATTTAAATACATTTATAAGAAAAATTCATTATGAGGTTCATTTAAATTTATACAGTACAGACCTGTCAAAAGTTTAACAGTGAGTAAATGAAAAGGAGTTGAAGCTTGGTTTTATTTCTGTTGTCGTTATTATAGACACCATTATCATTGACAACATCCAAATTGTCATTATTCTAGCCACCATTATCATTGACAACATCCAAATTGTCATTATTCTAGCCACCATTATCATTGACAACATCTAAATTGTCATTCTAGCCACCATTATCGTTGACAACATCCAAATTGTCATTCTAGCCACCATTATCGTTGACAACATCTAAATTGTGATTCTAGCCACCATTATCATTGACAACATCCAAATTGTGATTCTAGCCACCATTATCATTGACAACATCCAAATTGTCATTCTAGCCACCATTATCATTGACAACATCCAAATTGTCATTCTAGCCACCATTATCGTTGACAACATCTAAATTGTGATTCTAGCCACCATTATCATTGACAACATCCAAATTGTCATTCTAGCCACCATTATAGTTGACAACATCTAAATTGTCATTCTAGCTGCCATTATCGTTGACAACATCCAAATTGTCATTCTAGCCACCATTATCATTGACAACGTCCAAATTGTCATTCTAGCCACCATTATCATTGACAAAATCCAAGTTGTCATTCTAGCCACCATTATCATTGACAATGTCCAAATTGTCATTCTAACCACCATAATTATTACAATTTCTTTACCATGTCTAGCCATTACAGATATTTTTTTTTTACTACAGTAATATACAGGAGCTTATACGTTTGTATCCAGAATACAACGAGACACTAACCGTAGACTTATATCATACTATGTTTGAGAATAACGCCACACTGATGGATAAAACGCTGGGTAATTTTAGATACTGTGATCTACAAGATGATCTTAATAAGGTAAGAATTATATAGTAGGATAAAAAACAAACATACTAATCCATGTCCAAATCACAACCCCTAAGCAAAGTAAAACTTTGAAACTGTCAAAATAAGTTAACCATGTGAACTTCCATCAGGGAAATGAGGCTGGGTTCTCCGGAAGAGTAAGCGACTTATGTTAAATTATCTACATCTGTCACATTTTTATCTACATTAAGAATGAAAAGAACATGGAACTATGGATAGCAGATATCATACTTATCAACAGTATTATGATGACGGCCATAAAATTTTTTGAGGGCCCTGATAGACTTGCAATATCCCTGGGTAGATAATTTATTTACAAGCAGCTTTCTTTGATGTATAATCTTTGTAAATAGGAAATGTCAGTTGTCATTTTATCATTAATATTGACATGTCTTTCAAATCACTGTGGCACTCCAAGAGAAGTCTGTCAAGAATTACCTCAATTAACTTGTAAACAGGGGACATGAATTCTCTGAATTCATTTTAAATTTTTGTATGAATGGACCACCGGTTGTAAAATAAGTGTAATGGTTTTGGGCCATCTTGTGGTACTATCACCACAACAATAAATATTATTTTGTCATTAAATCCATTGGCCATACAAAGTCAGGACGTTTATTAAAAGTAGGCTCAATATGTGACTGCCAGTATGTGAACTTGATTGCATTGGGTGTTGTCAAGTACAAATGTACATGTGTTTCAATTACAAATTGCCTTCTTCTATTGTAATGTCTTTAATGTGCATTTAAATGTCTTAAAACAATCTAGTAAGTTCTTACCACTGTGAATCCTAACAGATATCTTTTTTCCTTTTAAACTTCAATTTATTGATTGTGATTATTGTACATTAAAGTTACTTCCATTGTTTGTATATATATATATATATATATATATATATATATATATTATATATATATATATATATATATGTATGTATTTTCATTTTATCAGGCTGCACAGGGAACCGGTCTAGCCTTTATTGTCTTCACTCAGGCCATTAATGAATTTGGCCCCTCTGCTCCATTCTGGTCAATTATCTTCTTCTTGATGTTACTGTCACTGGGACTGGGAAGTGAATTTGGAACTATTGAAGGCGTCGCCACATCTATATATGACATTGACGGACATCCCTGGTTAAAAAAGAAATGGTTAGTCTCAGGTAAAAACAAAGTCTTGATTGATCTTTAATACCTTATAATGCCTAAAGTTGGTACTGGTAAAGGTTCTTTTATTTTTATTATTATTTTTTTTTTTGACCAGCATTATTTTTGCAAATTTGCAATCAAAGATTTAAGCTGGTGTCATTTCTGTTTTGTCAAATCAAAATCATTAAACTTAGTTGTAATTTCATAAATAATTTAGCAAACAAGTTTACAATTCAACTGATAATTCAACTGGTTAATTGAATCTCTGACTAACAATTCTTCTGCCAATTAAATTCATAAAGAAGAGGATTAACTGCCTAAGAAAGAAGCAATTATGTTGTCAATTTCTTTTCATTGGCAATTCAATTATATGTTTATTTAGTAATCACTTTGTATGAATTTGGTGTAAGAGTTCTTGTATTTTTCACCATTCCAAAACAATTATTTTGATGTTGATTTCAGAACATTCATAAAACACCTTTTCCATATACATGTACTTGCACTTGCCCCAAGACTCATCCTAGCAAAGGTACATATGTATATATATTAGTTAAATATGAGTATACAGGTTTTTTGTTTTTGTTTTGTTTTGTTTCCTGATGCCAGTATGATAATTGCACAACCAATATCAATATTTTATTGTCAATTTGTAATTTTTTGTATCCAATTACTATCAGTTTTAGGACTAAACATAATTTGGAATATTGGAAGTTTAGGGCTACTTATCATTAATCATTGAACAATAAAGTTTTTAATTATATGGCCAATGATTTTGCCCTTTTCTGATTGGTTGACGAGGCGTTTGGCAAGCCTGATAAATCATTATGTTGACTGCATTTTTATGACGTAACAATGGACAATGTTCACAGCGCAAAAATGCACACGACGTTATGTGACATAACAATGGGTAATGTTCACCGCGCAAAAACGCACGCGATGCTATGCGATGTAAAATTGAAAAAAGAAAAAGACTATTTACATTTTGTAAAACATAATAATATGGTGATAAAAATCATTGGTCATATAATAAAACAATTATTGACTTTTGATTCGGTAGACATAAGGATTTATCAACCTCAAAAACATAATATTCACCTCGGCCTACTGCTTTGGTAAATATAATGTGTTTGAGGTTGATAAATCCTTATGTTTAGCTCATCATAAGTCAATAATTGTATAATGATTTATTGCAGGTGTTCTATGTGGTGTAAGTCTGTTAATAGGGATAGTATTTGTGCTGGGAAGTGGTTCATACTGGGTGGCATTATTTGATGCATATGCTGGTTCATTTCCACTGATAACAGTAGCACTTACAGAAAGTATAGCCATCGGATGGGTATATGGTGTAGATAGGTAAGGAACTGTTTCTACGATCATGTAATGGTATACTAGAGTAATAGAGTGGATTACCAGTAATATTTCCTTTGTCTCAGGCAAGGCTCTTTCTCTTGAAATTGAGGTACAGTCAAACCTGTCTATAAAGGCCACACAAGGGAACCAGTAAAAGTGGTCTTAATGGGCAGGTGACCTTTATATACAGGTTCAAATAATATGAATAAAGATACAATTCTACTAGCCTTTATAAGCAGGTGGCCCTTATAGAGAGGTGGCCTTTAAGGCAGGTTCGACTGTAGTTAGTTCTTGGATGGTAGAAGAAATCAAAATATGCAGAGTAAACTGCCGGCCTTTGGAAATGTTTCTATTATCCTCAAATAGTATAACTAGTATAGAATAGTAGATTGGAGTACAGTTTTACCAGTAGTGTTTATGCCTGTCAAAATCCTTTCACATAATTTGAAATAAGTTCTTGGAAGGTGGAAGAATCCAGAGTATGCAAAAAATACTACCAACATTTTTGCAAGCAAACTTACAAACTTTCATACACTAGGATCTGCCCATGTGGTTAACGGTATTGTGATCTGTGAGTACATGCTCTAGACCACTTGACCACCGACACCACTGCATAATGAGTCATACTGTTTTTGACCACTTATTTCTCTATTTGTAGTTCAGTCAGATTTTGTTCATGCACTGTGTACAGTTAAGATGTATTTTACTGCCTTATGTATGAGTTACCTATTAGATGAAATGGTAGAGCACTCTCTTTTCATCTATGCCACTCATGTTTGATTCCATGTAATACATGCATGTACAACAGTATATAAGTTGGGACATTGTATATTTATAGAATCTATCACTTCTTGAGGTGCCAGATAGGGAAATCTCAACCCAAGTCCTTATATATTTGTCTACAATGAGGTTGAGTTCTGGACCAAACATATTACTGTATAATGCTTAAATTTTGCTGTAGTTTTATTTTCGCTATATTCACTGTCCATTGCATTCCTGCAAAAATAAGCATTTTTAGGCATTCGGTAAACATTTCAGCTTTTCACCCGATTCCTTCCCTTGAATCAAATAAATATGACTGTGAAAATTTGACGTCGCAAATACACGGTAAACTGGGCATCGTCAAACCGTGAAAATAAAGCAATATACAATAGATTAAGGGAGGAGGTGTTGAGTTTAACAGTGTACAAGGTATGGGAGAGATAAAGTAACAGGGAATAATTTGTTTAAAAATATGCCAGTCATTATTCTTAATGTTAATGTTTTCAGACATTTATCTTACCTGTAATTACCTGTAATTATTTATTTGTATTTGTAGGTTTAGTGATGACATAAAGTTTATGATTGGTAAAAAACCTTTTATAGATCTTTATTGGAAGATTGTATGGAGGTATATCTCACCATTCCTGATCACTATTTTACTAATTGCCACATTAATTAGTAAATTTATAAAGCCAATTACATACCAGGCCTACGACAAAACAGAGGTAAATTAATATTAAAATCAATTACATATCAGACATAAGATAATACACCTCACATATCAGTAAAATTCCACCTGCATATATCTCTATTTAAAGAGAGGAATATATCAAAGAGTTGAGTTGAGTAATGGTGTTTAATGTCCAAGTCAAGAATACCAGTATTTCACTTATATCGAGATGCCGCCAGCTATAGGGGAAAGTGCAGAGTTCTTTATTGTGTCATACCTACCATGACAAAGGACCTCGTTTATTTTAATTTCCACCCGAAAGAACTGTGATTTTCATTTTGTAATGCCGAGTGCTTGGCGAATGAACAGTCACTACCCACTTTCAAGTATTGGGTCAGACCCAGTCGGGGTTCGAACCCACGACCTCACTTACAGAATGAGCACTCTACCAACTGAGTTGCCACAGTGTTAATATATCAAAGAACAGGTTTATCAGATATTTGAGCATCTGTACATGTTTCTGGTCTACATATCAATTAGTGTAGCACATTTGAATCTCATGGAATTTCTAGATGAGTCAAACTTTGTTAAAAAGCCTGGAAGGAGGTTACTCTTTATTTAGCCAAAACAAGTCCAGTTATCTCAAACTTTGAAGTCCCCTGAATATGAAAAGTCAACGAAAATAAAGTTTTATTCAAAGATTATCATGTTTTTGGTTGTGTGGCCTTTGTTTGAATGTTATCATGTACTGTAAATTGTGTTTCTAAGGTAGAATACTAAATGTTTTATAAGTACAGAAGAATTAATTATTATTTGCTCTCAATTTTGGTCATATTCTCCTGTACCATCAATCAAATATTGATGAAACTTTACAGGAATCATCAGAATAGAGGGAGGTATAGTTGACTGTTATGTATAACATTTTCCTGTTCCAGTTGAGAAATTTTTCTTGGAGTTATGGCCCTTTGAATTTTTTGATAAAATTGTGTTACAAATATGTCTCGATGGTGGATCTTATTTTCACTGAAAGCTCTTGTTTGATTTCACCTTTACTTTTACAGGCTGATGTAGTTGATAAACCTTATCCATGGTACGCTGGAATGGCAGCATGTTTACTGGTGTTTAGTTCAGTACTCTGTATACCAACAGTGGCCATATTACGTAAATTTGGCTTTCTATACTTTGATGCTGCTAAAGCAGCTCAAGCTGATACTCATGGACATACCAGCTCAACGGCAGCATTTATGAGCCGTGGCAGTGATGACACAGATTCTGGTCATAATTCAGATGACATAAATGAAGGAGAAGTTCCTTTTGTTGACAGAAATATTGAAGATACCAGCTGTGCCGTAGGAGATTCCCTACAACCTACTTTCACTTTAGAAACAGAAGGAGATGAAATCAACAACGAGAGTAGAATATAGACATTTCCAGTTCAACTGCCTACAGTCAGCTGAGCTTATGGCATAGTAAAGTGTGTGTCTGTGACCTTTAATGAACTCACCAAAAACCTAAACAAAAGCTGATGAGGAAGATTCTTGGTTGATGTAGATTTTATGGCCTTGAAAACCAAAGTAGCCACTGTTACTATAAATAGAAAAGTAGATAAATAGCCATTGAAATTTTATTTTTGGACCAATTTAGTACAAGTTTGATACATAGAGAGCAAATATATAAATGTTTAATCAGTTATTTTTTTGACATCACAATTTAGCCAAGTCTTTAAAAATCTTTTCTTCTAAATATCTAGGTAAAATTGAAAAGTGAAAGGTCTTTGGTTTATGCAGATTCAAAGTTATGTTTCTTGCATAGCTGTCTGTGCAAGTAAAGTGCCAGATGAGCAACACAGGCCCCATTTTGACTCTTGTATATATGTATATAATAGGATGCTTTCAACTTGCAGGCAGGAATGTTAAGCTCTAAGTCAAACAAGCAAGATATTAAAAAATCTGGTATGTGCTCTTTTTGTGATTTATAAAATATTTTTAGAAAAAAAAATTTGCTGAAATCATTCCACTAGACACAAGAGCTGGCGGAATATTATTTTTAAGGAATCAGAAATTCATAATTTAGCTAGTTTGTTATAAATGAACAAACAACCATTTACACCATGTATACAGTCTATGCAGAATGATGCAGTTCTTAATAGCATATTGTTTCAGTGAGCTAGCACTGCAAGTTCTCTATAACATAATGTTTCAGTGAGCTAGCACTGCAAGTTCTCTATAACATAATGTTTCAGTGAGCTAGCACTGCAAGTTCCATATAACATAATGTTTCAGTGAGCTAGCACTGCAAGTTCTCTATAACATAATGTTTCAGTGAGCTAGCACTGCAAGTTCTCTATAACATAATGTTTCAGTGAGCTAGCACTGCAAGTTCTCTATAACATAATGTTTCAGTGAGCTAGCACTGCAAGTTCTCTATAACATAATGTTTCAGTGAGCTAGCACTGCAAATTCTCTATAACATAATGTTTCAGTGAGCTAGCACTGCAAGTTCTCTATAACATAATGTTTCAGTGAGCTAGCACTGCAAGTTCTCTATAACATAATGTTTCAGTGAGCTAGCACTGCAAATTCTCTATAACATAATGTTTCAGTGAGCTAGCACTGCAAGTTCTCTATAACATAATGTTTCAGTGAGCTAGCACTGCAAGTTCTCTATAACATAATGTTTCAGTGAGCTAGCACTGCAAGTTCTCTATAACATAATGTTTCAGTGAGCTAGCACTGCAAGTTCTCTATAACATAATGTTTCAGTGAACTAGCACTGCAAGTTCTCTATAACATAATGTTTCAGTGAGCTAGCACTGCAAGTTCTCAATAGCAGTGTTTCAGTGAGCTAGCACTATAAGTTCTCAAAAATAATGTATCATTGAGCTAGCACTATATGTTCTCAAAAACATGTTTCATTGAGCTAGCACTATCAGTTCTCAAAAACATAATGTTTCAGTGAGCTAGCACTATCACATCTGATTCTAGATTATCAAGTTTTTGAAGGATGTTATTGTATTACATGTACTTGTAACATTTGTTTCTATTAAAAGTATTTAATAATGGTAAATGCATTGTAAAGCAATAAAGAATTAAATATAACTGCTGATTAAAATGTCGAACAATCAAATATTAAGTGGCCTTTAAGAACAGGTGCCCCTCATAAAGTATCATCAAAGTCTCATAAAAGAAAAATGTACATGTAGTAAAAAGTTTTGGATTTGAAAACATGAATATTACGTTTGCAAAGTAAAGGAGGGGCAGCATCATGATGAGATTTTATCATATACACGTTCACATTAAATGCTTTGTCAGGAATTTCAGATTGAACATTTTGCTTTTTAAAAGATGTTGACAATTTCCTTAACTGTAATCCTGTTACTTTGGGATTAAGTGGATCACATATGTATCCATGTACACATGTAAGCTGGAGACACAACAGTTTGTTATATTAACTGTTGTCTCCTGTGTAAGGCTTTTATTATGTTATGCATATGACTTCATTAAGTTTTGTTTCTTTGACAAGAACAACACAAGATAATATTGGCGGTTATTGAACAGTTAACTAAATTTCTCTGGTAGAAGATGAGACCTTTTTAACAATATAGCAATGTTTTTTCAACTGAATACATTGGTTATACTGGGAAAATTTGGTGTCAGTTTGTTTTTAGACTTTTAATGTGAAGCAGCATTTCAAGTTATTCACATACTGTTTTCACATTGTCCAATGGTGGTCAGTACAAATACAGGTAAATTAGAGTAGAATTAAATATTCAAGGCGGAGGTTTTATTTTTGTGTATTTTTGCAAAAGTTATTACAGTACAATTGTCCTTATTTTTGAATAAAAATTGATTATCTCTATCTTGACATGACCTGTTGGTTGATGAAGCTGACTTTGAGCTTTGTTATTATTTGTTAAACAAAAAGTGTTGCTGTTTATTGTTATAATGCTGATTTATTGTTATTTAGTTTTTTGAGATTTTATTATCTTTTTTATCCATGTTGTTTACCTCTCTCTCAGAACATCTGGTCTCATTTTCAGATTGTTGCTGAGATGTTTTAGTCAGATCTGAATTAGTTACATCTTGTGACCTTGTATTTTATTTTAAAATTTTAGAATTATTTCAGGTCCTTTTAAGTGAGAACATCATATTAAAATTGTTGTTATTTCATATTTTAAATGAAGATTTTTCAGAAGGTAAAAGGATCAATTAAAGTTATGATGACCTGAATTTAAGTTCACTTGAGGGAATGCTTAAGGTTGGCTATTCAAATGCTCTTTTGTTCATTGCCTATCCTTCCAACTTTTTACTTAAACAACTTCTCTAAAACCATTAAATCTATCGCAATGAAACATGGTAGGGATGTTGCCAGGCTCAAGCCTTTTCAAGTTTGCAAAATTAGTTTACCTTGACCTCATTCAAGATCACAGTGACCTTAAAAAGCAAAACCTGTAACCATCTTCATGTCATGAACCTGCGTGTCTAGGAATTTGAAAGGTCATATATAGCATCAGGGCATGAAGCTCTTCATGTCTACCAAGTTTTTGAAGCTTTTTTGACTGACCTTCAATTTAGTGGCTTCAAGTAGTAAAACCTTTAAACATCTTGCCATGAACCGAAAAGTCTAGAAACTTGGTAGAACATCATGCCCTGGTGCTGCTATATATGAAGTTTATCAAGTTGTCATAGACTTTTGACCTTGAACCACATTCAAGGTCACCATGACCCAAAGTAGTAAAAGTAGTAAAACCTTTGAACATCTTTATGACATAAATCTCCAACAGGTTTAAAAAGCTGGTTGACCTTGACCCAGATTTAAGGTGTGTTCATAAAGTATTCCATTTTAGAGTTAACATGTAATCTTGGAAGCCATGACAAAAGTAGATCATTCTCATTCACCAATTCTGGATAGCCTCTCTCTTGTTAATTTATTATTGTTCAAGTATTTTCATTTATTTTACAGCACTTTAAGTGCAATTTTAATAATTTAAGAAGGCACATAAAATTTGAACATTAAATTTGTTTTGATTGATTTTACTTTTCATTTTCTTCTCAAAATAACTCACTTGCTTGAATTATGTTTTTTTTTCTATTTAAAATATTCTGTAGTTTCAGGGGCCAGAAATAAACAATGGTTCTTAAAATGATAAAAACTACCTGCACCTTAGCTTTTTAAATTTCCACATCCCTTAGATAAAGCAAATGGGTTTCAATTTGAAAATAATAAGATAGTATCTGCCTTAAAGCAATCCATGTAGTGAGTTAAATAGAAGGTGCTTACCCTTCCAGATCACCCGGCCTCACTTTCCAGGTGGAAGTTCACATGTTTAACCTAACTTGTCAGTTTCAGAGTTTTCACTTTGCTTCTGGATTATGATTCGGACATGGGTTACCGGGTAGTATGTTTGTTTTTGATATACAATATTTGTTTAAACAATTGAATTAATTTTTTTGTCTTTTTTTTTTAAATTAAGATCCTTGCATACATTTTTAATTCATCTAATTCTTGTCATTTAAGAACTGAATAAACATATTATTTCATTTTTTTATTCTCAATTATTTCTTAGGTTGCAGTGTCATGAGATGAAATATTTTTGATCAATAATATAATGGAGTGTGTGTGTGTGTGTGTGTGTGTGTGTGTGTGTCTGCACGCTTTATCATCAGTGAAGGTTCAGTTTGACACTGTATCTATTATACATAGCTGTCATTGAGAAGAGAGCTCTTAGCTTACATTGTTCATTATTGATGTCATTTTCACTAGTCCATTTATAATATCTTTTTTTTTAATTTCAGTTTTATTTATTTTTTTAAATTTTGTTTGACATTTCAATATAAAAAAAATCCCTTCAAACTTGTCAAACACTCCACGAGTCATAATATTTAAAGGTGAAAGGGTAAAAGTTAACATGGTAAGGGAGACAACTCATCACCCCATGCTTATGCTGAGTAAGTGAATTTATGGTGATAGAATTATAGTACACCTTAATGTGGTGAGCTATGTGCAAGTCTATCTGTTATGTAATACTTTGTTTGGATAATTGTCATGGTTTTATTAAATGTTTTTAGAGTATTTGTTTGGAATGTTATAATGTCTAGTAATTGCATGTCAATAGTCAATTATTGAAAGGCAGCTACATTGTAAATAGTTGTAAATATAAATGTTAATACATAACCAGTTTTGCTCAGAATGCTACGTGTTTTATGACATTTATGATACTTTAAACATAAATTTATCATTATTATTCAGCTGAAACAGGCCATAATCAATCTTTTGTTTCCTTCTGCTTCATGGCTATCTGTCAGCATTAAAGTGACCTTGACCTTGACATTGCAACGTCTGCTTGCATTGTCATTTCTTGATATAAAGTGACCTTGATAACGGATGCAGTAAATTCGAATGCAAACTCATTCCGTGCAATATTGTAAATTTTAGACTAAAACGACTCCTGACCATACCTCCTTCAAACTGAGAGTACCTCCATTTTGACAAAATATCTATTTAAATCACCCTGTCCTTACACCTTTTAAATACCCTGTCCCAACACCCTTTTTGAGTTGGCCTTCCTTCATAATGACACTTTAAGCCTTGGCATACATTATTAAACTTCTCCTGAATTGGTCAGTAGATATTAAAAATTATTTTTTCATTTAATTGTACATATTAAAGTATGATCTTTTACCTTTTTTTAATCTATATAATTGTAATTTGAGGTTCACAAAAACAACAAAATTATTTAGAAAAAGTTTCCTTCTAAATTCTGTAGTTATAAAAGTCCTGATGATCCATTGAGATATTTCTCAAAAAGGCATAATGGTAATGGGAATAAATTAAGTTCTCGGATATTATTTTTTATTTTTAGCAAATTCCATAATATTTAAAATATTTTGTAAATACTTAAATTTTTACAATTAAGTTTTACTACTTATTAAAGTATCAACTATTGTGGGTTTAGGTTTGATGTCTGGTATTGCACTCTCTCTCTCTCTCTCTCTCTCTCTCTCTCTCTCTCTCTCTGGTGTGTGTGCTATTGTTAAAAGTTGTGAGTTGTGTTGTATTTTTAAAGTGTGTGTGTGTGTGTGTGTGTGTGTGTGTGTGTGTGTGCTATTGTTAAAAGTTGTGAGTTATGTTGTATTTTTAAAGTGTGTGTGTGTGTGTGTGTGTGTGTGTGTGTGTGCTATTGTTAAAAGTTGTGAGTTGTGTTGTATTTTTAAAGTGTGTGTGTGTGTGTGTGTGTGTGTGTGTGTGTGTGTGCTATTGTTAAAAGTTGTGAGTTGTGTTGTATTTTTAAAGTGTGTGTGTGTGTGTGTGTGTGTGTGTGTGTGTGTGTGCTATTGTTAAAAGTTGTGAGTTATGTTGTATTTTTAAATCATGATTTTATTAGGCGGTGCTGGTCAACACCAACATTTGTATATTATTCATTTATTATATATAATTTTTATTTTTCTTCTTTATGTTTTTATTATAACATATATCTTATTATTTCCAATGGGCTTCATTCATGTACCATGTTATACTGTATAATGCTTATATTTCGCTGTGGTTTTATTTTCGCTATATTCGCGGTCAAGTGTATTCCCGCGAAAATTAAACCACCGTGAATAGACACTGGTATTACCAGCCCATTAATCTTGCTAGAGTCGTTTTCCTTGAATCGGATAAGATGCGAAAATATGACAACGCGAATACACTAGTCATCGTCAAACCACGAAAATTTGACACCGTGAAAATAAAGCAATATACAGTATATCTGACTTCACATTTGTGTGTCACTATTATTTCTACTAGTAATAGATAATGTTCTGCTACAATATTGTGTTAGAAATACATAGTTTTGATGGAAAAACTTCCAATTATGTTATTCCTTATGCAAAAGGGCCCTTAGGTAAAAAAAAATTAAAATTTTACTTTTTGGTATATTTTTGAAGGACAAACATTGGGTTATGCAAAAAATAGTAATAAAAGTGATATCATCCTAGAAGTTGAGGAGAAATTGTAAAAACGCGAAGTCATGTCTTCACAACAGACTATTGGTTGCATTCAAAATCTATTTTCTACATGATGGTTTTTATTGTTCTAAGGACACTTTTCCGCGTATGGAATGACATTTTAAATAGAAATAATAGTTACACATTATGGTTAGTTAAAAGGAACTATGTGGTACATGATTTAACCCCATTACATAACTAATATATAAGATTTTCTTTAAAGTGAATTTCCTAATCCCCCTTTTGATTGAGATGGTATGACCTATGTCTGTAAATTTTCAGACAATACCATACATCTTAACCCTCTTGCTGCCAAATTAATTTTCAGGGCAATGTTGACAGTGCCAAATTAAAGTTCACAGTGCGAAATGATATGACGTCAACGGTATCTAATATGACCTCAGACGCATTTGTAGTCATATGACATCATTAGTTAATTGTAGATTATAATTTCAATAGTCAACATTTTGCATTTCTTTATTTTACAAAAAGATTTTAAGTATATCTTCGTCTTTTATCTAAGAGTTCTCAATTCTGTTGAAAGGACATATGTGTCCGTATGGCAGGCTGCCGGTAGAGGACACATGTGTCCGTGTGGCAGCAAGAGGGTTAAGGGGTGAAAGTTTAAAATCTGTGAAAGCTTGTATGAAGTACTGATTTTATTGATATCAAATGAGTTGGTACTGGTTAGTACTGGTTTCCTAAACTTCATAATTTGTACATTTTGATTGGATTGTATTTTTGTTTTGTAAGACATAAATGCAGCAACAATAACTTGATGCTTAACTCTTCCAGTATTTAAATGTAGGTGTTTTTGGTGCTGTGTTTTTATATATAAAATACAATTTATGAAACAATAAAATATATTTTGTATTTGTTTCTTCTTCAATAATAATTCATTGCCATGTTAAAAAAAAAAAAATTTTGTTTTTGAATCATTTATCTTCCAGAGCCAAATAAACTGTGTTTTGTATTGAAATCTTGTTTGTGTTTTAGTACATTTGTACTCGCATCACTTAAGGCTAGCTAATGGAACATTATACATTTATTACCCACTTATGGGGGAGATATGAAGAATTGTTCAACCAAGGTAAGATCTTACAGATCTCAAGTTTTAAAGGAAAAATGGATGTTACTATGTCTGAGCAGCTGAAACATCCTACTGATGGAACTAGCATTCTGCCTATAAAAAGTAACAGTCAATTAAAAAAATAATGAGTTGAGTAATGGTGTTTAACATCCCAGTCAAGAATATTTCACTTATATAGAAATATCGCCGGGTCTAGACGATGGTGCAGAAATTTGGCTGTGTGTTGCACTGATGACATTATACAGCAGGTTTCTTTATTGTGCAACATCTACCATAACACAGGACCTCATCTATTTTTAGTTCCAATCCTAAATAACCCTGACTGCCAAGTGCTTAGCGAAACAACAGTCACTAACCACCTTCAAATCTTGGGTCAGACCCGGTTGGGGTTCAAACCCACAACCCTTCACTTACAGTGCGAGCACTCTACCAACTGAGCTACCGCAGTGGTAGAAAATATTGAAATTTTTTGTAACTGTTAATTTGAACCTTGTGTAATTCAGATCATTAAAACTACCAGGTGAGCAAAAAAGCCCTCTATTTCTTACTGAAGTTAGAAACTGCGCTTTTGAATTTACTTTTAAATTTTAAAATATGATCTCTACTTTTTAGTGTACATGTAATTTGTTTTGATTAGGCGTAAAATTCAACATCATTATTATTGTAAAAAGAGAAATGTGAAAATTAATATTAAGACCAATTGGATACAATAATCACTGTTTTACCATTAAAACGATCCTTATTTTATGATGTATCACATTAAAGTCAGGTTGCCATGACAATGGTTTCTTTAGTAGAAATTAGATTACACATCTGGTCCTGGAATAAAAGTTGTATTGATTTTGTGACATTTAGGTTTTTAATCTCAAATTATTGTCATTTAAATTGAAACAATGTGTCAAGTCTCATGAGACATACTTGATCTTTACTTGAGAAATTAAAATCTTCAAGTCAAAAGATATGGTTAAATTTCATTTAATGTTAAACAAAAAGTTTAGAAACGCTCCAAGACTTTACAAAGATGTATAACGACGTCTTTCTATTCCAGTAAATCGTTGAGGACTGGGTTCGATTAAAGTTGTATTAATCAAAGAAAGAAAGATACAAAGAAGAAATTTCTGTACTTCTTAAATGTCAGTTTTGGTTTCCGATTTCTTATTATACTTTGAAAATTTTAATTACTTGGTGCCTAACAAATGGTAAAGTTACATGTACATGTATGTAGTTCTGGTGCTTTTGGTCAATTTTAGCCATTTTGGACATTTATAAGCTAGTAAATTTAGGTCCCAGCCAAATACCTTCTCCATTTTACAATATAAGTGAAAAATGTCTGAAAAACATACTAGTAGTCCAAATAAATTCCAGTTATTGTTAATACTTTTGTTTAGCTCTTTTTTTCAAATTTTGTTTTTTTTCACTAAATTTGAGGAAAAAATTATTGTTCAATCACAAAATTTTGTTTACGTTGTTCTTTATGGGGTGCATTAGGATGCATAGCTAATAGTGTCCAACACATAACCACAATGCACTTTAAATTCTTTATTTCCTGAAATAAAAAAATATTTTAATTTCAATATTAAATTATAAACAAAATTAAAGAAAGCCTACAGGGTATCGGATGAATCAGGAAATTATGTATCCATAAATCATTCCAGTTTTTCCCTTCCACTTTATCTGCTCTTCCTGGTGAATGTTGTTTATATTTAACCTCATCTGTGATTCATTATACATGTACTTAACACAGATAAAGACGGACCTGCCAAAACACTACCTGTATATAAAGATCACCTGATTATAAACCCCAGCAACTTTATATCCATGATTCATATTCATGTTTAAACCTGTATATATAAAGGCCACTTTATTGGCTGTCTCAGGTGGCTTTTGTAAACAGTGTGTCTGAATATTAATGGCTCTCTCATGTGGGCTTTATATACAGGTTTGACTGAATAATACACTGGTTATAAAGGCTACTTTACCGACACTCTCAGGTAGTCTTTGTAGTTAGGTTTAACTGAATATCACTGGCCTTCTGGTGGCCTTTGTAGACAGATTTGACTCAATATGACAAGTCATATATAAAGACTGCTTTACTGGCCCTCTCAGGTGGCCTATGTGGACATGATATTTTGTATATCAAGATCTCTTAACTGGCCATCTCAGGTGGTGTTTTTAGACGGGTGTGACTCAATATCAGTGACCCTCTCAGGTGGCCTTTGTAGACAGGGTTAACTGAATATGACTGGTCCTCTCAAGTGGCCTTTGTAGACAGGGTTACCTGAATATGACTGCAACTTCACCGACCCTCTCAAGTGACCTTTGTAGACAGGTTTGGCTCATGATGACACTTTGTATATAAAGGCCACTTTACTGGCCCTCTCTGATGACCTTTGTAGACAGGTTTGGTTCATTATGACACTTTGTATATAAAGGCCACTTTACTGGCCCTCTCTGGTGGTCTTTGTGACAGGTTTGGCTCATTATGACACTATGTATATAAAGGCCACTTTACTAACTGGACCTCTCTGGTGGTCTTTGTAGACAGGTTTGGCTCATTGTGACACTTTGCATATAAAGGCCACTTTACTAGCTGGTCCTCTCTAGTGGCCTTTGTAGACAGGTTTGGCTCATTGTGACACTTTGCATATAAAGGCCACTTTACTAGCTGGTCCTCTCTAGTGGCCTTTGTAGACAGGTTTGGCTCATGATGACACTTTTTATATAAAGGCCACTTTACTAGCTGGTCCTCTCTAGTGGCCTTTGTAGACAGGTTTGGCTCATTGTGACACTTTTTATATAAAGGCCACTATACTAGCTGATCCTCTCTAGTGGCCTTTGTAGACAGGTTTGGCTCATGATGACACTTTTTATATAAAGGCCACTTTACTGGCCCTCTCTGGTGGCCTTTGTAGACAGGTTTGGCTCATTGTGACACTTTGCATATAAAGGCCACTTTACTAGCTGGTCCTCTCTAGTGGCCTTTGTAGACAGGTTTGGCTCATGATGACACTTTTTATATAAAGGCCACTTTACTGGCCCTCTCTCGTGGCCTTTGTAGACAGGTTTGGCTCATTGTGACACTTTGCATATAAAGGCCACTTTACTGGCCCTCTCTGGTGGTCTTTGTAGACAGGTTTGGCTCATTAAGACACTTTGTATATAAAGGCCACTTTACTGGCACTCTCTGGTGGCCTTTGTAGACAGGTTTGGCTCATTATGACACTATGTATATAAAAGCCACTTTACTAACTGGCCCTCTCTGGTGGCCTTTGTAGACGAATTTGACTCATTAAGACACTTTGTATATAAAAGCCCTCTCTGGTGGTCTTTGTGACAGGTTTGGCTCTTTGTGACACTTTGTATATAAAGGCCACTTTACTGGCCCTATCTGGTGGCCTTTGAAGACAGGTTTGGCTCATTGTGACACTTTGTATATAAAGGCCACTTTACTGGCCCTCTCTGGTGGCCTTTGTAGACAGGTTTGGCTTTTTATGACACTTTATATATAAAGGCCACTTTACTGGCCCTCTCTGGTGGTCTTTGTGACAGGTTTGGCTCATTGTGACACTTTGTATATAAAGGCCACTTTACTGGCCCTATCTGGTGGCCTTTGTAGACAGGTTAGGCTTATTGTGACACTTTGTATATAAAGGCCACTTTACTAGCCCTCTCTGGTGGTCTTTGTAGACAGGTTTTGCTTATTAAGACACTTTTTATATAAAGGCCACTATACTAGCTGATCCTCTCTGGTGGCCTTTGTAGACAGGTTTGGCTCATTGTGACACTTTGTATATAAAGGCCACTTTACTGGCCCTCTCTGGTGGTCTTTGTGACAGGTTTGGCTCATTATGACACTTTGTATATAAAGGCCACTTTACTGGCCCTCTCTGGGGGCTTTTGTAGACAGGTTTGGCTCATTGTGACACGTTGTATATAAAGGCCACTTTACTGACCCTACCTGGTGGCCTTTGTAGACAGGTTTGGCTCATTGTGACACTTTGTATATAAAGGCCACTATACTAGCTGATCCTCTCTGGTGGCCTTTGTAGACAGGTTTGGCTCATTGTGACACTTTGTATATAAAGGCCACTTTACTGGCCCTCTCTGGTGGTCTTTGTAGACAGGTTTTGCTTATTAAGACACTTTTTATATAAAGGCCACTATACTAGCTGATCCTCTCTGGTGGCCTTTGTAGACAGGTTTGGCTCATTGAGACACTTTGTATATAAAGGCCACTTTACTGGCCCTATCTGGTGGCCTTTGTAGACAGGTTTGGCTCATTGTGACACTTTTTATATAAAGGCCACTATACTAGCTGATCCTCTCTAGTGGCCTTTGTAGACAGGCCTAGGTTTGGCTCATGATGACACTTTTTATATAAAGGCCACTTTACTGGCCCTCTCTGGTGGCCTTTGTAGACAGGTTTGGCTCATTGTGACACTTTGCATATAAAGGCCACTTTACTAGCTGGTCCTCTCTAGTGGCCTTTGTAGACAGGTTTGGCTCATGATGACACTTTTTATATAAAGGCCACTTTACTGGCCCTCTCTCGTGGCCTTTGTAGACAGGTTTGGCTCATTGTGACACTTTGCATATAAAGGCCACTTTACTGGCCCTCTCTGGTGGTCTTTGTAGACAGGTTTGGCTCATTAAGACACTTTGTATATAAAGGCCACTTTACTGGCACTCTCTGGTGGCCTTTGTAGACAGGTTTGGCTCATTATGACACTATGTATATAAAAGCCACTTTACTAACTGGCCCTCTCTGGTGGCCTTTGTAGACAAATTTGACTCATTAAGACACTTTGTATATAAAAGCCCTCTCTGGTGGTCTTTGTGACAGGTTTGGCTCTTTGTGACACTTTGTATATAAAGGCCACTTTACTGGCCCTATCTGGTGGCCTTTGTAGACAGGTTTGGCTCATTGTGACACTTTGTATATAAAGGCCACTTTACTGGCCCTCTCTGGTGGCCTTTGTAGACAGGTTTGGCTTTTTATGACACTTTATATATAAAGGCCACTTTACTGGCCCTCTCTGGTGGTCTTTGTGACAGGTTTGGCTCATTGTGACACTTTGTATATAAAGGCCACTTTACTGGCCCTATCTGGTGGCCTTTGTAGACAGGTTAGGCTTATTGTGACACTTTGTATATAAAGGCCACTTTACTAGCCCTCTCTGGTGGTCTTTGTAGACAGGTTTTGCTTATTAAGACACTTTTTATATAAAGGCCACTATACTAGCTGATCCTCTCTGGTGGCCTTTGTAGACAGGTTTGGCTCATTGTGACACTTTGTATATAAAGGCCACTTTACTGGCCCTCTCTGGTGGTCTTTGTGACAGGTTTGGCTCATTATGACACTTTGTATATAAAGGCCACTTTACTGGCCCTCTCTGGGGGCTTTTGTAGACAGGTTTGGCTCATTGTGACACTTTGTATATAAAGGCCACTTTACTGACCCTACCTGGTGGCCTTTGTAGACAGGTTTGGCTCATTGTGACACTTTGTATATAAAGGCCACTATACTAGCTGATCCTCTCTGGTGGCCTTTGTAGACAGGTTTGGCTCATTGTGACACTTTGTATATAAAGGCCACTTTACTGGCCCTCTCTGGTGGTCTTTGTAGACAGGTTTTGCTTATTAAGACACTTTTTATATAAAGGCCACTATACTAGCTGATCCTCTCTGGTGGCCTTTGTAGACAGGTTTGGCTCATTGTGACACTTTGTATATAAAGGCCACTTTACTGGCCCTATCTGGTGGCCTTTGTAGACAGGTTTGGCTCATTGTGACACTTTGTATATAAAGGCCACTTTACTGGACCTCTCTGGTGGCCTTTGTAGACAGGTTTGGCTCATGATGACACTTTGTATATAAAGGCCACTCTACTGGCCCTCTCTGGTGGTCTTTGTGACAGGTTTAGCTCATTGTGACACTTTGTATATAAAGGCCACTTTACTGGCCCTCTCTGGTGGTCTTTGTGACAGGTTTGGCTCATTGTGACACTTTGTATATAAAGGCCACTTTACTGGCCCTATCTGGTGGTCTTTGTAGACAGGTTTGGCTCATTGTGACACTTTATATATAAAGGCCACTTTACTGGCCCTCTCTGGTGGTCTTTGTGACAGGTTTGGCTCATTGTGACACTTTGTATATAAAGGCCACTTTACTGGCCCTCTCTGGTGGTCTTTGTGACAGGTTTGGCTCATTAAGACACTTTGTATATAAAGGCCACTTTACTGGCCCTCTATGGGGGCTTTTGTAGACAGGTTTGGCTCATTATGACACTTTGTATATAAAGGCCACAAGATCTCTTAACTGGCCATCTCGGGTGGTGTTTTTAGACGGGTGTGACTAAATATCAGTGACCCTCTCAGGTGGCCTTTGTAGACAGGGTTAACTGAATATGACTGGTCCTCTCAAGTAGACAGGTTTGGCTCATTGTGACACTTTGTATATAAAGGCCACTTTACTGGCCCTCTCTGGTGGCCTTTGTAGACAGGTTTGGCTCATTGTGACACTTTGTATATAAAGGCCACTTTACTGGCCCTCTCTGGTGGCCTTTGTAGACAGGTTTGGCTCATTGTGACACTTTTAATAAAAGCCACTTTACTGGCCCTCTCTGGTGGTCTTTGTAGACAGGTAAGGCTCATTGTGACACTTTTTATATAAAGGCCACTTTACTGGCCTTCTCTGGTGGTCTTTCTGACAGGTTTGGCTCATTGTGACACTTTGTATATAAAGGCCACTTTACTGGCCCTATCTGGTGGCCTTTGTAGACAGGTTTGGCTCATTGTGACACTTTGTATATAAAGGCCACTTTACTGGACCTCTCTGGTGGCCTTTGTAGACAGGTTTGGCTCATTGTGACACTTTGTATATAAAGGCCACTTTACTGGCCCTATCTGGTGGCCTTTGTAGACAGGTTTGGCTCATTGTGACACTTTGTATATAAAGGCCACTTTACTGGCCCTCTCTGGTGGCCTTTGTAGACAGGTTTGGCTCATTGTGACACTTTTAATAAAAGCCACTTTACTGGCCCTCTCTGGTGGTCTTTGTAGACAGGTTAGGCTCATTGTGACACTTTTTATATAAAGGCCACTTTACTGGCCCTCTCTGGTGGTCTTTCTGACAGGTTTGGCTCATTGTGACACTTTGTATATAAAGGCCACTTTACTGTCCCTATCTGGTGGCCTTTGTAGACAGGTTTGGCTTTTTATGACACTTTATATATAAAGGCCACTTTACTGGCCCTCTCTGGTGGCCTTTGTGACAGGTTTGGCTCATTGTGACACTTTGTATATAAAGGCCACTTTACTGGCCCTATCTGGTGGCCTTTGTAGACAGGTTTGGCTTTTTATGACACTTTATATATAAAGGCCACTTTACTGGCCCTCTCTGGTGGTCTTTGTGACAGGTTTGGCTCATTGTGACACTTTATATATAAAGGCAACTTTACTGGCCCTCTCTGGTGGTCTTTGTGACAGGTTTGGCTCATTGTGACACTTTATATATAAAGGCCACTTTACTGGCCCTATCTGGTGGTCTTTGTAGACAGGTTAGGCTCATTGTGACACTTTATATATAAAGGCCACTTTACTGACCCTCTCTGGTGGCCTTTGTAGACAGAGTTGGCTCATTATGACACTTTGTATATAAAAGCCACTTTACTGGACCTCTCTGGTGGCCTTTGTAGACAGGTTTGCCTGAATATGACAAAACATGAGTATTTCTATTTTTAGACCAAACATAAAATTAGGGTTTAAAGAGTCGTATTAAAAAATTCAGGCCTGTTGAAAACGTTTAAACTTTCTTTTTTTTTTCTCAAGTATCAGTTTCAATGCAATCTGTCTCATAAGAACATATTTTTATGATACATTTTTGTGCATTAATTAAAGTGTAGCTCTATAACATGAAGTAAAAGTAACAGGTGTTTTAGATAGAGCAATGATCTTTAAAACTTGGACCTTGTAACATGGTAGGAATGTGATTAAAAATCTAAATCTGGCATTATCCCGACTCCATTTGCATCACAAAACCAACAGTCTAGTCAAGAACAAGCAACTATATATTCAAGAAAGGAAATTTGGCATCATAGGAAAACATTTTCAAATACTAATTAATGATTTTTTTAAACAATATAAATATTTACATGCCTCTAATATACACTGTTGATAGCATTTCAATTGATAATTGTTTATCATACAGAGACTAGTTCAAAAAATTAATTGATAGATTGATTGAATCAGGTTTTATGTCCCTGTCAAAAATATTTCACTTATATCAAGGTGTCACCAGCTATATAGGTAAAGTGGCTTTTTTTTTTAATTTTGCAGAGTACTCTAGGCATTGTGCAGGGAGGGATCTTTAACTGGCTATGCCTACTGTGACATGGGGTATTGGTTGGGGGCATAATGTTTTAAGGTCTCATCTGAAAGGACCCAGTAACTATCATTTAGGCTAAATGTCTTGGCAAAAGAACAGTCGCTATGCATTTTCAAGTCTTGGTCAGACCCTGGTCGGGTTTTTAACCCACAACTTCTCACATACCAAGCAAGCACTCTTCCCATTGAGCTACCATAGTAATCTGCTAGTTTAAAATAAAGTAGATCCTCAGTTCAACTTTAAGGATGCCAACTTTAACTAGAATGACTTGTCTTATCCCAAGAGTTTAGAAAAAAAACCATGACAAATCTCAGCCAGATTAGATCTCACTGGATATTAAACCTACCATCTTCTACTTATGGATATCATTTCATGTTTAGTATCAAATTTTAAACTTGATGATATTTTAATCACTTACAAACGGTTATAATGTAACTCATCTGTAAAATCTATAGGCCATTAACACCAACATTCACAACAAGCAAAGGATGAGTTAAAACTTCACACACAAAATTTATACATGAAAGCAGAAGTTAAACTTTGAACAAGAAAAGGTTCAATTTAAGCTTTCACTGATTTCAATAAGGTCATTATATAATCATTGATGTCCAGATTTGTAATGAAAAACTACCAACTAGGTATATATTAGAACATATATATATATATATATATAGTATTTGAAATTCCCGCCATTACTGTGTTTACATAGTCCTGTGCACTGTCCAAACTAAGAGGATCCATAAATTCTCCCTTTTTGCCATTGCCATCACTTTCAGTACTAAAACACAGTTTTGCTACACACTCGGATGCAAATGCAGTCAAATTTTTAAAGTCAAAAGTCTTTTTAAAGTGTCACAATCACTATAAATTAGACAATTTTTTCTAACAAATTTTTTGCGACCATTAACTAGCGCATGCGCACTTATACCCTTATATATACGTGTATATATATATATATATATATATAATAAGGATTATATCAAAAGTTACCTGGCCTTGTATCAAATATTACTCGTTTATATAAAAAGTATTAAGGTTTTATACGAAAACTAACCTGGTTTTATATAAAAAGTTATCTGGTTTTACATGAAAAGTAACTTGTAACCAGGTTTTATATAAAAAGTAATCTGGTTTTACATGAAAAGTAACCTGTAACCAGGTTTTATATAAAAAGTAATTTGGTTTTACATGAAAAGTAACCTGTAACCAGGTTTTGTATAAAAAGTAATCTGGTTTTACATAAAAAGTAACCTGTAACCAGGTTTTATATAAAGGTAACTTGGTTTTATATGTTGAAATATTCAAGGTTTTCATTGATGACATCATCAAAGTTTAGATACAGGGAAAAGTTTATGGGTAACAAGAATGCATGCAAATTGTGCATAAGGGATATAATACAACTTGTTTAAAGGGAGGCCACTCAAATTGACATGGAATCATGGAGGTATAGTGTTCATAAACATCAAGGTTCGTAATTTTTATTGCATAAAATGGTATGAAACATTACTTGAAACAGGTTTAATTTATTAGAATAGTAATGTGTACTTGAAGTGCAATAATAAGAATGGATGGAGCCCAGAGTTACCAAAAACCAGAGTCATTCTTTGGTACATGTATATTGAAGGAACATAGTGGTGTCATTGAGTTTTACACCCCAGTCAAAAATCATTCACTTACTAGTTTATTGAGGTGATCAGTACATGGATTGAAGAGGAAACTGGTGTGCCCAGAAAAAACATCAAACCATTGTCAAGGGAACTTACAAACTTCCTTGCACTTTGATCTGTCTCAAATGGGATTCAAACCTTGGTGATGAGAAGCACTGTGATCCATAAAACAGATTCTAATAAATGTGCTGACAAGGCATTTTGTATTTCTATGGTTAACTTAGGAAATATTGAAATAAATGCATTTATTGAATTATGCACTTCAATAAACCTCTAGTTCATCAAAAAGCTTTAAATAGGAACATTGAACTTTAACAATGAGCCTGACAGAGGTCTGTTGTCATATCGAATTCTGCCATCATCTTCTATTAAATCCTAATGACCTTTATAAAACTATAGGGTCAGTAGTGAGCCAATCAGATTGTAACAATGTTATCAAAAAAGAGTAGAGTAGAATAATGGTGTTTTATGCCCCAGTCAAGATTCTTTAACTTATATCGAGGCGGAATGTTATAAGAGGAACAACAATATACAAAAATGTACATAAATCCTGACTTTTATTATGAAAGGTTGATTAAAACAAAAAATAAACTAAAATGTACTTAGTCTTGATTTATTTGTTATTTTGTTTTTGTTTACAAGATATTGATATCACAGCCTTGATAACAAATATCAATTATTTATAAAATAAAAGAAATAAGGCTTCTTCTACATATAAGGAAATCAACATGAAATATACATGTTACATATAAAATATAAAATCCAATAACTGACATCAGTTAACAAAAATTAAGTAGTGACATCAACATAAATTTATCACAGAATTTAGATTAACAAATAAGTAATTAAAAAATATTGGTCTCCTGGACGGATTCATATATAAATATTAAACATTTCATCTTTAATAGGCTATAGTACTAACAGCCTGAACATGTGAGTGCCAGTTTAATGCACTTTTACTTCCATAGTTCAGATGATTTCAAATACTGGTAATACATATTTCTAAATTACATTATAAAAAAAATAATTGTTACCTTGTATGGAATAATTCAGTATCTTGCAATGAACCTTAGCTTTATTAAAGTCTACAGTATTGGAGTTTCAGATTTAAAAAAAACAGCAACATTGATTTTCACAAATGAAAAATTAAATTATTATCTTAAAGATTCATCCTTTCTTCCCTAAATTTGCAATAGTACAATCCATTCCTTTAGATTTTGGATCATCCTATTGCTATTCAGGGAGAAAAACAGTTACAAAATGAAAAATCAAGTACTTACAAAAACATTTAAAACATACATAATGTATACATTTATCACAACCAGTACAAAATTTTGCTCTTACAGCACTTTAAAGATAAAATATAATGTGATGTATAATAAGTGTAAATAGATAGGCATGAAGTCTACATCCGAAGGCAAACCCGGTCTGATATCAGAAATGTATGTACTCGGTACATAGGTATAGTAATGTCCTCCATAAAAACTTCAAATACATACATGTTGTAATACTGGAAATGTA
This sequence comes from Anadara kagoshimensis, assembly GCA_021292105.1. Lineage (NCBI taxonomy): Eukaryota > Metazoa > Mollusca > Bivalvia > Arcoida > Arcidae > Anadara > Anadara kagoshimensis. The sequence continues at coordinate 46,128,778 of CM037875.1, forward strand.
TTGTAAAAACCTATGCATGATAAATATTACATTTGTGATCGTTTACATGACATAAATTTATAATCAGTCCCCTTTTAACTCAGATGACTTATAAATATTCAAAATCAAAGGGTTTTTTTTTATGTGATTAAGTTTCTGATTTCCCATACACAATTTTTATATTTCCAAATGTAAGGTGTGGCAGGGTATCACAACAGGTGTCTTTTTTTATACAATGTTAAATAAGTATCTTTCTCAAAAAACCACTCCACTGGTAACACTTTACATTGTAGCTTCCATCATTCTCCATTGGTTGGCCATCTGACTGTTCAATGATAACTGTTGCCATTTCTTTCTGTGTGTTTTCAATGCCATCTAGTTAAACAGATAAAACATAAATAAAACTAAGTAAACAAAGAAAACATTCTAATAGAGTTCATTATGATTGATTTTTACCTATAATTAATATAAACATGTACCTCTTTTAAAAAGGCTATCTCCAATGCAGAGACATTTCCTTATTAACACAGAAATACCATGGATGAAATCTCAAATTATCTCCCTTGTATAATAAGAGATAAGAATACATAATGTTTCATTCTTATGCTAACTGAGAATAAGCATGCTATTAAGAAATGGGACCTACAGTGCAATTACTGATTTAAACCATTTAAAATGTTGACACCAATGATATACTGGTACATATATCATACCTCTGCTATTTCCACTTTTCTCTCCCAACTCTTGACTTTCTTCTGTATCTCATATAAATCTGCCTTTTCTGTGACATAATCCATCACATCTGGGACACGATAATCTGTTAACTGCTTACGTAACTTTTTATTTATTCCCTCTGCTTTTGCTCTTTCCTATGGTAAATATAGAAACAAAACCTTTCAGAATAACCACAGCATATACAAGTTGCAATATCATTTACTACAACATACAACCTGTAAATTGATAGTAATATCAAATATCAATATTAAATTATACAACATTCAAATATCAATATTTGTTTGAAATGAACAAAATCATTTTAATACAAGAGACCTCAGGTCTCACCCTTAAAAATGGTATATCATTATTACTGTACCTTGGCCATTATTTCAAAGAAAAAAAGTCATCCATGCTCCACTTTATGTAGTATCATCTTTGTCGAAGGTTTCATTAATACAGATGTACCTACTTTATTATCAATATTGTTTGGTACTTGAAAGTACCAGTATATATTCATACCTTTGCAAACTAAGTTTGGGGATAGAAGGGGTTATATAGGAATTAACTCTGTCAGCTGGCTGTCCATCTCAATATTGTGTCTGCATATCTTCCATGTCTATGGATAGAATTTTATCAACCATGGCACAGATGTAAACCAACATGAGATGATGCGTGGCATACCAAATTTAAATGCATGTTAAAGGTCATGACTCAATGACAAAACCTATTTGGGGGTATTAATCAGTTTCACTGACAGTTCTAGTTTATATGAGTTTTGAATTGTAGCCTCTTCATATATTTATAGTATGCTTGTATTACCCTATCTAAAATCATTACCTGTTCTACAACACTTGTTTCTACATCAATTCTGGAATGTAGATCATTACGCTGTGTGATTTCTGTTTTCAAACGTTCAGACTCCATTGTTAACGTATGTAGTTTTTTCTGTTAAACAAGGAAAAATCATATTCAGTTAATTCATAAATAGATGTTTAATTTGATATTGTTTAATATACATTATTTTATTTTTTTACTGGAGTTCGTACAAGTACTACATACACAAAAATGTTTAACACATAAGTAGTTGCTGAGTAATAAATAATATTCATAATTTTTGAGTATCAGAATGTTTCTTTGAAAATCCACTTGGCACTTAGAAATTCAAATACCCGGTACATGTATTTATGTATTACAAAAATTCAACTTGGCACCTGAACAAATATTATGAGCAACACTCCTTGTCTGAATACAAAATCTACTTGTCAAGGTGAGTGGACAATCTGAGCTCTGGTGTACAGATTTCACACTCATGTTTTTGGAATAGGGTAAGTAAACTGTTACTATTTGTGGTTGCAACTGGTATAAAACTATAACAATTGGAAATACATGTAGTAGCTTTAATAGAAATATTAAGATTCTGCATAGTCTTTCATAACAATCGTATTACCGGTAATTCAGACCTTACAGGATATTAAAAATGGAGTTATTTCCCCTGCTCTGTCATCATGTTAGGGCAATAGGCAGATGTCTACTATTATGATTTTGATATTTACCTTATATGTATTGAGAACTTGTAGTGTTTTACCAGCCATCAGTTTAAGCCGTAACAAATCTTGGTTTCTGTCATCTATCTTCTCCAAATACTGTTTATTCTCTATCTTCAACTGGTTAAAATCAACTTCATGTAATACTTCTCCCATTTCTTCTTTCTATCATAATATAAATTTTTTAAATGTCATTAATAATTTTTTAAACAATTAAAGGTACAGACAAATTTTATTCACATGAATTTCATGTGACAATTTTCACATGAATTTCACATATAAGCTGGATTGGCATTAATTTTGTGTGAAAGTTTTCATGTGAAATTCATGTTAATTTCACGTGAAAAAAATTTGGCTGTATATTTCTTTTTTTCTTCAGCATTCATGAAAATGTACTGTAATTTATTGAAACAAATAATAGTACGCCTATTACTCAGTTAAATTAAATAGTGCATCAAATACATTTCATTAATTCTATCTATACTATCAATGCACAAGTTCTGTCATGTAATGTAAACAAAACTCCTAAATTGTTACACATTTTAAATGATCTAATCTCTTATACTGAGCTGTTCATAATATAAGTACATGTAATTATAAGAATGAATGTTTTGAAATTTAATGTGGCCTGGGAGTGATGAGTGATAATGAATTAAGTTTCAAACAGCAAAAAAGTATGACAAAACGTTAAAGTATCTACAACCCTCCCCCCTTTTCTTTTGAATATGTTTCTTTACATTAGTAGTAGCTAACAGTTGAATAGAGTAGTGACATTTACATGATTTATGCCCCAGTCAAGATTTTTTCATTTATATCAATAACGACAATGCTGAGTTGGTGGAGAAAACTGAAGGATATCTGAAGAGAATCACTCCGTCTGTGAATAAATGAAGTTTTACACACAGGTCGGTATGATTTCACTTAAATCAAGATGTCACCAGCTGTAGGTGAATATGCAAAAATGTATATCTTAACAGTGTACTATTGCAGTGAGTATCAAGTATAATTTATCATGTCACACCTACCATGTGTTGACAGTAATATCTCTGTTAAAGTAATAGCATTTTACAATAATTTTCTATCATGATGTTACCTAATCAAAAATATTTTGTATACCTGTTTTAGTTGTAAATGTAGTTTCTTTTTCTGTACTTTCAAGGTGGAGTTCTTCAACCTCAGTTTTTCTATCAAAGTGTCCTGAATAAAGTAGAATAATTATAAATCTTGTTAAATGAATTAAAAAAAAAGACACAGACAATCAACAAAATACTATGAAACAACCAACAGCATATACTCTCTATTACAAATCTGAGCAACAAAATAACAAAATCAGTAGAAAACAAATGTGCAATGGCTACCTTAGTTTATTTTTTAAGCTTTTCATAAAGTGAATATGTCTTTTTTGACAGAGATGTAGGATTTTCATTAATGTTACATAAAACAATAGCTTTTTTAAGTTTTACATCAATCTGAAACAAATTGATCAAGTTACTTCAAAGCAGGATGAGTTCAGATAATGTATGGACAGATGTATGTTCTCTTCATCATCATGACACAAGCTTAGTTTGATATAGCCAGATGAGCATCCTTACCCTTGAGCGAATCCTGTCTTCAAAATATCTTATAACTTTTTCAGAGATGACTTTATTTGTTCTGGGATTAACTGCCCCTTTTAGTATATCTCTGTCAAATTCATAAGATTCTTTTTTAATTTCTGCTAATCTAAGTTCTGCTTCCTCCATAATGGCCTGTAAAAAAGCAGTAAAATTCTGTCAGCTTCAAACAATGGATATATGTATGTACAACTACATTAATATATATATATATTATTAATTAAATGCAGAAGTATGGAAGACATCAACAGTGTCTTAACTTTATCTATTATAACTAAATGAGTAAAAAAAAATCATAAAACATTCATATTAAACTGCTTTGAAACTTAGCCAACATAGCCATTTCAAATGACAAGTGGCATGTGTTAGATCATAAATTTGGACAGTTTCATCACAGTCATATATTTGCAGTGAGTATTTACCTTGTATGTATCAACAACTTTTTCTGAGTCTTCTTTCAGTTTTTCTATTTCATCTTTTAAATCATCCATTTCTTTCTGTGCAATGTCACACTTTTGTTCAGTTGTTAAGCGTAATGATTTGTCTATGTTACTACTTCTGGATTTGGACCTTTTTCTGTTCACACCAGCCCCTAAATTCTGTGTTGACTGTGTTGGGACAAGTGAACCAGCTGTACTAGGAGGCTGTGGACCACCAATGTCTTTGGGTTCATTGCGTTTCAGATATTTTTCAAACATCTGCGTTTCAGCCTTAAGAACTTCATTAGCTTTCCTGCAAAAAGTAATTTACAAAAAGATATACATCACATTAACTATGATTTTTAAAAAGGCATTTTTGTTATTTTCAACTTTAAAACTATACCAGAAGGTTGTGACTTGTTTATATGAACCTGAAAGAAGTGAAGATATACTCTGTTCCAACTCAGTCAAAGTAAATAGATAACACAAATATTTATTGAATTTATTCAAATTTTATAAGACAAGAAGTATGTGACCCAGGACCCTCTGTACTATATGGTAAGTGTTCTTTCAGTTGAGCAATAATTTTTTACATGCACTTTGTATGTTTTAATAGAAGTTAGAAAACTGAGAAAATTGCTAGCATGATATTCTATCGTAACAGGAAGGAGAAAAAAACAAGGTCTGACCGGGGATTAAACCTGGGACCTCCCGTACTATAGGTGAGTGCTCTACCAACTGAGCTACCAGACAGCTACACTATCTATATCTTAATTATTCATGCTTTCTATCACATCCTGGTGATTATAACCTATAATATGACTGATGGTGTTACTGTAGACCATTATACAGAAAAAATATGAAAAATTTGAATTCATTTAAAACGATTCTTTTTGAAATCTCTTGATTTTGGTCCCATTCATGAGACTTCAATCCTATTTCAGAATGACAACATATTGCAGGAAATTCCACATTATTTTGATTTTCTAATTTTTCAACTCATCAATATACAGATTGTTGTGTTAAAAGTAATGGACTTTGTAGTTTGATTGGTTTTATGAGAATTATGTACCAGTTATCTATGATGAAAGCTTCACTTTGCAGGCATTTGGTTATGAAAAACTGTGATTTCTTTAATTTCTTCACATATGACCAAATTTTAAAGGCAAATCATCACAACAATTTAAATGCTGGATATTTGTTCTACTTTGCTCAGTCTGTTTCAATCGCTTCTAGTTGTAAGCGTCCTCAGTAGCAGCCACAGTTGGCCTACTCTTTTTCGAACTCTACAGAGGTGTCTTTAGTGTGCACCGAGACACGGGACCTCGGTTTTGAGTCTCATCCAAAAGACTACTGAGTAACAAGCTTATTACAGCTCTAGTATGGACAGGAGATGAAAATCATCTCAGAAAATTTCCTAGTCCTGGGTGAGGTTCGAACCCACAACCCTTGGCTTAGAAAGCCAGTGACGGTACCACTTGGCAAAGTCTGCCCATTTCCGAAAGTCACAACACAAATATCTGTAGATTTCCATGTGACATTGACAATTTTTCAACATTTATGTTGTAACTTTGGGAAATGTCCAGCATTTGTCATTATGTCTCATGAGTTACAGGCTGACCAATTTTGACGGATTTGTCTGTTTTTGATGAATATATGTACCGTAAAAACGAATGTAAAAATGTATTAACATCAGTGTGTGCCAAACTTCATCGGACCGTCGGACAAGTCCGATAAAATTACCGCTGGTCCGATAAAAAATCAGATTTTTCCGGACCGTATGTCCGGTAACCAGTTCGGAAAATAGAGAGCGCCAAAAATTCGAATTTATAGTTCCGATCCAATTCGAATTTTATTATTGCCATCCGACTTCCGTTATTACAAAAATATATGTTCCAGGAGCTATTCCAGAGAAACCAATAAAACGGAAAGCAACAGGAGGCGCAAATTATGAAGAAAACGTGAAAGAAAATTTAAGCAGCATTGGATGGAGGGGCGACCATGGTTGCAATTTGACGAGGAGAAATGTGTAATGAAATGCACACACTGCTTTGAATTTTACGGGTCAGGAGGCGAAGCACACAATAATAATTTAAAAGGCCAGAATACATTTATTTGTACTTCCATAAATAAATGTATTCTGACCTTTTAAATCATTATTGTGTGCTACGCCTCCCTAACTCGACCCGACCCGACTCGTTTCTCCTTGTCAAATTGCAACCACGGTCGCCCCTCCATCCAATGTTTCTTAAATTTTCTTTCAAATTTTCTTCATAATTTGTGCCTCCCGTAGCTTTCCGTTTTAAAGGAGAAAATAAGTAAATATTTACAAAACCGAATAATTGTTTTCTTTTTATTGAAGAATTTTTGGTCCAGTAAAAAACTTTACGGTCTGGTAAAGTTTCCAGGTTTACTAGACCGAATGTCCATTAATCATTTTGAAAGTTTGGCACACACTGTAACATTATAACATTGCGCATTAAAAATGTACCAAAATTATGGCTTTGTTCGTTAAAAATGTACTATTTCGGACAAATTAGTAAAATTGATTGGTCAGCCTGGGGTTATTTTTTCTCTGGTATTTTTGCATTTTTGGGGCAATATTCACAGGACTATGCAGAGATATAAGACAACTGTTATAAAGTTTTGGGGAAAAAACATAATTCATTCATCAAAATCAACATATTTTATCATAATGATTTAATGTTGACCAATTACTAAATCCACTTTTCCTCTTATTGAAAGAAACTCGACCAATTTTGCAAAATTATTGGATGAACACATTGACATTGAATGGTTTCTACAACTATAACATAACATTAAAGTGACATACTCGGTTTCTTCACATAGCCTGAATAACTGTTCATCGGATAAATCCTCGAGTGGATCATATGTCCCAGCAATTGACTGGGCATCATTACTTTGATCCAAACTCGTAGTCTCTGATTCCGCCATTACGGCTTTCTTGTTGCCAATGGAAAAACATCCGGGCTTTTTAAACCGGATGTTACCTTATCCACCAGAATACATCCTTCCACATATGAAGCGCACTCCCGGGCTCTTACTGTTAAGTGTGTAAATTTTAAATGCTCTTTAAGAGTTCCGCTGGTATATTTCGACTTTAAATATGTTAAATGCATTAAACATAAAAGTTTAATTTCAGAACAGTGGCACATTTATAATCTAATATTCGTTTAATCAAACCGAAGATACTTAGACTCTATCATAGTGTAAAATCTGACAAAATGTATTTCTTATTACTGGAACTATATTCCTGCTACTCTGCTGAAACTCTGAAAGAAAACAACGACAATGAGTCTTAGCCTAGACCGACAGTTTCGTCAGTCAAAAGTGCAAGTAGTAATGTCTGTGTTGCTATAACAATACCCGCCTTATTTCCATGAGTAAATAAGCTGAATCATGATGATACGAGAAAAATGAAGTAAGACAGACACAGACAAACTGTCACGTATTATGTAGGCAAAACCTGCTGAATTTCATGTAATATTTTGAAATAAACAAAATAACGCAATATTTATGTCTTGTAATTCTGACAACTCAAATCATGAAAAAGTCTCTAACGGGTTTTCAACTCTCAGGACCAAGTATTTCTGTCTTTGTCCCAGGATGTTCAGGAAAGCTTCAAGACAAATCAAATTCGATTCCGAAATAAAATAACAAACACTATTGAGTTTAACCTTGGCTATAATCATTATCATGACATACACACATAAATACAGTTATCCGCATATTTATATGCAGCCAAACCTGTCTCAACCGAGACACATCTATATAAGGGTCACCTGCTTATAAAGACTAGTAAAAATTTTATCCCAAATTGGTCTGAATTCATGTGATTTGAGCCTGTATATAAGGGTCACCTTTCCGTATAGGCCACTTAAATTACTGTTTCCATTGGGTGTCCTTAATAGACAAGTTTGAATGTACAATGTACATAAAACGTCATGACAACCGATATATGATAAAAACGTATCGTTGCCCAAATTAAAATAAATATGTTCTGAACCTTTAAAAATATGGATAAGGACACTTTCGTACCATTGTACAAATTAATAGTTAGACCTCATCTTGAATATGGCAGCAATATCTGGTCTGTAATCTACAAAAAAGATGTTGAAATGATAGAAAACGACCAACGTATAGAGCAAGCAAATTGGTCAAACCCATACGACACACTTCCTATCCATCACGACTAAAATCACTTGGCTTGCCAACTCTGGATTACAGAAAACAAAGATCCGATGTAGTACAAATGTACAAAATTCAGCAAAATATCGACAAAGAAAATAAAGATATATTCTCTTACTCAAAAAGTAATACCATGGGGATCACTTCAAACTCCATAAAGAATTTAGTAGAACAAATATTAGGAAAGCAACTTTTAGTCAACGAGTGACCAATACGTGGAATTCCATACCAACAGAATTAGTGAATAAGCCATCTCTAAATAGTTTTTAAAAGTGCTAACAACAAACACTGGACAAACTTAGATCTAAAATTCCAACCGACTTATTATGAGCCGGAACGGACAAAACAGTAACTAGTTCGAATAACCTTATTAAAACGGGCCAGAGAGGCGAAAAGCCTATAGTGGTTTAGAACTACAGACAGGTGACAGGTGAATTGTGGTAATAAGGAACATGAAAAGGCAGGTACAGGGAGGCTCATATTGCATATGTTTTTCGCTGCAGTCACAATAATTCCTAATATTCAAGGCTGGGCGTCTGGTTGCTTAGTAGGCGCACTGAATATTTCATAGTCACTGTGGTCGACTAGATGAACAAATCATAAAACCGGAGATTGTAAGCTTTGAATTACGTTTCACCAAAGATGTATTAGAAGGTTCCCTATGAAAAAGTAATCAAAGTGTAACTTTTAAGAATCCAGTTTAGGAAAAAGCAGTCAGTATAGAGATATACATGTAGTAATACAGACCTGTGGAAAGTTTAACACCAAGCTAACGAGAAGGATTTGAAGATCTACTGTCGAGTGGCTAAGATATGGATAACTAGTGGCCAAAGATAGCAGCTGTTGATAAACTGTCGAAGTAAAGCTAACGAAGACAAGCTGTCAATTCGATACCAATATGTTCGCTTAGTGTTAAACTTTCGACTGTATTTGCAAATATAAGTATTGTCATATACCTTTTTTTAATTTAATCATAAAATACATTCAAAAAATGGTATATGACAGTATGTATATCCCCTTCAAAAACCTTTCTAGGAATAAAAAGCCATGATGTAACATCTTAAAATAATATATCAGAATTTACATTTGAAAGAGAGCTGGACAGGCGCATGATTTTAAAATAATTCTATATCATGGTAAAATACCAGACTATGCATGATATTGATTTGGACATACAACGTCAGAGTTCAAGTCATGGCGGGCGAACTGCCATGCGGTCAAGATAAAAATACTAGCTAGCAAGAAATCAGTACTAACGCTCACTTACCAGTATCAGTTGATAATCACATGGTCAAGCATCTTATGCTAACTAAAAATCTATTTAGTGTGAATTGCATGTCGGGTCAATATATAAGACTATTCCTGGAAGATTACTCGTGGTCATCATAAGAACTATGTCGAGCGAAAAAATATAAAGTTGCATACACTTAGCAAAAGTCGAAGCAATGGAGACCAACGAAATAGTAGCATTAACTGTTGATTATAAAAACCCTGATTGTGTACTACACCGGGACGGATGATGAAATGTTCCTAAATAACATCCACTTTTAGGGTCCTAGCCGCTCCTTTCATTTTTTCACCCAGTAGTCTTAAACACGCAAACTGGAAAAAAATGAAATAAAAGACATCAGCCTTCATATGTAAGAGGACAAGAATACAAGTCGAGTTTATCTGAGAATCCTAGTTATATTAGAATTTATTTTACAAAGGACGAAATTTTATATAAATAACTAGTGCTGAATAGGGATTCTGGTTAGTTTTGTCATACACCATTAGGGGCTCAAACAAATATAAACTGAAGATACCATCAGCAAAATGTTAGAGTTTTTGATAGACAACTTTATTGTGTCTGGTAATATAATTAACATATTAAAAAAATCAAATCAGTATACCAATAGACACAAAGTGTGCATCATTTCTTGTGGATTTGTTTTCCTTACTAAGTTCGTATGAGGCAGAATGAATGCGGAATCTTGTTAAATCTGGATAGAAGATTGTCGCCAAATAATTTTTTGAATTTTATTTTTTTGTTATTTTTACTTACAAGTATCGTATTTCTAAATATTGTGTTTCTGAGTGTTGTTGAAAAACATTTACCCGAACATTTTTTGGAATAATTTATATTTTCCTTATATGACAGGAAAATACTTCTTCCGCTTGAAATCCAATTGATTCTATCTTTTTAAAATCACAAACCGTATTTGAACAGAGAAAACTTAAGAATAAAAGTAAAGCCGTGTAAAAAATAATTTGAATTTAATAAACTGAGCTGAATACGCGGAACTCATGATTAGCTTGCAGCCGGATTGAACTTTTGATTTCAGTTTTGGTCAATGATAAAAAAATAATAATGAAAAAATACGGAACAGTTTGCAACTGTGTTCAACCTTTGGTAAAAAAAAAAAAAAAAAAAAAAAAAAAACAAAAAAAAAACAAACAAAACAAAATAAAACGGCTGGAAAAAATTCTGTATAATTCATGTTTATTAACAATGTTTATCTGACAGTACAATGTATTGTCTCTTGGGTTATCTAAATACTGACAGTAACATTTCATTTAAAATTTACCAAGGAAAAATTTCAGCAAAAGAGTTCCTCTATATATGTCACCGTGACCAACTTATGTACGGAATATTACACCATTCATGTTTTACGTTTGAAGGGAGACGACTCGTGTGAATGCCAACCACTAAGAAAGCCTCGTTTCTGCTTCGCGGGGCACTCTCGGCCGCCATCTTGACAAATAAGAATGGAAGAAATGTCTGAAATATTTGAGTTTTCGGACAATAGAGTATCAACGAAAACGGATATTCTGTAATGTTGGACATTTTAATGTAATATTTGGTTACATTATTCTGACTTAAAAGTGAAATAACATCTTTATATGTTGTTCTTGATATAAAATTAACCGTATGTATGCATATGGTATGTGGTTATTTTCAAGAAACGGAATCGATACATGGTGAATTTTGTCACAAAAACTTGGACTTTCAAAAGATACCAAGGATAATTTCAAATAACAACTTGAAGTACTTTATTTGTGAGTGATACATTCGTTTAGTCATCTAAACCGAGCGTTTTTAACGCTCGTTCACGTCGGTAATTGTTCACATCAAATACGCAAACTAACTCGTATGCCGTTGAAAATGCCGGCTCCAAGTCGTGCCAGGGTTTATGCCGACGTAAATACACACAGACCGAGAGAGTATTGGGACTATGAGTCGCATGTTGTAGATTGGGGGTAAGTTTAAATAACCTCGTGTCTACCAAACCCATTGGTTACCGGTAAATACTTGCCGGTATGTGTCCGACACGTGGTTCTGTGCATGTTGCCCTGTTTTGTCATGTTTTTATAAAAATATGGTAATGCAAACATCTGTCACTTATAACAAAAGGCTCATGAAGTTAAGCTTAAAAAATGCCCTGTATGTAAGACGAATTTACAACCTACAAAAGTACTTGAACCAACTCAACCACAATTTTTGTCAATACCCAGTGGCCATTCAAAGCCAGGGTTTGATAATCTGTTGTCTCTCTGTGTTTTCTTGTTTTATTCATTTGTTGTAGCTTATTCATTCTTTATTGCATTGCCTATAACCATAGTACACATTTTATATACTTATTGATATTCTATTGTAATGGAAATGACATCATCCAAAAACATCATCAATCAATGACATTTTCAACTGTTGGATTATTATTATTATGTCATTTGAGTGTCTTTTGTACTTTTATACATCTGAGAAATTGCCCATCTGGAAGTTCATTTCAAAAGAAGAATATTTATGTTATGTTAGGACTAGATTATCACATGATTAATTCCTTACAAATCAAAACTTAAACAGAACAATAGGCTGTGGCTATTTTAGTCATAATGTTTTCCATCTTTAAATGAAAGTCAATGACCTTTTCAAAGTAGATATGACTTAACTGATATCGGTTAACTGCATGTGACTCACAATTCACTGGAAAAAGAATCCAATATTAGATTTAAAAGGTTTTACCATGTAGTATCTTTGACTTCAGTAGCAGATCGGACAAAAATAGTACATGTCGTGTAGTTTTTGTGTGATCTGCTACTTATTACATGATGCAATTGTGAAACCACTTATTGTCCTGTAAAGGAAGTTTACCTGTGTGACTTTCTGGATATTGTGGTACCAATCAAGTTGTTGAAGAACATGGCAACAGTGGAACGCTTTGTTAAAAGTACACAAATTTTATTGATGGTTGTTCTTTGTTAAATACAAATCACATATCACGGTATACATCATTCATAAGCACTGAAGATTGATTGGATGATCAGTCACATGGCAAGGATAATAATATCCTTTAATATTATATATTACATAGTTATTTAGTAAATATGCAAATGATACAAGAGTGTAAAGAGTTCCGTTAAAATGAGTTTGATATTATTTGTAGATTTGGTTAAATTGAGGCTGTTTATTTTGTATTTCAGACAACAAGATGATTATCAAATTGTGCGCAAGCTGGGACGAGGCAAATATAGTGAAGTTTTTGAAGCAGTCAATATAACAAATAATGAAAAATGTGTTATAAAAATATTAAAGGTAAGTTCAGTTAGCATGTTACATTTGGGTTACCTAACATTCCTTGAACATACATTTTCATCTGTCTACCTGACCAGTGTATGGCATTATTTTATAATCCTACCTAACTAAATAAAAAAAAAAAAAAAAAAAAAAAAAAAAACTGGGCTTCAACTCGGGAACTGAAGCAACCAAAGTAGCAACAGACAGAGGAAATGAAGAGGGCATGTAAACGGCCAGATTCTCCTCATGACCTTTGCAGTGTGATAAGGGATGGTTCCTTAATGTGACACAGGTTATAGGTTTTTGTAGGACAGAGCAGTGTTGAAGAGATGTTAAATTGATGTCACTTTGATTTTGCTGAAAATCCACCTCACCATGACATAAGTTTGTGTCAGAAATGGTTTATCCATAAAATGAACATAAATAGAATATTTATATAGATTGTTCTATTGTGAGATATGAATCATTAGACAAGTAATGGATATGTTGATATATAGACATCATGAATGAAATAGCACTGGATATATGTACGTGTCACATGGTACATCAATATCACCTGGCACAGTGTTGAATCACAAAAAGTTATGATATAACTTATATCATTAATGGAAAATATTACAAGTTGTGTCTTTTCTGATAAAAGCATGAAAGTTTAGACAACAGACTGTTGTTTTTGTCTTCACAAGAACAGGCATACAGGAAATCAAAATATTTTCAAGCGTTTGGAAATTTCAAACTTTCACCCATATCAATATCTGCCGCCTAACAACATATTTGCAACTATGATTTAGTTTAAGATCCAAGGCCTGTAAGACTCCATGACTTATTTCCTGAATGACAAATACTTGGGCAAGTTGGCAAACCTGACCTCCCACATACGGAAAAAGCAAAGAGGTCTAGATGAATGAAATAATGATCTCCAATCAAACTGGAGATGTTAAGCTGTTTGGTTTACATTAAGTCATGTTTCTTGCCAATCACTTCTTAATTATTTTCTAGTTATATAAACTATATTGAAGAAACGTGTCATAGCACCATCAAATATATCTTTGGTAATTTTTTGAGTTTTTGTTGCCAAGTTGTTTTAGGCATTGACTTGTAGTGCATCTGACTATGTTTAGGTCCCACCTTGGCATATCTTAATGTGAGAAAGTTGCTCCACTCCTTGATAGTAACAGATAAATCTATCTTAATGTGATAATTGATTCATTCATTCAATGTGTCAGACGAAATCATCATAATTGACTTAAAACATTTACTGTAAACAATTTAAAATGGAATATGAAGCTTAAGAATGGCCATCATAAACCAGAACGCAACAAACAAGTGAAATAGCGCAAGATGAACACATTGAGACTACTGATATTAAATCTCTCACCATTTGATAGGTGTTTGATATACTAAACAAAATAATGTCCAATGGCATGGATTCTATCCCATTCTATTCCTTGTCAACTTTCGCTGAAACATTGAAGTAATTCTTTTTGTCTTACTCATAGGTATCTTATATGATTCAACATTCATTGCTGAAGTTATTGCTGATTCAACATTCATTGCTGTAGTTGGTAGCACTTCAGAACTACTGGTCACTAAACGGGCACATTTTAAAAAAAAGCATTATAATAATAATAGGTCCATGACATGCACAAATGTCTTACAACTATTAAAATAATATCTAAAAGGGATCGCTCGAAAACTTTATTCTTTTTTCTTATGAATTGGTATGTTCTGTTCTATTTATAGCCTGTTAAAAAGAAGAAAATCAAGAGAGAAATCAAGATACTAGAAAATCTAAGAGGTGGAACAAATGTTATATCATTATTGGCAATAGTAAAAGATCCAGTGGTATGTATATAATATCTATAAATTTAAATTATGATGGACATTCATTTTGATGTTTGAAAAGTGGACAAAATCTTACATTGTTTTGGTTGAAAATAAATCTGAAATTCTTGAAAGCTCCCTGCTTATCCAGTTGGGACTTGTTCATTGTATTTTAGAGTTCTCAAAATCCAGTGAAAAACGGCTATGTGGACCAGTTTTTATCCAACCCAACTACCTTTAAATGCTTATTGCAAGTTAGCAATATATTCTGTATTTCACATAAAAAAAACTTGAGTATGTTATTAAATAAAACTTGCCTATAAGAAGGGAATGAAAGTAAAAGCCTGAAAAATTAATTATTCTGAGTTTTATTCATTTTCATGCAATACACAAACATAAGACCTAGCATATTTAGAATTGTAATTGCATTTAGTGAACATATTGATAAACAGACTATTGTGTAAGTTGCAAAAGAGACTTGCATCACAAATCATTTGCAACTCTGTTGTGTTCAACATCAAAGTTGCCTTTCTTTAATTTCCAAACTTTTGAGAAATCTGTATTTCAGCTGTTTTCTTCACTGGGCTTTGGGCAACCAACTAAATGTGAAACTATATTGTGCAGCTTCAAGTATTTAAAGTGTTTGAATGATTTATTTACTCTGTTTCAGTCTCGAACTCCAGCATTGATATTTGAACATGTGAACAATACAGACTTTAAAGTAAGTCATAGGTACTAAATATATCATTTTGTCTGTTCTGTGTTTACTTACACTAGTCATTCACAGTGACAATGTGATATTTAGGACCATTCACAGAGACCACATGGTATTTTAGGGCCTGGTTAAACCAGAATTGACAGTATTTAACTTTAAAATATAGACATGCTCATTTAATTTGGTTAGAAATATTTCTTTTCACTCTTGTGTCTGACATAAACAATTTATGAAAATGATTTTTCAGGCTCAAAACCAGAATTACATTTTGGTAGCCATATGGCAACCAAGGTCAAAAGTTTGTTGTTATTTACAGAATGCTACTTGCACAACCTTTAAAACTTGTCTCATTTATTGATTTGCCTTGCAAAATTATACTGATTAACACTCAGTACAAAACATGTTTAGTTTCATTGTTGAATCTCTACCACAGAAATTTCAGATAATCTTTTAGTTACGGACGGTCATTTTGATGTTGCACAGATTGTATACAAATAAGAGGAGCTACATGTACATGTAGAATTTTGTCAGAGCATCTATAAGTGAAAAATCTAGTTTATTGTTCCCCTTTACTCTTTCTGTATACCTATAGTATTTTGTATTTTATAATGTATCTGGCCACTGTGACTGTTAAACTATAAGGTTGTTTTTAGAGGTTTAGTAAGTTTGATTGTATGTTCTGGTTTTGTTTCAGCAATTATATCAGACTTTTACAGATATTGACATTAGGTTCTACTTATATGAATTACTTAAGGTATGTAACATACTGAAATATCCTATATAGACTTAACAAATCCGATGTGACAGACATTCCTAGGTTTCCATAAATGTAAAATAATTAGTAGCCAAATTTTAAAAATTTGTGAAAATATAGTCCTTTTTAAAGTATTTTTCCACAAATTTGCAAAAATAGGTTACTTTTTGAAAGAATTCCTCAGAAATTAGTAGCCAATGGCAATTTTGGCTACCAGGAATGGAAAAATAGACATTCTCTTGATGCAGGTTTACAGATTATATTCCACGTGGAAATATTTTTTACATCACTCGCACCTGAAACCATCCTGGATATGTCATTCATGCTTTAATTTGGTATTATGTGTGGCAAAGACAGTAATCTTGACAATATTGTCAGACATAATCAAAGATGACAAATACATTGAGCTGTCATATAAATAGAATTAAGCTGTTAATTTTCAAATAAAATCTACATGTATGATGTTAGCCATTATCACAGCAGACCAAGTATCCTAAGGATAAAAAAAATCTCAAAAAACCACACAAAATCTAAAAGAAAGTTGTAAATTATTAACTGGTTATATACTGTGCATCATTCAACCCTGACTTTACTCAAAACCTCTGTTGGCATCATATACTGGTAATTTATAAATGATTTTGAATTAAGAATTGCTGTTTTGATTTTTTTGTACAAAGTACATTTATAAGTGCTATAGACAACTTATATATTTATATTATATTACTTAAGGTCTGGTCTGTAATGACTTGTTTAATCATTAGGTTGAACCATTCCTACAGATTTGTTGTAAAAGCCAATCTGATTAAGATTTCTTTCCCTATCATTAATGTATTGTTTCTAAATATTTCTTTTTGTAGGCTTTAGATTATTGTCACAGTATGGGGATAATGCATAGAGATGTTAAACCTCATAATGTAATGATAGATCATGAAACTAGAAAGGTATGATACACACCAAGGACCAGTTGTTTGAAGCTTCATGAGTTTAATCAATGATTAACAGAATTTTAAAATATCAATAAAAATCAACATGTCATTATAAAATTCATATTTTCTTAACAATATGCTTTAATTTTGTGAAATTATATCCATTTTCAAAATTTCAATTTTACAACATATTAAAAATTATGCCAAATTAAAATTTTGACTAATCAGCTGATTAAACTAATCAAGCTTTGAACAACTGCCCCTAGCATGCATGGGTTATTCCCAGACCTGTTTACTATTACGATTTTGGCGTAATTTCTACACTTTTCATGTCTAAAATACGCTATTACGCACGCCAGCACCATATTACGATCCTAAAAAAAATCCGGAAATTTCACCCGTTTTCGTTTCCAATTGTCATACTAGACACTCATAGAGTTACTGCCCTTAATCTTATACATGTACTGTGTGTAAAAATGGCCAATTGCGACTAAATTTACGTTGATTAGTGTTTAACAATGGCTGAAAAACGTGCACATGAGGATGAACTTCATGTTGAAGAACAAGATAAAAAAGACAATGTATCTATACAAAGCAACGGTACAAGACTGAATACTGCGCTATGGCCATTTTTATGACCATCTACGGAGGGCGAAAGTTATGTTCACTGTGCCATGTGTAATTCCGACTTTTCCTGTGCCACTCGGGAAAGTATGACTAGAAAACACATCCAGACGAAATTGCACAAGGATTTTGAAAAAAAACAAAACTGAGTCAGAATTTGATAAAAACATGTTTGAAAAGATCGATAACAAAGAATCCAGTGAAAAAACATTTAGAAGGCAGGTGACGGCTGCCGAAACCAAAAATGAAAATGTGTGAAATAATTTGTGAATTGATTATGCATGTATGTATGCAATACAGTTCTGTTTTTCCATGTCTTTAATGACTATATAATAAAAGATTTACTCAAATTTATATTATTAGTAGTAATATTATCACTTCCAGACAACGTTTAATGCATTACACTTTCAGCCCAAAAATTACACTTATTTTGGAGATTTTCCTCTCCGATTACACTTCGTCAAAAAAAGGGTAAACAGGTCTGTATTCCTATAAAAAAAAATCTGATATATCTAAAGGATTTCCTTAACCTTATGGAAAGAATACCCTTCTCAAAAATTCTGAATCAGATTCTTGTTCTGTTTTAATAGCAATAAAGTTGTTTTACTATTTATTATTTTTTACTGTTACGTACATGGAAGCACTCTTTAACCATGTTGTTATATACTGCCATATGCCACATTCAAAATTTGTGAAGTTTTGATTATTTTAGAATATAACTTAAAATGTCACTCAAAAGTAATTATTTCCCCCTGACACCTGTCTAAATTTACCCTTTTTCTAGAGTAGGAAAGTAGTTTCCCCCAAAACCTGGATTGATCCCTTGCCATACAGGATTGACACCATCCCCAGTCAATCCCACCATACTAAAATTACCAATATGTCAAAGCCAAAGGTGAAAATTCCAGCTGAGATGTCCTTTTCTGCTAATTGCTGGCAGTCAAACTGACATCATTTTTTGTGTTACCAGACATAGTGCTCTTAAGTCAATTATCAGCTTTTGGTCTGCTATTTGCCAGTAACTACAAACATTGGACTTTTTATAATTCACACCAATCTGCTTTAGGTATTTAATTTTTAAGGTACAACATGTAGTACAAGTGTTAATTATTAACAATTTACTTGATGTACTTCGGTCAGGTGATTTGATTTTGGATGATACAAGATTTTGATTGTATATACATGGATGCTGAGTAAAGTTCATTGTTTACAGAATGCATCATTTAATGTAGTATTAAAGGCTTGTAAATTATACCTTGCCTTGCCAACTTTAGAGTTGGAATATGTAATGATATGTAATATCAACCACTAGCTGCAATTGTTTTGTGTTGGGTAGGATTTAAACAACTTAATTATGTGTCACATTTTGTACACACTGAAGATACCGCTGTAGATTCAATAGCATAACTAAATATATATCATCTTCGTGATCTTTACCAAATGTAAATGGACATGTCTTGCTCTGTGTTGCAGCATTATTTTTAACATTGCAATTAGTTTAAATATTGTTGATGGTCGTGTAAACAAATCTTGACTATACTTATGCCATAATATATTGATCATATAAGCATTACCACTATTTGACTATATAACATTTGACTTTTGTAGTTACGACTTATAGATTGGGGTTTAGCAGAATTTTATCATCCTGGTATGGAGTATAATGTAAGAGTAGCTTCTAGGTATTTTAAAGGTCCAGAACTTTTATTAGATTATCAGGTACGTCAAAATTTTAAGTTTTATAAAACTTAAGATTAAAATGCTTTATGCTTTAATTAAAATTGGCACCATATGTCAGGAGAATTTGGTTCTTCATATTTGTGTGGATCTTGAAATAACCATTTGAATGTTAATAATATATGGACTCATAGAATAGAAGAAACATTTATGATATTCATTATATAAATTGATATAATTGTATTGGATAAAAAACTCTGCAGATGTCATAGAGTCTTGTCTTTTTCCTATTGAAAGAAATTTGCATCATATGTGTAAGTTTTAAAAAGCTCTATTTTGGATCTAATAGCTAATATATTTCTGTAGTTTGACAACAGTGCAAAGGGCATTGCTGATTCAGCTGAAGCAAAAAAAAAAAAAAAAGAATACAATTATTACTGGTAACTCTATGGTTACTGCAAATGAAAATGTTTTTCCCCAACTTCATGTTATTGAGAGAGTGATTAATAAATATTCACATTGGATGACTTCCATAATTGCATATTTAGAACTACAGGTTTCATATACTAGTACTTACTATTTTATATTTTTCTGGGGTTTTATTTGCTCATCTGACCACCATATACCCTTGATATGTGTTAGGTTAAATTTTCATATGGATAATGTTGGATAAAAAAGTAGGTCATTAGTTTAAACTCTGTCAATCCTCTAGACCAAATTACTGTATAACGAGAAATATTCGCGATGTATTAATATTCGCGGTTTTCACGGTCAAGTCTCAACTGCGAAAATAAGTACACCGCTAAATTTTCTACATGTGAACAATAAAATGGCCCCACATACACCGATAAGGTCAATCGGCGTAATTTTACACACACACACACACACACACACACACACACACACCCCCCCCCCCCCCCCCCCCCCCCCCCCCCGGGCCGGTGTCGTCTTTTATTGCATTCAACTCAGTGTTTTAAATAAAATATCAGCACAAAATAAATAAATGAGAATTTATTAGTCTTGTTACCGTTTATTTCATATATCACTAATGTTACTATATCCATTATTTGACACCCGAGGACAACTTACAGCTATGTCTTGTGACTTTCAGAGTGTTTACATGTAACAGGAAGCACGTGCATACTCTCGAACCAAACTTCTTAATGAATAGTATAAAAACATATAATCTAAAATTATTTATAAACTTTTACGGCATATATTTATATAATAAATAAAATCGAGAATTATAAAAATAATGTGATTACTCCATTTAAATTGGAATTTCGGGACATTATAATCTCTCCATACTCAGCCATGTGTAAGCATCATCCGTGTATCACACTGAATGTAAAAGTTTTATTTGAAATTTTATCGTGCACTTGAGATTGAAATTTATAGTAAATTTTGCGTGCGATATATTTTGAAATTTTGTGTTCATATTTTACTGTATTTCCCCAGGTTTTTTTTATTAAAAATAACTTTAATGCTGATGTACGTTGTATAATTTTACATGGATCGATCTTCACTGTTTATTGAACACAACCGTGGTCACTGTAAAGTAAGCGATTAGGGGGATTAACTCCTTTGTTTATTTGAGAGATAATTAGTATAATTAGGATTAATTACTCATAACACAGATTTGACACCTGTCAGACAATCTTATAGTGTGGGGCTTCGGTGTTTTATTTGCAACATCGTCGGTGAATTTTTGTAGATATTGGTAATTTAATTTAATTCCTACCAACTCGTCAACCGCGAAAGTAAGTACATGCGAACAAGTTGCTGAATGTAAAACCGCGAAAGTTTCTACCCGCGAATATTTCTCGTTATACAGTATTAGATGCAAATTATTCTTATGTCCAGGTCTTATGACCCTCATGTTTTCAGCTAAAATATTTTGATCATTCTTTTGTATTTTCAGATGTATGATTATTCATTAGATATGTGGAGTTTAGGATGTATGATAGCAAGTATGATATTTAGAAAAGAACCATTTTTTCATGGGCATGACAATTATGATCAAGTAAGTTGTATGTAATTTGTAAAAAGAAATGTGGTGATTATTCAGTAAAATGATTTGTTTCTGCATATTTACAACTGTAATATTAAAGCGTGTTTATATTCTTCCCTTGATCGGAAATGGATATGTTACCTTTTCAGCGTATAGTTGCTGAAGTATCATTATTGCAAAGTATATTCATATTCAGTTTTCAATTTAACCATACCTTCCTATAGAGGTGGAGCAACAATACCATATATACATACAGTCGACTCTCGTTAAGTCAAACTCCGATTTGTCGAAATTCCGGATAAGTCGAAGTAAGTTTTGCGGTCCTAATTTTATTCTTATATAAATATACTGGAATTATATGTTTAAGTCGAAATCGTGTAAGTCGAATTTCCGGATGAGTCGAAGTAATTTTTGGGTCCGTTGACATTAAATCATTCTAAATTTGATACACATGAGTCGAACCGGCAAACTTCTTTGATGTCTTAACTGTCACCTGTCACGTTTGTGCATGCATGATAGAGTTCCCTTTGTCGGAATAAACTGAAGTCCTTCCTTTTGTTACCTTTACCTGTGAAGAAAGAAACCCTTTCTTAATCACCTGACCATGAATCAATAATCAATAATCAGCATTATTGATCTTTAATTACATCCACGCACCTTCGGTCGATCAGTGTTCACATGTACACACAAACTGTTACCTCCCGCGTGGGTCGTTCAAATTTACAGAATGATTACGATTGAAGTATGCGAAATGAAAACTTAATACCCAAAGTTTAATATTTTTTAGTAAATTATGACGGAACGAGAATCTTTGAAGTGTGGGTGAAAACATGCCTAAAATAACTAAAGCTAAGTGATTTAATTTTAACTGAAAGATTAACAAACGATTAAGAGATTATGGTTTGAGTAGTCTTCCATTGCCGAGTTGCCGTCTTCAGGTTTTTCAGTCGAGAATTATTTCATCATTATTTATTTTTGTCATTACATTGTTTAATAGTAAAAACATAAGTTATAAATATTGAAATTATTTATTTTTGTCATTACATTGTTTAATAGTATAAACATAAGTTATAAATATTGAAATAAATAATGATAAAAAATTGCCGATTATGGACCGGAAGTCAACAGTTATTAGAAGTACAACAGAGTTACATCCCATGTCAGGAACTTGCTGATTTTTAAGTCGAACTTCGGATATGTCGAACTACTTTCCACGGACCCAACAAATTCGAGATAACGAGAGTTGACTGTATATTTAAAAAGTATTGCATATTTGCTTTTAAAGCTTGTTTTTGCAAATTTTATATGTGTTTACGAGCCAAGGTAAAAAAAATGAGGGTGTTGTTAGGTCCTCTAGAAGTATTTGTTATAATATGTAATGGAATCTAAAGCTTGTAGGTGTGTAATTGGTTGATGTGCCTTTATCTCGTATTCTAACATGACCTGCGTTTTCCTTCATATAAAAAAACATGAAGAAAGCCAACTGTGGTAAAACAAAACGACATACCCATGTTTTATTGGCATGCTCCCTTGCTCACCTTGTAAAGTCGTGCTGTATTGTGAACAATAGTTGTGACATAATATTCATTCAAAAAATCATTATTGCAATGGAGATAATCTTAATAGCCGAATGGTTTCAATGAACCTTTTAGCAAATAATTGTAAAATGTACATTTTAGAAAGAGATTGCATCGTTAATTTCAATGATTCACATGCAAGTCATGTTAAAATTGAAATAGTCAACATTTACCTTGTGATATAACTTTCGCATATGAACTCCTGCCTCTAGTTTCACAATTATTCCTTAACTAAGAGTTTCTTTAAGTTTAACTTAAATGTTGCATATTTGATACCATAATACTTTTGTTACTGCTTAAGATATTTTGGGGATTTAAGGAGTCATTTTGAGGATCTGTTCAAGTTTACAACATTTATATTAAGTTTTTTTTCAAAAATGTTTATTTTTACTTCTAAAAACCATTGCCAAAAATTGCCAAATTTAAGGAAAATCTTGGTGAACGATTGTGAAACTGGGATATGCCTGGTTATTATTATTCGATATACCACAGGTAGTTGTTTATTTTTTCTTAATTTATGTTTTTGTTGGTGGCATTAGTTATAATTAATATTGCCAAGTTGTGTTACTTACATTTGAATTATGATAAGTTCTTATTTATTACTTATTGTCATTTAATATACCTTTTGTAAATTTCTCGGAATTTGGTTGGTTAATAAGAGTTTTGGTAAATTTAATGTCACCCTCTGACTTATGAAAATCTTGCATCACAAGGTGACATTACCTGAGCAGTTGACATTAAGAAAATGTCACATGCGCAGAAAAATTGCAAATGCAGTTCAAATGCATTAGTCTTTTGAATTAGTACAACACTTTTCTAAAGTAAATGCTTCGCCTCGGTTGACAATGAAATTTCTCAGGGTGACAATATGGACTGTCACCCTATTCGAAATGTATTATTAATATATTATCAAACATTGTTATACATTGTACATGTAAATATTGAAACTTGTCTCAGCTATACATGGCAAGATTTAAGCCTTACTTTTAACTGAAACACTACAACACAGATATATATCTGTATTATGAAGCAAATATAAATATTAAAAATTGAATGTTTTTTTTATTCAAATCATTAGTAGCTTGGTTATAAAGAGTCTTCTTATTTGAGAGAGAAATTTTTGTGTTGATTAATTTTCTGGAAAAGTGTATAATTTTACATCTGCTTTGTGGGGTAACGGTTCATGCAAATGACAGTTAATTACATTAAATTTCAATATTCATAGTTTAATTTTCAAATCTTGAAACGTGTGAAAATAAAATGTTTACATAACTTTCTGATTTACAATTTTGAGTTTGCATGTTGAAATAAGGCTTTGGGTTTGATTTGTAACTGATTCTTCTTCATTTATGTAAGCAGGAAGAAGTTGCTATTTTGGGGGTAAAAGAACAATGGTGGCCATTAAAAACTCAAATGACAACACCAGACAGTTGATCATTTGACATAACCATCATTTATTCTCTGATGTCAAATTGTGGGAAACAATTTCATATCTGAGTACAAAATCGGATTTCAAACAAGACTTATTGGACATATCATTAGGTGATAGCTGTTTAATGTCATTTAAAGTTGCACTTAATAAAATTGGTTTTACAATTATTGTTATGTTTCAGCTTGTCAGAATAGCAAAAGTTTTAGGAACAGATGATTTGTATGCATATATAGAAAAATATCATATTGATCTAGACCCTAGATTTAATGATATATTAGGAAGGCAAGTATCTCCAGAACAAAAACAGAGTGTCATGTACATGTTATCGAAGCGAGAAAAAATTATTAAGGATGAATAAGACATTGATTGGAATAAACGATCATATCTTGTGGTTAGGAATTTTGTTGCTATGCTATAAATATTTAGTATGTAATTAATGTTAAAGTTGAAATTCTTATACCCATTTCTAGTTCTAGATAATGTACACGAATACAAGGTAACATGTAACTATTTTGGCTTTGGACAATTAAAAATAATTTTGGTTCTAATATGCTACATGTAATTGTACAAATTTAGTAGAGAAGGAATAAAGTAGATGCTTTTAATTAACATTATTTGAAATTTCTAATTAATTTTGGTATGATTAATGTGGTAAAGTATTTTGTCTTTATGTCACTTAATTGCTGTTTTTCTGTTCAAGACATTCACGGAAACGATGGGAAAGATTTGTACATAGTGAAAATCAACATTTGGTAAGCCCCGAGGCATTAGACTACCTCGACAAATTACTACGATATGACCATCAAGATAGGTTAACAGCAAGAGAAGCCATGGACCATCCTTATTTCTGTAAGTTATTATTTACCAGTTATTGAAGCACTTTTTGTATTCAAAACTGTAGAGGATGGAAGGGTTCAATATGATACGGATAATGTAACAGTAGTCACAGCTCACAAAAAGTTATTGTTTAAAAATAGAACATAAATATGAATGAAAGAATATTGAAACAGTAATAACTGTGATTCTATTTAAGGTTCACTCAGAATTTCAAGAGACAAACCATATAAGCATAATGATTCTTTCTGAAACTCAGAATTCAAACACCTAGCCTCGTGAGTAAAAAGTCTTGTGTATCAGGATTGCCCTTGATATTTTTGATGTCTCATAGTTCCATGTTCCTTTCACACAATTTTGATTACACATGTTGCGGGTGTAGCTAGCTAAACAGGAGGTGCTTACCCTTCCGGAGCACCCGGCCTCACTTCCCTGGTGGAAGTTCACGTGTATAACCTAACTTGTCAGTTCCAAAGTTTTTACTTTGCTTCTGGATTGTGATTCAGATATGGATTAGTATGTTTGTTTTTGATTATAACTCTTAATTCTAATTTTCAAGCTTTTGTAATTAATAAGTGGTTGTAACCATTTGGAATATTGAAAGGGGTCTATTTCTAAAAATCTAATGTCAGTGTTTCGGTTTCATCAATTCTAGACTGTGTTGTATTTATAAATGTTGTTTTGATCTTATTTCAGATCCTGTAGTTGCAGAACAAGGTAGATTGTCTTCAATGTCTGGTCATAACTCTCCTACCCCAGTGACAAACCCTGGACAAATAGGAGGTACAAATCCTAAACACCGATAATATTTAACATCCCTCCTAAAATATCAATTTACTGTGATCCATTATTAAAATAGACATTTTTGATTTACACTAATTACATGGACTCAAGTTTTCTTAATTCCATAAGTAGCAGGTGTAAGGACTTTTATATAAAGTTGTTAAGCTGGATAAGTGAATCATTAATTTGGATACATAGCACACCACTACCACTACTACCACCCTACAGCAGACAACAAACAAGACCAGCACACATGTTTCTTCACAGTATAAGTACTATTGGGAGACAATGTAGTTGTTCTCTTAAAATGTAAAACAATTGTGCCAAATACTTTTCAGAGTAATAACCAGTACATAGTAGCTAAAATGAATTCTCTAGCATAGCAAACCAAAGTACAGACAATGTTATGAATGACCCACAGTTTCTGTTCAACAGATGGGTGCCGGCCGGGGAGATTATTGTGATAAATTAACTTGGTGCACTTAACTGGTTGTGATAATGAGTAGTCTTGGTATAATCAGCCAAATTAGTCCAACCTTGCTATATTTTGTTATAAACTCAGGATGTCAGATGTAATCCTTGACCAATGTGTATGATGTCCAACAACAGTTTTATATTTTGTAGATCTGATATTCCGTATATTGTCATGATTTATGTTGGAGGCTGCCTTTATTTTTGTTTTTTACCGTCAACATCTGTCACCTTTTCCACTTGATAGACTGAGAGGATTAACTGATTTATGATGTCATATTGTATGCATGTTATGATGTACTAGAGTATCTGGACCATGTTTTTTTGAGTACACCCTTACAGGACTTGTGTCTCTGTCATTAATATTGGGCATTTTGTAATGTTTGAAATGATTGGAAATAAGTCAATGATCAGAATCTTTTGGTAAGATTTGACATCAAAGAATATTGACCCAATTGATTTAAGATTTTAACCCTTTGATTATTTTGAAGTTGTCAGCAAGGCTTGGCTTGACTCAATTTTTTGTTGAATTTTTGTTTTCTGCAAGGAAAGTAAATGATATGTTTAAAAGACCTGTAGGCCTTCCTACCCTTTATTCTGTTTTTGTTTGATGACAAAGTGCTTTAAAAAATGCATATTAATGCAGATCTCTAGAGAAATCCATATTTTTTTGGTCTTAAGTGCTCCTTCAAAATGTATATTTTTGTACATGAATAGATTGATTTTTGTACACTGGTTGCCAAAATACTGAACTTGTACACTGTAGCCATTTTGGCTGTGTCATAGATTGATGTTATCTCACTCTTGATGGTCCATGTTTAAGATCCCATGACTCGTTTGGTTAAAATTGTCTTGCAAGTATTGAGAAGTGAAACGTGCTTCCTAGTCTAGCTTTCTAACAACACAAAACATGCATGACACTTTAATTTACTTTTACAAAGCCTTTCTGTTGTCTTGTTGACTGATGATAAGCACAGGTAACTGGATGGGAGGTGGTTCATTACTAGACAACCAACTTTATTATTCCAACAAATTTATCCACAAGCAATAAACATTTCATGTTCCACAGCTACTTATGTCAAAGTTCAAACATATATTTTTCCTTCAAAGTTAACTTTGTTTTGTTTGGTATTTTTCATCATACACAAATCATTGAATAGTTTTTCATACCCCATAACACTAATTTAATACCATGGTAATTTTTTGTTCTAAATAACATTTTAGATATTCTTTAAATGTTTACTGAAAAACTAATTTTACATAAACTTTTTAACAATATGTATTATTGGGTGTGAAAGACATCAATTTTTTTACATTTTATAAAACCAGGGTTTTACATATAATTTTACAATTTTTCTACTATATTTATGACGATAGCATGTTCTTTAGTGGTATAAAATAGACGATAGATAGATAAATAATTGGAATAATAATGCTTATTTCTTGTCATCAGATATCCTCTGCTTATATATATTTGCTTGCTTTTCACTGTACTAATGTTGGCTTTCTGTTCTTATTTAACTAAACAAATATATATATATATATACTCTAAGCAAGCTTCTTTGTTGGAACAGTATTGGCTTGTCAATTAAGAAAAGTTGAAGATATATTTATATCACACAGCTTTGACTATTCTTGCTTCATATGATTTCAGCAATTAATGTTTAAATGTGTTTGTGTATAAACAAAACAGGGTTCTTTTTAAAACCAGGCCTCTTTTTGTATGCAGTTCAAGTCAAATTTGTGCCTAGTCATAAGTTTATTTTTGCTGTACTGATTTTAATTGAAGACCATGTTGGTGCTTTGCGAGAATTTTGATTTGAAAAGTAATTTCTTTGCTAACTCAATGACTAGTAGAGCTAATGCAATAATAATTCTAAATGACAATTCCAAGTGTAGTTTATGTTGTATGGTTTCAGAGGCTGATATATTGTGAGTTAGTTCTGTTAATTTTTTCAAAAAATATCTCTGGTGCTAAATGTTGATGGATTCATATTATAATTAGGTCCTGTCAGACGGTTTACTGGTAAATATCTTCATTGAAACTGGTTAGAAGTGTTTTCTAGTCTGCAAAAAAATGGTGTTAATTTAGGGAGCATTTGCCTTATTTATGAAGAGAATAAAACATGTTATGGAAAGTCTAAGGTCATTTAGTAATTAGTGAAGCTGCAGATAATAAAATACATGTATATATAGAGGTCTGCTGTATTAAGTTTATGCATATCTTTGTAGTAAATGATCATGTATTGTTTATGATAAAAGGACCCCAGGTGTATGTGGTTTTTGGGCTGTGTGAATCTTGTAGGTAATTATCCTGGTATGAGCTTTTCTTTAGTGACAAGTCATATACTGTTATCTTCAGAAAAAAACAAGAGGATATATTCAAATCAATTTTATACCTCTTTGGAATGTGCTGTTTTATTTATACAATTCTGTCATACTTTGCTTAATATTTCACTTTGAGTGACATTTCTCTATTTCTGCCTTTCTGACAGGTGCAGCTGTGAACAGCTCCGCCCAGGTGGTGCAGAACTCGCCTGTCATGACCCCTAGTATGTCGCCCTCCCAAACAGTGCTGCTGCGGCACAGTCATAGGAACAACCCAGTGAATGGCCAGTCAGTGATATGGCCAACCAGCCAGATAATCTGTCAGACTTTTGCTTAGGCTTTGTCTTTTGGGGATGCAGGACTCGTCAACAAAATGTCAGAGGTGTTGTAGTGAGAATAAACAGTTTAATGGGAGCAACTAAAAACAAGCAGTTCAGCTTTCTGTTAAATGGGATGTATTATTATTTATTTGTTATATGAGTAATTTTATATATGTAGGGCAGAGGTTAATTACCTCGACAGTCAGGTGTGTGTATGGCCCTTTAGAATAACTTAAATACTCTCAATTACATTTAATATTGTAGTTGAAACTGCTTACCATTAAAAAACATTTAAACTCAACGTTGATGATGATAAAGATGAGCTTTTGCAATTCTACTTGGTAACTCAGTTTAATTTTCATATGTCTGTCATTTTGATAATGTGTTTTCATTAAGATTTGAACATTATCATGAATAGAAGAATATTTTGTTATCATTCTCCGTCGCTGTCAGAGTAAATATTAAAAATTAGGTTATTTTTAGCTTACAAACATGATGAAATCAATTTTATTATCACAAATGGTGCATCATAAAACATAATAAAGTTTGTCTATTAAAATTGATCAAGTGGTTATAGTTGTTTGTGCAGCACTGATTTAATTGATGGCAAAGTGTGACATCTGGTACATCCAGAGTATGCCATAAAGCTTGAAAAATGCCCTAGACTAAAATGTGCGAGCATGTTTTTTTGCATTTAGAGTCCTTACATAGATGCCATCTCTCTGAGCTTTTATGGTAATGGCAAATGCTCTGATAATATCAAAGTATGAGAAGGGTCACATCATACATGAATATAGAACAGTAACAATGATAATTCTAATTTCAATATAAATCTGAAACAATATGACTAATCCTGGTGAAAAACCATAAAAAATCAATTACTTTATAATAAAATCAGTGAAATAGTTTGCCAAATATAAACAAAATATTAATAGCACAAGCTAGATCAGGTGTTGGTGGAAAATGTTTGATTGCACGATATGTAACTGACAATAATGATTGACTGTTTGTATTGCACCAGATGCAAGAAAAAGGTAAAGGATGCACATGCATTCATATTTATATAATTTTGGGTAATAGTTCAACTAATCAGCCCATTTAACCCCTCGCGGGAAAGCAATAATCCTGGAAGCCTGAAACTTTATGTATACATGTAGCATCGGATATGAAGCTAGACTTTGAGCTACATTCGAGCCTAGAGGTTTGAAGATTCATATGGAGGTCACTGACCTTTAATGTAGGTCAAGGCCAACCAGCTTCAGATCATGTATGTAAAGCTTTCAAGGCATTTTATCGGTTAAAAAACTGTTTATATAAGATGTATGAAAACTATCCATTCTTACCAGTGCTAGACACTCCAAATTGTTAACTAAATATGCTGACGTGCGTATGCATATAAAATGCATTCTTGCACTTAGTTGACCATTAAGCATGACTTGGGTCCCATGTTTTATTTAATTGCCTTTTATGGTTTAATGTATTTGAATTTGAGTATATTTTTTTTGTGAAATTAACATCAAATGTTAATTGCTGGTAACAAAACCAGCAAAAATATCTACTGGAAAAATATTGAATTAAATATAGTTGACACAATGTAACTTGAGTTAAGTGTTTTATGAAGATAAAAAAATTGTTTTTTTACATAAATATGACTTGCCAAAAGCTGGAGATCATTTGAATTTCGTGTATATGGTAAAAACACTCGTGTAACATTGATTGCCCAAAGTATATAAATCAATTTGGTCAGAAATAATTTCAAAACAACGTTGATAATTTTACAAAAATAAAATTACTACGATAAAGTTTAAGTACTTACTCTTCGCACAGCCTGTGCCTCCAAATCCAACGTATAGACTGTTTGCATAGTCAAGGTTGACAAATTTGCGGAAGTAAAGGTAAAATTTTAATGAGACACATTTTGTTAATACTGTGCGCCATCACTAGGCTTACTACAGCACATAATACATATCGGTCTTGTATTGTACATTCCGTACACAATGAATTTAAAAAAAAAAAAATACAAATCAAATGATTGGTTTTCACAAATCATTTTTGCAGAATTACTGGCTTTTGAATTCAAATGTGTTCAATATATGACATGTCTCATTCGACAAACTTTATGATGCAGGATAAATGATATGTAACACGAGGTAAATTTATGTCTGAATGATGCGAAGGTAGGAAGGGAGCCAGTGTTGTAAATTCCGCATACATGTATATGCTAGATATACAAGTAAAAATAAGTGCCAGAATTCAGGCTTGTTGAAGAACAGGACCGGTTTTATCCAAGAAGTTGGCTCATCCAAGAGCCACAAAGCGTAGATATTAGGTTCTTTTAAAATAAGATATATCCAAAAGCAATTCCATCCTAATTTTCTGCTTTACCGGTGACAATATTGATACGGTTTGTCCAACGTTTTTGCCTTTAGTTACGATGAGAACAATTAAGGTTTTTTCAGATTTTAAATTATCCAAGAGCCACCAAGAACGAACACCATCGTTTAAAACTTTAATAATAAAAAACAAACATACTAATCCATGTCCATACCACAATCCAGAAGCAAAGTAAAACACTTTGAAACTGACAATTTAGGTTAAACACGTAAATTCCACTAGGAAAGTGAGACCGGGTGTTCCGAAAGGGTAAGCACCTCCTGTTTAGCTAGCTACACCCGCCACGTGTGTAATCAAAATTGAGTGGAAGTAACATGGAAAATATATCCAGGGCAATCCTGGACACGGAGACATCAAACTTATCAACAATACTGTGATGGCGGCCATAAAACTTTTTGAGGGTCCTGATAAGCCTAGGATTGCAATATCCGTGAGTCAACAATTTAATTGTAAACAACTTGTATTGTTCTCGCATTGAGAACTAGTCCGAAAATTCTGACGAAAGTTATATCTTGTTTACAGTTTGCACAGCATTTTTACCACTGGTTGTAAATTGACCGAGTACAAACATGTTAGTTCATTATTCAAATTTCATATTACATCCCAAGAAAAACTTTGAAAACAGACAAATTATATTAAACTAGAGTTCCACCGGTGAAGCGAGTTCGGGTGTTACCTCCTGGTCAGATAGCTACCAACATGTGTAATCTAAATAGAGATTGAAAGAAACATGGAACTGTGGGACGTGTAATATATCCAGGGCGATTTTGGATACTTAACAATTTTGTGATGATAGCCATTAAACTTGATAAGCCTAGAACTGAATATCTCCGAGTCAACAATTCAATTGTAAACAGCTTGTATTGTATCAGCATTGAGAATTAGTCTGAAAATCCTGACGAAAGCTAAATCTTGTTTGCAATTTGCACGGCAATTTTGTACAGCTGTGTTTTGACTAATATTTTAGTCTTGGTTACAAATTTCGGACTAAGTGAGAACAAGTTCAAAACTACCATAACGTATTCCGGTTCATACGAATGAAGAAACAAATCAGCACTGAAGCAATGGTCCACAGTGTGTGTCCATTGGTAAACCGATTAATATTGCCAACAAATATGTTGTCTATCGAATTCCTAAGTTTTTGTTGATTCTGAGTTTGAAGCACATTTAAGTTGCAACGTCATCATGTTTTACACAGCAGAATTCGACGTCCGTTTTTATATTAAATACCATTCGAATCTTTTTGGTATTGTTTCAAGAATGATTCATATTATGTTTCAAGAATGACAACCTTTTATATATGAGAGTGCAGGGGACAGTTGTGTTATGGTTGTCAATGACTGGTCATAGCGATTTTGTTTCCATTTGACAACATAATAAACAACGTTCTGAAGTGCGTCTTATCGACAACGTCAAAAACCGCACCACTGAACACCAATTTATTATACACGCGTCCGAAGTAGGGAACCATTGGCCGTGATGTGCTTCAAACTTTGCTTTGTTGTATGTTCTTGGTGCATATGACTATAAGTTTACACGCAGGAATCCTTCCATAACAAATCAAGGTTAGTTTAAACAATATTTTATTTATGTTTCAAGTACAATTTACAAATAAATAATATAAAGAGGATCCCGGAACAAGAGTAAACTCTTATATAAACCGGTTTCCTAGACAATTATAATATTACAATATTTTGCATGTCACAGAAAAAAAAACCATATATATTTTTATAACTAAATAGATGAATTAGTGAACAATTGGATAACTTAATTACTTTAATAAATAAATAATGGGTGGTTTATAAATAAATAAATAAATAAAGTGTGTAGGTTATAATTTATAAAAGAGAAATGAAAATTTCAGAATAAACAAATCAAGGTTAATGCACGTAGGGTGTATGTTTGAAAAAACGTGTCTGACCATAACCCGCTTTAGAGAAATTTTATGAAAATTCACACAAATTATCATGATCCAAAAGCTAGGTCATATCTTATTAAAGGTCACGGGGGTCTTTACATGTGAATTTCATGAAACTTCATTGAAAATATCGCCATGGTCCAAAGGGTGTCATGAACTTCAACAAAGGACCTGATGAAACTTTACACAAATAATCGCCATGGTCTAAGGTTGTCTCAAGAGTTTTAACCAAGGTGTTATCTTAAAAGTCATGGAGGATGTATGTGGGAAAATAATATTGTCGGGGTCACAAATCATTACTGCTTTAGAGGGTTAAGGAGAACAGGCCCAAGGGGTATTGGATATGTCAAAGGTCAAGGTCTCCATTGCAGTCAGTGGTGTATTGATTATTCCTTAGTAAAGCTCATTTTGGCAATTATAATTACGGGATGGCGCATTAATACCAATTCTGTATTGTTTTATTTGTATATTTATCACATTGAAGGTTTAAGTGTTGGTGCCCGTGTATGTACAGTACACGCATGTTGAAAGTTAAATGCTAAAGCAACGAATCGCCTCATCTCTGTCCGGTGTCCGTGTATGTACAGTACAGGAATGCTAAGCCAACGAATTAGTACCGAATCTTCACCTCATCTCTGTCCGGCGCCCGTGTGTGTAAAGTACAGGAATGCTAAGCCAACGAATTAGTACCGAATCTTCACCTCATCTCTGTCCGGCGCCCGTGTATGTACAGTACAGGAATGCTAAGCCAACGAATTAGTATCGAATCTTCACCTCATCTCTGTCCGGCGCCCGTGTGTGTAAAGTACAGGAATGCTAAGCCAACGAATTAGTACCGAATCTTCACCTCATCTCTGTCCGGCGCCCGTGTGTGTAAAGTACAGGAATGCTAAGCCAACGAATTAGTATCGAATCTTCACCTCATCTCTGTCCGGCGCCCGTGTGTGTAAAGTACAGGAATGCTAAGCCAACGAATTAGTACCGAATCTTCACCTCATCTCTGTCCGGCGCCCGTGTGTGTAAAGTACAGGAATGCTAAGCCAACGAATTAGTACCGAATCTTCACCTCATCTCTGTCCGGCGCCCGTGTATGTACAGTACAGGAATGCTAAGCCAACGAATTAGTATCGAATCTTCACCTCATCTCTGTCCGGCGCCCGTGTGTGTAAAGTACATGAATGCTAAGCCAACGAATTAGTACCGAATCTTCACCTCATCTCTGTCCGGCGCCCGTGTGTGTAAAGTACATGAATGCTAAGCCAACGAATTAGTACCGAATCTTCACCTCATCTCTGTCCGGCGCCCGTGTGTGTAAAGTACAGGAATGCTAAGCCAACGAATTAGTATCGAATCTTCACCTCATCTCTGTCCGGCGCCCGTGTGTGTAAAGTACAGGAATGCTAAGCCAACGAATTAGTACCGAATCTTCACCTCATCTCTGTCCAGTGTCCGTGTATGTACAGTACAGGCATGTTGAAAGTTAAATGCTAAGACAACGAATTAGTACTGAATCTTTGCCTCATCTCTGTCCAGTGTCCGTGTATGTACAGTACAGGCATGTTGAAAGTTATATGCTAAGACAACGAATTAGTACCGAATCTTCACCTCATTTCTGTCCGGTGTCCGTGTATGTATAGTACAGGCATGTTGAAAGTTAAATGCTAAGACAAAGAATTAGTACCGAATCTTCACCTCATTTCTGTCCGGTGTCCGTGTATGTATAGTACAGGCATGTTGAAAGTTAAATGCTAAGCCAACGAATTAGTACCGAATCTTCACCTCATTTCTGTCCGGTGTCCGTGTATGTATAGTACAGGCATGTTGAAAGTTAAATTCTAAGCCAACGAATTGGTACCGAATCTTCACCTCATCTCTGTCCGGCGCCCGTGTATGTACAGTACAGGAATGCTAAGACAACGAATTAGTATCGAATCTTCACCTCATCTCTGTCCGGCGCCCGTGTGTGTAAAGTACATGAATGCTAAGCCAACGAATTAGTACCGAATCTTCACCTCATCTCTGTCCGGCGCCCGTGTGTGTAAAGTACATGAATGCTAAGCCAACGAATTAGTACCGAATCTTCACCTCATCTCTGTCCCCTGTTAAC
This sequence comes from Anadara kagoshimensis, assembly GCA_021292105.1. Lineage (NCBI taxonomy): Eukaryota > Metazoa > Mollusca > Bivalvia > Arcoida > Arcidae > Anadara > Anadara kagoshimensis. Next base: position 46,164,509 of record CM037875.1, read on the forward strand.
TTATATCTTGGTAGCTTTTCGGTCACTAGCTATCCTTGTCTTGGTTATTCGTCAGTCCATCTTTGTGTTAAATTGTCGGTACATTTAACATCTTTTTGTTGAAGAACATTTTGAGCCACCATGTACAAACACAACAATTGTTGCCAAATAACCAAACAAAGACCCACATCAATAAATAATATTGAAAAACCGTCGGAAACAATTTATCGACAATTGAGACCCATTACAAGTAGAATTCCCGACTTTGGACAAGCACTAAACTGATGTACATGTAACTGCTAATAATATAGTTCAACTGATAACTACTCTCTTAATTAGCATCACTACATATCTCACAGGTAAGTAAAGATTCTGTTATGATGAAAATTTGTGAACATAAAATCTACAAAAATCAAGATTTATTTTAATTGTGCTCCTTTTAAACGTGTGTTCTAAGTGCGAGTTCGATCTAAGCGAAAACTATAAATTTTTGCAGTAGGCTTAGTAAAGAATTCATAATAATTCTGAAGAGGAACAAGTGAAAAATTCCTGTCTGCATAGAGGTTAAACTTTTCATCGAGCTAGTGTTCGTTCTCTCCCTCGCCGCTAAAGAGTGCGATATTATCTGAATGGTAAATATTTCTTGGTCCTCCAATCATTAATGAACGTGCCCGCTTAATTATAGCCCCAAACATGCTCAACACATAATCAGAGAAATCCTCTTAACCTGATGATAAGCTGTGACCTATCATCTACCTATTGTGTATTGATCACAAGCTTCCAGTTAATCCGATCACCATCTGGATTAAAGAGTCACCCCGTGGTGCGCTTAAAATTAAACAGGGAAACTTTTTATAAATAAATAAATAAATAAATAAATAAATAAATTTTAATTAAAGGACAACCCGAATTTAAATACATGAAAATTAAGCACGAGTAACATAACCCACCAGCCTATAATAAGCTTACGACGACCAACATTTTTTAAAATTAGTTTTTTTTCAAACGAGATATAATGTTAATGATAATAAATAAATAAATAAATAAATAAATAAATAAATAAATAGAAAATAATAATTAAATAAATAAAGCATTAGTTTGTTTAACTAGCTGCTAACCTATTAAGCTGCAAATTCTTGATTATTGAACTTTTTTAATTTTTGCAAATACAAATTAATTTCAACTGGTCAGTCCAGCGAGAATATCATCAAAATCATGAATATGTAGAAAACGCGCAAGTAAACACGTGTGAAAGTTGTTTAATGCTTAAAGTTAAACAATTCTTAATTTTACTCTTATTAAATATCGATAAGTTTTTCGCGCAAATTTAAAATAGTCGCACATGGTATAAATATGAAACTACTTTTCACCAAAACGGAAGTTCTAATCACATTTCTAGTGTATCAATACATTCAAATAGTGCAAAACCTTTTGCGCAAATTAAAAATCGTTGAAAAACTTCTTTGGTATATAAATATATCAGACATAACTGAATTATATTTATGTTCTTTCTAGTTATTTGTGCATTTTACAGCAATTAAATATGAATAACATCCCTTAGTAACGAGCTTAGCAACTGTGTCGTTCCGCGATTGTTCTACCGCCCTTGACAACTTGCTATGTTAATCGACACAGAAGAAAGGCTCACTTGACAACTACACGATCTGGAGAGCAGGAGTGTGTTGGAGCTGTGTTCAGAAGAGACATTAATTATTCAGAGTTGTAAACTCCATACACATCAAAATGTTTAAAAACACATTTCAGAGTGGTTTCTTGTCCATATTATACAGTATTGGTAGCAAACCATTACAGATTTGGGATAAAAAGGTAAGATCTTCATACTTATCTCTGACAGACTGTCGTTGTATCGCCATAGTGACATGGCTGGCAACCGGAAAGAGTATATGTTACATTTTAATTTGATGTCATTTCATGATTTTCAACGAATTATTTAAACATTTTGCCCACACAATTTATGCAATAAATTCTCCAGAATATGAATGTAATGTCAAAATTTAATTTTTGTTAAAAAATAGACATTTTTGATAATTTGACTTCGACGGAAGTGCCTGGATGCATTGTTTGTATCATGGCGTTTCATCTTCCATTTGATCAACAAAACACGAGATTTTCCCGTGTGATTCTTACAACGTCAGAATTCACCAAATTTTGTATTTTGTTTTAAATATTTTTACGAAACCTGCAGGTTGTCATGATTGGTTTCGGTCTATCAATGTTTTTGTTGATAAATTGGAGAAATTATTTTTCTGACAAGCTAGCAACTACAAAGCAACCAACGTAAGCATATTACTTACAGTTACTGACTTGATTTTGTATGTACACATTTAAACCTTGAGACCAGCATAAACACACATACATTGCTATCAGAAAAAAGTGATGATGTGTGTCTAGTTATTGATTGGCTCCTCTTTTAAGTACAGAAGATTCTGTAGCAACATGTAACCATGTGGACAGTGCCCTTGATAAGGTATTACTGGTCCGATAATGTTGATTTAATTTTTTTTGTGATTGACATATTATAACTTTTTGGGTTACCTTTTTGTATAGATCTAAATGAAACAAGCTGCTATGTCATCAGTTCCAATAGCTTGTTGTTTGTGTTCCAATATTTTGTTTCCACGTTATTATTTTGTTTTACTGACTGGATACTAGTCATGATGTATAAAAACGGTGTGGTAACTACTATTAGTATTAATTTAATTTTAATTTTTCCACAGGTTCGAAATGGTCACATAAAACGTATCACAGACAACGATATCCAGTCTTTAGTTTTAGAAATTGTTGGTACAAATGTTAGGTAAGTTTTAACAAACATTAACACATTTATGTTTTACCACTATTCATTACTTGATGTGAAAAAAATATTGATAAATTAATTTGTTGTCATGAATTGAAAATCTCACAAGTTTTAGATGTCTCTGAATCATTTTGTGAAATGTTCTAATAATTAAGTCATGGGATTTTTTGAAAAATATTCTACAAAGATGCTGTATTAGAGTCATATGAAACATCATGTAAAGTGAACATAAGGAACACACAATTGTTTTTGTATTTATATTTAAAGTCTAATTTATAAGCTTCTTTATTTTTATTTACAGCACAACATATATCACATGTCCAGCAGATCCTAAAAAGACACTGGGAATAAAGCTTCCATTCTTAGTCATGATAATAAAGAATCTTAAAAAATATTTCACATTTGAAGTACAGGTACGATTATCTTTATTTGTATATTATTTGTGACAATTTGTAATTTTAGTTTATTGAGAGTATATGAAATGCCCATTTTTATTAAGAAATAATCTAGATTTCTGATTTTTTAAACTTCCTATTTTTGAGAATTTAACTCTGGCTTTTGGGTAATTTGATTTTAAAGTGTATATTAAACAAATTTGTCTTCATCAAAATTGACAAAAGAATTTCTTCATTAAAGTCCTAGTTTATGAAATGTCTTTTTGAAAGTTTAATGATGGTTAATATAATTGTACAATAAATCTTGTTTTATAGGTTTTAGATGACAAAAATGTAAGGAGGCGATTCAGAGCTAGTAATTATCAAAGTACAACACGAGTGAAGCCATTTATTTGTACTATGCCAATGAGACTGGATGATGGTTGGAATCAGATTCAGTTCAATTTGTCAGATTTCACAAGAAGAGCATACGGAACAAATTATATTGAAACACTCAGAGTACAGGTGAGAATATGATCATTAATTTAGGTTATCATAATGTTTGGTGGCTGTAATGTATTTCTGTGAGCCACATCATACTCCTTTGAAATATCTTAGAAGTTACCAGGTATTAGTATTTGGTCACATTTGAATACCTATTAGAATAATAAATAAATCAAGAAGGAAAACAGTCAAAATTTAAAAAGATTTACTATTGGTGTTTGGTGTGTCAATTTGTGTAATCTGAGTTTTGTAGTTTTTCCTGGGAGTAATTTAAGCACTGTATGATATAAACGTTGAAGTTAAATGTATGTTAGTTCAATGTAAATGTTTTTAATGATACATGTAGAATCTGTACTAATTATATCATTACTTTATATATTTTCAGATTCATGCCAACTGTAGAATCCGCAGAGTGTACTTCTCAGACAGACTATATTCAGAAGATGAATTACCAGCAGAATTCAAATTATATTTACCTGTACAAAACAAACCAGGTGCAAATCCTGGACAACAAGCAATGAAATAATTAAGAATAAATAGTGACAATTAATTTAGACTGATTTTTAAAATTTATTCAGCTGTTCAAATTCTACTCAAGAGCCTGTATTTATTTCTGGAACAAAAATAGAAAAAATGATTTGAATGAATATCTGGAAAAAGAATAATTGAATGGGTGAAAGTAACACTTGAAAATTGAAAATGCCAAATCAGTATATGTACTATATTACCAATTTGGAAGCGAAGCATGGCACTTGGCATTTAGTTAATAAGAATATTAAGGTTATGATAACATGTATCTAATGTTGTCTGTCTGTATACATATGCCATGGCCGTCAAGTGTTCATCTTGTTCGTACCTTCATCTCTGAGTTATTAAATAGGTGAAAAAGAGACTTGGATACAGTTCAACATTTTGCAAAAACATTTTGTTGCAAAGGTTTTTTGAATTTACTCAGGAAACTGTTCCATGTTAGTTTTAATGAGACATTAGTTTGATACTCTTTAGCTTATAGAACGAAAATATTGAAATGTGAAGAATATTGTATTTTTCAAGTCTAAAGTGGAACTGTTAATTTCAAATGAATTATGTTGGGGATATGTTGCAATATATTCCTCTCTGTTGCCTTGTTACTTTGTTCAACTTATGTCCCAACTGTTCATTCATAAATTCAAATGAAATCTCATTACAGAATCAATTCATTAAAACCATTATGCAAAAATGTGTTGCATTTTTATAAATATTTGTACATAACCATGTTAATAAATGTATATTTATGTACATATGAACTATAAAAATGAACTTTATCCTTATTTATTCAGTTTAGACATTGATTGTTGATCAAACAAGATTATGTCCCCTAACAAATGGTTAAATGCTAAATTACTTTAATGGCATTGAAGTTGTCACTTGTGTAGAAATCTGCTTCTGATAATTACTTTGTTTGATTTTTCCTAAATTTTGATAATTTCACATACTAGTACCCATAATTTAGCATAAATTAGTAGAGTATCCAATACCTTGCAACATTTGTGTGCATTTCATTTGATAAAGTGCTCATGTGAAATATAGTACATGTCGTGGATATGTTTACTTAATAATGGTGGAATACTGTAATAAAAAAAACCAGTTTTTGTTAGTCAGACATATAAGTAGTTATTAGGAGCAGAACAAATGCCAGTGACAATTTCCAATGTATAATTATTGTAAAAACAGCCATGGATGATTTTGTTTTGGAAAAACCGTTAGATTTAGTCCTTTCTCTATAAAACTGGGTCCAACAATGAGTTCTTCTGTCCCCTTAAGAGTTTGTGCTAATAGTGTAACACTGAAAAAAGGTGTATTCATTTGTTGTTAATGGTAAAATATTGAAAAGAGTGCTTGTTTTGCATGTTAGAGATCAGGGTTCAAACCCCAGCCAGGCCCAACTTGAAAACAGGTCAAGACTTCTTTCACCAAGCACTCAGAATTTTGAAATGAAAGTCAGTGGGTCATTTTGAAGAGACCTTAAATACTGATAGCTCTGTATCACATTTGATATAGCATGCCTAAGAAACCCTCCCTACACATTGCCTTAGTGCATCACAAAAGTCTAAATTTTTGCAGCTTCAAGTCTGAATGTAAAGGAAATATTCTTCACTGGACATAACACCTCATTCAATTAATCCAATACTTGAGTTTCAACCCTGTTTGTATAATGTCAGAAAATTTGTCAATTAAATGGAAAAGTGTCAGTTTTATAGAGACACCAGTTTCCCATTTCTTTCCTCAGTCCATGTGTGATACTCCCCACTGTTACAATCTGTGTTCATCTTTCCTGTTTCCTTGGTTTTGTTCAGTATCATTTACTGTACACATACCAAAACAAGGATAAAAGTGTTAGTACATATACCACGGGCATATGTTTAAAAAAAAATCCAGGATAGAGACATAGGAGGATTTTTTTTACCATATCATTTACTATAGGTATTCTGTTTAACCTTTGAGACTGTTTTTGACTCTGAAGCTGTATTTGATTCCTGGATTTCAGGAAGAAGCAACTGCATTCATATGAGTTCACTTGACATTTTAAAGAAAGTCAATTTGATGAATCAAGTGAAAGCTGTGAGGTCTACTTTATTACAAAAATGACATAGATCAGACATGAGTAATAAAATGGTACATACATTTGAATAGATGTGTAACTTTGAACACAAATCTACTTTACCTGTAGGTTGTGTAGTTGACAAGGAGTACTGGTTCATTATCACTTCTAACAGGTGATAAGAAATTGGAGATACATTGTACATAATTATAATTATGTGATAATTAGTTGCAAATAATTAACCTGTAATGGTTACTAATTATCACCAACAGAAACAGTTGGCAAATTACATCAGAAACAATCTAATACATTACTCGTGCAAATGACCATATTAGGAATAATTAATTTTAAGTAGCTAAAATTCATTATCTTATACAAAATATGTTGATGTGTCTGAACTGATAAACAAGGGAAGCCAGAACTAGTTTAGAAGAAAATGTTTGAATTTAAAAAAAAAAGGAGCTGGGGTTAATATTTTCTAGAAAATTAAATAAAAAACATTAACAGTAAATACCAATACTTTTTAAAACAATTGCTTCTTTTTTCAATTGTAATATGCACATTAAACAAACTTAAAAGAAACATGATAGATATCCATTTGCTAATGTTTTCCTTCATTAAGCCTCATTGATTACATAAAATTACACAGAGAAAGCAAACACCACTACCATATCAGGCCAGTAGCTACTGTAGGTTTACATGATGAGTTTATTTTGACAACCAGATTGTCTGATATTGTAACCAGTGTCTATAATTAAGTGAAATTATTTATTTATAGGAGGCTTTAAGTGATACTGATATTACATGGGTATTGGATATTAAATTTAGTATGATATCATTTGTTGCATTCTATTTTAAACCTTGAACAAGCACTGTTGTATTTGTTTACATGCTTTGACAGATAAACAAAAACATCAAAGGAGAGACGGGATCTTATTGTCATACCAACATAATGTGCATGTGTCAGATTGAAAAAGGGAAGTAGAACAGGTTTTAAAATAAAATAAAATAAAATAAAATAAAGCAATTTCATTCATTTTCCTTATTTTGAATCCATTTGAAAATACCGGTATCCAAGAAATCTAATGATCACACACACACACACATGTAAATCTGAAATAACTTGTTCCTTGTTGTAATCTTATCAGTTAAACACTTTTCATTACAAGTGATAGTATATTTAAAATTTTATAATACTCAAATCTCTAATATAAAATGATATGGTATTGACCAAGGCTATCGTTCAACAAGATCTATATTCTTAAGAATATTTTAAATTGATAACCCATTGTTTAATTCTGGCTAAATTACAATGGCGGGCACTGACTCAATTATAATCAATGGTTATAAGTGTCAGATAGGTCAAATGAAACGACATGTTGCCAATAAAATAATATGCGTAGCTTGTTTGATGGTACACATGTGTATTATTTGATAGACAATGGATCATGATACGTTTATTCAGAAAGACTAAAGGTTTGTTTACGGTATCCAGGAACTATTGAAGGCCACTCCCACATTTACTGCGGGCGACTAGCACTGAAAATAGCTACCTACCTAAAAGTCTAAGGACAAATCTTTAAAAACTATTTTTCTTTACTTATTTAGAATAATCCAATAATTTGAAATAACTGAAACGCGGAATCAAATTTTACTTTAGTTATTTGATGTAGCATTGACTGCGGGATTAAAATATGGCAGCCTCCATGGAGGCAAATGACTTGACTGATGTAACAACTGAAATATTGAAATTACTTGAAGGAAAAGACGTGCATTTAGAAGCCATTCAACATCTAAAGACAATTAATCCTGTGTTACACAAAGACGAAGTAGAAAAGGCGGAAAAGTAAGTGGGGAACATATACGCAAAACTTCAAACAAGAAAAAATAATGGGGGGGGGGGGGGTTACAGTTCTCTGGAAGAATGAATGTTGATAGGTGTTTATTTGACAGTAGAATGGTATGAATTTCAAGGTGTGACTTTTTTTTTGGTTGTGGGTAATACTGGCTGGTATGATGGTGGTACAGCTATCAGGTTGTTAACAATCGTGACATCTGATAAGTTCCTCCAATGTTCTAGGTTTTTTCCAGCTCAGATCCTTAAGCATTGCTTTTACATTTTTTTCTGGATTTAGTGCTTTGTTTAATACAAATCTGGCTGCATTACATTGTATTTGTTCTATCTGTTGCTTTTGTGTTTTTTGTTGTGGAGTCCAAATTGTTACATATTCCAGTTTTTGGTCTAACTAAACTCTGGTAGGCTCTTTCTTTTACCTTTGGTGGACAATGTCTGAGGGTGTATTTTAGGAATCCTAGAACTGACAATGTTTTCTTACATATATTGTTAATGTGTAAGTTGTATTTTAGGTTTGTCACTGAGTTCAATGCTGAGGTAAGTGTGGTGGTTAACATTGTCAAGTGATTCTCCTTTCATCTTGTACTGTAGTTATATTTATGTTTCTTTGCTGATGATGAAACTGCACGATGTCACATTTCTTTACTGAATTCCATCTGTCAGGTGTTACACCAATTGACCAGAGTGTCCAGATCTTGTTGTAATAATACATGGTCACTGATGTTATTGATTGGCCTGCATATTTCACAGTCATCTGCAAACAATCTGATGGATGATGTTATGTGTTCTGTTATGTCGTTGAAATACTAGTATAGGAGAAACAGTTTTGGTCCAAGTACAATTACCTGTGGTACCCCGGATGTTACTGGTGTGATACTGGATGTTGCATTATCTACAACCACTTGTTGTTGGCGATCTTTTAGCTGATCCATGAGTAAGTTGTTCCTTGGATTCCATAGTAGTTCAGTTTCTGTGACAATCTAATGTGTAGGACCTTGTCAAATGCTTTGAAGAAATCCAAAAACCCCATGTCCATTTGGCTGTCTTGGTTCAGATGCTTTGCTTAATCATCAGTCGTCATTATTAGCTATGATTCACATATATATAAGGTCATATCGGAAAGGTCAATGTCACAGGAAAACATTAAACCCTTGTGGATGTTGGGGTGGAGGATTTGGTTCTTAAGAGACTGCTCTAGTTCTAGTTAACATTATAAAAAAAATCATCATTTTAGTTCAATCATCTTCAGACTTCCTCAGAACTATCCTCTTGACACAATCTAGGTAAAATATTTATATAAATTATGTTTGGACAATAGGTCACTGGATCAAAAAAACGAAAAACTTTGTCTACACACTGGTTTCAATTATTTCCCAATCTTCACCAAACTTGCATAGAGTGATCTTAACAAGAAGCTAAGCCATACTATGCCAAATAATCTTCTTGAAAAAAAACTTAGTCAAGTTCTTAAACAGATCATATGGGGTAAAAAAGTGGGTCAGTAGGCCAAATAAAAAAAACCCCACATTGTTAACACTTTAAAAGCCAAATGTATGGGCTAATCTTCATGAAACATGCACATAACTATCCCATGTTGTATCATAAATGGGTCATGAGTTCAAATGAACCATAGGTAGATTTACTTTATTTCAATATTGAGCTAAATAAAAATTATCAACAGATGCATGCCCAGAGCCTTATGACCCTTTTGTTTCTAAATGAGGCCAAGGTCAAAGGTCATGACCTCATTTGCAAAATATGTTTTAAAATTGCTAGATATTGACTATTTGGAAAGATTATAACATGTGGTTTCCAGTTTAATGTTTTCTTGAAGAAATACCTTTTAAAATGTATTTGAGGACAAGGTCATAACCTAGTTTTTTACCATTGTGGTTTTGCTAATGTTTAAATATTCGTTTTAATGAGATGGTAAACAAGCATGAAAACCAGTGGAGTTTGTACATCTAAAAAAAATCATTTATATTTTATATCTGTCACAGCTACATTAGGTGGGCCAAACATAAACAGGATTTAAAGGTAGTGAATGCAGATATACCAACAGGTGTCCTTTCAGGTGGTTTAGAAGGGGAACTATTTGATGTTAAAGTGTTTAGTAAACGTGGACCAGATGATGCTATATATGATAATAACAAGGACATAAGGGACAGAGTAAGTTATATAGGTACATGTCTATAAATTTGTATATACATGCATATATTAGTCGTCTGATGGTTGATATATATATATATATAGTCATAAGTAACAACAGAAATATTTTAAAATAGGAACTCTTGTTTTCAGTTGCTCACTGTAGCAAAATACAAAATGTACCCAGTATGAAAGCAGGGCATTAGTCCAAGAAGTTTTTGCCTCTGACGATCAATTAAAGATATCTTATACCAGTCAGGCTATATTTTCCAAAAGCGTATTTGGTGAATAAACAGAATTCTGCAGAGCTATTGCTGTTACTCCAGTGTCCCATCCCTACCTGTCCTGTCATTCTGTCCCTTATGTACAATGTTTATGGCGAGCTACCTTCACTCTCTGACAACTCAGATCTACTGTATCATTCAAGCAATGAGTGTAGTTCATAACCAAGCAGCTATATACAAGCTAGTAAAGTGAGAAAATAAATATTTCATACTTCAAATATACTCTACTATTGTCTGTTATAGGTTGCTAGGGGTAACTGTTTTTTAAACATTAACTCTGGATCAGAGGGAGGTTTAAGATGTGTTTTACAAGCACTTAAAAAGTTTACCGGTGGTCTTGGTGATGATGATGACAGAGAAACTGGAGATAATCAAACATGGCAACGATATTTTACAAAGGTAATATTATATCATCCTTTAGTTTAGACTTCTTACTGAGGTAATCAAGTCATTCCCTAAGTTTTGTAATGTTAACCATTAACCATTTTTTGCCTAACCAGTGTACTTTCAATCCTAAAGTCACCATCAGTGTGCAAAGCAGATCAAAGATACTAGCACAATATCATGTACCACATGAACTTGTGTATTTAAACCTGTTAGATTAATGGTTATAATTTTGTTAAATTTGTTTTAAAAACTAACACTGCCTTTTAGATTGGGAAAATTAAAAATATTCTAAAATTGGGAAGTTCTTAAAGAGATAAAAAAACTGTGTACATTATATCATGCTTCAAATAGCTAGGATTCTCATTGCAAAGATGTTATAATGTTACAGCAGCTGAAACTTCTGTGGGTCAGGGCAGACTTGAACAACTGCATTTAAATTGTGTAAACAGTTTGATTGTGTATTATTGTTAATTTTGAAAATTTAATGGTCAAATTGAGTTTCACCAGTGGAGTAGTTTTAGGCAAACAAAATTACACACTGAAAAAATGTAAATGCTGTGTTAAAACAACGAGCAACCATCTGAAACTTAAAACCTGCAAGTACGACAGTACTAGTAAAACAGTCAATTTTAAAGTTTACCCTTACTTTTGAGTTGGCGTGAATAGTCTTGTAAAATTTAAAAGTCTCAGTTTATTATCCAAGTTACTTAGTTACAGGTTATCATGACACAGAATTAACACAGTGGCGATCTTTTAAATATCTTAAGTGTACATAGTGTTGACCTTTTGTATATCTAAAGTGCAAACACAGGAGTTACCTAACTTTGTTTACCCATGGTCTACCTTAATTACCAGTATTAACACTATCTTTATATATTTGCTAAGACTTGAATGCCATAATATGTACTCAAATGAACTCATTTAAAATATTCTTTTTACTCTTTTTATTAAACTAAAATTTTGAAGAAATTGGAAGAAACAGAAGTTGTCATAGCAACAAAAAAAGCTAATGGAGAAGCTGCTCACTTAAGCTGTGTTTTGATTGGTGGAGAATATGTATTGTGTGGAGGATCCAAAAATGTTCATATGTTGTTTAGGAAAAAAAGTAAGTCATGCTAATATAATATTTACTGTTTGACTAAAAAATGTGATCAATAAAAATGTCAAATTATATACAAAGTGGTTAAAGGGAAATAACTCCTAAAATACAGAGATGTATTATCAGTACTACTAGCATACTAAAGTATAGAAAGGTATTTTTGTAATATATATATATATATGTTTTTTTCACATGCAACCCAATATTCATGTCATACACCAATATTTTCAAATTTCTTTTTATTACACTAGATTTTGAATATTTAAAATTTTTGGAAACAGTAGGAAAAATTTAAATTAAAATTTCATCCTTTTTTGTCATACTTTGTGGTGGAAAGGTAAAAACATTTTTTATCAGCCAGCAGAACAGTTTACAATCTATATGCAAAGAAGTAATGGGATGTTTTGTATTTGATATGCAGATAAACACTTGTAGATTGAGTATATTCTACTATTCAATATATTATAGTAAAACATATTCAAAAGTTAAGAGTTGCATTGCATTTAAATTAAAAAAGGAAAAGTGTGATACACTCTGTTTTCGTCAATAATATCTTGTGTTCCCTGGTGTTTTTACATGACAACCTGAGAACAAAATTTTGCTCTTAGTTTTTTCTCAGTTGTGTAGTACATGGACTATAAAATATAGATCAAGTTTGATTATCAGAACAATTGTATTTGTTGTTTACAAAAACATAAATAAATAAATAAATAAATAAATAAATAAATAAATAAATAAATAAACAGGTCAAATGTTTAGCACAGTAAGAAACAGAATTATAATAATACATGTATATTAATATAGAATAAATTAAATATTTGCATAGAATTATTGCTCCTTAGCATCAAGTGTCCAATTGGATGCTCCATTTTGTTTGTTTTTCTACCAAAAATTCTTAAATTTAACTAGATGCAGCAAAGCAATTAATGAAAAATAGTAAATTTATTCAATTTGAATTAAAAGAGATATACACACATTACCAAAATACCTATTCTGAACAGGTTTTTTTACACTTTAATTAAAATTAAATTCAGAGTATTTTCAAAATTATGACATGTTGTAATATATTTATATTTTTCTGTCTTTCCATTTTGTTTCTTATAACTTGAACAACATTTTGTCAAATCTAATTACAGGTGACATAGAAAAGTATGCTGAACCTAGATTCAGAATAGCCAGAGAAATATGTGAGACTGTGATGGATATTGTAGATGAGATGGACCCAAACCAAAAACTCAGGTGTGTGTGGTACTTATACCGGTGATTACCATACATGTAGATGTAATCAATTTATTGTGTAATTAATAACATGTGAGGACATGGTGGAGTTGTACTGTCAATTGCATTCTATGTAAAAACTTGTGTTTTCTTAGAATTTTTTTAGATTATTTTCATCAGTCTCTTCACCACTATAGTTGTAAACATCTCATTACTCAAAACTCCTTGACACCTCAAGGTTATGGTATGTCTTAAAAATTGGTTTGGTTTACTCAGAGTTTTGTTTCAATAGGTTATGCTCTGTTATATTTGAAAATTTCTTCATTAAGTCATTAAGAGTAATTCATACTCTTCAGTTTAGTTTCGCTCTTGTATAACATTTTGTTTGAGCTGCTAATGACTGACAGACCACAAGTCATAATGAAGTAACTGATTTGAAACATTTAACTCTTTATTTGCAGGTTGATGAAGTTTCTGGTGTTCAGTAGATATACAGCTATATTTGAGATATTATCACCCTTACATCAACATGTAGAAGACCTGTCACATATGGAAAGGTAAGTCAGCTTTTTAATTTTGAAACCCCCCTCCCCCAATTTTTTATTTGGTTATCTCTCTTACATCAACTCATCCCAACAGAATTCTGGACGTTTCAAGAATTTACTGTAATACATTGCTTCTTAAAAGTGAAGATCTAAAAAATAAAAACGGTAGAGGAAAATCCTGCTTTTGTTTGGTTCTCAGGATCCAGTATGGAAATTTGAGATGGCTTTTATTACCGGGCCGGGTTGCACAAAACTTAATTAAAGTTTATCATTAATTAAACCATAATCAGCAAATCCTGTAGTGTTGCACAAATTATGGTTTAATTAATGATTAAATTTAGTTCAGCTTTGTGTAAGCGGGCCAGTATAGGTTTTATTATATTTGTTTATTTTCATAATACAGTTGCAATATCCTTTTATAGCCTTCTGTTGCTGATAAAATATTCTGTAATATTCTGTAAGCGGGCCAGTATAGGTTTTATTATATTTGTTTATTTTCATAATACAGTTGCAATATCCTTTTATAGCCTTCTGTTGCTGATAAAATATTCTGTAATATTTTAAAATTTCATGACTTTTATGTTAAATTCTAAATTACCATAACAGAATGTGATGATAAACTGTACGAACAAAGTAATATGAGACGTCTGACCTTAAATCAGATTAAGACTAGTATAATGTCAAAATGCTTTGTAGGGTTGGGATTTAAATACTTCTATATGGCCCTAACCATTCTTCATACACTGTATTTTGTTATGAAAAATGTTAAACTGTTCTAAAAATACTTTTTATTATTTCAGACCAGAGTTAAAGTTCATCACATGGACTGCTATAGAACTAAACCCACCAGAAGATGGTTCACTAGGAGTTATCCCCCCTCATGTTGGGATAGAGGTACTATTTTCTTACAGATTGAGCACTATGGCTTTCATCATAGTTAATGGTTTATAATTTTGATACAAGTTCTTACCACTATAGTAGCTCAGTTAGGAAAGTGCTCACTTCATATATGGGAGGTTGTGTGTTTGAACCCCAATCAGGTCTAACCAAGACTTGAAAATAGGTAGTGACTGTTCTTTTACCAAGCACTTTGCATTAAGAAATGAAAGTTAGAGAGTCCTTTGGAAGAAAATATAAAAACCAATGTCCCATGTCACTGCAGGCATGGCATGTTAAAGAGCCTTCCATGCTCATTGCCCTCAATTGACAGCAAAGGTCACAATTTTTAGCACTTCACCTATAGCTGGAGGTGTTGTGATATATGTGAAATATTCTTGACTGGCACATTTAACCCCATTCAACCAACCAACCAACCCAACCACCCACCCACCGACCAACCAACCAACTCACTCCACTGTAACTTTCATTAAGCTTCCTTGCTCATCTTGTGATGCCATGTGTGGCGAACAATGGTTATGACATAATTTCCATTCATAAAAGCATTTATTTCAATGGAGGTAAAGTACTGGTAGTTCACATTTTTGGAAATAAGACAAAGAGACATGATACTCTTTGTGCATAGTACATGAACTTTTATACTTCTAGAACTAATAGAGTGATCTTATTATTGTAGATAGCTAGAGTTTTAGGATTACAGACCATTGAGTATGATGTATTACCTATGTCAGAGTTAGATGAGAGGATGAAACAGGTATGTTACCTATGTCAGAGTTAGATGAGAGGATGAAACAGGTATGTTACCTATGTCAAAGTTAGATGAGAGGATGAAACAGGTATGTTACCTATGTCAGAGTTAGATGCGAGGATGAAACAGGTATGTTACCTATGTCAGAGTTAGATGAGAGGATGAAACAGGTATGTTACCTATGTCAAAGTTAGATGAGAGGATGAAACAGGTATGTTACCTATGTCAGAGTTAGATGCGAGGATGAAACAGGTATGTTACCTATGTCAGAGTTAGATGAGAGGATGAAACAGGTATGTTACCTATGTCAGAGTTAGATGAGAGGATGAAACAGGTATGTTACCTATGTCAGAGTTAGATGAGAGGATGAAACAGGTATGTTACCTATGTCAGAGTTAGATCAGAGGATGAAACAGGTATGTTACCTATGTCAGAGTTAGATCAGAGGATGAAACAGGTATGTTACCTATGTCAGAGTTAGATCAGAGGATGAAACAGGTATGTTACCTATGTCAGAGTTAGATCAGAGGATGAAACAGGTATGTTACCTATGTCAGAGTTAGATCAGAGGATGAAACAGGTATGTTTGTAATCAATAATTTTATCCAGATGAAAATGTGTCCAAGAGGATATAATTTCATAGTAAAATCTACCCGAAGGAATAAACATTATGACTTATTCCATAAATGTTATCCATGGAACAAATCTCACGAGAAACATCATCATTGGGGATAAAATAAACCATTACATGTTATTATTCTATATATCTATTATCCAGATATATTATTGAACAGTTTGTGTTCACACAGTAGTGAAAATGAAAATGGAAGCGTGTAGCTCAGTTAGTAGAGCTTCAGACTCAAGATGAAGGGGTTGTTGGTTTGAAACCTGTCATGAGCATATTGTGTCCTAAGCAAGTTCATTCATTTCACATTCCTGCTGACTTAAGTGTCTTAATGGACTGGTGAGACAAGAAACTGCATATTTTGTCTAGGAAAATCACTCTAAGTGTGTTGATACAAAGCAGACATATACATAATGCACACTGCAAGTCATGGTCACATAGGATAGCCTAGTGTCATCTGGCTGTTCCCAGCACCTCAGTGCAAACATCAAAATTTGTCCATACAAGCCTAAGACTTACGAAAGATATCTAATATAGTGAAAAGTAAATAGAAAGATATCTAATATAGTGAAAAGTAAATAGAAAGATATCTAATATAGTGAAAAGTAAGTAGAAAGATATCTAATATAGTGAAAAGTAAATAGAAAGATATCTAATATAGTGAAAAGTAAATAGAAAGATATCTAATATAGTGAAAAGTAAATAGAAAGATATCTAATATAGTGAAAAGTAAATAGAAAGATATCTAATATAGTGAAAAGTAAATAGAAAGATATCTAATATAGTGAAAAGTAAATAGAAAGATATCTAATATAGTGAAAAGTAAATAGAAAGATATCTAATATAGTGAAAAGTAAATAGAAAGATATCTTAATATAGTGAAAAGTAAATAGAAAGATATCTAATATAGTGAAAAGTAAATAGAAGATGTTTAGTTTTCTCTAACTTCACTACAGCTATTGTCCGTTTACTTTGCTGGAGAGAAAGGAACAACGCTAATATTTCAAAGATTTGAATGAAACAGTTTAAAAGCAATTAATCATTTACTTACATGAGGCGAATCGTTGCTAACAATCCTAATTTCAATCTAATCCATGCATTATAACTCTTTTAATACACCAAAACGTATTTTGGATGGGTGTTAACAATGGTAACATTTTTGACAAAATGGCGGTGTCTTTCGTGTGACGAAAGAATTTATTATTTACGTAGGTTCAAAGGGGTACAATGAAGGGTAGTTCAAAGGTCGGGTTGGGTTTTAAAGTTTGAATCTACGTCATTTTTTTCCAAAAGTTTGATGATGTAGAAAGGTAGTTCACTTTATTACTTTATTAAATCAATTTTGGCCATCCTAGTTACGCAAAATCAATCCATTCTTGAGCTGCACTAACCTACGAAAATAATCAACTCTTGCGTCATGACTACGTCACATAAAGAACCCTGCCATTTCATAGAACAAAACAACATTGTAAACACCCACCCAGATGATATTTTGTCGCATAAAATGATACATGAAGCAAGGATGGAGCTGAAACAGGAATTTTTAGTAACGACTCGGCTTATGTAAGTAAAAGAATCATTGGTTTGTACCCGTCATATTGAAATTCTTAAAATATTTTGCGATTTTGCGTTCTCCACAATATGCTAAATAAATAGTAATTTACTAATCAATGGAATTTTTTTCTATTTACCTGTACACAGATTAAAATGTGCCAGGCTATTAAAGGTGTGAAATAGTGAATAGTTAATAGATATTCAGTATTCCTCGATTAAATACTAATAAATGGAATATTTACTATTTATACAGATAAGACAAGGATATCAGTATGAAGGTGAGGTGTTGTACTTTTTAGACTCTTCTAAATGTGTAATTGGTTTACTGAAGAAGAAAACTGTATGGTAAATAGACATATTTTTTTATTTAAAGTGCTCTTTAATTATTTTCTGTTGCCAAGTGGTTTAAAGCTTGTGATTACAGATCACAGCACCTCTCACCTCAAAGGTTTGAATCCAACTCAGACAGATCCTAATGTGAAAAAAACTGTCAGTTTGCTTACCAAGGATAGATGGTTTTTGAGGCTGTAGAAGCTGTATTCCTAATAACAACTTGTAACATTTTATGACATAACCAGTATTTTGGCTATTTATTAAAATACCTACACAGATTTTGGGATTTTCCTCAGGTTGTGTTCATGTGTCCAGGTGAGTGTCACTGAGTGGCATAGGCCCATTAGTTCTCTTGTTGTAAATATCTCTTATGACCAGAAATATATTTTATTGTTAAAGTAAGAAAGAAGAAAGAGGAGGGGAATATTAGATTTAAGTTTCCGTCCATCCGAAATTCTTGTCTGTCCAAATTCTCCGAAACTATGAAGCATTTTTTCATGAAACTGTGTGCAAAGCAACAACATTGTTAGGAGATGTGAATATCGTTAACCTGAGTTGGTTTGCTCATTTTCATGAGAGTTATTGCCCTTTGAACATAAGAGCTAATTAAACCAAAAAAACCTGCTGATGGGGAATCCTAATTCACTGAATTTTCTTGTTTAGTTTATGATCATGATGTTTTTACATATTTTGTAGGTATATAATGTGTCGTGCAATAAGAGAAAAATTACGTGGAACATGTAAACAAGCACAAAAAAATTCAGATTCTTACTCTATATCACAGGCATTACGAAAGGTATGAATTAAACAATTAACATCATTGTTGTTTATTTTAAAATTAAAAAAAATAAATCAACACAAATGATAGAAACAAAAACATAATCCTATCAATGACAAAATTTGAATTCAGATGTTTGGAGAAAAACAATAAATGTATATGAATTAGTATTTATTTCACTCAATCATTAGTGCTACAATAATGTTAGTCATATTATTATTCCTGTGTGATTTTTATACCCCCACTTTTTTATACCCCCCGCTTAAAAAGTGGGGGTATATAGTGATAGGGGTGTCCGTTCATGTGTCTGTCTGTCCTTCCGTTAGACCTTAGGGTACCTATCTCTTATACGCAACTCCTCATAAACCCTGCAATGGATTTTCATGAAACTTTCACACAATCTTTGTGATATAATGTAAATGTGCACCTCCTATTTAAAAATTTGATCTGATGGATTTTTTTATGTGGGGGGAGCGGGGGTATTTTTTGTAAGCTTGTGGCTCACAGTTTTTCTAGTTTTTACTGTTTTCTTCATAAACTTTTATGTTTTCATGTTCTTTGTTACATTGTTTGTTGCCTTGTACATGTTTTTCAATTGCAGACATCTTTCTTCTATTATAATTTTCTTTATATAGGTTGACAAACGTATTGATCAGATCCAGGTGTGGTTAGGACTTGATGGTACAACCGTACAGTCTTGGAAGGTATCATATAGAACTAGTACATATACATGTAGTTGTCGTAAAATTTGTTTTAGATTCGTCACTTCATCTTACTTATTAAAATGTGAAAACACCAGCTGATTCAGTGATAAAGTAATGGAGTTCGCCAACAGACCACATGATAAATACCCCGTAACATTTGTGCCAAACATTTTGGGAAAGTTTTACATAAAAATTTCTTTGAGTAAAGTAATTTTTACTGGAAAACTTGAACTGAAATAATTGTTGCACAGAAACATTATGGGGTATCACATAGTGCAATGGTGAACCCCCATTACAGTGTAATGTATTGTCTTTGTAATTTTAAATTTTAAAAGCTGCAAGAATTACCACAATGCTAAGCAATGTCAAAATGTATTGTCTTAGGTAAACTGTATGTATTAACTTTAAGTGTCCAATTCTACCAAGCTAAAGTGTATGCAATGTGATATACCGTACATGTATGTATTGTAAATACATGTATATGTATATGTTTATGTCAAGTTAAGTTGAGTACAGTAATGGAATTTAACGTCCCAGTTTAACGTCGCACACTTGCCTGTGCATTGCACTGATGGCATTATACAGCAGGATTCTTTATTGTGCCATGTCTACCGTTTCTTCTTATACAGTATTTGAACTTGGTTTTATTTCTTCACATTTGTAGGAAAAATCTTAAGTCATGGTATACTACATGTAAATATATCTATTTCTAGAACCTTGCAGATAAATTCTTCAGATGGACAATGAGTGGATTTGATAAAGGAAATATATCTATTGAAGATGTCAGTGATTTGTTTCCAGTCATATGGTATTGTATACAGTTATATAGCTCATACTTATATTCATCCTGAATAAACCCAAACCATTTTACCACAATTTGTTTTGTATTATAAGAATACAATTATAAGATATAAAGTTCTTAACAAAATTTGTGTCGAAAATGTCTGGAAAATGGCATTAAATAAAAAAATCAAATCCACCATCTGATTTTAAAGCAAATTGTCCAAGAGCATGAAGATTAAAACTAAACATTAAACATATTGTTACACTGGCAACTGTTTATTATATAAAATGCTGTAAATATAACCAAATTGACAATGTTTTCATCTGACCTGTACAAACTACAGTTACGCTTATGTGATTTTGATAACCTGTTAATTACTGATGTGAGTTGTTTTGTAGAATAATGCTGATTTTGTATCTATCATTAGAATTCAAAGTACATGTGTCTGTATTTCAAGTTAAGCAATTACTTTATTTATTTATACATTTTAGGTCCAGATTTTTAAAAGAAACCGGTGAAACAGACAAGTTAACTGGAATATCATGTGGTGAAGCTGGTGCTTCTTCAGATAGTTGATGTTACGTTTATATTAGGAGTTAGAACTTTACGCACAATACCTGCTCTGGTCACTATAGCCTTCATCAGGTTTTTCAAATTAGACACCTGTTACACCCCAGTCAAACTAGTTTGAGTGGAGTATATAGGAATCTCCATATTTGTCTGTCCATTTAAAATCGTGTCTAGGCAATATCTCATAATTGCTTTAGACGACTGTCATACAATTTCAGAAGAATAATCTTCACGGCTCTAAGGCGTGTCATGACCATATCGGAAAGGAAATGTCGAGGTTGCAGGAAAACATTAAATGTTGGGGTGGGGGTGGATACCGGTATTTGGCTTTCAAGAGACAGTTCTAGTTATTATTCTTTTTGGTGATGTGCAAATTTTGACATATTTTGGTGATCACAGTTAAATTTGCAAAAATATGATAGCTGCAAGGCTGTGTGAATAATGGTTAAATCTGTAGAGGCAGTGGTATAATATTGGTTTGATAAGCCTCGAGACATCTTGTCTGGTCATCACTATAGAATGTAGTCTCTGTTCTCAAAAGTGATGTCATGCCAGTGTTATGAGCTGTACTAGGTGTTCTCTGTGTAAAACACAATTGTTTACCATTATATAAAATCTCAGGGTATTTTTGTACGAATTGAAAACTACTTGAGTATTGATTTTTAAACACCCATCTCTAGAAACTTGGGTGTATTACGATAAAGCCTTGTCCATCCATCTGTAATAGTTTGTCCAGCCTACTTACTCAACTCTGCTGAAGAAATGTTTTCTAAGCTTCACAGACATGATTATCAAGATATGACATTGCAACAGTCTGCTAGAAGAGGATGCAACTCTTTGCAGGAGTTGTGCCCCTTGAATTTTAACCATAATTGATTTCTTGTTGGGCCTACTCCTCCCACACTCCTAAACAAAGCAGGAAATATTATGGACTAGAGCCTTGATTTTTGTTTCCCTTTCACATGATATTACCGAAATATTTTATGTCCCTTTGTACTTTGCAATCTCAAGGCAAAAGTGTAAACCAGCACATCTTACTTTGTTTATTGTCCCAGATCTGATATAAGGGGAGTATGGTGTCAAGGCTGGGGCTATGGGATCACTATATTACAATAAATAACCACAAGCTTTTTTTTTATGTAAACTAAATCTCAGTCATTTGTTTTCCAGTGATACTTACAATAAACTGTTTGTATTTTAAGCACAAACAAGTAAATTCAGTGAATTAGGATCCCTCGCCAGCAGATTCTTTTTTTCCCCTATTTTTGTGATTTGCATTTATGTTCAAAGGGCAATAACTCCCAGGAAAATGAGCAAACCAACTCTGGTTAAACAATATGCACATCTATCAATGTTGATGCTTTGTACCACAGAAGGAAGGACAGATAGACAGACGGAAACTCAAATTTAATATCACCCACCTTTACTTAGTAAAAGCAGAAATATTCAGAACATGCGACGAGTTAACAAGATCTTTTCATCACTCTACAGGTAAGGGTGATTTTTTGGGGCTTTTTATCTTTTACATAAATGTTGGTATGTGTGTGTGTTTGTTATTTGAGTATTTATTTTTATTAAACAAATTGTTGATAGTTAGAGTCATGAATGTTTACACAATCATCACTTTTATGTTCAATGTTAATAAATATCCAGTTTGTACATAATAATATTTACATGTCACTGCCTTCCTATGCATTTGTCTATTTGCATACAACTGAATTAATTCTTTGTTTTACCAGTATCGGATCCTTACTGTATGTAGCTGTTATTTATATAGATTGTATAAATAGTTCATAATCTGGTGGCAATGTAATCATTGAATCTATTCTCATACATGTACTGTAATGAGGGAAAACTTCACATGGGTAAAATTTTCGCTTATTTTGTGCTAAAGAAATTACCGTGAAAATTTTACTTATGTGAAAAAGTCTACCATACAGGTTATTACATCATAATATATAGCATATACACCCACTAAAATTGGTTACATGAAAATTACACCCACATGAAATGCCAGATTTCAGAAATTGTGAAATTTTGACTCTGTGTAAAAATAATTCCCTTTACAGTATACAGTATTAGGATTGTAGACACAGATGGCATGATTGCACACTATTATTACCCGGTTCTGTAGGTTAACACTTACATCTTTTTATAAACTCACAGCCATCAGATTGTGAATTAGCTACAGTATATGTATATGCTGTTTATGAACTGAAAACGAGTGTTTGTAAATATATGTATGCCATACCACCTTAAATGTCTTAAAACGGTAATAATAATATGTTGCATTGATATATAATCATGCTATCCTATGTTTTTATAACAACCCTAATATTAAAATAGACTGTATACATTACCATCAGATTGTAAACACCCTGCTACATGTTGTGATATTTACCTTGTTTTATATATTGTATACTTTATATGAACTTTAACTTGTCTTATCAGATGAAAACACTTATTTTATAATAAAATGATCTATTTTTCAATTGCCTTATTGTCATTTTTAACTTACATGGCCAAGTTGTCATACGAGGTAACACAGCACAATCTGTATGTGCATGCATACCAGTGCATGTTCATCAATACAGCTTTTGTTGAACTCCTAAAGTACTGGACACATTTTAATGAAACTTGGTTAAGTCAGTGTAATTTAAGTTTGTTTGCTGCAATGCAGTAAAGACCGAAGTAGATTTCTAGATCTGGTTACTTAAAAATCTTAACGAGAGGACCATGGGCCCTAAATTGCTCATACAATGAAATCTGGACTGTGGTTACACGATTTCAAAAGCTGGTTTAGTAGTATTTTAAAGTCAGTGGTTCACCATTTTCTCATACAAGTACATGTACTTTATGTACTGGTGATAAATAATGACTTGCTATTTCTTAATGGGTTATAATGTTAAAAGGTTTCAGGTCACCGTTACCTTGAATGTGTTTCCTAGATCAACCAGCTTTGCAAAATTGTTAGTTTTATGCATTAATGCTATATATAAGGATTCAAGCTTCTAATATTTTGGTAAATAAGAAGTAATAAGTTTTACTACTTCAGATAACTAACATTGAATGCGAGTCAACCAGCTTCACGGAATTGTTAGCATATTGAACTCTGATCCTTTATATGAAGTTACATGTTACTAGGCCTATCAGAACTGTTATGACAAGATGTTTAAATGTTCATCATTTTTCAAATCACTGTGATTTTTAATGTAGTCAAGGTCAACCTTGATAAGAGTTTTATGCTATATATATAAAGTTTCAAGCTTCTGGTCCTTTCAGTTAATGACAGGAAGATGCTTAAAGGTTTGGATCAATGCAACACTTTAAAGAGCTTTATGTGCTGATGCTACATATGAAGTTTCAAGCTTCCAGATTTTAGTTCACGAGACGTTGAGGTTCTACTACTTCAGGTCATTGTGACATTGAATAAGGGTAAATGTTAACCTGTTTGCAAACTTGAAAGAGGTTAATGTGTTATGATCAAGTTTCAAGCTTCTTAGCCTTTTGGTTAATGGCAAGAGTGTAGCCATGTTGTTTAATGTCCCATTTAAGATTCTTTCACTTAATGAGTAGGTCAGATCTAGCATCAACTGCTGCATATTGTAGGAAAATGAAGCTCACAGAGAAAACCAACAACCTTTAGCAAGCAAACTGACAAACCTTCTCTTGTTGGGATCTGCCAGAGTAGGGTTCAGCCATTGTTGCAAACTTGATAATGTGCTTATGCTATCTATGAAGTTTCAAACTTGGTTCATTATTAGAGCGCTATGACCTTGAATGTGGGTTGAGGACAACCAGTGTCACCACATGACAAAACTTAAAAGGGTTTGGGCCTGGCAATATCACTGCATGCAATATGTCTATCTAGTCAGTTGATGATAATACTTGTACTTCCACAGGGATATGTAACCTTTCTGTCAAATGATAACAAGTTATGTTTTGATATTGCTACAACTGATGGATTGCTGGCCATGCTCACAATATTCCAACAAGGGTCTGGCATGCTTTAATTACAAGCAAAAAGACGTCACTGACACTAACTAGAAGGTCATCAGTAACCTTGATGCTGTTTTGGTACTGTAATGGTGGCCAGTGTCAGAACATAAAAAGCATGGCTGGCGATATGTTAATTGTAAAAGAATTGCTGAATTACAACAGTAGCAATATCAAAAGGTTACTTGCTACTGAGAAGAGAGAAAAGTTGTCCTGAGAACTACAGTAGTATATTGCCACAAATCTATAAGAAATAAACAAATCCGTAGTCATATTTTATATTATACATATTATTCTTAGAGAATACAAAATAACACAATGAGTTTGAATGTTTTAGATAAAGCACTACATAATTTCACTTTACACATTATTTCTTTCCACCTGCTTTTGTAGCATCTTTTTTCTCTCCTTCCTTAGTTTCAGTGTCTTTCTTTTCAGAGTCTTTGTCATCTTTTTCCTTTTTCTTTGTATCTTTTCCTTCACTTTTTTCAGCATCTCTGTTTTGTATTTTATTACTGATAAGATTATGTAGAGCTATGATGGAGCGTATTAAGGAAGCCAGATATACAACTAACATCTGATCGTTTGTTTTCACATACACAGATTTGACAAAGTCTTGTAGATTAATGTCGGGGAGTAGATTA
This sequence comes from Anadara kagoshimensis, assembly GCA_021292105.1. Classification (NCBI taxonomy): domain Eukaryota; kingdom Metazoa; phylum Mollusca; class Bivalvia; order Arcoida; family Arcidae; genus Anadara; species Anadara kagoshimensis. The sequence goes on from CM037875.1 coordinate 46,189,934, forward strand.
AACACATCCTGTAACTGGTAGATAATCTGATGGTTGACTGGCAGTTGTTGTGAGGTAACCTTTTGTAGGTAACTGTTAATATCTGTGATGTGAGAATGTAGTCCCTTCAGTCCCATTAATTGATTTGTAATCCGCTGTGATAGTGATCCTACCGTTGTATCTTTTATATCTCTGAAATTCAAATAATCAAAAGATATATATCATGCATTTTATATCATGCATTTTATAGAACACAATAAAAATCTTTGATCAAAATTTACAACTCTACATTATTACACTTATCCAAGTTTTCTGTCAAAGTTTAGAGACACAAACATCTTGAAAAACTTCGAATATTTTTCATGACATTTATACTAATTTTATAAAATTAAAATTTTCTTGAAATCACTATTATCTTTATGGCACTTCCTTCATTCTGCAAGTGTGTCTTGCAAGTGTGTCACTTGAAGCTTGTCCTAAATTCACATTGACCTGAATAGTGAGTTTTTTTTTTGTTTTTTTTTTTTATAAAATCCATTGTTGAACAAAGTTTTAAGAATATTATGAATCATGAATGTAAAATGAGTACTAGTGGACATAATTTTGTTTCCAGCAGGCAAACGAAAAGCATGCCAGGTTTCTGATAATTTTGGACTTTAGGTAAAATTTTAAATTTCTATATTGTAGAATGCAAAACACAAATGTTTAAATCACTTTTGTGCAGTTTTGAAATACTATAAAACCTCGAATTTCAATATTGTTACAAATGAAATTTCTGAAGATTGTCATTTTAAAACATTTTAGTAAACTATGTATAAAAAAAATTTGTTTTACCTAAGTAAATGTTCTACACCGACTTCTTCAGCTTCCTCTGCTCCAATCTCACTTGGAACATGATCAAATGTTTTAGTGGTAGGTGTTCCATCCTGAAAAATGAAAAAAAAAAAAAATTGGTATAAGATTATAAGCATACTTTTATCCAATTCATACATGGTGGTGCTTAAATCTTCTATCAAAGTGATGGTTGAGTGAAAAAATAATCTCTGCTTAAAAGAAATTGTACCAGACAAGTTCTGTTGGTACACCATTTTTTCAAGGCAATCCTAGGAAAAAATGTTGATACTTTTATTTTATATAAATTAGACTATCAGCACCTCATTGCTGGGTACTTTAAATATCTGGACATTCCTAATTATTAAAATATAAATTCAATTAATTTTCAAATCCCCTAAATTCAAAAATTTGAAAATGAAATTATTAAAATCTGTCCGATAATTGTGCATTACAGTAGAGGTAAAACAATATAAATGTTTCGGTTTATATAGTACTCTTTCTATATCGTAGTATATTTATAGCTACAATATATTTTCTGTTTATATTTCCTCTACAGTTAGTACCACCGTGGTAGCTCAGTTTGTAGAGTGCTTGTTCTGTAAGTGGGAGTTTGTGGGTTCAACCCTGACAGGGTCTGACCCAAGACTGAAGCGGGTATTGGCTGTTCTTTCACCAAACACTTTGTGTTATGAAATAAAAGTCATGGCTCTTTAGGATGGGAACTTTAAACAAACTAATGTCACGGTAGGCATGGCATAATAGAGAACTCTGCTGTATAATGCCATCAGCACAACGCATAGGAAAAATTTCTGCATCTTCGCCTTTAGCTGACGTCTTGATAAAAGCGATATATTCTTGACTGGGATGTTATACACCATTTCTTAACTCAACTCTACAGTTAGTATTAGTACTTACATCATGTACTTCCTCTACGGCTATATAAGCCTCTGTAGGTAAACCAAGATCTTTAGGTTTAGCATCAATTACAACCAATACCTGAAAAACAGGAGAATCATTAAAATTACAACTCAAACATGCATTTCTCTTGCATTAAAAACATGAACTTTCAAAGAAGGATTGTCTCTCATTGCTAAAAGTGACCACTTTCTATTTTTAGTAAAGGTCCAAAATACCTAAAGGAGCTACAAATTCTTTGTTTTCCTAAATGATAAAAATAATGTATGATTTAAAATACTACAATTTCTACAAGTTTGCTTTGATTGCTTTGTCAAGCTCGTTCCCTTATTTCCTTGACACTGGATGATAATGGTAACCAGAGGATGGCAAATGTTACCAATTAACACCTCACTCATATGGCTGCATCATTTTACAATGTTTGAATATTTCACCAAATACCTTGATATATAAATACGTTTTTTAAAGCTTACCCAAATAAGTTAATTTAACATTTAATGTGAATATATTGGATATTTTCAACAAAAAATCACCAATATTCCAATAAATGTTCAAATATACATTTAACTTGTTCATAAATGTTTCAAACATTTTTTTCTACAAGAAACGTTAAAATACCGGTACTTCATATTATAGAAGTTGGCCCATAAACTTAGCATTGGCCTTGATGCTGATGCAGACAGGTTAAAAATTCTGTCAACTGGTAGTCCATAACGGTATAATCATTTTGTAATAAATTGTGACACTTGAAGGTAATCCTGATACTTACTGAGTTAGGACAATATCTTCTTACAAGTTCATTAATAGCAGTGTCATTTACATGTAGTTTAGGTCCAGTATGGTACCATCCAACAATCTTCTCACGAGCTAAAATAGAACAATACTAATAACTTGAAATACTGAATCCTAGTTTTATGTTAAAGTGTCAACTGTTTTCTTTCACAGATTTTATCAAAACTGAAAAACATGTAACACTATGGTATGTACGGTAATATTTTCCAGGGCCACACAAACAGTTACATATCACACTGATCTTATACCTGCGGAACAATATTAAGACATGTGGCTTCTTAAAGTGTTGTGTGATTACTCAATTGTGAACTACTGTAAATTGATGAGACATTAGGCTTATCTGGGAAAAGAAAACCAAAACGAATGACTGAATATGGCATTTTAATTACCAATTTGGTAATTTTTTTTAGCTGATTTCAACGATTTATGGGGCTGTGATATTTTCTGTAAAGAATATATCAATAGAAGAGCAAACATATATTGGGTATAAAATATCAAAATGTTTGCCTACAGATTTTTTTTATATCTGAATGTTGATAGACAAGTAAATTCTGAAATTATTACAGAATCAGTTACCCGGACTTGTGAATTTTGTTTTGGACTAGTAGATATCAAAATTTGGAGAAAAGTGGTTATGGAAATCAAATCCCTTATGAATGTTTTACTAGACTATAAAAAAATTCTACTTATGTTTATCCTTACCATTTACTTTTTTAAACATTCCATAAAGATTTTCTAAGTAGTCATGATCTAAAAACCATACCGATCTGTCTTTATCATCTTCATCAAATGGCACTACAAGTATAAAATTTAATACCATTACATGTAATTTACTGCAGCACTATGTGTTTTATTAAGAACAATATTCTGAAACTGTTGACCACACAGTACTGAAAAATAAGGAAGAGTATCTCTGGCGGAATATATATGTTTTTTTTTAATTTTATGTCAGATTTGAAAATAGTATCAAGACAACTTGTTCCCATACCAGGACAATGAGTTGTCCACCAATGCCATATTTAATACTTAGCTTGCATTGTATAAAAAGAGCATCTGTAGGTGAATCACAGTAGAATCCTTTATACCTTCATGTTTCAGTGATAACCTAAGCTACATGGAATAGAATGTACTATGTTCAAGTTGAAATTAAGAGGTTACTACGGTAGGGTATGTTTTAGTCAGTCAAGACAAGTTATAACCATATCAAGACAAAACTTTTACCTAAAGATTGGTTGATTGAATCATCAGTGTTGTTTCACGTCCCAGTCAAGAATATTACACTTGTATCAAGATGTCACCAGCTATAAGTGAATTGGCAGAAATTTTAACCTTTGTGACACACTCAGGGGAATGTATGTAGAGGGTTCTTTTATGTGCCCTGCCTGCTGTGACACAGGGCATCATATATTAAAAGGATTCCATGACATTCATTTTTAAATGCTGAGTGATTAGAGAAAGACAGCCACAACCATTTTCAAGTCCTGGTCAGACCTGGCTGGAGTTCCAACCCAGGACCTCCAACATATATCAACTGAACTACTATAGTAGTCTCTTACCCAACTTGAATCCAAGCATTTTTTACATCAAGGCAGCAAAAAACCACAGATGGGATTCGCCGCTATACCTTAATTAATACCTCTTAATGTTTGTGCGGGATGTTTTAGAAAATGATAATGTAAAAAATTCCTGGAATAACATTGTTTTTACGTAAAAACGTCATCTTTCTTGATTCATTGGAAATAAAGTGTTCCGCACAAATGTTAGAGGGTATCACATGGTACATTAGTGAACCTCATTGAGGGATACAGAAGTAACTCACACATCTGTAACTTTTTGTGCAAGCACATGGGGTTTGTTAATGTTATTTAAAACATGGGACATGCTTCTGGTGCTCTCAAACACTGAGAGCACATTACCAGTTTACGGCGATTGTCAAAGCTTTACATCTACACATGGCCAATCATTGGCAATGGTAATGTGGACAGTGCAAACAGTAACCTCTTTAATAAAGGCTTTATTTTGTAAAAGAGACTGAATGTAATGGGGGGGGGGGCAACAGTTGGGGATTACAAAATGACAAAATATGAGAACATTTGAATTTGTTATTTACTTATTGTAAATGTAAAACAATATAAAATTTCTATGAACCTGCAAAACTATTAGAAACATCTAAAATGCCTTGACGATTTGATCCCAGTAAAACGCCAACAACTCTCTTCACGTTTCCAACCTTTCCCATTCGATTAAAGTGATCCACCACACTTAGCAAAACTAATGGATGAACCACCACTTTGGTTATTTTGCTTGGATCTGTAGTAGGCATTGTGTTCCTTGTAAACAAATATAAAACTTCAAATGATAAAGGAAAAATAACCGGCGAGATGACTTATCAATTTCTTCAATGCTGTTTCCGGTTTGAAACGGAAGTATTCCCGTATATTCATACGCAAGCGACATATTGATGTTTTAAAATAATACATTGTTTTAAAACAAAAGGAAATTGTTTAAATCATTTTTGAAACTAATGAAATATAAAGACAATAATTCCATATACAAATAATGAAATGTGTGATACACTTAAACTACTTTTTTGCCGGCGCACATACCGGAAGTAGTGAATCGTCATTTGTTGACAGGTGCTAGGCAATGAAACTGAAAGTGGATTTATTTCGTTATTGTAGATAATTCAGTTGCTGCATCTCTAATCATGCAGAACTGTTACAATCGTAGAATTCCCAGGGAGGAACTTAACGACACAGATGAGCGATTAACTCAAAAACACATTCACACTTTACAATTTGTGAAAGAAATTGCTGAAGAAAATAAACAACTCAAATCAAGAATTGAGGAATTAGAGGTTACTTAATGATGGATTTAAATAATATTTGTTGAATTGACACGTTTTTCCATAACTTAATAATGTATTTATTTATAAGATCCAAATGGATTGATGATTTCAAAAGCTAGAGCCCAAGAATTATTATAGAAGATCTAGATGTGAAATCTATACAGTGCAGAGACCAATTCTGGTTATAAACGCTGTTCCACTGTAGTGCTATTGTTAACCAGGTTACACTAGACTTCCCTTGGGTGCCATGTATCCTGGCACCAGGAAAGTCGGCATCAGTGTGAAATAAAATGACTCGCTCAAAGTTATTACAAGTATCCCTGATGGGTGTTGAAGTCTGACACTAGCAATTACACCACATATGGTTTCGCCTTTCTTAATTTCTTTCCATTCACACATGCGTGATATTAGTTTTTGACTTCAGACCCTTTTTTCCCCAGATATAGAGTTAGGGCTTCAGTTAGTCAAGGACTATACTATTTAAGCTACAACTATGGTAAAATGTTTGAATAACTCTACTTGGTTTGGATCTGCTCAACAACCCCCATGTAAACCCCCCCTCCCAAGTGACAACGGATGTTGCTGCTACATGAAGGGTGTTTTAAACCTGAATGTCTTTAGGGATATAAGGGTAACAACACATCTCTTACCTTACAATTATTGGATTGCATTATGTAACTTGATGTAACTTGTAAGCTTCTGTTGGGATTACCACCAGCCAAAGGCTGCATATGCTTGCTGTCCTCTCCTGAAAAATTTTCTATTTCTTGGTATGAAATAATTTATGAATAATGGCCTTATGTTGATGTTTGGACATTCTAAGCTTTTGTTTGAGAATTCCCAGTGCTTCTATTGGCGGTGATGCCAAGGTCTCTGTTGGAATCTATGATATTGATTCTGTGCTTGTAATATTGGTAATTTATGAGTGGTCTTGGTAATACATGTATCTGGGCACATTTCTTTATGTGGAAAGACTTCTTTCTTTTTATTTGACTGTGTATATTCTATTTATTCCAAGTTTTTTTGGAAGTTCATTGGTTCACTTTGCTGTGATGTTTCCATATGTTTTATTATGTGCCCAGGCATTCCAAATGTGGGTTATAGACAAAACGTACCCATGCCAAAACGTACCCTACCATAACGTACCCATTTTTGGACGAAACGTATCCACATTTTTACCAAAACGTACCCATACCAGAACGTACCCACCAGAACGTACCCGCCAAAACGTACCCACCATAACATCAATATATATCTTATATTTGTATGATGTAGCTTTGATTTTTTTATGACAAAATGTTTTATTTACATCTTCCTTTATTTCTAAAAATATGTATTTTTGTAATAAATAAAAAATAACAACGGAGAGAAGAATTAAAAGCTGCACTCAGAGTAATGGCTTTTATGTGTCATATATTTACTAAAACGTACCCACATTCACTGTATTTCCCTAGATGTATGTTCTTATAGTGTCTATGTACAAATGTATATCATTTTTTAAAAAAAAAATTGAAAACGATTAATTATAACTTAACTTCCTTTCATATCAAGGGATATAATGTAATGGTGTAAAAAATTAGGTGGAATTTGTTAAGAGAATTAGTGGTTAAATGTTAGATATTAAAAGAAAAATGTTTGTTCATTGTTTAAAATTAGGTTCTAATTAGCTATAGTTTTAATGATTTTTTTTTAAATGTGATATAAGGAAAGTTGTCTTAAAATCATATAATTGATACACACATATATATATATATATATATAATATATTATTATTAAAAGATATAAAACTATTGTGTTTATTAATTTCTTTGAACTCCGAAATAAGGTATAGGGCATAATATTATTTTAACAATTAGAATATATCACTTGTCAAAATTGACACTTTGTGTTCCATGTAACATTCTGACGAGTAAATTATCTTTTTAATTCGGTAATATATTTTGAAACACAGAGGTTAAAAGACAGAAATCTTCTGTGTCTTAATAAATAATATTTAATGTTGAAATTTGGAAAAGTTAAAGAATAAATTGTAAATATTTATTGTTTTGATAAGTAAAATTGTTCAGTTGAAACTCCGGGCGGCAAATCTGAAAATTAATAGAGTGCGCGTTAAAATTTGTCCGTTACATAGTTCGTACTATTCATTTGGGATTATATCTTAATGCATAATTTAGTGATAAAACTAAGTGGGAAACACTCAATTCAGATTAATTGATATTTGTTAATCATGGCGCGTTTCAATTAATTTGTAATTCGCGTTTTATATTTTATGAGAGAGAATTATATCTATGTTTTGAACTTTAATATCGTTTGTAAATGTGACTTTTACTATGTGAGATGGATATAAGTAATAAAATGGACCTGGATTTGTCTTTTTAAGATCATAGACACCCGCAAATCCCGCTCCACCGTGCTGTGTTTTTCTCGGGAAATCAACGGGAAATGAAATCAAAATAAATTGTCCGGCCAACTCAAATAGTCAACCTACATGTACACGCTAGAGAATCATTAAGTCTTTTAATAATGTTTTTCAGCATTTAACAACAAATTTTGCTTCATTATTTCTGAAATTCAATAAAGGACCATTATACATACTTGAATATAAAATTAAAAAGGAAACTGTGGCTTTACTCCCCGATTACAAGTTGTATTCTAATTTTACAAGATATATTTCAATTCCAAAATTTATCAGGTTTTAAAGGGTCAAATTTGAATGGAATATTAATGCGGTAAAGAAAAACCAACACACGACAGAATAAAAATGCTTTTAGTGAAAAACTGGTGAGACAAACCTAAGGGAAGCACAAAAGATTTTTGACATTTTCTGAAAATAAGATTAAATAATTAATTAAATAAATACACATGTTTCATGTAAAAGAAAACTCATTAATTGTATTTCACTGTTACATTTCATGTTCAATTTTCATAATTTTTATTTTGATGGTAATATTAAACATTGATTGTCCTTTTTTTGCTGAAGTTGAAGCCATAGTGACCTTTGGTACGTAAATAATCACACGGGTATCAAATGCTTTGATATCGTAATAAAATGAAAACAATTAACAACTTCATACAAGAAAAGAATGACAATGTGTTTGAAGAAGAACAAAAACACAACAAAGGAATGATATAGATTAATGACTATTCGACTGATCTGCATATTGGTTTTTTTCTTCAATTTTCCTTTAAAAGTCATTAGTTAGTTGTGTAGTACTACATGTTATACTATTCTGCAGCCATTTATTATCTTTATTGTTTTTTTTTCTCTTAAAAAATACAAAAATATGTATTGGTAATTAAAGAAAAATATAAAATAAGCATGTTTAAGAATTATAACAAAGATGAATGGCATATGCTTAGTAGATGGTATTAAATAACATACTACTACTTGCTTTTTGGTAATCCTGTTATGGGTACGTTTTGGCATAATTTTGGTTAAAAATCAACAAACAGTATAAGTTATACAAGATTTTTGGTGGGTACGTTTTGGCGGGTACGTTTTGGTGGGTACGTTCTGGTATGGGTACGTTTTGGTAAAAATGTGGGTACGTTTCGTCCAAAAATGGGTACGTTCTGGTAGGGTACGTTATGGCAAGGGTACGTTTTGTCCTGCATCCCCAAATGTAGTCTAATGTAAAAAAATATCAGAAGTAAAAAGGGAGGGAAATGGTAGTTGTCTGATCTATAGCCTGACCTGTAACTCTAGTTTGGTCATATGACATTGTGATTACCCATTGTAGCTAAAAGTGGTGAATATAAATAAAATAAAGGGACGATACCAAATAAGTTGGTCCACTGTTAGGATACAAAGGGGTTGACAATACACCTTTATACAGTGAGCTGTAATAAAAAGTAGCCTAAAGTTTTATTACAGCTTACTTTACTGTATAAAGTCATACTAAAGTCGTGTTGTCAGCCCCATTGTATCCTAACGTGGACCAACTTGTTTGGTATCATCCCTTTATTTTGTAACAAAATATCACTTACAGACTCTATCAAAATTTATTTGTATTGTTTTTAGAATGGAGGTAAGAATTGTGCAGAATTACATGCTCTTGCAGAATCCAGTAAAGAAAGAATACAACAAATGCAAGATGAACATAATAGAAAAATAGATGAAATAGTGGAAAATTTAACAAAGAAGCATAAAGAAGAAGTAAGTGTTACTGAATTTCTGCACTTTCGCCTATAGCTGGCGACGTCTCGATATAAGTGAAGTATTCTTGACTGGGACGTTAAACACCATTACTCACTCACTCACACTGTTACTGAATGGTTGAATTGATAATTAGATCATTCACATATGGAGACATGGGCCTTGGTGGCAGAGTTCCTCATACTTACAGATCATGGCACCTCTCAATGCTTACATTTAAATCCTACTCTGGACAGATTATAATTATAAAAAGGTTTTCAGTTCACTTGCAGAAGGTATGTGGTTTTCCCAAGAGATGAGTAGTGGTGTTTAACATCCAAGTCAAGAATATTTCGCTTATATCGAGACTTTGCCAGCTATAAGCGTAGATGCAGAAATTTTGTCTGTATGTCACGCTGATGGTATAGAGCAGGGTTCTTTATGGTGCCATGCCTACCAAGGCATGGGACCTCATTTATTTGAAGTTCCAATCTAAAAGGACTGTGACTTTAATTTCGTAATGCCAAATGCTTGGCGAAAGAACAGTCGCTACCCACTTCCAAATGTTGGGTTAGACGGGGCCAGGGATTGAACCCATGACCTCCCACTTACAGATCGAACACTCTACAAATGAGCTACCGCAGTGGTTGATAATTAAATTATTCACAGGGACAGGGGCCTTGGTGCCAGAGTGGTCTAAAGCGCAGGCTTGCAGATCATGGCACCTCTCAATGCTTACATTTAAATCCTACTCCAGACAGATCCTAATTTTAGAAAGTTTGTCAGTTCACTTGCCGAAGTCTGTGGTTTTCCCCAGAGACTCCTGTTTCCTCCACCACCCCAGAACCAAATGCCTAGAAATGTGGCGACAATTAAGAAACCATTTTAGATCTCTTCAGGTAAGTTATCAGATCAGTAAAGTATTGTGTGTCTCTGTATGTGTGTGGTACCAAGTCTATAAACATGATAAAATCAAGACTATTCCAAGGTTAATGGTAAAGGGAGTAGTGGGGCTATATGAAATATGGTACATGTATTGTCAAAGATTAAGTGCATCAGGCTTGTTGGTTGAACTAGTCCCACAGTTTTCCACCATTTGTTTTCAAATTTAACAAGTGTTATGGGGATCATATGAAGATAATGATGATGCTGCATGATTTTTTCAGGAGTTATGTCTCTTTGATTGCCAAATAAGGACATAATGTAGAAAATGCAAGCACCTTTTTTATTTTTCATTTAATTTCTTTTTGGGTATCATTTCACATGAAGCAATAATGTTTAACATATAAAACAGGTTTTTGTGTTGCATTTAAACTTTCCACAAAATTGTAGCTATGACTCTTATTATTTCTGCTTACATTACAGACATTGTCCTACTTATTGTTTATTATATTGTTGTAGATATAGCACTTTAAATGAGATAGTCCTACATAAGTAAGACTTTATAATTGTAAATCTGTATGATTCTTATTTCAGATACTGACACTCGTTGATGAAAGGCTCAGTAAAGAAAAATTTTTCACAGATGAAATTACCACGGTAACAAATGCTAATTTTATTTTGAATACATGAACATATTTTCGTGAAAATGAATTGTTTATGACTTCACATCAGGCAGTGCATGTAGCCAATGAAAATTTTGTGGCATCGGTATTCCCTCATGCAAAGTATTTCTTAGCTAAATCCTTTGGTTAAATATGTTTTGGTCTTTTGAATATCTTTTTTATGAAAGCCTATTAGGCTCATGAATTAAAAGGTGTAATAATGCAAAATCAAGGCGTAATGACGCGAAATAAAAGCATTATAATGTGAAATAAAGGCGTTATAACACCTTTAGAAAGGTGTAATAAGCGAATTCAAAGGCGTAATAACGCAAAGCAAAGGCGTTAAAATGCAAAATAAAGGTGTTGTAACGCCTTTAGAAAGGCGTTATAACGCGAATGGAAAGGCGTCATAACACAAAGTGAATGCCTTTTTGTCTATATATAGAGCAGTCATGTTTCACTCCAAAGGTTAACAACCCTCACCACAATCAGATTAATTTTAGTTTGAATTCTTTTAAACAGCTTAAGGCAACTGAAAGTGATTAAACCTTGATCTATTCATACTAAGATGTCACAAATGTCATTTAATCATTGTTAAAAGTTAGCGATTGACAATTGGGTAGGAACTAATTAATAAATAGCCATGTGTATGTTGCCAATGTTTATCAATGTTTATATTTCAGATTACTTAAAAGATTTCCATCCCTATATATAAAATGACACTCTTTATGAAAAAAAACTTTTAACATTGAAAAGAAACCTTTATGTTTTACTGAAAAAGTGTGTTCATTGCAGCCCACGACCAGATGATGAATATCATAGAAATAATACATATAAAACAGCTTATTACATTACCGGTACATATAGTTGTGCAGGGAACACACACACACACACACACACACACACACTTTTAATATGTATGTAATCGGGGTGATAGCGCTTAAACCCCAGGACCTCCACATTATTATGGTAGGCATCTTAATTTTGCGTTAATATGCTTTTATTTCGCGTTATTACGCCTTTTAATTCTCGTATAATGCCTTTAAATTCGCATAATTATGCCTTTTAATTCGCGTTATAATGTTTTTCAATTCACGTTTTTATGCCTTTCTAAAGGCATTCTAAAGGTGTTATGATGCCTTTATTTCACATTATAATGCCTTTATTTTGTGTTATAATGCCTTTAAATTTGTGTTAATACGCCTTTATTTCGCATTGTAATACCTTTATTCACGTTATTATGCCTTTTAATTTTTTTAGCTCACCTGACCAAAGGTCATGTGAGCTTATGGCATAGCGCAGCGTGTGTATGTGCGTGTGTGCGTGCGTCGTTAACACCTATTTTCGACTTCTCCTCTGAAACTACTGGACAGTTTTTAATGAAACTTTGTCAGAAGTATATATGGGCCAGTGCAATTCAGATTTGTTCGTGGCGTTGCCATGGCTACCATAACTAGGTCACAGTGACCTAGGGGTGCAAAAATCTTGAAAAATCTTCTTCTCTGAAACCGATGATGGGAGAAAAAATCTGATGTGATATTTGGCTTCTCTAGGGTCTTAAGCCTGTAGTTTGTTCATTTCGTGAAATTCGGTGGAAAAATGGGTTACGCGTTTTTGCGTTTAATTTTGAAAAAATCATAAAATAGCTTCAAATTGTTATAACTTGACTATTTGACCAGATAATGACATGGGGTTTTCAGTTTTGACATCTTCTTGTTAGTATCTTCAAAATGAGGTCAAGGTCAATTTTGAAGGTCATGACCTAATTTTTTTTACCTCTGATTATAATTATTATCTCGAAAACTATAAACATTTTGTATAGGCGTGTATATTAGAATGTTGTAGGTATTGATACAACGATCATTTTGATGTATAGAAAAAGGTCATGGGTTCAAAGGTCAAGGTCACAGATGGGAAACAATACTGAAATGGTTGATTATCTCGAAAACTATAAACTTTTTGTATAGGCATGTATATTAGAATGTTTTAGGTATTGATACACAGATCATTTTGATGTATAGAAAAAGGTCACGGGTTCAAAGGTCAAGGTCACAGATGCGAAACAATACGGAAATGGTTAATTATCTTGAAAACTATCAACTTTTTGTATAGGCATGTATATTAGAATGTTGTAGGTATTGATACAACGGTCATTTTGATGTATAGAAAAAGGTCATGGGTTCAAAGGTCAAGGTCACAGATGTCAAACAATACTGAAATGGTTGATTATCTCGAAAACTATAAACTTTTTGTATAGGCATGTATATTAGAATGTTTTAGGTATTGATACACCGATCATTTTGATGTATAGAAAAAGGTCACGGGTTCAAAGGTCAAGGTCACAGATGCGAAACAATACGGAAATGGTTAATTATCTTGAAAACTATCAACTTTTTGTATAGGCATATATATTAGAATGTTGTAGGTATTGATACAACGATCATTTTGATGTATAGAAAAAGGTCATGGGTTCAAAGGTCAAGGTCACAGATGTCAAACAATATTGAAATGGTTAATTATCTTGAAAACTATTAACTTTTTGTATAGGCATGTATATTAGAATGTTGTAGGTATTGATACAATGGTCATTATGATGTAAAGAAAAAAGTTATGCGGGTATAGTACTTATGTTTTCTTTAAATCTATCAGCCAGCCATTAGTTATCAGGTGAGCGTTTCAGGCCCATGGGCCTCTTGTTTATTCATGAGCCTAATAGGCTTTCGTATCTTTTTTACACCTTGACAAAAAAATAAAAAACCAATTTGGTTTCACATTTTTGGTTTAAGCACTACTGATGAGGAATTATAACTGTCTAGTGCTGTAAAATTAACACTGGTATAATATGTAAGTTGTGCAGCTCTCGCACCTTGTCACAAACAGGATGAAATGGAGATATCTGAACCCCTAGCATCTAGCACTGAAATATGTGAAAAGAATTATTATTGTTCTCTGTTACACCTTTTTTGATATTCTTATGTTTGGCTGAAATGTTGAAACTATTATATGTACACAATTATAAACACTCATAGAAACCATTACATTTATAACTCTATGGACTCATGTGTTCCAAGATTATTATTAAGTAATAATTATTAATGCTGGTGTTTTAGACCTCGACCATGATACAACATGTCATATAGGGCGGTGTTATCTCTGTCATAGTCCAATGCCAGTACTACTTCTTGTTCTTGTTATCACTGTCATAGTCCAATACCGTTACTACTTCTTGTTCTTGTTATCACTGTCATAGTCCAATACCAGTACTACTTCTTGTTCTTGTTATCACTGTCATAGTTCAATACCAGTACTACTTCTTGTTCTTGTTATCACTGTCATAGTCCAGTACCAGTACTACTTCTTGTTCTTGTTATCACTGTCATAGTTCAATACCAGTACTACTTCTTGTTCTTGTTATCACTGTCATAGTTCAATACCAGTACTACTTCTTGTTGCAGTTACAGTCAAACCTTTAAAGGCCACCTAAGAGAACCAGTTAAAGTGACCCTTATATATATAGATTAAAATAGCATGAATAAAAAGTATTTGGGTTAAAATTTTACTGTTTTTTTTGAAGCAGGTGGACTTTATAGGGAGATGATTTTTAAGGATGTTTTTGATTGTACATGTATATACAACATTACAAAATTTTGTTACAGTTGAACAAAACTATTGTTGAGTTGGAGAAAACAAACAGAGAATTATTTGCAAAAGCTAGCGCTTTAGCAGAATCTGAAGATCAGATACACGTGAGTATATAATATACCGGTACCGGTTATATCCAAACAAATTCAGTGTACAGATGATTTTATAAGGCAAGGTGCCTGAGAAATAAATGTGGGATTCTAGAACTTGATATTTTAAAGGCAAGGTGCCTGAGAAATAAATGTGGGATTCTAGAACTTGATAATTTTAAAAGGCAAGGTAGGTGCCTGAGAAATAAATGTGGGATGCTAGAACTTGATGATTTTAAAAGGCAAGGTGCCTGAGAAATAAATGTGGGATGCTAGAACTTGATGATTTTAAAAGGCAAGGTGCCTGAGAAATAAATGTGGGACGCTAGAACTTGATGATTTTAAAAGGCAAGGTGCCTGAGAAATAAATGTGGGATGCTAGAACTTGATGATTTTAAAAGGCAAGGTGCCTGAGAAATAAATGTGGGATGCTAGAACTTGATGATTTTAAAAGGCAAGGTGCCTGAGAAATAAATTTGGGATGCCAGAGCTTTTGCTTGTAGAGAATAAACTGAATTTGTGTGCCTGGAACTTATTTTGACATTTAACTTTTTATTATTTGGTCCACATTTGCAGAGGTTTTGCTATGGTTATTTCATATTCATGTTTTGTAACCCAATGAAAAGTGCATCATCCATTATTGATTGCTTAGCGAGAGGTTTTAGTTTTTTATGCCCCATTTAAATTAGTCTACTTCAGTGGAGACTGTCAATTCTAAGAAACCTTCTACAAACTTTCTAACACAAAAATTTTTCTTTGAGTGAGATTTGAAGCTAAATAATGAGAGTCAATGTTACATGTATTCTGGTGCTTTAGAACAATAGGCCACTAAGGTCACAACCTGTGTCCTTGACAGGATTAAAATCTGAAGTCTGGCACACTACCAATTGATGGATCACTGGCCACACCCATAATGTTCTGACAAGAGCCCCCATTACGGTACCAAAGCAGTGTCACAGCAACTAATGGCGTACTAGTGTCATAACGTCATTAAACGGCTCAATTCAGGTCAAGTTTTCATTCTTTTTGCGTGTAATTCAAGCATGCCAGGCCTTTGTCGGAACATTGTAGTTGTGGTCAGCGATATGTCAATTGCACCACATGCTTCCACATGTTTGTGAACATAAATGTTTTACTTTTTACATCACTTACAAGTTGCTTTTTTCAGGATTTACAAACTAAACTTGATAATGAAAGAAGTACAAACAGAAATTTACAGTCAGAAATTGACCAATTGAAAAACGACAACCAGTTGTCTAGTGCAGAACAGGTAGATAGTTTGAAAAATAAAAACGAACTTCTCTCTCAGGAACTGAAAGAAATCAATCAGAAAAACTTGGAACTTAAATTCAGAATCAGTAAGTTAGAAAAAGAACTGAAGGAAGCCTCCGGTGATCAGGATCTTGCCGAGTTGATAGACAGCTTGAGGAAAAAAGTGTCACAAATGCAAAAAGAAAGAAACACTTTCACAGAAAAAGAATCTGGCAATGAACAACTGATACAAGACTTACGAAATGAAATAGAAGCATTAAAAGAAGAAATAAGGAAATTACAAGCACAAAAAGTGAAATTGGCTGAGGAATTTAGGAAAGTTTATGCAGAACTTCAGGACCTTAAATCAAAATATGCTTCTGACAGTGCCAAGAAAAGTTTTCAAGATTTTGTGTCATTAAAGAGAGAATTTGCTGTGCTGAAAGAAGAGAATGAGACATTAAAACAAGCACTCAAACTTAACTCGAGCAATAATAAAGTTGGATTACCTCCCTTGAAAGTTAAATCAGAAGGTTCTTATTTTGGAGCAACTGGATCAAAAGAATCTGTAGCTATTAGTAGTTCCAAACCTGCAAAGAGCAAACAACCATTAAAAAGTATTTCCTATCTGAAATAGAAATTCTACTTGTCTAGCTCTGGCTTAAATCTGCATACTTATTAAGAGATTACTTTTTACTTGATCTACAAATGGTGCTGAGTTCCTATTCTTTAGTATTACCATGTCATTTCTATACATTGTTTATATAGTGACATTACTCATTCTTTTACATTTAGATCAATTATATTCACATATTGCACCATAAACAGTTAGATACAGTTATTGGTCTCAAAGTAATTTTCAAATTCACATTCTCAAACATTTAAAGTTTAAATAAAGTCATTAACATCATTGTTAACATTAAAACATTTAGTTGACCTTGCCATCAAATGTCAGTCATTAAGTTAAAAGTGGTGCAATTTGGTATAGATTAACTTATACTCAGGTTATGCATATTATGATTGAAAAAAATATAAATTTGTGATTTTTCAATGGGGTTCACCACTGTACCACATGATCAATACCCCTTAACATTTGTGTGGGAGATTTTTATGGGAAAACGTTATCTTATGCAATTCCATATCCATTTGAAATAAGTGTTTCACACTAACGTTAGAGGGTATCACGTGGTACAGCGGCGAACCCCACTCATTGTAAAAATTGGCAGATCATATTTCTACATTAATACTGTAACTTGCACGAATACCATAATTAATGTATAGCCAGGATTGAATTTTATTTGTATTCAAATTTTCATGGTCATTGCATGGTTATCAAATTAAACTTAAATTCTTGACAAAAATGCTCAGAATATTCAGTAAAAGATAAGACAATGTCACAAACACAGAAGTTTCTGATCTTTATAGTTGTAAAACTGCAAAGAAAAAAATTTCTCCCATCTCTAAATATGAAAAGATCAAAGTATCCAGTGTAGGAAAGCCATGTGGAATATTTCTGTCTTTCATCACATGGTTTTGTTGTCTTTCATCACGTGATTTTCAATGACATAACAATCAAAGGACAATTGGATTACATCATTCTATGGGGACATGACGTTGTCTTGCGGGAAAATGACATCCGAGTCATTTCAAATTTTGAATTTGGTTAAAATAGACAGAAAAATGATATAGATTGCCTGTCAAAATGGCGACCACACTACTGAAAAATTTATCTGCTAGAGGTCCGTGAGAACTTTCTATATAACTTATCTCAACTCAAGTTAACTATCAGCAGCTGCTACCATATTTATCTGTTTCGGTAGCTTTTCGACGACTTGCTGTCCATATCTCAGCCACTTAGTGACTGAGATTTGACTCTTTTTCGTTAGCTCAGTGTTAAACTTTCAACAGGTCGATACTGTTCATGTATCAAAACTGTTTTTCAGTAGCAGGTAATTTTTGGCTTGCCTGCATGTACAAAGTAGAGAAGATCAAGGTTGCCATATTCTGAACATGAATATGAGTTTTGGCACCATTGTTGTGAACTATGGTGTCCAATGTTAGAAATTTTTAGAGTAACAATTGTTTACTTTTTTGGTTAATTATTTTTTAATTACTTTAAATTGTGGGTGAGCTTTAATATTTTTTGAAAAGTCTTTTTTTAAATTCTTATTTTTATTCTTTCCTTTGCTGAAATTTTATGTTGTTTATTTTTGGTTTTGAATACTTTAAACCACTTTACTACTGTAAAGGATGAAGTGTTGATTTTTAATTTTTTTATTTTTATTTAGATGAAAAACATTTTGTTACAAAGCTTTTGGTATTTCTATAATTGTCAATTTTTGAAATTAAATGTGGTATTTAGATTACTCAATCTGTACAGAGAAATTTGCCAATTATGTCTGTGTTTTGGGGAATTTTTATCTTTTACATGTTAAAAATTCTTAATGTAAAATCATGTTTTATTCATAATTAGATGGATCCCGAGTGAAACTTTAATGGATAATCTGTTGTCTTGTCTAATTTATACTATCTACCAGGGGTTAAAAATTCTGCAGGTCCGAGGTTCAAGACCTGTGGGACCCTTGACATTTAAACTGTCCAAGGGACCTGACATTTTTACTAGTAGAATAATTCTACATGATAGCATAACAGCACATTGGCCTTTCAGTAATGATTACAGACTTTCAAACCTTTTTGTGAGACCTGCCAAAAATAAAGGCAAGAGTTCCTGGACCTTCTATGACAAAACATAATTTTTAACCCCGTCTTCTGTTTCCACTGAACTTTTTGCTGTTTTTCTTTACTAAAAAGCCAAAGCTTGACAAGAGGTTTGATCATGAAACTTAAGGAAAATAAGATGGTCATTCCGAATGTTTACCATATCTTGAAGCTTTAACTTATCACATTCAGACATTGTTAATGTAGCCATGGTGACCATGTTATATATCCGATGATATTCAGTCTGTTCACTTTATATTTTTGTATTATTTTTAAGATATTCAGTGTTGTTCATCAGATATCAGTATTACCGGTATATTGTCTGTAGTATTTATTTTTATAGATATGTGGGAGGTTACTCTAGTTTTGTATACATGTAATTTATATGTACAATCTTGTCTATAAACACTCATTGGTCATGGGTTTGAACCCTAGCTGGGAACTGGCCAAGGCTTGAAAATAGGTAGTGACTGTTTTTTGCCAAGCACTTCGCATTTGAAAATTAAAATCATAGGGTCCTTTGGAAAAGACCTTAAAAACTGATGCTCTGTGTCAGTATCTCAATTGGTAGAGTGCCTGATCTGTATTTGAGAGGTCGTGAGTTTGTGGGTTTGAACCCCAGCTAGGGACTGACCAAGACTTGAAAATAGGTAATGACTGTTCTTTTGCCAAGCACTATGCATTTGAAAATGAAAATCACAGGGTCTTTCTGAAGAAACCTTAAAAACCTGATGCCCTGTGTCACTGCAGACATGGTATATTAAAGAATCCTTCCTGCACTTTGCCCTGAGCACACTGCAAAGGTAAAAATTTCTGCTTTAACAACAGGATAATTTGAATGGTGTTTATAGACAGGTTTGACTATATGTGTAGATATTATGTTTATATATACAGTGCTTATGTTTACATTTACTGTCAATGTCACTGTGATTGTGAAAGGGTATTTTGGAAAATTTTTGTAGAAAATGTGATGCCTGTAAGGTTGACGTTTTTCACTTATTTTACCTAGTCATAACAGAAAATTGCTTTGCACATCCTTGATACCCATAGAGAATATATCTCTACTGTGAAAATTGTTGCAGCTTTGGCAGTTTACATGGCAAAATTCTTGTGAACAAAAGTTCTTTTTATGCATATGATATAATATGTCACCAAGGTTATGTAGTATTTCCAAAGGTGTAACATTTTTTTTTCTACAAAGATATTCTATGGTAATCCAAGATGGGCATTTTAATTTTCAATTAAAACAAGGCTAAAGTAAGTGAAAAATACAAATCTGTTCAGATTCATTAGATATTCTATGAAATTTACCAGAATATGTTGTCACAAACACGATGACACTGACAGTAAGTAATATGTCCTATATTTGTATGCCTCAGTATTATAATTATTATGACACTGACAGTAAGTAATATGTCCTATATTTGTATGCCTCAGTATTATAATTTTATGTTTGTTTTTTATCTCTATATAGTATTTTTATATTTTCAAAAATATGGTGTACTGGTATACAGAAATAAGTGTTTGTAAAATGTTTCTTTCCTAGAATTAAAAAATGGTATGATCTGTTTTTGTATTAGGCTAAAGGGATGATATACTAATCATTAAAGTACATTTTATTGTATATTACAGTAATCTAAGTGCCTTATGAGACACCAGTATGTACTGTAAATCAGGCAATTTTCATGTTCTTTTTATTTTCGCGAAAAATTTGCGACAGCAACATGCAAAAATAAAACTTTACCAAAATTTATTTAGATATACATGTACTGGTAATTCATATATAGTTATTCTGGGCACAGACAATGTGAAAATAAAACTATGTGATTACCACATATAGAAATGATGATTCTCATGAAAATTAATGGACACAAACATTTCCAGATTTACAGTAATGCATGTAACAGAATTGTTATTATGTACCACCAGGTATAGGCAAACAACTTTGACCTGTCTGCTTGACCTTGAATTTAAATATTTATTATGGACGATTGCATTTAGGTATAGGGATCATGCAGGTTTATTTTGTCTATACAGTCTAACCTGTCTTAAAGGCCTCCTCTGTATAAGGATCGCCTGCTTATAAAACCCAGTAGAATTGTATCCCAATTGTTCTTTATTCATGTTAGTTGAACCTGTATATAAAGGTCACTTGCCCATGAAGGCCACTTTTACTGGTTCCCTTGGGTGGCCTCTATAGACAGGTTTCACTGTATAATGCAAACACTGATCATTTACCTTGTGTATACATATTATATGCAAATCCTATCAAGCGGACAGGTCAATGTTGTTTGCCTATATTTAATGTAAACACTGTTTGAGACAGTCATGTTTTGTAAACAGATTACAACAATCTAATATCTAAATTATGTTGCTCTGAGAGTATGATGTAATTGAGTTAAATTTTGGCATTTGAAAATGTGAAATCAAAAATGAAAAAAGTATCTATGATAAGGGATCTATTTACAATACAAAAGTGAATGCTATTAAACTAGACCAAAGTGAAAGATATCAGAATGGGCCAACATTCAATGATATCAAACTAGCTTTGATATTTTTACTGTGTTCAAAAAAAGACACACAAAATATTTTATAATATTCAAAAAAAGAAATTCTTTCAAATTAATTAATGGATTAAACTAATCAAATTTTGAACAACTGTGTACTGGTTATAGTTGATACATTAACACACCAAAGAATTGAATTATGCATTGATGTTCAAAATAAAATATTCAATTATTATGGCTCATGTTTAATTTTTTTTAGATGTACCTGGTACATTTATAAGCATACAGTACCAGTAATGCTGGCCCCAGTTTCACAAACATTCCTTAACTACTAAAGTCCAGCAAATTTGAAAACTGAATAATTTTGTTAATTGTAAAGATAATCAGTATTTTAATGTGTCATTTTGAAGATCACATCAAGGTAATGGCATCTGCATTTTGTTTTGACAAAAATGATTGTTCATAGTTCCAAAAGAGAGTGGCAAAATTTGCAGATTTTAAGTTAAGAAAATCTTAAGTTAAAGGTCATCAGTCACCAAAATTATAATTTTGTATTTTGCATTCCTATGGGTAGAGTTGTCAATATTGATGTGTCTGGTGGGTTTTCACACCTTACCGTTACCTGTAATATACTAAAAACTTACCTGAACGAAGTTCTTATACTCAGTAATTTCCGACACGGCTCGTAACTTTCCGGCGACCTAATTGATGACATACATGGTGTTAAGCTGCTGAGGAAAGACACATTACCTATATATGTATCCATATTTAACATGTGGGTTTTGTGTGACATTTTGAAGGGTTTCAAAGTTTGATTTCAAGTCAAAATGAAATATTTTGTGAAATTTGGATATACAGTATTTTAATGTGTCATTTTGAAGATCACATCAAGGTAATGGCATCTGTGTTTTGTTTTGACAAAAATGATTGTTCATAGTTCCAAAAGAGAGTGGCAAAATTTGCAGATTTTAAGTTAAGAAAATCTTAAGTTAAGGAGTGATTGTGAAACTGGAGCCTGATTACTCAAAATAGCAAAACAAGTACAGGTCTTGTTGCAAAGTAAGTACCTCTACCAATCATATTAAGATTGTGATAACAGGTGCTATGGAGGTGCTTTTCAGTATTTGCTATTTTCCTAGCATTATGTGTCACATGATGGGCAAAATGTAACAATAAATAGAAGTGGTATCAACAGCAGTTGGTGACATCATTATACTACTCGCACCAAGGAGAGATAAATACAGTAAGTGTATTAATTTTAATGTTTATGAATATTGCACAATTGTAAGTTGCGGACATTCACATAGACTTGAATTAGCATATTGTAAATCTCGTGAATCACCTTGATTACTATGGTCATATTTAATTTCATTGAATTCAAATTAGCAATACTGTCTCGTTGCCAAAAGTCACTTACTAGTTATTTAGCCTATTTCGGAGAAAGCAAGATCGCAAAATATTTTATATATTTCAATATGAGTGGTACAAATCTTTGCTTCATATATCATTTTATGTGACAAAATATAACCTGGGTGGGTGTTTACAATGATAAAAATTTTTACGAAATGGCGGGATTCTTTATGTCACATAGTCATGACGAAAGAGTTGACTATTTACGTAGGTTAGTGCAGCTCAAGAACGGATTGATTTTTGCATAACCGGGATGACAAAAATTGGTTTAATAAAGTGAACTAACTTTTTGCATTTACAAACTTTGAAAAAATTGACGTAAATTCAAACTTTTAAACTCGACCCGACCTTTGAGCTACCCTTCATTGTACCTCTTGCGAACCTACGTAAATAATAAATTCTTCCGTCATCATGACGTCACATGAAAGACACCGCCATTTTGTCAAAATTTTTACCATTGTAAACACCCATCAAAAATACGTTTTGGTGTATTAAAGGATTATAACGATAGATTAGATTGAAATTAGGATTTTTAGCAACAACTCGGCTCATGTAAGTAAATGATTAATTCATTTTTAACCATGCCATTCAAATCTTTGAAATATTAGCGTTGTTCCTTTCTCTGCAGAAGAGTAAACAGATAGTAATTAGTACACGTCTGAAATTAATGCAATCTACCTTTACAGTATAATTTAAATATTGTTACACAGAAGCACTAGACTACACTTATCAATTTGACAGTGATGATGTCTATAATATTTTCCATACTGTCTCTCTGTGGGCTGAATACATGTATATTACTTATACAACAGGTAACTGGAATGCTTTTTCATTTTTGGAAATTGTCATAAACAGTTAACATAGGATTTGCTGTAGATGATGTCAAATTTCTGTCTGTCTATACCATATACAATTCAAATCATAAAGATAATTTTTGAATGTTGCAGCTGTTTATTAACATAACTTTTTACCTTTGCTAGAAGTTATTGTGTTCAGCTGTCAATCTGTCTATTTAAGTTTTATCAGGACCAGGCCCCAGTTTCAAAATAATTGCTTAAATAAGCTTTCCCCTAACATAAATTTAGTAAATTTTAATAATCTTATTTTGGAACTACCAGTAATAAATATTTTAGACAAACTTGAATGAAAATATTTTAAACTTGGAGTGATCTTAAAAGTGGCACCTTAAATTCCTGAAATAGATTAAAATTCAACAAAATTATAAAGAATTTAAATTCTGTAAGTTTGAAGTTAAGGAAAATCTTGGTTACGGAATGATTGTGAAACTGGGGCCTCTTAAGACACACTTTGTATTTTCATATGATACTCAACCACTATTATCAGCAGGAAGTGGCTATTATTAATCTGTTCTGGCTCCCTGATTTTGACAGCTTTTGTACTTTGAAGTTTCATACCATTACAGTTGCTCATTTGGCGTATCGCGGACCATGCCCACAATGTTCCGACACTGGATCGCCATCACGGTACCAAAGCAGCGTCACAGCAACTAATGACATACTAGTGTCAGTGACGTCATTAAATGGCCCTATTCAGGCAGAGTTTTCATTCTTTTTTGCATGTAAATAAAGCATCTGGCTATTTGACGGAACATTGTGGGTGTGGCCGGGGATACGTCAATTGGTAGAGTACTGGCTCTGTATGTGGAAGGTCTTTTGAAGGTCTGACCAAGACTTGAAAATAGGTAAGGAAGTTCTTTCACCAAGCATTTAAAAAAAACCCGTTAGAAATGAAAGTCATGGGGTCCTTAGGAAAAGACTAACAAAGAATGCACCTTGTCATGGTAGGCGTGGCACATTAACCCTCGCTCCATGTATTCGTTTTAAGCATGTTTGTTATATTCCTGTTTTACTTTAGGTAGTGACTGTTTTTTTACCGAGCACTCTGCATTTAAAAATGAAAATCACAAGGTCCTTCAGAATAGACCTAAAAACCAATGTCCTGAGTGCACTGCAGAGGTTTAAATTTATTTCACATCATCTATAGCTGGTGACATCTCAATATAAATGAAATATTCATCACTAAAATGTAAAACTGCAATCAATCAATCAATCAGTACTTTGAAGTTTAATATTCTCAACATATTTTTATGTCCAGAGCAATTATGTCAATCCACAGTTTGGATTTTCACAAAACTTGATGGAAATGATCAGCATGAATTTATAGTTGTTATGGTCCAATGATTTCCAATTTCCTCCACTGGGACATAAACACCAGTCATTATTTCACTTCTTCCCTTCACCAGCTGGTTACGTTTAGTGTTGATTGGTTATACTGTTTTTTGTTTGTTTGTTTGTTTATTGGTTTGAACCACTATGGTTTCTCAGTTGGTACAGTGCTAACTCTGTAAGTGTGAGGTATTGTGTTCGAACCCTGGCTGGAGTCTGACCAAGACTTGATAAAAGTCATTGACTGTTTTTTCACCAAGCACTTGACATTTAAAAATAAAGGTTACAGGGTTCTTCGGAAGAGAACATGGCAGGCGTGAACCGTCCCTGAATATTGCCCTGAGGGCAATGCAAAAGTAAAAATTCCTGCTACTTCACCTATAGCTGGTGACATCTCAGTATAAATGAAATATTCTTGATTTGGATGTAAAACCCCATTTAATCAATCAATCAATTTATTAGCGAGACTGGTTACATTCTTTGTGTTAATTGGCTAGTCCTGTATAGGCAAACAACATTGACCTGTCTGCTTGACCTTTGATTTAAATACATGTAATTAATAATGGACAAGTAAATTTAAGTAATAGGGATCACACATGTATATTTCGTCTATATGATGTGAACACTAATCATGGGCAATGTATATATGTTTTAACTGCAAATCCTATACTACCCATGTATAGGGTGGATCCTCCTATATGAATATTCCTAACGAAAGGTCAAACAGACAGGTCAATGTTAATTGCCTATACATGTTTTGTGTTTATTAGTTAAATTTTGTTCTGGCTACAGTCTTTATTTACTAGATGTGCATTATCATATGACAATCCTGGCTGAAGAGGTTAATGATTTAACAGGTTCAGTTAGGTACAAAACATGTCCAACATGACAAAGTGGAAGACAGCTGACGTAAGTTTGTAAGGTAAATGTGTAGGTAGCATCAACTGTTAATTAACACCATGAGTCAGGAATGAATTGTTGTTGTTTATTATTTGTCATGAATCAAATATGACTGATTTTAATTAGTCAGAAATGAATTGTCATTGTTTTAATTAACATCTTGGAATGCCTGAAACAACATATAATTGAGATACAGTCAACCCTGTCTATTAAGGTTACCTAAGGGAACCAGTAAAAGTGGCTTTTATGTTCAGGTGGCCTTTATATACAGGTTCAAATAATATGAATGAAGAACAATAGGGGTGCAATTCTACTGGCCTTTATAAGCAGGTGGCCCTTATATAGAGGTGGCCTTTAAGACTGTTCTTAGTAACAGATTAGAATAATGGAGCTTTTTGTCCTAGTTTTTATGTCTTAGCAAAGAATCTTTCACTTATACAGAGGAGGTCAGTTCAGGGATGGTGGGGGAAACCAGATTGTCCAGAGAAAACCATTGACTTTCGACAAGCTAACTGACAAACTTTATTACATTTGGATTTGTCCTGAGTGGGATTCAAACTTATGTTGCAAGAAGCACTGTGATCTGTGTGTGTGTTCCTTAGACCACTCCGTCACCGAGGCACCAGAAGTTACATGGTTGTAGACAAGAAGCACTGTGATCTGTGTGTGTGTTCCTTAGACCACTCCATCACTGAGGCACCAGAAGTTACATGGTTATAGATAAGAAGCACTGTGATCTGTGTGTGTGTTCCTTAGACCACTCCATCACTTAGGCACCAGAAGTTACATGGTTATAGATAAGAAGCACTGTGATCTGTGTGTGTTCCTTAGACCACTCCGTCACTTAGGCACCAGAAGTTACATGGTTATAGATAAGAAGCACTGTGATCTGTGTGTGTGTTCCTTAGACCATTTCGTCACTTAGGTACCAGAAGTTGCATGGTTATAGATAAGAAAACATATTGGTTCAATCATTTGTTAAACACAATTCAAAGTTCAAAATCTTTATTCATTCTACACTATCAGAGGTGGTACATGATCATACATAGCTGATTGCCTACTGGTACTGTCACTGACATACAGGGTTGTGGGTTTAAACCTAAGTGCTGCTAGCTAGAAGTGCAAACCAAGGTCATGCATCTCAATGCACACTAAAACACCATTTGTATAGTTAGTCCTTCTGAGACTGATACAAGGGGGTGTGAATCTACATGTGTAACTACCAGCAAACTTATGCAGAATAAGATTTATTGTTAATCTGAAACCTGCTAGATATGATATAAATCTGTATGTCATTAATGTCTCTCATATCAACATCTGTTATGTTTGACTTCAGTATGGGGGATACAGTGACTGCTGTTTACAGGTTGTTTAGATAGTATAAACTGGCTGGGGCAGACTGCTTGAGACGGTTGACCTTAACGATTGTCAGCATTTCACATGTGCAGACCTTTACAGTTTAGAGGTTGTTTATATAGTACTAGTAATGCAGGGACTAAACTGGACTGACTGCCAAAGACAGTTGGACACACTATAGTCGTGACTAGTACTTCAGGTTTTATTGTGTATGAATTTAACAATCTCACATTGTCAGTGACTTTTAAAATGCACAGTCATGGCAGACCATCTAAAACAGAGAAGGCATGTTAATCCATAAATATATATTGTAACATGCCTCTTTACCACTTAGCAATTGTATATAGGAGGTCATTGGTTCAAACCCCGACTGGGTCTGGCCAAGACTTGAAAGTGGGTAGTGACTGTTATTTAGCCAAGCACTCAGCATTACAAAATGAAAGTCATGGTTCTTTCAGATGGGAGGTTAAAATAAACAAGGTCCCATGTCACAGTAGGCATGGCACCATAAAAAACAATGCTGTATAATGCCATCAGCAAAATGAACAAGCAAAATTTCTGCACCTTCACCTATAGCTGGAGATGTCTCAATGTAAGAAATATTCTTGACTGGGACATTAGAAACCAATAATCAACTCCTTAGCAATTGTTTAACAATGCAGGTTAATAGCATTGAATTATTAAAGTAATTGATCTTATCAAGATGGTTGGTTGTTTGTCACATCAGTCTTTCATGATGAGCGAGTGAGTAATGGTGGTTAAATGTCCCAGTCAAGAATATTTTACTTATATCAAGACGCTGTCAGCTATAGGTGAAGGTGCACAAATTTTGCCTGTGTGTTGCCCTGATTGCATTATACACAGGGTTATCTATCATGCCACTCCTATCGTGACACAGGATCTTGTTTACTAGTATTTTAAGTTCCCATCCAAAAGAACAGTAACATCGATTTTATAATGTTGAGTGCTTGGCGAAAGAACAGTCACTATCCAATTTCAAGTATCTGGAAACCATATTGAGTATGCGATCTCTGGAAGCCATATGAAGTATGTGATCACTAGAAGCAATATTGAATGTGCAATCTATTGAAGGCATATTAAGTATGTGATCTACAGTAGCCATTTTGAATCCGGAAGCCATACTGAGTATGTGATCTCTGGCAGACAGCAGTATTGAATATGTTGTTGTTGTTGTTGAATGTTGCTTAACGTCACATCAACAATTTTTCAGCTATATGCAACGAGAACTACTTAATTAATCTCTATGGATTAATCTATGAACAAGTTGGTATATGCATGTGAAGTGCGAATGTGTTTCATGTTCTACCTTGTACCAGCCCAAACTCAGGGCGACTTCAAGGTGCTAGCTCATCAAGTCAGTATGCTGCAGACAAGTGTACCACTCCCCTAGACACATTATACTGCCACCAGATGAACCAGTAATGGTCAATGGCAAGGAAAATTCACTTACCAACATGTGGCCTGAGTGGGACTCTGAACTCACAGCGGTGAGATACCCTTGATTTGTAGACTGAT
Source organism: Anadara kagoshimensis (assembly GCA_021292105.1). Lineage (NCBI taxonomy): Eukaryota > Metazoa > Mollusca > Bivalvia > Arcoida > Arcidae > Anadara > Anadara kagoshimensis. Next base: position 46,218,576 of record CM037875.1, read on the forward strand.
GTCTTATCCATTAGGCCACAGCAGCTTCCTATATTGAATATATGATCTTCTGAAGCCATGTTGAGTATGTGTGTATGTTGACAGAATTTTGACAATTTTAATAAACAACCCAAGATAAAAGTATCATATTTGATATATTTATTTTCTTTCTTTTATATTTGCAAAGCAGACTACATGTAACATTTGTATTATGTTCCTAAGTATAATTTATAACTGTACCAAAAATAGGACAAATATTTCCTTAAAATAATGACTGTTTTGCCTCCATGCAGCATGTATGAGCTAAAATTAACAAATTTTCTGCATTCTCTACGACAAAAATACTGTACAACACAGTTTATGTCCGTCATCCATGACAGGATCGCAGAAAATAACAATGAACATCGTTGGACTAAAAAGATTGGTACAAGCATTTTGAAAGAAAGAAAAAAGTCTTCTATCTATCTATGTTACTACTATAATGTATGTATACAGCACCTTTGGATTATTTCTTAAAGTTTTATAACAAAAGTATAACAGTTAACAAAACACTGAGATTGCCTAAACAAGGGAGATAATTCCAGGCTAAAAAAATTGTCTGAGGTTTCAACAAATCAGATTTATTCTTAATATTCAAAATGCAACAACTGCGAGAATTGAACAAAAGATTCATAAAAACAAATAACAGAAAGGTATAGCAATGTAAAGAATAAGAAGAACATTATAATATGTACAAATGAATACTATGTAATATATCATGATGAAAAATTGTCTTGATACCTGATACAAAACAATAAAGAAAAAATCTTTATGGTCAACATGAAAAAAGTAGATAATAAAAAAATTTATAATGAAGGATTTCACCGATGATCATGAGGTTTTTCTCAATATTCTACACATCAATTATTTATTTGAGATCTGATTCTTAAGCTATCATTTCAGTAATATGTACAGCCTTACCATGTTTTATATACAACAACGTGAATCGTTATGACGACGGTGACATGACGGCCATTATGACCAGTAACAACTACACAAGTTCCGCAGTTACACAGATATGTTAGATAAAGATATGTCATGTACAAATACACCATACAGACAAATACGTAATGATGACAAGACAGTTAAAACCTCACATAAACTTAAAAATAATAACTGGCGGCAGTTCTAAGCATGAAGGAAAAAATTCTAAAGTCAAGTATAGAGGAAATGGATATAGTATAAAGAAGAAAAAAGAAAAAAATATTAAATGAAAATCTAAAATGGGTATGAATAACTAAAAAATAAAACAATGGATTTATCTAGTAATAACAACTAACTTATTTGTATATATATATAATAATAATATATATGTATGTATGTGTTCGATGAAATGATTTTTACAACTACGAATTAATATGATTGATACATGATTAATTGAAATACATTATTGGGCTTTCCGAAATAAAAACCCTGATAATAGCGAACACTGAATTACTCTTCAGATCACTGGCATATGTCATCATAATAATCATAATGATAATATAATAATAATCTTAATATAATAATAATAATAATCATGACTAAAATAATCAACCTTTAACAACCTTTCTTTCTCTTATTGATACAACAAATACCTAACATATTTAAAAATTAAGTTTTTATTAAAAAGATTATAACAAACACATCCCACAATGCATTTAATCACTTCGATTTTTGTAGCATAACAAACAACATACTATTCTTGCCATCATTTAGTTTTTTCCGATAAAAAAAACTGACAAGGGAGGTAACTATGTTTGTATTCCAAAAAATTTTGAATTCAGAATCAGTTTCAGAAAGATCAATATTTTCTTTAATTGTCATCTTGGTGGGATGACAGCTTAGAGTCTATAGAATACTAGGAAATTCTAGAAATTGTTTAACTTTATATGAAATTTAGATAAATGTCTATGCCATAAAATTTGTCCACTGGTAGTTGGAGACAAAGTAAAATAGTTAAGTATGTTACAAAATTCTAATTAAATTTTCCTCCAAAAATAAAAAGCTATATAATGACTTGACTATTATTTGATATTTTATTTATAAAATCTTTATTTTTTACTTTTGATCGTATTTTTGATATGCCAACATAAAACTGCCTTTACATAAATTTAAAGCTTTGAATAAAAATACCCATTCAACAACATCTAGCATTGCCACTGTACGTGATACTGCCATTGATATAACCAGAACATGCACTTTGGTAACCAAATTTGTGAGAATAAAAAATATCTAAAAACTTTAAATCTCTGTATACAAAACATTTGTTAAATTGTAAATTTTTTATACATGTCTTCCTAATACCCAATCATACCTCAAAAGTGACAAGGATCTGACACCAGAACTTTTACTCAATTTGAGAATTTTTTACCCTGTTGATCAATCAAAATAAACATTGATAATTAGTCAACATTTTAAAGACTAAGTATAAATTGAAATATATATATATATATTACAGTTCAATATTAATTTCTAAATTTTGATTGTGTTCTCAAGTTGTTTTTCATTGCTGTCTTCTCAACAGTAACAAATATTAATATTTTTTACTTATACAAACAACACAACAGCAATTCAAATTAAACATTTTATACCAATTTTCTGGAAAGAAGTGAAAGAATGTTACAAAAATTCTCAATTTGAGTAATTGAGTTCATGATGCCAGACCAAGTGGTCATAAATCAATGTGACCTGACCAGTGGTCATCAATCAATGTGATCTTGACCAGTGGTCATCAATCCATGCCAACAACTAATTAAGAAGCACCTAATTTACATGTATAATTAGCACCTAAAAAGATAACAGGCAGTTAAATGCTTCAAAATTACAAAAACCAAATAAAAGAAAAAAATATCAAACTGAATGTTTCAAAGTAAAAAATGCCAAATAATTAAAAAAATACCAAACTGTTAAGAAATGTACGTAATAAGTATCCAGTTACTGTCAAATTATCATTTCCCATTATAAAGACATGTAGGTCTTTTTGTTACTATTTTTTCATTAATTTTGGGGGAGTAAAAAAATATAATTTTTAGTTTAGTCTTTTTTTTAGAATTCAAATTTTGCAGCAAAATACTGTAAAATCAGAAATGTTTGTGGGGGAATAAATTTCGTTATTTTGGTTGGAAAGTAAAAACCACAAAATTTAATGGCAATTTTCAAAAATTCAAATTTTGCAGCAAACTACTAGTACAGGTACTTCATTTTCAAATTTGTTTTACAACTAAGGAATACTCTACTGACACATTTATCATGAATAAATTGGGGGGGGGGGTTAATTTAAACTCCAATCTAAATAAAACATCCTTGTCGAGATTCATGATAATGGGAACAGTATAATTATGCAGAATAAAATGTTTTATCTATTTGCTTTTTCTACACATATATAAAAAATTTCTGATGAAAATGTCAACACATTTAAAGTGTGTCCAAAACAACCTATCTGAGGAAATACGATAACCAATGGCCATGATTGCTGATAGCAAGTCAAACAACATGGTGGATGAGACAAAATGATCATGTGACTGTTGTAAGTTTCAGAATGTAAGATACCATGTAAGTATACTGGGATTAGCAGATTGGTTGGTTTATCTTGTTTGTTTGTTTGTCGATGAGGATACAACTGAACACTCAGGGACTATTTAATGCTTAGAAAAAATAAACAAAAATAAGAATAAATTTAAACTGAAAAACTTTATATCAAATTGAAACTCCCTTTGGCAGTCATTTAGTATATGTATATGTATATATAAAGTACATAACTGAAGCATCTGAATGAAAATCATCATCTAAATATAAACCTTTATGATAACCATGGCAACAGACCAAGCATGCTTGCAATATAAAATGCGAATATTTGTACAACCTTAGTTTGTATCTTTTCAAAACTTAAACGTACAATTTATAAAGTTTTATGACTTCTCAAAATATTCTTATTCTATAATTAACAAATATTTTCTACACAGCCATTTTGTTTGGAGAGTTCTTTTGTCACAGAACGCTAACTAAACTTGAGAAAAATATAAAAAAAAAACTGGAGAAAAATAATCAATAAAATAGTTTTTCTCAGTAAAACCATAATGACACATATAAAATGTATCAGGGTATCATACCAGTCTCTGTACAACTGATACAACTATACACCATATTTGATATGGTATATATATATATATATAGATATATGTCAACAATTTAGATGAATTAAAAAATTTATTCCTTAATAAACATTTAATGACTATATTTAACACTTAGTTAAGATATGTAATAAGAAATGCTATTTAAATTCTAACTTGACAATTCTAATTTTTGACCTCAAATAGCACTTTGCTTGAAGCAGTTACAAAGATACATTTAAAAACTATGCAACTACATAATGATTTTTTGTTTTATAAACAACAAGTGTCTACTTTCACTTTATCATTCTACTTTCGGTTTCTTGATTTCTGGTCCATTGTCTATTTCACTGTTGACATCTGAACTTTTTACACTGCTTTTATCCTCAATTTTTGGCATCGTGGATGAGAGGGACGTGGAAGAACTAGACATGGATTTCATGGGAGAGCTCTGTGTTCGATGAGAACTGGCGTCGGAGGATGACGAAGTACTCATAGACTTGCTTGGACTAATGCTATTGGATGATACGCCTGATTTATGATGCAATCTTGCCGTTTTCGCTTTGTGAGCCTCCATTTGACAGTGCATTTTGTACTCCTGCACAGTGGAGAACTTGTCACAACAAAGTCTACATTCATACTGAATCTGTTCCAACTTCAACCAGGGCATAATGTTGTCAGGAACTTTCCCACCTTGGAAACAAATAGTTCTTTGGTGAGTTAGACAGGCGTCTTTGGCTGGATATACCATCTGGCATTTCTTACAGATATAGCCGACATCCACAGTGGCCTCCCTTACACAGCTATAATCTACACTGTTTACGAGCGATCTGAGGCTGGAGATAGACTTACAATCCTGGGTGTACTGGGCTACTGTCGCTTTGGGTTCAGAGAGTTTTATGCTGACATCCTTAATTGCTTGAGGAGGTATTTGTAGTAAAGGAAGAGGAGTTCCAAATGTTAGAGGATCATAAGCCAGAAGCTGTTCTGCTCCTACAAGTAGAAAATTATAAAACACTCTTAAATCAATGCTTCAAAAAAATCTGATTTCAGGTACATAATGAAATTTGTCCAAACTACTGTTTTAATCACTTTAAATATCATATGTTCCATGTGAGTTACCGCAAAATTATGTCCAGATTTAGAGGCTGTCTAAAATTAGTGGAATTTTTAAAATTATTGAAATTTCAAAATATGGGTGTCCAAAAAAACATAAAGGGTCTGAAAACATGGAGGAATTATGGTATTTGCTTAGTTCTCTGTTTTTCATAAACACAATACAATGACAACAGAAAAGATTATGTATGGTATGTATTATGAGAACTGGACAAGGAACTGGTACATCAATCATAAGATAAGTATTAAACAAAATAGGTTTTTTTTTTCAATTTTTCAAAATAATAAAGAATCTAAATTTGTCTAAAAGTTACAATAGGATATTCAACTAAAGTCATTGCATAGTATGAAATGTGAAGGATTGCAATGACTTTTGTTACTAAATGAAGGTACCGGTAAATATTTAAGGATGTTCAATGGAATTAAGATGGATATTTACCTGGCATAAAACCTGGTTGCAGAAATGGCATACCCATACCCATACCCATCCCTGGCATATATCCTGGCATACCTCCAGCGTATGACATGTATGACAAGAGAGAGGGATCTAACCCTGGCATAAAACCCTGAAGTGACATCATAGGGCCTCCAAATTGTGAGGTATCACTACTGCTAACTTCCTTTTTCACTTCTGAAAATAAAAAATTAAAATTTGAAATTTAAACTCAAGCTTAACAGCAGTCACATCTGCAAGCATTAAGAAAAACAAAACTCATTCCCTTTCCATACACACTTTGACTACATGACCTGTGAAGCTAGGTGTAAATGTATGTAGCTGAAACTTATCAAATATCTATATTCTGTATGGGTATTTTTGACACTAATCTGATGGCCTGATTATCAGTACATAAAAGACAAATGCTTACAAATAAATACTGGGTACAATGTCATCAAATAAATCCAAAGTTTTGAATTTACTTTATCCATGATCATTACGGAAACCACACCTGGTATAGATTTGGTAGTCAATTTATCAAGGATTTTAATATATATATTTTAAATATAAAACTTACTCTCACTCTTTGGTTTATCAGAGTCTTTATCATCAGAGTCTTTTCTAGATTCTGATTTTTTCTCACGTAAAATATCAGCTGGATTAAATGGAGTTCCAAGTCCTATAAATAGAAAAAAAAAACAAAATGTTTTGAATGTTTTATTATGAGATCATAAAATATATGGAAAAAGAATAATAAAAGAGGTCACTGAACATACAATATGGAAATGAAAACAGAAGAGTGAGTGTTTTCAAACAATGATACTAGTAATATCCATATGATATCATTACAATATAAGATCAGAGGTAAGCCTAGGTACCATCGCCTGTGGGAGCTAATATAGCAAGTACTCCCCAGCTCCTGAAAGTGACACCAATAACATTGTTATAGTGTACATTCTGATGAAAAAGAAAGATAAACTTTGGTAAATTAAATATTTACAACAAAAGTGGTCACAAGGACAGTATTGATTACCGGTATCTAGTCTGTCAAAACACTTAAACCAATAAAACTGTTAATATTGTTTACAGATGCTCAATCTAATGAAGAATATATAAAAGTAATATTTACCAGGAATTCCTCCAGGTGGCAGTCCTAGAGCACCAAGTCCCATGGCCTGTAGTTGTGCAAGGTGTGGTTGGACCGAGGCAGCTGCTGCAGCTTCGTCCCAGACTTTCCTCATTCTGTCAATCTCCTGTTGTTGGTGACTACTGAGACTACTACTTAGGGCATTCTGGCTGGAAGTTATCTCCCTTTCAGCGTCGGACTGAGACTGTATGTAGTTCTTTATCTTTTCTAGATGTTTCCTGGTAAATATATGGTCCTGGATTGTATATTTGTGAGAGTACTTAAACTTGCACAGTGAACACTCCTCTGGTGGTTTGGTAAAATCCATTTCTGGTCCCCCAAAACTCTTTGCTAGATTCAACTTTGCTTTTTTCTCTTTGGCTCTTGCATTCTGGAACCAGACTTGAACCACACGTTTAGGTAACCCGATTTCTCTTCCTAACATCTCACATTCAGCCATGGTTGGTGTTTTGTAATCCACAAATATGTTCTTCATAATGCGTACTTGTAAGCTGGTCATCTGTGTGCGATAACGCTTGCTACTCGAGCCGTGTAGACTCACAGGAGAACTTGGTCTGCTGGTTGAGATACTGAGAGAATCATGTAGGTCTCCATCATGATTTGAATAGGTCTCAGAAATGGAGTCATCCAGACTTTCTCGTCTCCTGGAAATATTGTAATGGTCCTCATAACTTCTCTCACTTTTATCTGTTGATGGTCCATCGGAGCCTTTATCGTTGTCAGATGTGTTCACTTTGAGTGGTTTACTGAGGTCTAGTGGAGCATCGTCGTCATTATTTGATTTGCTGCTGCTAACATGGCTGTCATGATGCTTGGAATGTGATGGAGTAGCAGGTTCCCTGGCTGATGATGTATCTTTGTGTCCACTTGAACTCAAATCATTCATATATTGCTTGAGTGAATCCTCATAAAACTGCTTCATTGAAAGCTGTAATGGATCTGCTCCCAGCATGTTCATTCCTAAATTGAGACTGTTTGGAGGCATTATGGGTAAGAACGACTGCATTCCTGGTGGTGAGAGAAGTTTGTTGATGTCTGGAGCACCAGCAGAGGGACAATATTGATGATGGATGTCCTGGACTCTCAATGGCAGCATCTGGTATATTATCTACATTTATGTCACCTTTGGCCATTTCTTCTGGATGTTTTGTTGCCAAATGGGATTCCATTGCTGACTTTGCTCGGAACAAAGCTCTACAAAATGGACATCTCTTGTGTATCAGTTGTTGATGAGCTCTGTACTGACCTTTGCGTTCTCTAGCTCTCGTGTTTTGGAACCAGACTTGTACAACACGTTTCTTCAAGCCAACATCTGAGGAAATGCTCTCAAGTTGTTTTCTACTTGGGTTACAGTCTACTTGGTATTTCTGATACAGGTAGTCCAATTGCTCCGGTAAAATTGTTGTTCTCAAACGCTTGTCTCGAGGTTGTTCATCTTGTTCATCACTGTGTTCATCATCAACTTTCCTCTTATACAATGCACTCTTATCCGTCTGCTGCTGAGCGGCGGCCATTGACTGTAATACACCAAAAGCACTGTTATTTGCCAGATTGGAAAACAAACTTGGATTTAAGCTATGAACATTCTGATGTTCTTGCCAGAGTTCAAATCTGTCGAAGGAAAGTTCACACTTTTCACACTTGTATTTAATTCCATCTGTAATGTTTTTGTCAGAACTGTGAGAAATGTCATTTGATGTTAGGGATCCATTTTCTGATTGGTCAAATTCTGATTCATCATTTGATGATACAGATAGTGAGTCACTGTTCCCAAAATCGTCATGTGAACTACTCATTGAGGTACCATGTTTGTCGCCGTCTGCTCCACAATTTTTCTTCTGGTGTCTTATCAAATCATAGTATCGCTGGAACACTGCTGAACATTTCTTACACTGATAATTCAAACTTGGAGTTCGTTGAAATGGTGAAGCAGCAGCAGCAGTCATTTCTTTCATTTCAGTTTGTGGTTGATTCTCGTATATTTTTCTAGCCTTCTGTCTTGCATTCTGGAACCAAACGACTATAACACGAGGACTCAAGTTAAGTAACTGTGATAAATGATCCAATTCATCATCTTTTGGATAGGCATTCTGTTCAAAGTACTCCTGAAGAACTTTGATCTGGTAATCTGTAAATCTTGTGCGATTTGCTCTTCTAGAATATGACCCGTGATGATGTGGTGAAGTGTCCATTTTCATTCTCAGATCCTCATAATGTGATGACACTGGTGTTAGTGGGAAGGACATTGTTGGTGTTGAGGGTATTGTAGGTGTTGACATATTTGAGTATAACCCTGGACTACTACTTAGTTCAGGTGATTGTGAACAAGGTGGTGCCTCTTCCTTCACATGTTCTTGTTTTGGTTCACTTGTAGATGGTGCTGTTGATACTGCAGTGCTGATAAAGCTGTCATTGATTTCATTGTGACTACTGGATGCTAGATATAAACTATCATCATTGTCGTCTGCTAATGAATCTTCAGCCTCTTTCTTGATCTCGATCTGTAGTTCCTTCTCTTCAGAAATGGCAAGTTTTCCTGTCTTTTCATATTCCTCTAAATCTAGAGTAGTAGATGGAGGGTTATTGAAGTTGTACGGTGAATCTTTATTTCGCTGTCTTTCTTTGAACAAAGTATTACGGAACCAGTGTTTGATAACTTTGGTTGGAAGCCCGGATTGTTCTGCCATGGCAAGAATTTGTTCCTCACTGGGAGAATTGTTAATATCAAAATGAGCACGTAGAACCTTGAGTTGTTCGTCATTTATACGTGTTCTTGCACGTTTTTGATTCTGCATTGCCACTGCTTGTTGTAGTTGCTGTTGTTGTTGTTTTTGTAAGTTCTGAATGTTAGTGTCATTAGCAACTGATGGCGTAGGTGTGGGAATTGTACTAGCTTCTGAAGTCAATGGAAACATCATAGGCATTAGAGGTGGCTGCATATTCATAGCTACAGCCATGCTGAATGGTATATGCATCGGCAGACCAAGTCCAAACATTGGCATCATTTGGGACAGATCCATCTGTGGACTCATTTGAGGTTGAGGTGGAGGTGGTGGAGGTGGCATGTCTTGATTTCCACCATTTTCATTATTTGTAGAACTTTGAACAACATCTGATTGACTTGAAATAGGCTCTTCTTTTGGTTGTTTCTTTTCATAGTCACATTTGAATTTTTCACCAAAGTCCTCCACCATATCTGTAGGAACCACCTCTTTGTGAACTTCTTCTTGATGTGCCTTTAGAACCCAAACACTAGAAAACTCTTTGTTACATGTAACACAGACAGACTTGTTCATTTCAGGTAAGTCTGTTTCCGTGGGAACATCAACAGGATCTTCCTCCATTTTTTTTCCACTTCCTCTTTCTCTTCAGTTGTCTCATCAGTAATTTCCTCCTCTGATTCTTTTTCTTTCTCCTTTTTCTCACTGACTCTTTGGCTGAATTCATTAAATTGCATCACACATTCAAATCCAATATTTTCCAATAAATTTCTGTGAACCTGAGGTTTTACCCTGCCAACAAAATAACGCATTTTCATCTGGGACTGATCAGACATGCTTGCTGTGGTGACAGGGCATGCACTGCTACCTGATTGGCTAAAACACATCAGCTGATGTTGTAATAAGGAATCCTGATTGGTGAAGACAGCATTACATTTCTGACAGAGGTAAGTTGGACTTATCATCTGAGATAAAGCCTGACTCGAGAGTTTGGCCTGCTCTAAAAATTCATTTTCTATCATACTCTTCTCCTCTTTAATGGAATGTTCTTTCTTATTTGAACTGTCGCTGTCATCGGATTTTGGATTTTCGATTTTTGAACACTGGATTTACTATTAGATGATTGACTAGATGGAATAATGGACTCCAATCCTAGACCTGCTGTAGATAATCCTGGTAGCATGGACAGTTGTGGTAGTCCTGGTAACCCTGGGAGTCCTGGGAACAACAATGATGGTTGTGTCATGGCGTTGGATACAGATAAGTGGCTGTTGCTGTAAGATGTCTGCTAATATTTTTTGATGTTGTTGTTGGGTCTTTTGATGATCATTTGGCTGTTCTATCAATGGCTGATTCAAGTCAATCTCGCCAGTCAGTACTAATTCCTGTATTTTTGATGCCCTCGTCTGGTGCGCCACTGATCTGACGTGAATGTCTAAAGTAGACCCCTGACTGTATGCCACTTTACAGATATTACACTTGTAAGGTTTGGATTTGTCAGAGTCACTGGTAGTTGTTGTAGCATTTGAATTTGCCTGAGAATTTTTTGTATTGCTCTCGTTGCAGGTGTTTGCGTTGTTTTGTTGTTGTTGTGTTGATACCGTGGTAACAGGCGTAGATCCTTGTGATACTTGTTTTAGTTTATGTAGATGAGACACAGAGTTATAGTGAACTAGCAGAATGTTTTTCTGTGTAAATGATTCCTTACAAACGTCACACTTGAATGGTCGATTTGGATCTAAATATTTCTCCATTGGATAACTCATTTTGTCACCCTTTCGATGTAGCAATGTCTTGTTGTGTGCCGTCAGATAACTTTGTTTAGTGAATGCCACTTTACAACGGTGGCATTTAAATTTACGAGATGGATCTTCGTAATTTCCCTCTGCTATAGCCTGACTGTTTATATAATCCTCCAGAAACTGTTGTTCCTTGTATTTCATATCCAGTGAATCATTTGCATCACTAGGCTCTGGAGATAAACTGTTTTGCATATTGTCACTTGTATCCATGTTTTCTGATAAATCCATAACTTCCTGTTTATCAGAAGACTTATCTGACGACGTTTCATTGGAATTCAGATCTGTTTTGGAATTTTCTGTTTTATTCTCCACAGAATTAGCACTTGATACAGAATTAACAATGTCATTATTTAATGGCGCTGTTGCAGACGACATCAGAGCACTATTGTATATGTTCTCCATTCCTGAGGTGGCAAGTATGGTTGCTAGGGCAACTGAGCTAGCATTTATAGAGGCAAGATATTGTTCACGATCACTTTCGTTTAATTCATTATGTCCAGTATCAATGTGTTTCCTGAGAGCAGCGATAGATTGGAACGAGGTTCCACAATAATGGCATCTTGTAGCTGCACGAATTAAATGAAACTGAGAATGAAGTTGAAGTTTTTCTGGTGTTTTGAAAGCTAAGCTGCACTGACTGCATCTGAATTTATACGTTTGATGATCAGATGCAGAAGGCGTCTGGCGTTTTGCATGGATTTCTCGGAAGTGAACTTGTAATGCCTGAGCGGTTTTGAAATACTGATTACAACCTTTCTTCCAACAAAGGTATCCTGGTCCCCTGGGTGTTTGTTTCAATTCTAAATGTCCTAATTCATTCTGATGTGCGTAAAGTGCATCAATGTTGGCGAAGGTCTTTGAACATGTTTGACACCTGTACTGGTCATCCAAATCCGTTTTGTCTGGAAGTGCTGCTGTATCAATGGCTGAAAATAAACAAACAACACACTAATTAAAATTCAATATCTTCACCAAATACATACAAACACACAAATTTAAATAAAAAATAGACTAATTTGCAAACTATACAACACAAAACATTTGTTTGATGCTGAATACTGATTTTTAAGAGATCAAACTAGTTGTAAGTTTTAGGTATGACTAGATAAATCTTGTCATCACCAAGTTGTGACTGTAAAATGTTGACAAGTTACCATCAGTGACTTTTTGTATCACATGGGGTTATGTAAATATTCCATCCTAGCTCCTGTGTTCAAAATAATGCTTTCTCATAGGATGTCACAGTTTGTTTAGACACCTGTCTATGGGATACCAGCCAGTAAACAAGTGACAACAATTAATTCCTTTCACCAACACCATTCAGTAAGGTGTAAATTCTCGGGTTGACTGAGGAAACTGTATAAAAACCAGTAGATATGTTCCAATATACCAAATACTGGTGCAGCAGGAGCCCAACAAATAATTACCACAAAATGGTAACATTTAACAAAGTACTGCCATTAATTACGGACATACCAGTAATGATCCTAGAATATTTTTTTATAATTTTTTTCTGACAAAGTTTGTGAATTTGTCAAGTTTCTGTATATGTATTTGAAAGCATATGACTTGATGAACTTTTTTCCAATTAAAATCAATTTAACTACATGTATGCAATAAAACTTTGTTATAATACCTCTCAATAACTTTGCCACCTCACTTAATGCTACGCTATTTTGAATTCCCAGAATTCATTTCTCCTGATTGTTTTCTTTGTATGACTTTCTAAATTTATTGCCAAACCCTTTTATAATTCTAAAATATGACTGAGCAAATGAGAGTGATTAATTAAGAATATACTGTATGTGCAAAATCATTGTTTATAACCTCCAGATTTTACACACAAACAAATATTAAACACACCTTCTGCTGCAAGCCTTGCTGCTTCAACTTCCAGTGCTTCAGTATTAATCTCCCCTGATTCATCAATGGGTAGCGCTGGAGTGCCACCAGCTTGACCTAAATTAGTTGGTGGCATTATCCAATCATTATGATCCACCATTAACAGAAGTCGTTGTAATCCCTCAGATTTCACGCTATGGGTTGACATTAGATGTTTTTCCAGTCGTGATTTATCCTTGAAGTCCTCCTGGCAGAGGGGACAGAGGATCTCGGAACAGTGCTGTGTGTGCTGAGACACGATGTGGGATTGTAACCTCATTTCACTAACACTACTATAGTCACAATATGGACAAACATGTATTTGTTCTTGAGTTGTTCCTTCTGAATCACTTGTTGTTCCTGTAAATACAAAATGAATGAATGAATGAATGAATGAATGAATGAATGAATGAAGAAGGAAACACAGATAAATAAATAAAAATAAATAAATAAATAAATAAATAAATAAATAAATAAATAAATAAATAAATAAATAAATAAATAAATAATAAATAAAGTTACCAAACACAAAGAAAGGAATGAACAACAAATAATTTCAACCTATTTAGACATATATGATACATCAAACTCATTTTGTTATTTCACAATTTGAATTTTTTATGTACGTGCAGCATGTGCAATCTAAGAACACACACACACACGTACACACACACACAAACACACTACCAATAAAAACAATACCGGTATCTTTTAAGTCACATGAAATAAAATGTAAATATTATGCAATACTAAATGAACACATTAATAAACAAATAAAACTCTCATTAAATCATTATGCACAAATACCTAACTAGTGACAGGGTTATGATGATGTCATAGTAAATAAATTAAATAAATAAATAGGTAAATATAGAAATTACAACTTTTTACATTTAAATTATGTCTTAAAAATGAGGGATTGTTTATGGCGATAAAAAGTAAAATAAAATACCAAATACTCACATCATAGAATAAATGAACAAAGAGACTGATTATATATTATACTCCATAATGTATGATTAAATTGAAGCTCAAGATAGCCTAGATGTTAACACTGAAAAATCACTTGAGTAACTGAACACAAACCAGGTCAACAAGACCACTTATTTAACAAACAGCCTTAATTAACTAATTATTTATATTTCACGTAAATTAAAGCCCTGCTAGACTCATCAATTTTATCTTATTAAATAAAACCTATGGCATATTCATCCAGTAATTAATGAGATTTCAAACTGGTTGCCATGGTGAACAATAGAATGTTAAATTAATAAATTTATATCATTTTCTTTAATTAGTTTCCCCATTTTTAATAAAGAAGGTAATTTTCTGATCAGATCAACAATCCAGTATAATTACCCTACCGACTGACAGCTTACATTGCTTACAGGTAAATTCTAAAATCCTAGTTCCCATTGTTCATAATTTTTTTATCAGGAATTGAGATCAGATGTTTTTAATATTTTTTCCAGGCATGATATAAACCTTCTAGCTATTCCTTTCTACTATTGTCTAGACTTACAAATCTATATTTTGTAATTTTAATGAAAATTAGGATGTGATGAGATACTAAAGAATAGTCCAGATTCCAATTAAACAGTAATAACTATTCTCTGAACATCTAAATGAAAATTTTACAGTAAAATGACAAGACAAGTTCTTTAAAAACTAAGACCTAAATCTAATAAGGTGTTACATTAAAATAGTTGAACTTGTTTTAAAATACAAAGCAAAAATAAAAATGTCTTTGGGTGTTAATTTAAATAACAATTTTTTGGATGAACATATATTTCCACAGATTAATCTGTTTTCCACAAATTAATAATTATTAAATAAATTTACAATAATTTTTTTTTACAGATTATTCTGTCTAATTGTAAAGAATCTACTACGATAAAGGCTATATATACAGTACTGTAGTTCAATGCAAACAAAAATCTGGACTTGACATATCTTAGATTTTATATACAGGTATATTCATTAGACTTTAGCTGTATTATTGCATTATTTTCTTAAATATCTTAAAACAATAACCACTACTCAGAAAGACTCAAGTTTGAAGGGATTCTTTAAGCTGGTTTGACTAATGTTGGATATATTTAAAATACATGTAAGTCTGTAGGATAACAAAATGGGTTTTTGCTTTCAATTAAGTCATTGTTTCAATTAAATTGTTGAAATGTTACTTTTTTTATTTTGTATGGAATGAAAAATTATTATGATAATTAAAACATAATCTTTGGTTCTCAAAACTTAACCAAAACCATTCAAACCACAAAGCATTATCAGTTTTACCAAAGGAGTGGTCTCCCTTAGACTGTTAATGTAGAAACTTGCCTGCTTTAAGAATTTGGAGAAATATCATGATTATAAATAGCTGTCTAGTTTCATTTAATAAATTTTCAATTAGTCCTGTTTTATTATTGTAAAACAAATGAAATAAAAATTGAAAAAACATAAAACACAAGTCATTTTACATGAGATGTAAACTAATATCTCATAATGTTGGCGCTGATGGCAGTTTGTGAATTGTATCAACTTAATATGAAGGGATTAATACTGAAGTTATAGGTGTACCTCATTAAAAACAAAAAAGGAAAAACACGTCGTTAACAGCTTCGGTGTAATTTTTCAGATAACGACAAGGATCAAATGAAATACAGAAAAATTTAATATTATAACATATATTATCTATCGGCACAAATTTGGTTTAATTTTGGATGTCATTGCAATATCAAACAAAGAAATCAAAGATGAAATTATATATAGTATTAGTAAAAGAGGAATTAAATACTGTAAACATATTTAATTTCGCATGTATTTATTTTCGCGGTATAGCAAATTTAGACATATCTGCATAGTTAAATTTTCGCGTTATTTAAAATATGCGCTATAACACAATAAGCATAATATAACTTTGGCTTGGTATTTATTTTCGCAAAACAAATGACTGCGAAATAAGCAAAAAATGAGTAAACTGTGAAAAAAATATGTTTACAGTATACAGAGAAAACACCTTGTAATAAGCCTAAAATACAAGCAGGAGCTGACAAAGTCTAGTCCATCAAAACTAGTGAAGCAAATTTCACTTATATTGAGGTGTTAAGTTCAGGAATGGTGGAAGAAATCTGAATGTGCAGAATAACACATCACCCTTTTGGTAAGTGATCTGACAAACCTTCTCACACTAGTATCTGCTTAATGATATTGAACCTAAGCAGTGAGAGGCACTGATTATAAGCTGGCGATTTATACTATTTGGCCACTACAGCCCCCAAGTCCATTAAAATCGAAAGTCAGAAACTACACTTATTCATCAAAAACTAATCTCAAACAACTTTTACATTAGCCAGCTACATAAACAGTGGTTGATTGCATACTGTTTGTACATTACATCAGCAAATTTTTGCAATGAAACAATTTTTTTATTATCTCATTTAAGACAAAAGGATTGTCCAATGTATCAATCCCATTTTCATAGACACGTCATGTATTTTGACTGATAATCTGAATGCCTAATAACCTGACATCAACCACCAGATTTTGTATCAAAACAGTATTTTATTTTACATCAACACAATTAATCATGATTTTGACTGTTTTTTCATTATAGAACAACAAAGTTCATTATACCCAAAGACAAAGAGAATTAAACTGCCATATAGAAAAATCTGACGACTCTGATCACAAATGAAATATCTGGGAAGATGCTGAAGGCTATTTTATATAAAACATCACTAACAAATTACAAATTAATATCTCTAGATCTTATATGCAAGGTACTGATTTATAAGTATATGTATAAATTACTTCCAGGCATATTATTTCTAAAACAATAATTCTTATTTGACATTCCATTTATTACTTTTAAATCGAAATTAAAAAGTGAAAATAGCACCTTATTTCATTCAATTTGATTCTAAAAAAATTATCTAGAATGATGATTATCTAGACAGTTACAACATAGCCAGACTACAAATCCAAAATTTCTTGACCTATCCTAGTGTGTTGGACCCCATCTTAATGTTACCAATTTTGGACAAACATTATCTAAGACAGGAAGTTCTGCCATAATAGATCTTGTCCTAAACAAGACCCATCAAAGGAACAAAGTAGCACAAACAGGTATTATTACACCTGTTAAACCTGTACAATAACCCCAACAAAATCTTTTCACTCCGAGTTTATAGACACCAGTAACAGGGATTCAAAATTCACCAGGTCCGAGGTCCGGGACATATTGATTGTACATTAGGACCTTTGATATTTAAACTAAAAAAGTCCAAAGTATCCATTTTTTTTTTCTATTTCAACATAATCGGCCATAAAATTTGTCAAACGAATCCAATAAATGTATTTATTTTAATGAAATTTCTAAGATATTTAATTTCGAACGTTTTAAAAAAAGAAAACATGTGATGATTAGACATGAACTAGCAACATCAGCAGCTGTATATTTAACTATGTATATATTCAATTTCTGGTGACATCACCACATTATCTCAGGTGTTATGTCTAGCAATTACAATCAATATGTGGAGGTAAACCATCTTTAATCATAAGAAAATAAAAATTAAATTCTTTTTTAAAATTATTTTTAAAAGGCTGATTAATGTTATAAAGAATGAGTCAGATAAATATAACAGATTATAAAATATATATATAATGTAGACAAGATGATGACTATTCATTTAGTCAAAAAATACCTATATGACTTTAATCTATCCTTCTCCATTTCACAGACTATTTTCCACAAAAACACCCTTATTTACACCAACAGTGACCTTGAAAACTGGTAAACCAAAGAAAAAAACCCTGTCACCACCAGCAATGACCTTGACTTTTGACCTTTGAAAATATCAGTCCTTTTGAAGACTCTAATGTACAAAATACAGTTCAATGCAACCTGTCACAATGGAACTCTCAGTAGAACCAAAAAGTTGTGTAACTACCGGTAGGTTATTAGGAATTTACACAAAGTCTGAAGATGTCCAGTTTAAACAGGTTGCACTGCATGATTTCTAACAATAATTACCCGTATTATTGGCAGTAGAAGTTGAATCGTTTTCTTTAGGGGTAGATACAGAATTGTACAATCCATCTACATCAGCAGCAGCAGACTTCTTGTCGATTGCAGATGCAGGGTCACTCTCCTGGCCAATGGATGAACTTTCTTCTGCTTCACCTTCTCCATCTGTAAGTATAAAATTATACTGCAATATAATGCTCTGCGGGCTAGGTATGTTGCCAGACGCTCTGCTAGCTAGGTATGTTGTCAGGTGGACTGCTAGCTAGGTATGTTGCCAGACACTCTGCTAGCTAGGTATGTTGTCAGGTAGACTGCTAGCTAGGTATGTTGCCAGATGCTCTGCTGGCTAGGTATGTTGTCAGGTACACTGCTAGCTAGGTATGTTGTCAGTTAGAATGCTAGCTAGGTATGTTGCCAGACACTCTGCTAGCTAGGTATGTTGTCAGGTAGACTGCTAGCTAGGTATGTTGCCAGACACTCTGCTAGCTAGGTATGTTGTCAGGTACACTGCTAGCTAGGTATGTTGTCAGGTACACTGCTAGCTAGGTATGTTGCCAGACGCTCTGCTAGCTAGGTATGTTGTCAGTTAGAATGCTAGCTAGGTATGTTGCCAGACACTCTGCTAGCTAGGTATGTTGTCAGGTAGACTGCTAGCTAGGTATGTTGCCAGACACTCTGCTAGCTAGGTATGTTGTCAGGTAGACTGCTAGCTAGGTATGTTGTCAGACACTCTGCTAGCTAGGTATGTTGTCAGGTGGACTACTAGCTAGGTATGTTGTCTGGTGGACTGTTAGCTAGGTATGTTGTTAAATGGACTGCTAGCTAGGTATGTTGTTAGGTGGACTGCTAGCTAGGTATGTTGTCAGGTAGACTGCTGGCTAGATATGTTGCCAGACACTCTGCTAGCTAGGTATGTTACCAGACACTCTGCTAGCTAGGTATGTTGTCAGGTGGACTGCTAGCTAGGTATGTTGTCAGGTGAACTGCTAGCTAGGTATGTTGTCTGGTGGACTGCTAGCTAGGTATGTTGTCAGGTGGACTGCTAGCTAGGTATGTTGTTAGGCAGACTGCTAGCTAGATATGTTGTCTGGGGTATGTTGTTAGGTGGACTGCTAGCTAGGAATGTTGTCAGGGGTATGTTGTTAGGTGGACTGCTAGCTAGGTATGTTGTCAGGGGTATGTTGTTAGGTGGACTGCTAGCTAGGTATGCTGTCAGGTAGACTGCTAGCTATATATGCTGTCAGGTGCACTGCTAGGTATGTTGCTATTGTACATTTATACATATACTTGGGATGTGCGATAAACTGAGATGCTGATATAGTAAAGTGTATATATGGATGTCCCCAAAAATCTAGGATACCGATCAAGGTTTTGCAAATGTTTGAAGACAGTGTGTATAAACAGACCAGTAATGTGTTTGGGTATCAATGTCTGTTTGTTAGCTTTTCTGTTTGTGTTTTCTTTGTTAGCTTTTCTATATGATTGGTCATAGCCTGCCATCCTCTTTCAAAATTGGATGCATGCTATACAAGGTATTGATGACTAGTAGGAAAGTGGGGATCTTTATATCACGTTTGTTGACAAGATTACGGCTATAATCATTCATATACCACATCAAAACATAAAGGATCCTGGATTTGTCAGTTATTATAAACCACCTATCATGACTGATGGCTGATCCTCACATATCACTGATATACCTCCCATCTTGACTGAGGAACGATACCCCCATATCACTAACCTAACCACCAACAAACCACATAAATGAGGTTATATATATATATGTATATTTTTATCCAAAAAATAATAAAAATTATATATATAATTGTCTTGTTTTCTATTGTTGTAATATCTACAAATAATTTCATATTGTATAAGTGGGAAGATAAACTGGCAGATTATCTCGTCACTATAGTTACCAACAGTCAATCAAATTATCATCCCTACCTGGCGATATCATTAAAACATCACATGAATTTATTCATTATCACATGTCAATTTTTGTACCCTTGACTGGCCTCTTTAAGAGAGATGGAGAAATTTTTTAACACCCATGCCATAAACATATTAAGTAAAATTAGTTTTGAAGTTTAACAGGTCTCCAGGTAATTACTACCCACAAAACTAAGAATTCACAAACAAAACAAAGGAAATTTAAAATGAGACATTCATTTGATACGGTGAAATCACAAGACAGTGTAAACTAGATTTAATGTGGAATTATTCTTTGGATATTCTGTCTCACCTGGCACTTACTTAATAAGGTGAAATAGGACCCCCAATTCTCTCTCTCTCCCTCTCTAAACCTGTAAATTATCATCAGAGATTTACCGAGAACAATATTGTATCATCTCTGTGATACAAAGAGTAACCCGAGACTTATTACTTCATGCAGGAAAACCTAAATTAAACATTTATGCTTCACTTCACAGCAATTTCCTCTTTAAAACATCTCATATTTTTAATGATCAATCTGTATCCACATCAAACATCAAATTTTAAATTTTAAATTAACATTTATAACAAATGTCATCATCAAGGTCCAGTAAAGGGTTAAAGTTTTATTTATTTATAAAAATTCCCATAAATCTCTTTATTATCAATTCACTTTCTCAATAAATTCTTTAATTACCTACCCCTTTTTGGCCCTCTAATCAAATGACCCGTCCCATGATTCTTTGTGATGAAAAAATGAATATTTCTTCTCCTGTCAATTTAATAATCAACCTCAGGCCAATCCTTGCTACCTCTAATTTACAAAACAATACAGCCCGAAATCTTAGACTTGTTATTAAACAAATCTAGAATTTAATAGCTAGCTTTAGACAAATAAGATCCCTCAAGGACATATTTGGATTTTAAAGACACTGATCCTGATCATGCCACTGTTGCTTTCATAATATAAAGTTTTCTTCATTTAGCTGTCTCATTAATTCAGCTCTGAGGCAGCAATAGCTAGCCATTTGTTAATACTGTATCTATGTATATATAGGAGTGATGAAGATGTATTGGGGTATACTGTGAACATATTTAATTTCGTGTGTATTTATTTTCGAGGTATATGAAATTTAGACATTTCCACGTAGTTAAGTGTTTTTTAAATACCCACTTAAACACAATAAGCATAATATAATTTCCATGCAGTATTAATTTCTGGGCAAAACAAACGACTGAGAAATAAGCTAAAATTAGTACACAATGAAAATAACTATGTTTACAGTATTCCAAGTAATCAGTCTACCCTTTTTTGTTAACACTCAGAAGTTAGTTTAGGTGCAGGCAATAAAAACAATATTTTCATAAATCTTTCATAATATGGACCTGTCCGGACAGTCTACTCTAACTGAAGATATAGCAGTGGGTGATATAACAAAACTCCCTACCCATTCCAATAGATCCCAAATTAGCAGTGCAACTGTCAGAAACAGTTAAACATATTTTATTTATCATATCCTTCCCTATAGAGCCCTCTGAAGTTAGCAGTACATCCCTTTCCTGCCCAATTCATAGAGAGCCCTCCCTAAGTTAGTGGTACATCCCCTCCCTGTACCATTAATATAGAACCCTCCCATAATTAGAGATACATCCTCTCCCTACCCATTCCTATAAAGCCCTCCTTGAGTTATTGGTGCATTTCCTCCCTGAGTAAGTGTACATCCCCTCCCTGTCCCATTCCTTTGCATCCCCCCTATATATCTGTATCCCTAATACCCAGTAGACATTTATATGCATAGATATTCCTTGTAGACCCCTGTGCGAGGTACCCTCTACCATTCCTGTGGAGCCCTCCCCAAGTCAGGGGTACACCCTATCCTTGTCCCATTCCTATACAACCCTCCCATTAGCTTACCCAGTACACATTAACATGATTTGATACTCCATGTAGAGCCCCGTCGGAGTTACCCTCCCCCATTCCTGTGGAGCCCTCCCAGTGTTAGTAGTATTATATTTTATCAGTTTTTAATCTCTCTATCCTTGATAACCAGTAGACATTAACATGCTTCCATACTCCATGTAGAGCCCCGTCGGAGTTACCCTCCCCCATTCCTTTGGAGCCCTCCCAGTGTTAGCAGTATTATATTTTATCAGTTATTAATCTCTCTATCCTTGATAACCAGTAGACATTAACATGCTTCCATACTCCATGTAGAGCCCCGTCGGAGTTACCCTCCCCCATTCCTTTGGAGCCCTCCCAGTGTTAGCAGTATTATATTTTATCAGTTATTAATCTCTCTATCCTTGATAACCAGTAGACATTAACATGCTTCCATACTCCATGTAGAGCCCCGTCGGAGTTACCCTCCCCCATTCCTGTGGAGCCCTCCCAGTGTTAGCAGTATTATATTTTATCAGTTATTAATCTCTCTATCCTTGATAACCAGTAGACATTAACATGCTTCCATATTCCACCTTATCAAAGATAAAGTAACAAATTTATTAATGGCTTTCTGCTCACATGGTGAAAGCTTGGAGTGGAAAAGTGGCCAATCAAAATCTAAATGGGAAACTGTACTGACCTTATGCTCCCAGATAAAACACTAACATTTGACAGGTGCCCACTCAGTCCCGTATTAAAACTGTTCATTTTAATGTGTTTCTATTAATTTAGTAGAATGCAAATTAAAACATAATGAAATAAATAAAATGTACTAAAATGACTTGATAGAGTTGAGATAAGAGAAGGAAGAGTAAATTAAAACCATAGACTAATCTCTTAATAATATCAGTACATTACATACTGGTCTAGTCCAGCTCAGATATCTGATTAATACTAATGTACCAATGTACTCTAATTAACACAGAAATAGTAAAATATTACAAAATTATCATATCTCAATAATTCGAATTCAAATGTGTAAATATTTCATGTGAACATGCCTTTGTGTATGTGTAACAAAATGTGTAAGCTGGCTGGCCCAGTGTAGGTGCAAATAGTAAAATCTAACAAATTATGACATCTGAATAATTCAAATTAAAATGTGTAAATATTTCATGTGAACATGTGTGTATGCTGGCTGGCCTGGGTGGTGATGCTGAGATAAAGTCAGTGTGTGGGTGTGGGTGCATATAAAACGCAATTAACAGAGAAATAGTAAAATCTAACAAATTATGATTTCTGAATAATTCACTATGTGTAGATATTTGGTATGAACATGTCTGTGTAATAGAATGGGTGAGCCGGCCGTCCAGGGGTGGTGATGCTGAGATATAGTCAGTGTGTGGGCGAGGGTACATTTAATAACATAGAAAAAGTAAAATCCAACAAATTACAATATCTGAATAATTCAATTTAAAATGTGTAAATATTTTATGTGAACATGTCTCGGTGAGCCGGCTAGCCCAGGGGTGGTGATACTGAATTACAGTTAGTGTGTGGGTGTGGCTGCTTATAATAACATAGAAATAGTAAAATCTAACAAATTATGATATATGAATAATTCAAATTAAACACATCACTATGTGTAAATATTTCAAGTGAACATGGATGTTTAAGCTGACTGGCAAAGGGTGGTGACACTGAAATTATAGCTATCTGGCGAAGGGTGGTGACACTGAAATAATATAGTCAGTGTGTGGGTCACAGTGGGTGTATATGTGTGTATTTGAGAGAGAGAGAGGGGAGAGAGAGTTTGTTTATGTTTGTGTACGCTACATGCATTTTTTGTCCCAGTATGTACGGTATATTTTTTATGAAACTTGTGTATAATTACCAGTATTTGTGGTTGTTGTTTACAATTAAAAAACAAAACAAAGAAAACCTACCTTTAAAAAGTGACAATATCCAGTACTATATATATAATACTATCTATGATATATGTGAATACATGTGAAGTTGGTTTTAAATGGTACTATAATAAAGCAGCATATTTTAACTTCAGTCAAACTACATCTGAATCATGTTAATTTTCATGTCGGAAGTTAAAATAATTACACTTGAGTTAAGGGGTAATATAAAAAATTCTTTGATTAGCTGCCTCTAATTTTACTTAAAGATAATTACAGGGAAATATTTCCTTGTGAAATACAACACATTTTTCATGAACTTTCACCTAACCAAATTACATCATTATAATCACTCCATCTCCTCCTCTGTAGACTCAGAACGTAAATTATCTTGCACTAAATTTGCCCCTCTTAATGATGAAGTAAGTAGAATGATTTATTTATCCTAACTTAGTCTTAATTTTACTATATTGTGTTTCCTAATTAACTTTGTTGATGTTCAAGTACCTGCTTGGTTGATTGGTACGACCCTATATCACATCAACAATCTGACATCAGTGTTTAATATGTGTGCATGATGTGTTTTGCATTTGCTTGCACTAGCTAGTTCAGTCTCAGCAAGTTTTAAAGTGCTAGAACACTACAGAACAATGCCACAATGTGTGAATTTAAAAAGGTCACTTTTCATAAATAGTTAAAAACAGTTCACTTATATTTGTACCCTCTAATAAAATTAAAATTTTGATTGAAAACATTTGAAAATTACAGAATCCCAACTATTTTAAACATTTCTGTAAAAAGTTTGTTTCGTTTTTTTAAAACATTCTGTTAAAAGTTGTTTATTTGTTAGTTTTTTTTAACTGATATAGAATTTAATGTTATTATAATATTACAATGTGTGTGTGTGTGCGAGTTGTATGTGTTTGTGTGTGTTGTCCAAAGAAAATCATCCTGTTATAGATAAAGCTTAACAGGTACTATATACCTTAGTGTACCAGTGTTGGCTGTACGAGTCTCAGGTCTGAGTGTGTCATCTGTGTTCATAAAGAGTGTTTAGTAAGAGAGGTTCAAATTTTTTGTAGGTTTACCATAATCAGACAAACAAAGAAATGTGTACAGCTTATACATGTTCATTAAAGAAATAAAAAAAAAATATTTCTGAAAAAAAACTAAAAAAAAACCTTGTATATGCAGTAATTCTCTGATTATCTGAAATGGCTGTTTGATGTCTAATAATCATGATTTAAATCAAATTTATGATGATGTGAATAACAAGATGTTAGTGAAAACAGTAGACAGAGTTAGTCAGGCGATAAAAACCTGATATCTTTTAATCTTATTTACAGATGGCTGATCTAGGACAAGAGGCAAGGCTGGGGAGGAGGAGAAGAAAAATGTTAAAAACTTTCTAATGTAGATAAAATAATAAATACAGTTAACCCTGTCTGATATGGTCACTTGTCTAAATTTTTCTATCTAGACAAGATAATGAAGACAGTGAAACCTGTCTTAAATGGTCACTTGTCTACGCGTTCCATGTGTGTTTGTAATATGTAAAGCAAGGGCACCTGCTAATGACATGATTGTCCTTAATAATACAGGAAACAAGACAGGGTCAAAGATAATTGTTATTGAGAAATATGGACACTATTTAAGTGTAATTAGATCAAAACAAAGATTTATAAATACCTATTTAGATTTAACTGGTAAAAATTATTTTCCAGATTGAGTATTTTAAGGTACTGCAGACATAAATGTAAAATTAACACTCAAACTCTTGTGACATGCTGTGTACTTAACATCATATCTGATTAACCAAAAATCTGAGGTAGATATCTGAAAAATCTGAAATTGTTCATTCTTAATAATAATATGTGGCCTTGATGTACAAAAATTAGCTGAGAAATCATTTTACTAAAATAAAAATATATAAATACAGTTGAAGGTAATGAACAAACTAACAACTTATATACAGGTGCACCATTTTGTACATTTCCCTTGTCTTAACTCAAAACAATAGACCCAACACCAAATTCAGGCAATGTAAAACAAAACATTATCTTTATCTGTCCTACATTGATAATTCTTTTTATGTAAAATGTCTTAAAATGGCCAGAATTGATCGATGCTCTAATCAAACTAAGCACCAAAAATGTAATTAAGGGCAGACGGATGACTGACAACATCATTGTTTTTCATTGCCAGATCAAAATTAACATCCTTTCTTTTATCGTTAGGTGTAAGTTAGTTTTGTGGGTTAGGGTTAGGATTGTATCTATTGAAATAATTATACAAACTCTAGTACAAAAGACGATCTACTTGTACGTCACAACTGAACACGGTTATTTCTTCTTTAATTTGTTCTGGTTTGTGTTCATAGACAAAGGTGTTTATTTCCCTGCCTAAATTCGTTTGCTAAATTGCCGAATGGAGGTCTAATAATTAATGGAATGGGATATTGATCCGACGAAGAAAAAACCCTTCATCAGATTATCACGATGTTGTGCAGAATTTGATGTGCAAAATAATACTAGAGTGTGCGATAGTAAGTCAATGGTATGATATTTTCAATGTCTAATTGCGCCAATTATTAACATCGTAGTCCGACATCTTCCTTTAAAAAGCTGAAATAATCCAATCAGCAGAGATTTGCATTGATTCTGTTAAGAGACTTTTGCTTGCGATGATGATGAATCAGACAGCTATTAGACAGAATTTCAAGAATAGAACGAATGGGTTTTAATCCTTATATCTCGCAATGACATACCACGGGGAATTATCAGACAAACACACAAAAAACACCATCTTTGATAGTTGTAAATGAGAGATAAGCAAACAAATCATCGCCACTCAATCCTTCATCCTGCTTTACAATGCTTTTGTGCTTACAAAGCAGCTCAAAAAGAATACTAATGAAATAATATGTTGATAATACATATAGATTTTTTCAAAAATAGAAAAAAAAAGTTTTTTGACCCCAATAATTAATTTGAAATTTAAGATTTACTTTTTTATGTATAGTTATTATTTGCTGTTTTCTGGCATGTTTGACTTCTATTATTATAAATTATTAATATTATAATTATTATTATTATCATCATCATCATCATCATCATCATCAGTAGTACTTGATATGAGAGCATCTTCCTTCATTATCACCGACATCAAAAGGAACAATTATGCAGACATTTTAACAATCTTAATCTGTGTAAAAATTTACTGACAGCCATGTTAAATAAAAAACATGGTGGCCTAACTCAGTTCGTCATGGGTTTGATCACAGATCTGATCTAATTCAAAAGTCGGCAGAAAGTGTAAAACACCATTACACCACCCATATATTTGTACAGTTATTTAGACCATTTCATGTTGTATAATATTCATGTATAAATAAAATTCACTTATTATTATTGTGATCACCATCTGGATTATTATTATTATCTGGATTATCATTATTACCGATATTATTATTATTATATTAATAAAATGCATATATATTATTATTAAATTCATATTGAATTATGAGTAAATTAATTCTTAGTGATCGGTATAGATTACTGAATTGTAGATATAAAAATTCACATATCTGACATTTTTTGCAATGAAATAAAATCGCTATCATCAAAATGTCACTTGAGCAGATATAGAGATCAGAACTGCAGACCTCACAGTGATGTCTGGTACCAATTAACACAAGTGTACCACAGTAGTACCAACTAGATATCTTATATATTAACAAAGAATATACTGAAACTTTTAATTATAAAACCTGTTATTTCAGTCTTAATGGTATGTATTATACATGTACATTTGGGCCTTGATAAAATGGACACCCAGGGGACTGCCATAACAGACAGTAGTAGACTCAAATGAAACAGTAACTGATTAATCAGCTATTAGGAGCAAGCAGCAATCGTTACTTGAAAGTTATACCAAATAAATATTACTAAATAAATATTACTAAGACAACAGGTTTTACTGTATAAATTTTAGCTATACTGAAGTTATTAGACAACAGGTTTAACTGTATAAATTTTAGCTATACTGAAGTTATTAGACAACAGGTTTAACTGTATAAATTTTAGCTATACTAAAGTTCTTGGACAACAGGTTTTACTGTATAAATTTTAGCTATACGAAAGTTATATGACAACAGGTTTAACTGTATAAATTTAAGCTAAACTAAAGTTCTTGGACAGCAGGTTTTACTGTATAAATTTTAGCTATATGAAAGTTATATGACAACAGGTTTAACTGTATAAATTTAAGCTAAACTAAAGTTCTTAGACAACAGGTTTTACTGTATTCACATACTTAAGTTATACTTAGTTCTTTGACAATTTGGTTTTCACTTTGGCCACCAAGCCACATCTAACAATCATCAAATTTTTACTGTAGTTTTAGTTATACAAAGTTCTATGACAACAGGTTTTACTGTATAAAGTTTTAGTTAACCAAAATTCTTTTTTTAATATCTTCTTTCCCTTCCTTCTTTATTATCACCTAAAGGGCAACATGTATTCCCAGATTATATAAATTAAAAAATAAATAGTTACAGAGAAGGACGATATGACCTTTTTGAGAGACACATAGGAGGACGACGCGACCTATATTTTTTTTCTGCGAGCACAAAAATGGCATGACTATAAAGGATCTATATTTAACATGGAGAATCTATTGGCTAATAAGATTACTCATTGTTTCTCATTCTTCAGATGATTTTTCTGCTAACAATATTCTAATCAACTTACAGACAAAATTTATTGATTTTTAGCAAAAGTAAATGGTATATCTGCCAATGTTATATAGATTAGTTATGACATTACTTCAGATATGCTGCTTTAGCTATATACTGTATACAAATTTATCCAATTTACTTTTTCCTTCTTTACAAGAATACTGATTTATGCCACTAAAATAAACATTCAAGGGGCCCCAAGACACATTACAAAACACAATCTCTCAGAAAATATGCCTCGTTCTTCTCTCGTTTTGTTCTTTTGGTCTAAGTACAATTGGATACATAATAAAACATAATAGCAGTAATTAATATAATTGGAGGACTATTTATTTGTGGGGCATCATTTTGATGTGGATATAATCATGTCTACAGACAAAAGAGAAAATTAATGAATCTTTGTCAAACAACACTTCTCCATCATCTGCCAATCCTTATTTTTATATTACATTGTATTATATAATACATACATTTTTCTCATCAAATTAATCAGAAATTTTATTCCATTCAAACGGTCCCAGATAGATTTATCTTACATACTATGTATGTACAGATCAATAGATACAGACGAGCGCCGCTGATTTATACGACGTTATATTTATTTATTGCGTTATACAATATTGTGTTTTTTCTTTGTAACGCAACCAATATATGTATTATCAAATACAAATTGTTCTATCATGACAAAAGCCATGCACTATCAAATCCCATTTATACAAGGAAATTTAAGAATAACAACTTGCCTGATTTATCTCCCTTGTGGTCGAGCTTGCATATTATCGAAAAAATGTAAAAGAAGCTTACCTGCAAAAATCTCTGTTAACAGATAAATTATCTAAGTGGGGAAAACAGAAATCAAAATATGTATGTAGCTATATAAAGAATTTAACGTTTTTTGCAGAAATTATCTCCCTTTTCTTTGGATTTTAGGTGTAATCACAAAAATGTTTTATAAAAAACTCTTATCGTTGAAGTATTTACTATAAACAGTTTCAAATCTTCAATTTGAAACAAAAATATGTTTAAAATACATAAACATTTCTTAAAATTAATATATATTTAATGTTAGAAATGCATTTTTTGTAAAGATAATCACATTTAAGTAATAAAGATAACGACTGAATGACAATCTCTCTGATGAAGTAACATGGGAGGGACCCATGTTAAAATCTTGGGAAACTCCAAAAGAACATAAACACTCTGGTGTTTTATTACAACTGTTAATTACATCAATGACATATGACTCAGACTCCCAATAAACAAAATATATATAGTACTTCTACTTCTTTACCATCTTACATCTAATTAGAGCACCTTGGTCACTACTTGTTAACTAGAAGTCTAATTGGGCCTGTATCGCTCACCTGGCTTCATGTCAATTACAGATGGACATGCTTAATTTTTTAATCTGTACCATCCATGGACCTTCCATACAAAATTTGGATTAAATTAGCCAAGTGGTGTCAGGAGAGAAGATTAAAGTTTACAGGTGCATGGACATACGCACTGACACTCACTTGGGTCATGCTCATATAGCATTGGGCAAAGTGAGCTAACAATTTAACTGTCTGACCACACAATCCATAACCATTGGACAAAAAGAAGAAAAACATCTCACATAGATGTGATACATTTAGGGATTAGAACCCACAACCACTTCTTACTATCTGACCAGAAATGTAAACAATTTGGCAACAAGTAAAATATTTATTGTTGTACTGTAAAATCAAGAGTTCATTCATAGTTATCTTCTCTCTCTCTCTCTCCCACTCTCACTGTCTGTCACTCCCTCTCTCTTTCTCTCTTGTACTAGCTCACTAGAGTACAATGCCACATGTCACTTCTCTGTTACCTCTATGGATTACAATGCCACATGCCACTGAGCCTGACTTTAGATGTAGATGGTAAACAACAAGATACGGTCTGTGTATAGCAGGGTAAGTACAGTGGTATTTTAATACAACAAATATGGCATGAAGACTAAGTTTTCTTATCAATGTAACAACTTCATAATGAGAAAACAACTACACATTGCCTTGATTATATAAATTGTCAACTTTGATAAATGTAATTTCTGTAGGAATGCATAAAAAACTGTTTTTTATGTTTTTCTCTGGTTACAAATTTAGGTCAGGACAAACATTAATTGCTCGTTAATATATCTTAAAATTTGCTTTTTTGTACGGAATTGTTTATTAAATTAATCAACTTGTAATCAGATTTCAAATTTCTGGCTGAAAATGTTTTAAAGATTTTTTCTTAAAATCTAGATTAGATGCAGCTGTAGTTTTTAAGATAACCAAAGACTAAGAATTTTGTTATAAAATAAGTGGGATGGTTGATAGCCATCCAAAAGTATTATACCCACACCATTTAAGATTATGGTAACACCAGTGCCTGTCCAAAGAATGCCCAATGCAGTAATAAGATAAGTGGGATGGTTGAAAGTTGAAACAATCATAAAGTAACCACATCACTTAGCATTACCCATTAATTCCAGTGACTGTCTGAAGTTGGGGAGATTCAGAAATAACTTGCATGTTCTTGGTTGTGTTGGCTGTAACGGAGTATGTGTTTATCTCTCTTTTATCAAAAACTATCTATCTGTCATTCTACATGTTTATGTTCATGTTTAAAATTAATTAACATGGTAATATTTTATTCCTAAAATTTCATAATTGAGAATATATATGTTGAATTTAAAAAAAAGAATCAAATAAAATTGTTTAAATCTTAAAACACACACACACACACACAGAGAGAGAGAGAGAGAGGAGAGAGAGAGAGAGGGGAGTTATTATATTTATCTCAAAATGCTATTTCAATCAGTTCCTATAAAGTGAGATACCTGGGTACCTACCGGTAATTACAGGTACATTTTTACTAAATAAAGAATTTTATCCTTAAAATTTTTTATCTAATAATGTTGGAGAAAAATTCAGATAGCTAAACAAGTCTGTACAACATACGTCACCCCCAAATAATGAGCCATCTTAAACAAAAAATCACTTCCTAATAAAAGTAAAATTAGTCGTTTTTACCTGTAATGAATACCTGTACTTAAACAAAATAATTTCCTTATCAATGTGTCTACTAGGGTACAATTTAATACAGCAAATATTGAATATGACCTATAATATTATAGGGACATAGATTTACATAACATCGTCCCGGTAAACCTACCTGTTAAAAACTTCTATATACCATAATATAAACCACCTAGTCAACACCAATAAAATAAATATTGTTTTATATCTAAAGTTTTTAACACTAAATGCCAATTCCCTGTGAAATCCTAGCTGGGTTGTTAAAAACTTGCACTAATTTACCAGATATTTTTAAGTACTAAACCACAGTCTTGTGTTTGACTTAAGAAATATTTGACCCGGGGTACAACCATAATCTTCATACTCTTAGGTACCTAGCCAATCACCTTTTTTCATGCAAATTTAATGGGGATGCACTAATTAAAGAGGGAATTTAACAGTCATTACATTTGTAAAGCTCAATAGAAACTGGTTTCCTGTCCTTTGTCTCTGCTAAATAGCTAACTGCTGTGGCCTCAATTTATTTAGTTTTTCGCTTGGCTGGGTAATTTGTTTAAAATCTTTCTACCTGAAAACAATACAAGCAAGTCATCACCAACCCCAGAGCTGACTTTCACCAAATTATTAGTGTTTATTGGGTAGACAAGTAGAATAAAGGGCATTAATAGCGACCTTGAATTAGGGGGATCTACCAGGGTTATCAGTTCCCTGCCCCTTTTAGAAATGATCTTTTTAAGAAGCTAATCACCCGTGACACGTTTTGACGCAACTTTATATCAACAAGTATATTTTGTAACAGTAAACAGAAACTTTCCGGCTTTAAATTCAATTTGTAGATCTTGTCGCCATTGTTCGTTAAGGTGTTAAGTTTTAAGTTTACCCATAACAGTCCTCACCCAAACACCTGATTTGATGGATATAACTGATATAAGGATGATGGCATTTAAAGTTCAAAGTAATAACTGGGGGAATGTTAAACTTATTTCTGGTCCTTTTATTACCTTATGACTATGTTCAGTAAATCCTAATACCTATAAAACTACAAATCTCAACATTTTTTTTTTTAATTAACAAAAATTTTCTGTGAAAAAGGTTTTCTTTGTTAAACTTTTTTTTTTAAATCCAGAAAAAATATTATTTTAAAACTCTAAAACTTAAAAACAACATGAATGATAAAAATCCAAATCCGAGGCATTTTCTGACTTTGTCTTTCATTAATTTTTGAAAACAAAAACAAATGCATGAATTACCACGGCAACATCCAATTTCAGCTACTATGACAACGACAGTGACAAATCACTGTACTATATTAAATTACCCCTTGATTATACCTCACATTTATAAGTGATCACTGCATAGTAAGTTAAATTTGATATCTAAAAATTAAATCAATGAACAAGGAGGATTTTATAAAACTAAGGTGCACAATGTAGAAGTATACAGGTGTACTGATTCTAATTAATTATACAAAATAACGAGTCACAAAGATTTTTATAAAAATCATGATTACCTGTCTACCTAGGTAAATTAAAACTCTGCTCATGATGCAAGTACATGTAATATCATATATGCAGGTAGAAGTTATTTTTGAAGGCATATGAAATACAGTATGTATAGGAAAAGGTATAAATTAAAACTGACTTGTGCTACAACCCTATTTAGTGTTGTGACCTTGAATTTTGACCTTTCTGCCATCTCCATGGAAACAAAATTATATAATAATAAATGAATATAGGAATTGATTTAAGTTTTAAACTTGCTTATTTCAAAGTCCATCATTTGTCAAGTTTAGTACTCAAGCCACCTACACAGAGTTTCAGTACAAGTGTGTGTAAGTCCGTCCAATAACAAAATAAGTATTGCACTATACTGCCATGTATTTAAAGTTCAATGACTGTCTGGTGTTATTGATTGGTTTCTTCTGCTGCCACTGCAAGATGCTACAAGCTATATTTAACAAGTTCTCTCTTGGATAATGCAACATGGTTTATATTGTTTAAAAACAGATCATGATGGCTTTATCCAACACAATCCCTAGTATCTACAAAACTTTCCAACAAGTGCCTTCACTGCTCATCTGGTCAATGTACCATGTATTATGTAAAACTGTCAAAAAGTGCCTTCCCTGCTCACCTGGTCAATGTGTCAAAATATGTCACAACAAATCCCTTGATTATTGGTCAATCTGCATTTTCCAACTAATGCCTTCACATCACACTCAGTCAACTTATTATTTGCATAACAGTTCAACAAGTGCCTTTACAGCTCACCTGGTCAATGTATCTGTATTGGGACATTTTAGATTTGTATGGCTTAAAACACTGTCTCAGTTAACAGTCTAAAACTTCATATTATAGTCAAACCTGTTCATAAAGGCAACCCAAGGGAACCTGTACAAGTGGCTTTTATTGGCAATTGGTTCTTACATATAGGTTAAAAAATAATATAAATAAAGAGCATTTAGATTGGAATAAAATTTTACAGGCCTTAACACGCAGGTGGCCTTTATAGAGGTGGTCTTTAAGACAGTTTTGGCTGTAAACTGAACAGAAAGACTTTCTAACCTGAACATTGGAAACTAAACTAAAGATAAAAAGTTTGACCATATAAACTTTTGTAAAAAGTTCATTCTAAAGATAATGATTGATGTGCTTAAATAATTTACATATTTTCTCTAAGAAATGCCAGTAATAAATGTTTCATTATGGATAAAAATAAATACTTTTATCAATTGTCTATTTATGTTTATTCTAAGTCATAAAAACTGAAATCAATAGATTAGCAAAAATACTATAAATAAGAACTTCCAATTGTATTAATAATATGAACAAATGTGACGGCAGATCGACAGATCCCTTGTTTCTTTAACACAACTGTTAATCTAATTCAATGAAAGTCATTTCACGATCAGTATGAACTTTAATGAAAATTCTTTTGTCTCGGTATAAACCGAGTGTGGCAACATGGCAACATCTGAGAGAGAGATTGTTACTTTATTGTATTTAATTAAATATAAGACGAAGACCTGGATTCATTATGAACAGCTTAATGGGTGAGCAAAAGTGTGTACTTGCACATAAAACAAATTAATTAAAAAAACTCTTAATCCCCTCTCTTTAATCTTTATCACGGCCTTCCTATAATATATAAAATTCAAATGACTTTTTTTTCTTCAAATAAAAAATATACTTATTAATTCTGTCCCATTTACTTCCCTTATTAATCATTAAAGGAAAAAACACAAAATCTCTGCCCCACTCAACTTTTTAAAAAATATTATGCATTCTTTAAGATTTGGAATATAAAAATTTTCTGATCCTTTAAGAGCCCCGTAAATATTTTTATTTTCATTTATCCTGCGATAAATCCAATTGGAAAGCAGAGAAAATTCTAATCTAATCGATAGATACAAATATATGTAATAAACTTCAGTCTAACACTTCTTAAAAGTTTTAAACCTCAAACAGCTGTTGTTATTTCTTTCTTTATACATGCTTTCTAACTACTTCTGATTATTTTCCTGATTATTTTGATGTTTTATTAGCGGGGATATATGTGGCCCTCCAAATCATCAGCATCCTTTCTTTTGTATATGTAAACCCCTTATTTTTTATCATTCACATCAGCTCTAATTAATTCAAAACTGTCCCCGTTCACATGGGAAAACATTCTTTTTTAATTTGCAAATTAACATTTATGCAAAATGCATTAGCTTACGGCTTAGAATGCATACATAGAAAATAAATTTAATATGACCATTCAACTCTAGTAAAAAAATAAGTTGCTCAAAAGAATTCAGCCACCCAAACAGGGACGGACCAAATTTGTAAAGATAAGTTGAGTACTTAATTATAGCCCAAATAGTTGATCGCTGGTGTCTCGTTATCTTAACCCGCAAAATCTAGGTTAATATTCCGATTTATTTTCTCAAGATGTATTGCGATGTTTTAAGTAATATCTATATGCATAGACTCTAATCCCCAAAAAATAGCTAAAGAAAATCAAGGAGGGGTCCTCATCAAGATGAAAAGATTTTGTCGCTGGAAATGATTGGACATTGTTCAGTGACACCAACGCTCATTAGTTTATGACAAGTTTTCATCTATCCGCTTTAGTTCTCCTGCTATTTATTATTCATATCATGAGATCGCTAACTTTAATAAAAAGCAAATTGAATGCACTGGGTCTTAATGTTC
This sequence comes from Anadara kagoshimensis, assembly GCA_021292105.1. Classification (NCBI taxonomy): domain Eukaryota; kingdom Metazoa; phylum Mollusca; class Bivalvia; order Arcoida; family Arcidae; genus Anadara; species Anadara kagoshimensis. The sequence continues at coordinate 46,254,521 of CM037875.1, forward strand.
AAAAATAATTTGTTTTTTGTTAGCCAAGACTTTTAATATTGTAAGACACAGACCTTTTACAAATTCTATACAACGAAGTGTCAATACGTTATTTAAATAGTCCAGTCTCTGTGCAAATTTAACTTTCTAAAGAGAAGTTTTTGGGATAAAGATCTCTTTAAAAGTCATAACACTATATATCGGGGTACTTATCATTAAAATCATCTACATTCAATGTGTAGCTTTTGCTAATTTCATTTAATAAAGGCCCTGATTGTCATTATATTTACATACATGACATTATACAATGCCTCAACTAGTTCTAGCCTCATTATAATATCAATCTAAAGTTCCCTAAATAAATTAATTCATTCAATTCCAGTAATCACAGGTTCGTATTAACAAAAGCAGGGGAACAAAAATAAAAGAAAAGCGTTTCATTAGGTTTAACAAATCAACGTTGACAAACATCTCATTTGTACAGTTCCCACCACTCATTTCTACAATAAAACAGACAGCAGCCATTTTGAAAGTAATTAATTTTTTCCTTGTTAAAACTAGGAGACGATCGTTTAATATTTTTGAAATAAGGACCTTGAAAAATCTCCACTAATTAACGGCATTCTATTCAACAACATGTCATTACGACTCTAGATTTTATAAATTAAAATTAATAACAGGCATACTTTATAATTATCCTGTTTTGTTTTTTAACTTTTTCTACAAAATTTTTTTTTGTCTTTTAAAAAAAATTAATGATGCTTTTGTCTCACGATAAAGCTAAATGAGTAAATAAGATTTAAAAAGTTTTCTACTGAAGATTGTCTTAATTACAGTACAACAAGAATGGTGGTAAACGAGGTAGAAGACATACACAATCTCTCATTTCTGACAATACACACACAATATAGATGATATTCCCCTAGTAATTATCAAAGTCATGAAAATTGAAAAATGTTAAAAAAATATTTTATGATAGTCTGGATCAGTTTATGCATTTTTAACATGCAAAATGAAATAATGATTGTTAGATTTAATCTGATGGCGTAACTGTCTGCAAGCATGTGAAGTCATACGTCAATCCGTGTTATATCACAGCCTTTCACTTAAATTCAATTTCAAAGTATCTGTAATCAAATTTTGAATTAAATTTTCAAAATAAATTAAATAATAGAGTCTCTCTTTAACAAGCATACATCATAATTCCGTCTGACATGTTGCTGTAAAAATGAAGATGAATAGCAGAAAAAAATGTTTACATACGACGGCGACTGACGACAACAAGGAGAAGATGTATAGACCTAAACATAATGTATCAATAAATAATATATATATATACCATATCTTTATCAAAACACTCCATCACTAAACATTAACCAAAATAATTATAATCATAAAATAAAAGATTTAATTAAAAATCTATAAAAATTAAAATCTACTGTTGAAATCTATAATGTATATATTGAGGACACTTACACGATTATGTTGGCGTAGAAATGCTGAATTAGTGAAAAACAACATAATATTCACCAGAATACTAATCAATATGGCTGAGAAATAATCTGCTTCGAGGTCACAATTATGAATACAGAGTGATTATACTGGCCGCCATAATGGCATCTAATCACAAAATCAACAAATAATGGAAATAAAAATGTTCAATTGAGTGGGTAAAACGGTGAGGAAATTGGTAAATATAGTTTAGTTATATCAATAAGTGTGATCGGGTGTTGATTAAACTTGTCTCAGCTTAACAGGTGTGAAAGGGAAGGTGATTGAACATCAGCGGATCAATCGGAATGTTAGGTACTGAAGGGGGATAGACACTTACACACACAAACAGATAACTGATGATAGACGACATACTGGGGGGATTTCCACGCTGGGTATAAACAGAACAAACCTAACACTACCTTTAACTGAATTAAGTCATACTGAAGTGTAAGTACCCAGACAAACATCAGGCAGAAAGCCAAATAATAAAACAAAAGTCTCGCTGTTTTTAAAACTTGCTCGACCATATCTATCATGTGTATATATATGTAAGTATGTAGATAAACCTAAATCTACCCGAATATTAAATGAATATAAAATTCATACCTTGATATAAAAAATATATGATGTAAAGTTTATCTTACCAGAGATTGAGCTTTCAAACACCAAGTGACCTGTCATCTCCGACCCCGACAACTGGTAGTAGCTAGTTGTTTAAGACATCTCATTATGACTATCAAACCACTTTCTAATTTTAATTTTTCTTAACAGCAGCTATGAGATTAAAGCACACCTTATACACACCAATCGGAACATACCATTCATTACCGAATACTCAGGCATTGTTGATTTCCAATGGGGGTCATACATGGGTGTATTTATTAAATTGAATTAAAGATATACACTTTTCTTGTTTCAATGTGGGTTTTTTTCTTTCTTTAAGAGGTTGTTTATATTCCCGGAGATACATACAGTAATTTAAATCTAATATTTCTTTCTGATTATGTATGAATTATTTAGAAAAGCTGGTAAAAATATATTTAAACTTGTAAATGAGTCATTTATCAAGAGAGGGTTCTTGTTCATTACTATTAAAACTCATAAATGTGCTATCAACTCCTCTCAATGGATTATAATATGAATAGATATAAATGATAGAAGCCTAAAATCTTCTCTCCTAACCTATCAATGTGAATAAAGACTTAAACAAAGGCCGGATCAAAGTTACCCATAGCAACTCTTATTCTTTTCCAATGAAAAATAAGAATAACTTGTTGACTCTTGGGTGATAACAACCCGTTTTGATAATGAGAATACTTGAGACTGCTGAATTGATTTAAGAAATTTGTTAGTTCCCACAAACAAAAGTGTGAGAGCTAGCCTACAGGTACACAAGATGGCCTTATTAAGGTGTCTAAAGCTATTATGTACAATTTTATTCTTTAGCACCAAACATACAAATGACTTCATTGTTCTTAACAAATCCAACTTTTGTTTGAGAATATTTGTCTTAGTACCCAAGAAAAACTTTGGACTAGCCGAGAGCTATTGTTCTAATCAAACGAATTTGGACAAAAACAATTCTTTGTCTTAGGTCTTAATTCTAGGTTATGGAAATGTTTGCATTCATTAGACAGTAAAGACATATAATGAAAGACCCCAAAAGATGTATGCTAAAAGCCGTTTTCTAACAACTTTTGAAACTCCCCACACAAAAGAGTTTTAAGTCTAAATATAAGACAAACATGACTAAAACAAACATAGCGAGACTGATTAAAATTAAACAATATTTATTGTGAATTATTCATTTACTTAAAGTAAAGTAATTTTTTTTAAGATATAATGGGCTTTCATATGATTATTATTGAAAATATTCAGGTCATTTATAAAGCAAATTTTCCAGCTTAAAAATTGAATAATACTCATTCTATACATAATCAGGGGCTGTTAATGATATGATTTTGGGACTGTCGGTATTTAATCACACAAAATTTGGTCGTGGGTCGTCATATTGCATGATTTAGTAGTTAAATATTATCTCCCATCTCTCATGGAATTTATTTTTCTAAAAACTAGTAGTTATGTTTAAATAAATATTAAAAGCAAGAATTCTGTTGATGGTAGAATATAAACAATGTTTATGCATTTTTGCACATTTTTCTACATCAGTAGGGTTATGTAAATCAATGGAGAGTGGGGTGGAGTAAATTAGTATTTTTTGCCACAGTCAAGATTCCAGGATGGTGGAGAAAACCGAAGTGCCCAGAGAAACCACTGATCTTAGGCAAGCAAAATAAGAAACCTTCCCACACTAGAATCTGCCTCTTACGATACTCTAAATTAATATGGCTGCAAAATGTACTGGGTGTTGAAAGTTTAGTTTCTCTGAATGCTATGGTTTAATTTTCAAAATCCCATTTTAGTCGACCTCTTATATTATTTTTGGTCCTTTTTGCAGTGCTAGGTATTGTAACTTATCCATATGATGGATTAGTTGCTGTACAGTGTGCTAAGCCCCTTTTGTGCTATTAAATGAGATTTTGAAATCTATTGTTACAATAATTATTGTTTCTAGTGAAAATGATTGCTGAAAAGAACTGTTTCAAGAAAGTCTTGCCATGCCATGTGGTAATAGAATAATCTTCTGTGTGTGTATGTGTTTGTGTGTGTGCATGTGCATGTGTGTGTGTGCAATGGATGGTTGCCATATAAAGCATGTCAAATTAAATGTTTTACACTTTCATATATCACCTTGATTTGATCAGACAAGTGCTTGTTTTGTGCATTATATATATATACCAGTAATATTGCATTATAGCATCCTTTGATGGTTAGATCAGCATCTTCATTCAGTTCTATACAGTCTGGTCAGTTTTCACAAATATGTACAGATAATCCTGTTTAACCTGAACAGTTTTACAACCAAGCACATTTTGTTAAATGTAAGTTTCTGGAAAGGCTATTTATTTCACCTTTGTATGCCACCATAATTGGAAGAATAAAGTATTTTCAATTGATGCCCTGTTCAAGTTAGACAAGTTTCACTGTGTATAGTGTGTCAAATTTGACCTGGCCATTTGACCTTTAATTTGAATATTAGATTAGGCTAATGGACTGTGAGATTTAGGTAAGACAGCAAGTTTCATTACCATAAACACTCAGTACCCAACATTACTATAATCTATCCTTATATATCAACTTTATATAGCCCCTTAATTACCCAATAGATATGTCTGTTTGAATATTCAAATTAAAGGTCAAACGGCCAGGTCAAACTTGACACACTATATAAGGGTTACGGTAAAGCAATTTTGAAGTCAACACTTTATTTTCAGGATCTTCACAACAAACTTATCAAACACAGGAATAAAGCATGTTCAAACAAGAGCTTATAAATAGTAAATAGGAATGCAGTAACAGTGTTGAATGCCCCAGTCAAGATTCTGTCACTTATATCGAGGCAGTCAGTTCAACTATGGTGGAGGAAACCACAGCACCCATAGAAACCCACTTAACTTCAGCAAACTGACAAAATCACCCCACCCCCCAGATGTTGTACAAAATCATTGAAAAGTGTCAGAAAAATCAAAATTGATTTACAGCAACTGATCCACCCACAAAAATATATGTAAATACAAAGAATTTATAAATATACACACCTTCGTCATCAAACACCAAGTTGTCTTCATCACTTTCATCATACTCCTTGACCATGAACACATCCCCGATCTTCAGATCAAATTGATTCTGTTCTTTCATCTGAATCTGCTTCAGTTCCTCGCTTTGTAAATGTCGCAACGACCGTGCATGCTGGATCAAGTTTAATTTTGCTCTAGTTGAAAAGTTACATAGACTACAGTGGTAATATTTCAACTGATTTGCGTCAAGTGCATGTTCGCCGATTTGTAAGTGATGGAACAACTGGTAATTGCTGTCATGGCGTGGGTTACTTGTGTGGATCTGAAGTTTATGGATGCTATTTGTATAATAGTCACAACAATTACATCGCACCTGGACAGGGTTGCTAACATTCAGATATTTGAGTCGCCACTCATTGTTAGCTCCACCTTCTTTGATGTGATTGACAAGTTGAAGACGTTGCAAATGTTTGTCAGTTTTACAATGAAGCTGAAAGTTTGCCTTCAAATTTGTTTTATAAGTACACAGATTGCACAAATAAACTCCTTGCGTCATGACAACAGTGTCTTGTTCTTGCTGTTTTGTGCGATCAAGCTGAAGATGCTGATGAAGTGATTCTAATGAGTCAGTTGCGTAAATGTTACATACACAGCATTGGAAAAGTCTAGATGCATCTGGTGTCTGGGGATCAAAAGACACTCCCATACCACCATTTTCTTTTCTTAGATCTATAGGTATTTCTCCCATTGGCCCTGCCATGGGACCACCCATCATCATAACTGATTGGTCAAACCCGTATCCCATACTTCTTGGCAACGGAGAAGCGATACCAGCTAAGAACGCGGGATCATTCTGCAGTAGCATTAGCTGATTCATCTGCTGTATCTGCATGTCATGTTGCATGTGCTTCATGTTCTGTTGTAGTACCATCATGTTATGAGTATGTTTTTCACTGGTCATATGAATGCGTAGATTGCGTGCTACATTCGTCTCATAGTTACACACATCACATCTCCATGTTGGCTTAGGCTTATTCTTCTTTACTTGATTAGAGTTATCTGGAATGGGTGTGGATGCTTGTGGCGGCATTTTCATCTCTCCTCCATTGGCCATTTCCTGAACATTGTTAAGATGCTTGTCTGACTGCATGTGTATACTCAAGTTACCTTTAGTTGTTGTAGAATAGTTACAGACTTCACATCTATACGGCTTGTATCCGCAGGAATAACTCTCTCCTCTTGCCAAGCGGGGATGCGATTGATTTGAAGCGCAGTACATGCACTGTTGGTCACTCTCAGGATGTTTTTCTTTCATATGGATTTCTAAAGTTTCCTGATATTTGTAATGCCAATTACATTTTGGACATTTCAATGTCTTACATGAGTTCCGTGAATGCATCATAGTCATGTGACCGCCTAGTGACTGTGATGAACTTAGTACCATATCACATTTAGGACATTCAACACCCTGAGCACGTCCCTGTGGATGTTCATCACAAGCACCAAGAAACATAGGTGGCTGGTGATTTGCCATGAGTGGAGGTGGTGAGTGGGCAATTGATGGCACAACTGAATAGGAAGCACTAGAGGTAGCGGACATTTCTGCCATTTTTTTATCGTCTGCTGAAGTTTTCTGTGAGGATTCGCTAACTGATTTGGCATTCAGTTCGAGTGGAGAGCTAGAACCTTGGTTTGTCCCATCCTTCCTGAGTCCTGACCAGACATCTGACTACTGAACATAGCACCATTACTAACAGACGATGATGATGAAAGATTTGTTAATGGATTTGATCCCAGTAGAAATGACTTGGTATCATTTGATGATACTTCAGGTAAAAACGGTGAATATGATGAGGAAATAGGTATCAAAGAGTCTGACAACTTTGGTTTGGAATAAACAAAACTGACCGATGTTGTATCCTTGACATTACCAAATATGGAACGTGGTTTATCATTTGGAAACAAAACCTTTGATTCAGATGAGGCTTGAGAAGAAGACTTAAGCGGATTTGGTTCTAGAAATGACATTAAAGCGTCTTTTTCTTTTCCAAAACACTGAATGATTGCTGAAGCGTTCTTACGTGACATGATCTTTTTCTCTTCTTCATTCAATACCATAGAATGTTCACTTGTTGCATGGGCAATGAAAGACTTTGCATATCCAAATGAGAGTTTACATATAAAACACATAAGGATTGGCTTAGTTGGGACTGTAGTGGTCATACTTTTACTTTCTGAGGTAGAAATACTGCTATTTTCATTGTCCTCCTCCTCCTCATCATCATCACTGTTACCTATATGATTCTTACTATTCCCTGAACGAACGTCGTAAACCTTATAACTAAACATCATAGGAGGCTTTGACGATGATGACACATGTTGTGAAGATACGTTATAAATACTGTTAAACACAGATGATGGATTTCTAGACACAAAAAATGCATTGGCTATCTGCGGAAATGAAGGGACTTGTGATAAAATGTTGCTTCCTTTCTTGTCGACGATAATTCCGTCCTTTTGAGGTAAATCTATGAGGGAGTCAAGGTCACTGAGGTCAGAATCTCCACCTTCAATGATGTAAGCAGAACCGTCAGAATTATACACAATTTTACCATCAAAACTTTCTCCATCACTTAACTCGCACTCAGAATCTGAGTCCTGAACACGATCAGTATTTTTTCTCAGTTTATCCGCAGAGCGAGAACACTGGTGATCCATGTATGACTGTAGTGACGGAAATTCGTTGTTACAATTTGCGCATTCTATCGGTTCATCATCTTTATCAGACAGATCATTGTCATCTTCATTGTCCAACTTAATATGTAAATTATTTGAATTAGAGTCTGAGTCTTCCATTTCTGGAGAGCTAAGAGAAGCATTGCTGAATGGTACAGCCATGTCACAATACTTGTCTGAGTCACCAATACTCTTGGAATTAAAGAGTCCAACTGATTCTGATGATTGGCCAACATGATAGTTGACGGGTGTAGTTTTTATCCCGTGAAAATTAGGGGTAGATGAAAGTGTTAGGGCCATATCTGGTCCAGCTGGTTTCCGTGGGGAGGTCGTCAGGGGGTCAAACTCCATCCTGGTGGTCTGCTCATCTCTTCTGCAGCTATAGATCATTCCACATTATGATCTGAAAATAGAAAAAAGAGAAATTCAATGACATACAAAAACAAGAGATCTGGAGATTGTGCATCTCTTCTGAAATGTGATTCATTAAACACTTTTAAATACTTTACACAATGTGTATGATTTTGACATGGTTGCCATGTCACGGTCACACATGGCAATGATAACATGAGTGTCATGTCTCCATGAAATCCAAAAATGACAGCAGTACTATTATATTCCCATGACACCCAGCAATGTCATGTCTGCCATGTCTCAATGATGCATGATGATGATGATGATGATGATGATGATGATGATGATGATAAAAGGACGACTGCTCCGTCTTGCTGACACCCAATAATGAAAGCATCATTGCTATGTTTCGGGACTTTTCAGGGGAGACAATTATTAGAGATATATCAGCAATATTGTATATATAAAACATGGGAATACAAATACAAAACTATTTAGGTCACTCCAAGTAAAGCACGATCATAAAATGTAAAGACTACAATATACTTATTCCTAAAGACCACACCACATTTATATAATAACAATGTTAGCTCACTAAATTACAAGGTCAGAGTGTAGCTGGTGACATCTTAATGTAAGTGAAGTACAGAACATCAAGGTATGAATTCCCATCAAAAAAGCTGGTGATATCTCAATGTAAGTAAAGTACAGAATACCAGGATACAAGAAGAATAATAACTAGAAATAGAAAAAGGATTTCATGAAGCATGTTTGCTATATTTGCTTGTTTTCACATCTATAACCCTACCTTTTCATGTTATATTTATTAACAATCCTTCAATGTTTTTGAATAATTTAATTAATGGCTAGATTTAGTGGGCACAAAACACCTGAAAACAGCCTTCAAATCTCAATAACAACCCCTGCCTGACAAGGACCAAACAACAACAGCAACACCAACGGCGACAATAACAACAACAATGGTGACATTTACTCATGGTGTAAAATACGCAAGAACTATCTAGATAATTATTGGTAAATAACATTCTCATTTAATAACCATTGTATTCAAAGTCAATTTTAGTCCAAAAGTTCTTCTTTGCAATTTTTTCAAATTCAATAAACAGAACCCCTAAACACTTTGGTGAAGTGCAAAAACCTCAAAAGATACAAGTTATGGGAAAATCTGAAAATGTGTGATTTGTCCATTAGAGTGAGGATACCACTGTGGTAGCTCAGTTGGAGAGTGCTAGCTCCATAAGTGGGAGGTTGTGGATCCTCGAACATGTCTGACCCAAGACTTGAAAATAGATAGTAACTGTTTTCACCAAGTACTCAGCATTTATGTAATGAAAATGAAAGTCACGATAGAGTAGCATGATAAAGAACCCTGCTGTATAATGCCACTGCGAAACACACAGGCAATATTTGTGCACTTTTGCCTATAGCTGGCAACATCTCGATATAAGTGAAATATTCTAGACTGGGATGTTTAACACCATTTCTAAACTCAACTCATTATAGCGTGGCATGCTTCTCAGCCAAGGTCCAGATAATGTTATAAATATACTGCAGGAAAACCCAATGTATGTATGACAGGAATCTGACCTTGACCTAAAATGACAGCTAGTACCCACATTGATGTATGTACTAGCTACCAAAAATAGATGATGTCTGACCCTCCTGGGGGCTAATTCTGAGTCTGACCTTAATCTAGCTCAGGTCATATTATAACTACATGTACCAATACACTAATTTATAGACTACACTACATCAATTATCAGGTGTATTATACTGGGCGACAAGCCGGCCAACAAGTTTTAATGATGATTATCATGAAAGGTGAGAAACAGCTGAACAAAAAATCGGATGATGAAATTTAAGTACAACAGCACTAAAAAACCTGGTAGAAATTAAATTAACTATTTGCTTTCATGAAGGTTATAAGACAAAGAAAAAAACAAAAATACTGGAATCCAATGCTTTTCTGGAAAGACAAATTGCTGACAAATGAGTAAACAAATTTGTAATAATAGCTGCATTACTAGATATTTTAAATATTCCTGTAAAAACCTGAAACACCAAAAAATAAGACTAGAAGCCACTGTTGTTTTGGAATGACAAATAGCTGACAAATAAGTATACAAATTTGTAATAATAGCTGCACCAGTAGATATTTTAAGGGTTTTTACCAGATATTGCTGTCACAAAACCTTTGTTTATGGACTCGTTTATCAAAGATAAAAAGAAACAATATTAGTAACTTCTAATTACAAGGATGAAAATTTAGATGGCAGAGTTTTACAATATTACCATCAATTATAAAAACATACATATACATAATTTACATCTTCACATGAAGTCCCAAATCTTTAAACAAATGTTGTTAGGGTAACTGTAATTTTTCGCATTTTTCCTATTTTTCTCCCAAAAGCAATATACAATTTCCCATAATCATCATATCTAATATAAATTACCAGTGAACCAAGGAATTTTATTGCCTATTTCTTTAGATTGTTTACTCTTAATGCCTGACATGGGATGAAAAAAATCCATGGGAGACATGAAGGTTTCCACGGAGACAGATTAATACTTAAAATACAACATGGACTGAAAACAGTACTTTTTAAGAAAATTCATCAAAAATGTAAATTTCCATTTTAACAAAACATTTAATTTTTTATTTTAAAATCAGAATTAATTATAAAAATATTTTAATATTTATTTTATTTTTTAACATGTTGCCGTGGTTATGAATAAAACTGTATTTTACCTCTGGTGTCCCTCCTGATCTAAGAAGCTGGTATATTCATTAAAGCAGGTTAATCTAGGCATGACTTTCCTCCTCAACATAAAGATAATATGTCATTTCCCCGATTCTGATAACAATATTTTTCTTGCTTCTGACATCTCACTGATAATTAGTTCCGCTAGACCACTTTTCAAATAAATTACTTTGCAAATTTTCAAACTGCTAATTATGAATAAAAGACTATGAGGTCAACCAAGGGGCATAAAACTGATAAATCTTTATTTTTTGCACCATAATTATGCATTTTCATACCTTTAGAATCCCAGCAGACATAAATTTTCTCATCAAGATGTTGTTTAGTTTATACACAAAATTGAAGTAATTTACATAATCTTCACAGTATGAAGTGTTAGAATGATCACAATTTTATCAATCGACAGAGTTTGTATTTTCATCCTATCTACATTCCATGCTAATTTAACAATTTCTTTATCTTCTATTCCACAGAAATTGCACCTGTATTTCCGTTTAACAAATTAAAATTTTAATTTTACACTTAATTTTCTAAATTTAAATTTCCACATTTTAAAATTCACGTTATAATTATTACCCTGTGTCATGGTGAAATATATTTCTTGTTTTTCTCTATGCATATTTCAATCAACAATGATTTTCTGTGGGAAAATTAATCAATTTAATAAAATCATAATTAACGTCTATTTAACATGGGTTAATAAACACCTGATTCTCGTTGGAAGCCCCTGAAAAATCGAGTCCTGGGAAATAATTAAAAGATTCTCACGACTTTTAATTCAATGAATGTTAAGATTTCTATAGCTCTTACCTTGTTAAAAAGATTCAGATGAAATTAATTTCCATAACAATTCAACTTTTCCAACTTAGACACTCATTAAATTGACAGCAGAACTAGGAATAAAAAAACTTTGGATGGAAGTTTAAACAAATTACCAGTAAAATTAATGAAAAATGGTGCTGCATTCAACAAGGATACTTGACGAGTATTTAGAAAATTGGAGGGTCAAAAAAATGTTCCCAGAAGATTGTATGTCTTAATTGGCGGTCAGTCCATAATTAACACATTATATTAAGACAAATAGAAATAGATGCCAGGTTGTCGTTTCCTGTTTATTTTTTGGCCACTGATTAAATTAAAGCTGATTATACAGAGTTTATCTCTAAGCTTGTATGACTTTTTGACCCCCTCATCAACTCTCCTAATTTCTGCATACTGACCTAAGATCATCAATGCTCGATGGCTAGCTAGCTACCGACTTGTGCAACTAACATTTACTAATTGTATATTTGTGGTCTATGGTCTACCAATGAGGATTTTAATTATCTTTGACTTTAATGCCAGGACTGTATGGTCTCAGATTACAGACGAGGATAATCAAAACCGTATTTTAGCAGAAATATAATATTAGTTTCCTAAAGACAATAAGATAATTTATCCCCTCGTTTAAGTCTCTACGGCAATTCCTGCACCATTCTTAAAAGGTTTTTTCGTGCTGTTTAAATCAATTGTAATTATGATTACATCATACAGTAATCCCTTTGGACATTCAAATTAACAGACAGACTGCTGAAAATACTGATATATAAATAAATATTGCTCCAATTAAAATGTCATAAATCAAAACGCACACACACACACACACACACATGAGGGTCACAATGTTTGTCTATGTTGCATGATGTCCCGAGCTAGCCCTGGTCCAATCCTGTATTTATTCATGCCATCCCCTGCCTTTCTCTCTCTCTCTCTCTCTCTCTGCATGTTCTAATTTATTACATTTTAATTGGAGTAATATTTATTTATTTATCAGTATTTTTAGCGTTCTAAAAGTAGGAGGTCATGGGTTTAATCTCAAGCCAGGTCCGACTCAAGACTTGAAAGTTGGCATTGTCAATTCCTTCATCAAACTAGTTCTTAGGATGGTGTTTTAATAAATCAAGCTCAAGTTAGACAGATTATGACAAAATAAACTAACAGCGCTGCATGTGTGGTGCGGTGCATGTGTCCTCAATAACAGATATAACTGCAAAATGTCCAGCCACCCTCCCCCGCCAGATTCAAACCAACCTAAATATACCTATCTCCAGTCTTTAAATAGCATCAGCAAACAGAACCTAATCAATCTTATGTCATATTTTTTTCCCAGCTCATGTTCATGTTTAAAATTCAAATATGAATTATTTATTCTAAAAAAATCAATTAATACCCCATTTGTAAATTCATTAAAAAATTTGAATTTTAAATTGTTAATTTTTATAAATATATAGTTGACATAAACAATTTGAACAATACTGTACTGGGTAATTATATTTCCTTTATAGATGGGAGATGACTAACCTGCATACTTGATGAATTTTATTAATAATAAAATGTTCTAATTTGAAATGTTTAATGATAAAGAGTACTTGAATTCATTATTAACATCTACTAAGTGACTGACTTTAGCTAAGTACTTGTAACACTAAGTAGGTAGTATGTTGTATTGTATATAAACTAGGACAGTTCATTGAGTTTTATTTTACAAGTTGTTTTATTTAAAATTGTTCAGACAAAATTCAAGTGCCTGGTTACATTATTGTCATACATCATACATGTATGCAAATCATCAATTATTGTGGGCATCAATTCTCCTCAAAGTTATATAATAAGGTTTTTTGGTTTGTCTTTATGAAAATGAACGGTTAGAGCTTCTTTTTGTATCCACACCCATTTAAGTCCATGTAAAATTATTTAAAAAATATTTTATCACAGAAATGTTCAAAATGGTTTGATTCAGTCATTTTCAGGCTTTTTCAGTCAAAATTAAAATTTTAGTGGAGGGTACAAATTGAAGTCTTTCCAATATATGAAAATATCAACTTTATGTGTGTCATTTTAATATCAGAACTATTTTTGCTAAGAGCTATAACCCAAATTACTCAAATTTGTCTTTACAACATGAGATTTCATTTTTCCTAAAATTTTTGGGGAAAAAACCTCATAATACTTATTTTGTTCCATATGAAGTCTATTTGTCTTTACCTGTTCACTTAATCTGTTACATAACTCTTTTATAAAAATCTTCTCTTAATATTCAATATCAAAATCCACCAGAACTGATAATCCAGTTGTCAATATTCATAAATATTCTTAAAATCCAAAAATTCAAATAAACTGAAAACCAGAGCTTCACTAGTATAATCTAAATGATATATCTTCTAAAACAATCCACAAAATAAATATACTATGTTATATTTCCATTTCCATTAAATCCTTCCACACATATTTGGTAGTAATTGTTTTCCGAATACCTGGTCACAACATAATGGAGGTGAGAATGAAACAATCTAACTGTAAGATCTTAATAACAAGTCCCCCCCAAACACCCGTTAATAAGGCCCCCAACACCTGAAATCAGTCATTAAAGATCTCCCAAATTAAATCTCCAGGCCATATTATCCACCTTTCTTTTTTATCTTACACAACATGATGTAATGAGTGACAGGGAAATGGGGAGAATTAAGCTGAGGTTCTCAATGAAAGACAAAGGAACATGTTATATAATTATTGTGGAATTGTTTAAACTCAGACCTGGGACTGTAATTAAATGAGCCTTTTGGCAAGTTAATGGTAAAATCCTAGACAATAGAGATATTAGATTATTATCCACTAAGTCTTGTTATCTGATTATCATAAATATAACTCATTTTTGGGGGATTTTTTGTCTTTTTATTCACCATTATTTTGTACTTCTGATAACAACAAATTATACCAAAATGTTTGTCTAATTGTGATAAGAGCCATAATGAAGAGTTTAGTTAAGTGTCTCTTCATGACTGCTCCTAGAAATCTTGTACCTCACAACAACATAGGACTTCCTTTTTTTTAAACCCCCACCCGTTAAATTATATCTAATTTTTTTGGAAAATTATTATTTAAACAGAAATGCTCAAAAATGGTTTGATAATGTCTTGTTTAGAACTTTTTCAGTCAATTGTTTTTAGTAGCGGGTATAAAAGGAGGTCCCCTTTCTTTATTTATTAGACCTGCTGAAATGTATAGTGATAACCAAAAACTTCATTGTAATAAGTAACAATTCATTTTGTAACCCCCCTCCCCCATTATATTCTGAAAAGAGTTCCATTTGTACCCTCCCACTAAAATTTTAAATTCAACTAAAAAGCCTTAAAATGACAGAATCAAGCAATTTTGAACATTTCTGTAAAAAATAATTTTTCAAAAATTTTACATAAAATTTAATAGGTGGGGGGTACAAAAGGAACTCTTACCTAGATGCTATATAAAATTTTTGAAATAAAAACATTTTTTCACAGAAATGTTTAAAATGGTTTGAATCTGTCATTTTCAGACTTTTTTCAGTCAAAATTAAAATTTTAGCAGAAGGTACAAATGGAAGTCTTTCCAACTTCATCTTTTTTGTAATAATGACAAAAACAACAGCCTCCAACCATAAACAAATATGACATGACTTTAGTTGTACTTCCACTTACAATGACATGTAAGAGCAACTGACTCTAAGACATTACAGTTTGTAATACACATGATTTTGTAAATAAACATTGGACAAACAAACAAGACAATAATGACATGCTTTCAGAAGAAAAAAAGATAGAAAGGTGGTGCTGGGTGGTGCCATTAAATAATCTGCCTCAATTTACAAAAAACACTCAACATGAAAGTACTTAAACTGAATGTACATGTGCCACCATATTAAACAAAAGTGCTATGATGTGAAGTTGTCCTCTACCCCTGGGGGTAGATTATCAAAAGTACATTAGAACTCTTATCAGAGTTAACATGATTGTGTTGTAATTATGTCAGATCCGTACACTTTCTGTCTGTAGTCAAATCTATCAGTGCAAATTTTTTAAAACTAGTGACAAATTTAAAAAAACCCATTTATGAGATATTTTTGTGTAAATCACGGTTTTTATCATTATCAACTATAAATTATCATGTAATAACAATATATTTTTTGTTCTTTTTCATTCGTTTGATTTTTTTTGTTACTTTTTAATTGACAAATGTAAGAGTATTTTACATTGGTAAGGCTATCATTAGATTTTATTTTCAAACAAAAAAATGTTCATTCAAATCATGGAAAAACGTGCATAAACGGAATAATTATTTTAGATTAGCATGAATCAAAGGAAACAATTACTTGTATAATAAGAATGTATGTGAGATCCTGTAATTACAGCGATATGTGTGTGGGCATGTATACCTGTATACAGCACGGAGCTCGGATCGTGTTTGTTTTTATGTAAAAAGTCACCTGATCAGGATCTGTCAATCACTCTTACGTTGATTGCCATTTCAGTTTTCTGTCTGGTATAATATTGGTAAAAAACAACATACTTTTAACAATAACTATCAAACCTTTAATTTAATGATTTATTGACCAATGGAATGTTTACAATTAACTTTGTCATTATTATTTTATTATGTTTTGAATTTCACATACCGGTAAACAAGTTGACAAATACAACATCTTTTAAATCTGTTTTTTTCATAACCAGCTAATATACAGCTAGTATACATTTAAACAATAAAATATCAGAAATATTTCAAAATTTTAATGTACATGTACCTATAAACTTAAAACACATTTCAAAAATAAAATTCATCTTAAAATGTTTTATTTAGAAGCATACTAGACTTTACAGGTTAAAATGGGTGGGAGGAGGGGGAATGGGAGGGTATAAATGGTTTGTACTACCGTCACCCTACTACTTTTTATCTTTTCAATGAGTGGTAAATATTGTAAATAAAATACATTACATCCATATGTCAGCCAATGGCTTATTTTTGTATTTTAAATATAAAATTATTTTTTTTTTACTTTAAAAATATATAAAACATGATGGTCAATGGCTTATTTTTGTATTTTAAATATAAAATTCATTTTTGACTTTATAAATATGAAACAATTTAAACAGTGTAAAGAATGTATGTTTTAGGAATATAGTCAGAATGTGATTGTGGCAGAGTGGTATATGCAAGGATCACAGCATCTATCAATGTCTAGGTTCAACTCCTATTCAGGACACATCCTAATTTAAGAAAGTTGTCAGTCTGCATGCCAAAGATCATATCGGGGTACTCTGGTTTCCTCCAACATTCCTGTACTGACTCTTTATTGGTCAAACTCATTAATATAAATTGGTTATGGCAAATTATGATAAACAGTAATACCATTTATGAAAGAAAGAAGGAAAAATAAATAAAAATAATAATAAAGGTTAAAAACCTAACAACATTTTTCAAAAATTATATTTATAGATACTCTGTATGAATTAATATAAGGAAAAAATCCCTGATTTTTTAATTATGTAAAATTATGTTATTATAAATGGGGAATTAATGTATTAAATATTATATCATGGAGGTGAAATCAGAAGATTTTACAGATAAATTCTGACATAATAATAAATCGATAGACAAAACACGTAGACTATATATACATGTATAAAATATGTACAACAGTGACATCCAGCATCACCAACATCTGACAGAGAGATTTAACTGCTGTTCTAATTAAAATGTTGCCTGTATTTGTCATCTGCTGTATTAATTAATCATCACTTATATCTGTTTTTGCCTCCTCATCTAAAATCACAGTCTATAAAACACAGTTACACTGACCCCACATATAGTACAGGCATATAGCCTTCCACTGCATTAGCTTTACATTAAGAGTTATCCCCCCTTTGCCTGTAGAAAATCTTCAAGAATTTCAATCGACAGAAACAAAATCAAAATGCTGATTCGGTAATTTTGTTATTTCTTATTTTACTAATTGCAGAAAATTTTGTTGGATTTATAATTACAGTAGCATTATTTTGTTAGCATAAATGTTTTACATGCAAGTGTATGTCCACAACTGGATTATATACCCCAGTATATATATGCGTATACATGCAGCATCTATTGCCGGCACAAAAATTGTTGTTTCCCTCTAACTTAATGCAATACATATTTATATGGATATCATTAAATAAACATTAACATAACATTCAAATTTTAACAAAAAATAAACTTATTAAAAATTTTACTTTCAAACAAAACCAATCAAAATGCAATAAAATAAATCAAAAGATTCACAAAACACGTCAGGCGTGAATATTAAAAAACGAGCTGGTAATAAAATCAATGATATATTTAAATTTGTCTTTTTAGATTTTATAAATAACATTTTAAACAAAACAGCATGATGGAATGAGTATTGAAGTAATACACAATGACATTATCTATATATCAATTCTGAATAAATATGATTTAAAATTAGCCAAATCTAAAATTATATACCTGGAGTTTGTACCGCAAATCACACAAGTAAACAAGATTTAAATTTGATCTTTAAAATAAATCTTTTAAATATTCAAATTAAATAATGCAATATATAACATTTTTAATTTCATCAATATATCACCAACTAGCCATTTAAAGTTTCTACTTGAGTTTAAAAAAAGTTCTAAATACATTTAATGAAAATTATTGATACATTTAACAGGTATTTTTTTTTTAAAATTTGATTTTTTCATGTTTCATCAATAAAATTAAAAAAAAGTTTGTGATTTTTATTTTTAAACTTTATTTGATAACTTTATACTGTAGTAATATATTCATATTATATTCAAATCCGCTGATGCAAATGGAACGATATAAATGGGTGATAAAACGGTATTTGCATTTTTCATAATAAAAGAAATATCATTGATTTAATAGCGAAATATCTAAAAGGATTATTTTTTGTGAGCAGATCAACCCATTTCATCAAATAAAACTATTTCATTTCATTATCCCCTCACACACACCACACCAGTGACATCAGCCGTCAAGAGGAACACACAGGAAAATTATGAATATTTAGATACAAAATTTACAACCATACCCACCAATAATCTGGGTATCGTTTACATTTAACAATTGAGAATTTGTTTTTACATCATTCAGTTCAATTAAAGTGTCATGTCAGACGAATTTGACAATTTTTTTGTACTAACAACCGTCAACATGTCAAGCATCTCTCATCTTTGTCTATTTATACAATTAGATCTAAAGCTAAAGGAAGTACAGAATTAAAAAGCATTTATAGTTAGTAACCAAGATTTTAATCAATCTAACGACCAAGACAGAGATAGAGGACCAAGAAATATTGATTAAAAATTTTGGTCACCTTAGTGATGTAAAATGGCCATGTAGAATCACGAAGCCTAAAGGGAAATTGTTCAATCAACGCCTCCAAATTCATTTGACAGCTGAAAGGCCTCTGCACCATAGCCGACGACCACAGCTAGACTTATTAATTAAGCAAAGGGATGTAATATTCTTTCAATCAGATCTAATCCCGCTTTCCCCAGTTAATTCATTAACTTGACGTCACTTATTATTTTTGAACCAGTATCAACTATTAACGAACAAAAAACCTTATTGTGATAACAAATAAATCCGCAAACGACCCAAAACCTATTAGTGATTGGACTTCCATAAGTATTATGAAACTAAAGTGACAATTCCCCTCGGATATATATATATATATATATATATATATATTTAATATAATATTATTAAACGATCACAGATTAATATACAAATTATAATAATAATAAACCACACCAGTGCAGTTTTGCAGATGACACGAGAAGTTTTTTTCCCCCCAAACATTCCGAATTCCTAACAGATTTATATTTGCTGACCTGAGAAGACCAGGGACTGTTGAGATATCATCAATGATCAATATGAAGAATTTAAAGTACCTTACCTATATAAAATTATAATATGTCCACATGTGTCTGTCCTTAAATGAATCTGAATACACACATATACACAGTAAATGGTCTGCTGGTCTTTCCCTCCACTGTCCTGACCCAGTTTAAATCAGAGAGATTATAACCCTCATCACACTCCAAACTTGATAATCCTAAGTTACACTTTTTCTTGTTTATTCATTCAATGTATGGAAACAGCTTGCTTCTAACAATAATTTTCAATCTTTATAATACTTTCCGTTAATCAAACATGCTGCCTTTCTATATAACAATCACAAACTATTAACAGTTTTCCTTTATTGTCTTTTGACCACACTTGTTAATATAAAAACGGGAAAATGAATCGATTCATCAAGATAAGGGTTAATACCAATAGAAACTAACAGAGATTCTTGGGAATTAATTTTGTTAAAACTTGATTGGAATATGCCCAATTAGTGTAGCCCAGCCCCCATCAGCTGTTCTATTTGTCCGGAGGTCCAGGGTTGATATTTAAGATGATGTTAGCGATGATGAGGTGGCTAGATGGTAGTAGACCAGGCTATAACTTCAAACTAACTGCTTTACAGATTTGAGATATATAGTAATTATAACTCAGACAAATCCCTCATTAAGTGTACAATATGGGGAAGAAAGACGGCATGTATTCATCTAATGTGTTGCTATGATGGTGATCACATTTCGTGGCCTCTGATATTGGTAGTAGATTCTGCCTGCCTTTGGAGATTATTAGCAATTCTCTTATTACATACAGGCTTTAAACATTAAAAGTGAGTTATGAAGAATTAAGCTTGTTACGCATATATAAACTGTATATACATCTTGTTCTTCACACAACACTGAATTGGTATGATTAATTTTGGTTTTTACATTTGATAGACTACAGAACACTCTCGTCTCATATCTGCTTGTTGAGATTTTTTTTCTTGAAGAAACTGGTTTATAAGAAAAAAAATTCTACTTGATATTCTCTGTGATATAAGATAACGATGTAATTAAATTAAAATTTTAACTTCCATATAAACATCAACTGAAAATTTTAATTGAAATGACATTTATGATTTTCTAAAAAAAATAAGAAATTAAATCACAACATTTTTGTAAATTTTGTTTGATTTAAAGAAATCAGTAAATATTTAATTATGCATGAGATCACATATTAAAAGCATTCTGTATGATCCAAGAATCTAAATTCAATTTTCTTATTAATTTTTAGCTTTTTTTTTATTACAATGAAAACTGTATACTTTAAAATCATATAACTTTCAATTTAAAATTTATTATTAGTCTAATTTTCACTTAAAATTCTTTCTTTCTAAAAACCAACAGATATTTTGTTTGTATATATAATCAATAACAAAGATAATTTTATAAAAATTTAATGATTAAAATACTTAAAAAAATAAATTTCAGATTTATTCTTTTAAAATATCTTAAAATATAACAGCAGATAAGTGGACTTATTTCACTAAAAGATGACAGGTTATTCTCTCGGACTTATTTCGGTCTTTCTCTCGGACTTATTTCACTACAAGATGATAGTGCTTCCTCTCAGACTTGATGATACTGTCTTCCTGTTGTATACAAGGCAGAAAAGAAATTAATTTTCTGATCCAATTATGCCATGGTTCTTATCAAAAACAGTGTTTTCTATGTTAAATGGATGCGCAGGTTTATTGTTGCGACTTTGCACCCGTCTGTCATGAGGTCACATGATACATGCCGACACAGCAGATAGAATTGATCGGGATTAGTATTGCATATTTTGTAAGGTCATGAAAAACTATTACATATACACTGATAACACCAATGAAATGAGTTTTTATTTCTGGCCCAAACAAAGATGTCTTCTATATCTTTAAAACATTTTATCTTAATACTTTTATATGTGCTTAATTTATTACTAAACTCATTCTGTTTTAAATTGGATTTTTTTCATCAAACCTACAAATTTTCAATCCACACGTGTATCATGTAATAAATTTAGTTTTAGACAAATATATAAAACAAGATATTTAATAAATGATGTTGTTTTACATTATATCAGTAAAAATAGGACATCAGATTTATATATATATACATTGTATAAGTGTTAACAAGATAGACATTTTGTAGGTAGGAACATGACATCACAAACATGGCTCACCCTGTCGATCGCAAAAATCGCAATTTGCAACATTAAAAAAAAAAAAAAAAAAAATATGCGACAAAAAAAAATTCTTTGTCAAAGAAGGATTACTTTTATTAATTAGTATAAGCAGTTATGCCACTACATTCTGACCTATAGACTTATTGGACCTGCAATACCATGAGGACCTCAACTAACTGGCCTGTTGATAAATAACCTCCGAATCTATTGGGCTTTCTACATGATCATGGCCTCACCTATTAAAAAGTTGTAAATTAAATGTTGGTGCATCATTAAGCCTATTATAGGCTGGCCGGTTATGTTACCCGTGCTTATTATTTTTTGTACAATAGATTTATCGGGTTGCACTTTAAAATAAATTTATTATTATTGTTATTACATGTATTATTATTATTATTATTAGATTAGTGTCATTTGCTCCTGTTGGTCCTCATATAGCACATCATATCAACCCCACGGAGTCAGCTTGAGGTTCTACCTGACAATCAAAAACTGTTTATTTATATTAGCACTAAAGTTGTAAATATAAGTCATATTATATGATTATAACCATCCTAAACAAAATATTAACAGATTCTGACAACTGTTTCACACATTTCTTTTCACATAGACTCTGTAAAACATTGAAAGTTACACAACCTAAATCACACTTGACCGATCAACAAGGTAATGATCTACATACAACAGGAAATGCTCAAGACCTTTCTGTAGAGTTCCATAAAAAGTAATCCAAATACAATTATCACTGGGGTTAAGGCTCTACTAAACAAAATTAAGGAATGGCGCCTAATTATTGCAAAGTTAATGATTTCATAGTTTGCCACCACCCCTTTGAATTGATTTCTAATCCTGCAATATCTAAAATCCCAACACCATGCTGGCCACATGACAAAACCCAAAACATTGTGCTTGTCACATGACAACACCAAAATGATTAGGCTGGTCACATAACAAGAACCAAAAAAGGTCAGGCAAGTCACATGACAAGTACCCAAAAGATCCAGTTGGTTACATAACAAGACTTATATGCTGTGTTGCACCATGGCATAATAATGTTATGATGAAAAATTAAAGCAATATTAACAACAATTTTGTATGACAAAAATACCCAAGTACCTGCCTTTATAAAAGAAATGGCATTTTAAAACACAAACTGCATAAAGGTTCTTTAAACACTCTTTAACATGTGCTTGTGTGTTAGAGAATGTGTTTGTGTGTGGTTGGTAGATTTTTATAATATAATTTGACGTGGCATCACCATCATCATCAGATCAGCAGTATAATCCAGTAAGGTCACACAAATAAATAATAAAATTCCTGGATCCCATAAAGTGATAAAAGTTCCAATTGATATCTGTTCTCATGACCTGACAAGTACCTGCTTCTGATAATCCTTGATCTGGCTTCTGTATCCAGTAGGCTAAGACAAAGTCATCTATGAACACAAGTTTACAAAATATTGTCATGTCAGACTATTACATTAAGCAGCCATTTTTAAAACAAGTAATTTGATTTTCATTTTTTCGATGAATACAACTTTTTGAACAGTAAGTTAATTAAAAATAAAGATTGTGTGACTTTGGATAAAAGATATCCAGTGTATATTTATACTGAGGTAGGAAGGTACATCCTGGTAATTCTTGTCACTGATATTTGAAAATTAGTTGTTAAAAGGAGGATTTGGTCTGTAATTATGTTTAACAAATCTGCAAATCTAATAATATGTGCCCCCCCTGGTTAAAACAGCCTACAGGTTATCAAAACATCACTCAGTGTAAGGTTACCAGCTTTTTTAACTTGAATGGCTGCTTCATTTGTCAAGAAATTGTAATATATAGATGTTAATGCCACATTAAGAGAAACATTCCTATAGCTGAATGCTTACTAAGTTCTCTACATAACTGCTGTAAAGGTGCACTCTCTAATTAATGCCTATGTGCAGATATTCTTAATATTTATTCATTTCTGTGAGAAAAAAGGAAAAGAAATTAAGACTACCATATGGAAAATATTAAAAATCGGCAAGTCCATAATGTGGTCTGCAATTCAAATTATATTTTAATCAGCAAAATTCCCCAATTTATATCTACTATTTAAGATAAGATGCCAGTCTAAAACATGGAACACAATTTTTAGTATGACATATTATTTTTACATGCTTTTTTACCCACATTTCTTAATATGATTATCTCCATAATAAAGTATAAAATGACATTAGTTTGTAGAAATGACTAAATGTATAACAGAGACTGTGATATAATTATTATGTATGCCTGCCTGCCTCCCTGTTTGTCTTCAGTCATTATTACAGTTAAAATTCTCTGTAAGACAGAAAATAATGTACATGTTCACTTCAGCTTTACAGAATACCTGTTGACAATGGACACCTTGACTACAGTACACCTGTACATAAAGGATACCTTAGCTAAACTGAACATTAGATACCCGTTGATAAATCCAAAATAATAAATAGTGAAATATTGCAATATTCTGTATATTTTTTGTCTTTTAAACAGTTGGCTATTCTGTGTAGACCCAGATACCATGTTGGTGGACTCACCATTGAGACCCCATTTTTTGGCTCAGTTGAGATTCCCTGTTGGTAGCCTCACAGTCAACCCCCATTGATAGCCTCAGTTTATCACTGGTACAGGGTATTTTAACTTTTTAAGATGATCACCCATATCTTAATCATGTGATCAATAAACTTTTCCCTTTATTTGGTCTACCTTACTCAAGGTCAAAAGGTCATCAAAAATATTCTACCTATGTCAGCTTTAATTAATGAAAAACACCTGAAATATCACTCTCCAATATCAAATTAAAATGAGGTTTAGGACAGGGATTTTTTTTATATCAACAGGTAACAGAACCCGATGGACTTAAAAAGTCAAAAAAATTCTATCATCCACTAAAGGTCACAGATTTTGAAAATTAATATTTGAGAATTAAGGCTTGAAACAATTTATGTAAATGAGGTGTTTGTTATCAAGTTATAGTACCTATATGTTTACTTAAAGGGGGGACTGTTTACTTTTACCTGGCAGGTACACACATGTTGTAATAAAGAGCTATATGTTTGTCATATTAAGTAATTCAAATTAAACTAAAACAGGTTGTAATTTAACATAGCAAGACAAGACAGACAGACAGACACTTCAATATACATATATATTAACTATAAAGTAGTTAAATGAATTTAAAAATTCAAAAACATCAAACAATTTTTAAAATTTTTAAAATGAGAGCAACAAAGATGGATTGATAAATACAGACAGGATGATATTAGTTTTAGTGCAAAAAAAAAGTCAAAATTTTAAATCATTAAAATCATATTTTATATACCTTGTTTAACGTAATAACTTGTGTGTATTGTATATTCATCGATTTCAAACAACATGTCATTTAGATGCTTAAATACATACTGGTGTAAATCATAAAATTAAAAAGAAGTGAAAAAAAAAAAAAAAAACCAAAAAAAACATACCAATCCAAGTCCAAATCACAATCCCAAAGCAAAGAAAAAACTTTGAAACTGGGAAATTGGCAAATTACGGTAGGTTAAACACATGAACTTCCACCAGGGATGTTAGGGAGGGTGCTCCGGAATTTAATGTAGAAATAGTGACATATTTTGTCTCATAAACCAATTTATGATGTGATGGGATTATTGTCTATGTGTAGCAAATGTGAACCATCACAGCCAACTCGTTTGAAACAAAGACAAAAGTAGGGAAAATGTTGTCATATACACAATCAATTCAGAAAGACATCCCAGAAATCTAAAGTATTGCTAGATTATATATGTACAAGAAAAAGTTCCTCATAACTAGCTACAAACTTCTAAAACAACACGCTAAAACAATAAACAATTGTTTTAAAAACTTTTGTTAAAGAGTAAGAATACCCTGTGCTGAAAACATCACAAGAAGAGTTCTGCATCTGCAAGATGCCTGAAACATTGCACGCAATAGCAAGGAACACCTATGTTGGCAAAACATTTGAAAACATTGCACAGAATAGCAAGTGAGCTTTGTGTTGACAAAACAGAACTGCAAATGAGCTTTGTGTTGACAAAATGTTTGAAAACATTGCACAGAACAGCAAATGAGCTTTGTGTTGACAAAATGCTTGAAAACATTGCACAGAACAGCAAGTGAGCTTTGTGTTGACAAAATGTTTGAAAACATTGCACAGAACAGCAAGTGAGCTTTGTGTTGACAAAATGTTTGAAAACATTGCACAGAACAGCAAATGAGCTTTGTGTTGACAAAATGTTTGAAAACATTGCACAGAACATCAAATGAGCTTTGTGTTGACAAATTGTTTGAAAACATTGCACAGAATAGCAAATGAGCTTTGTGTTGACAAAATGCTTAAAAAAATTGCACAGAATAGCAAATGAGCTTTGTGTTGACAAAATGCTTGAAAACATTGCACAGAATAGCAAATGAGCTTTGTGTTGACAAATGCTTGAAAACATTGCACAGAACAGCAAGTGAGCTTTGTGTCTTTAACATGTTTGAATGTATAAACTAATTTATACATACACAAAAATACTACTTCAAATTTGACATAAAGTATTGACACACTACACAAAACAGTAAAATTCCACTTCTTGTCTATGACAGATAAGTTAAAGCATTGCCAAAATACAACATGAAATAAACATTTAGAACTGCATGCTTCTGTAAGTTAAACAATAAATTAAAGCTGATTTGCAAATGTGAATATTGGAATGTCCAATGTGCTGTAATTAAAAATAATATAGAGTCGATATTACGCCACATGTGCATCAATAAATTTATTTATGGTGTTGTTTCTGGAGCAGCTAGAAGTCCGATTTAAAGGTTTTCAGACAGTTTGGTACAATAATCCAGCTAATTCATTGTATAATTAAATGAAATTCATGTGTAACAAAACAAATTAAATCGTTATCAAAACTTGACTTCAAAGAATGTGAAAAATAATTAATTTTAATTCGAGCATGTTATTTAAATGCTGGTTCATATGACATCACCTAGTGACAGTGAAATTCTCTCATTTCCTGATCAACTTTTGAATTAATTGTAAATTAACCAATTATCAAAATTACCATGGATGAAAAAATGGACATGTAATTAAGGCAAAAATGTGAAATACACAAAAACTCTCAGAATATTCTTCTTTTATTTCCTCTTAACAAGATTTTAATTGCCTTTGTTCATCAGAAGTTTAAAGCATGTTGGCAGTAGTAATTATGAACAATTATTTTTGAATATTGAACAATACTAATGTTTAAATACTTGCCTAATTTCTCTTTTCTCAGTCCCTCTCTGAACAAATATCTTTGTTAAACAGCAATTAAGCTGTTCATTTAAAATATGCCAGGGGAGAGTCTAAAAGAAAACAGTCATACAAAGTGTCTTAATTGGGAATTAGTTCTGGTTAATGCCAGACAAAATGTTGGGTAATTTCAATCTAACTTCATTATTAATTTCTAGGTCAAATGGTGATTCCAAATTAAACAGGTAATGACGTGACAAAGGGGCTATTACCTTCAATGACCGGTGAAGAAAAATAATGAATAAATAATATTGTTAATACACAAAATATATTAACATAGAACTCAAGTATAGGTCTTGTCTTTCTAGTGAAATTACCAATAATGTCCGGGTCATGTTATATGAAATTTTAATTACAAATAGAAATCAATTAACCCACTGTTATCCCAGAATACCCTGCCGGCAAGCTAGCTAACGGAGTGATCTAGCAATTATAATTAGGTTGACAACTTCTAGTAAACATTATCACAAATAGGATTAAGAGAAGACAATATACAAACATTACCCCACACACAACAACCAATTAAAACCATGTAACTATGTGATGTACTTTATATATAAAGATTTTAATAAGATAAATAAAGAGAATATATGAACAAAGGACACTGCCAACACTTAAAAACTTGATCCAACTTTTCAATTAAAATTTGCACACTGGTCTGGCGTGATAGAATTTCTGAGGTAATTTATAAAAGACAGATAAGGTTATTAATGTTCTCGTAATTAACTTATGGGTTGCCATGGAAACAATGCCTGCTTAAGAAGTCTAATTAACAAGGCCAATTCAGACATGCAAAAGGACTTGACACATCTTTCACTAGCAGTTATGTATCCGTACTAAATGAATTGAAATAAGATATATAATGAAATAATAAAATGGAATAAAAAATCTAATTTTGGTTTTTATGTCTGAAAACAAAAAAGCTGAGACATAATTATGTATTAATGTCTTGCTTATCAGCGGTTATAATTGAATTCTATATTCATTATTTTCATCAATGTGTTCATTCTACAGATATGTAACAGACTTTAAATTTTCCGTGTGCTTTTAGTCCGTTAATTACCGTGTATATTTACTGCATCTATGAAATTCAAATAAAATTATGCAAATAAACTGATTACTTTGTAAGCGTGGCATTTAAAAATGGAATAATGAATGCACGTGTTATGTTCATTTTTCAAATGACTGATTTTACATTATAGAGCTCTTAACTCAAATAGAATGATATAAATAAAAAATGAATTCGGGTTCAAACTGAAAAACATGTTTTTGTTTTACTAATGTCTAAAACTAGAGTAGCCCACTGAGTTATATCACATCAGATCAGATCAGAGGTGATGCTCTTAGATATATTTTAATTGTGAACATTCATTATTTTGTTCCAAATACACAACCCTTTTTTTAAATTTAATTCACCACATCAGTATGGTACTCATCACAAATTATCTGGTGACCCCTTTGCAGCATGTTGTTGGTTACATATAGCCTGTGATTGCATAATGATAATTCTTCCTTCTGTGTTGCCAAAAATTTATTATATGCTGGTGTTCAGACAAAAATCAAAAATTTTATCATTTTATTTTATTTACAATACTGTTTAAACCATAGTGCTATGGTCACAAAGATACTGACTAATCTCTGGTTTGATTGGAGATGTTCATCTAGTCAGTCATTGATGAAGTCTTCAATAGGACATAAAGTACCCTTCACCACAGGTTACTAGATGCTCCCTAGCAGGTCTTTGCTGTTACAACAGTTTCTCCTAAATTTTGATTACAGAAGTAGCAAGTGTAGCTAGCTTAACAGGAGGTGCTTACCCTTCCGGAGCAACCAGCCTCACTTCCCTGGTAAAAATTCATGTGTTTAACTTAATTTACCAATCTTTACTTTGGTTTGGGATTTTGATATAGACATTGATTGGTTTGTTTGTTGTTTGGTGTGATTTAAGCACAGTAATTGTGTCATTGACTAGAAAACCTTACATAAATTCTATGCATTTCCACAGTTTTCATAATTTAACAATCTATACATTTCGGAGATAATGTTCCTGTACTACATTGGTTCCGACTAGTTTACAATTTTGCAATATTGTCTATTGGAACCATAGTAAACTCCAGTATAAAGTTCAAAGCCGAGTTTAGCGGATCACAGAAACATTACCTGTATTTTCCTTCAATGCTATTTACCTTGTCTACTAGTAGCAATCTGACCAATCTTCCAAAGTCGTGTAAAACGAGAGCAGATGTAATAACAATATGTTATTAATCATCATTAAGGGAGATAATTAGTATGGAGATCTACGTGTTCTGTCCTCGGGATAATTGGTCACTTATACCAGTTGTATTTTTATAATTCATTAGTACTAACAATAGGATCTGACATCAGTACACGTGTTCTTAAACAGGAAGGGTTTCTGCTTGGTACTATAAAAGAATTGTCAGACCTACTTTTGAAGTCCCCTACAATACCTGTGTGTACACATAAACAAGGGACCTCCATGGCTAAGTGGTCCATGGGTTTCCTTGTAACAAGTTACTGATCATAAAAAGCAAATTGCAAAATGTTATGATGAAACAAGTTGATTACAATGAAAAGCAGTTCAGACAGTCACAAGACCAGACTGCCAAATTTTAGACAATTTGCTTATAACATCAAACTACCAAAATTCAGGCAAGTTGCAACAAAGATCAGACTATCAAAATTCAGAGGAGTGGTAACATTGCAAATCAAACATGAGAATTTGCTGTAATATTCAAATATTAAGGATGTTTTTATAGTCTTTAACTTTGGCTTATAGCATAATGTATGTACATGTTTGACCTCTTGTACCACCTACCACCTTTGGTGGACTTTGAGTGAAATAAAGTTGAAGTTGAAGCTGGAAATCCCTGTTTTTATATTAACTAATTAATAAATAGCTCTGTTAATTTTCCTATAAACACTTTATCTTCTATCCTTGTTAAATCCTGATTAAACGGATTATACGTCAACTAAAAACTACAAAACAATAGGATGAACATTAACAGATAATCACTTCTCTCTAATGATTCTGTCTTTCTTACTAAGTAACATGAATTAATATTTATTTTCTGATAATTTATGTCCAACTTGACTCTTTGAGATAGAAGAAAAATAAAGAATTTGTTTCTTATATTAGCTAGGCTTAGGGGCCATGTGTTTGTTTTATTTTAGAATTGCAATAAAGTCAACAATGTTCTATGATATTAACTCACAATACAGTAACATCTTATGTGATAGACAGATCGGGAGAAAACCTGTAAATAACACTCATTTATTTTACTTAAACAACAATACCAATTGCAAATATGTCTGAAACACAGACATTAGTCTTTAATTGGGTCAGTTTGTTACAAACTGTTATCGCATATGTTTCTCAATTAATTTCTTTTCTATTATTGAAAAGGGAAATTCGATATATATTAATATGCACATATAATCAGTTTCTGACGGCTGTGGGTGACCCTTATGTTAATCCATATTTAATTGCAAGTTTGACTGATGACAAAATAAATCTACAAGTATTTCAACATCAGTCGTAATTAATCTGGTGACCATGGGCATCAACAACAGACACTATTGTAAAACTGTCATGTAGGTACTTTATTTCTCATTACTATGACAACACTTTTAACGGTTCCAAAATTTGGTAAAACGTGACAATTTTTGTCTGAGACTGTCTTGAATGCAGTGCCTATAGAATTTAAAATGTTTGAAAAATGGACAAATATTGGGATAGTCCTTAATTTCAGAAATATTTTGGAGATTATTTCAAACTGTTTATTGTAAAACCCTGTGGTTTAATTATGCATATCACATCAATAAAGCAAGGCATAAGCATAAAGAAGTAAAATCACTAAAGAGAAAATTTATCAAATATGACATGAACAACAAGTTCCAAATTAAACACGAACTAATCATGGATATATCTACAACCAAATCAACTACCAACTCTTTGAAACTGATAAAAATGGAATCACTTCAAAGCAAATCCGAATTAGCCTTATCCGGCGGAGATGCAAAGAGGACCAATATTTTAATCACTGCAGTGCATTACATGTGCAGAATTCTCATCAGTCAAAACGAAAGGACTCAAAAATTTTATTTTGTTCTCACAGTAAAATGATTTAAAGTCCTTCATTACAATTCATAAGTTGTAGTGGGACTTATCAAAGATATAAGGGGGGTTGTATTCATAAATTAATGTCAATTTTAACGCAAGTATCTAAATTGCTGACTTCCTAATCAAGAGATGTGACAGAATAGTTTATCTTGTGGTTTTAAATGAAAAATGAGCAGGGCCTCATCATTGACTAATGATCAGGCTTAAATAACAGGAAGTTACAAATTGTTTCTAAATCCAATCTTTACATGTCTGTTTGTTTGTTGTCGACATTTCCACAATTTTAATATTTGTGTTTTATCTTAATTCAAAGTCCAAAGTCAAGTTTTAGACTCATTAACTCTCCGCTGAATGAAACTGAAACGTACTGAAACTTATGATCATAGAAGACACTAAACAAAACAAAAAAAGATTATACTAACAAATATATTAATTTCTTTGATGCATTTAAAGTACTTAAAAACGAAAATTGCAACCAATAGGCAGACATAAAAAAGGTGTTTGATTCACAGGAAAGCTTCAAATGCTAAGAACAAATAACCAAAATGTCACCAAACAACAATTAATACATGGACAAATGATTTACCAAGTTGAAATTCAAATGAAGCCAAATTCCACAAAAAACTGTGATGTAAAAGAAAACAAGCTCTTGAGAAGGTGGTCTCTAACTTGATGTTGTGTATATTGTAAAAACAGTGTTCTTAATAAAGTGGCACCAGCTGTAGAGCATTTGCTCTTAAATAAGAATTACAACACATATAGAACAGATTAATGACACAACTAATGCAGACTGCAAAAACATGGTAAAATGGTGTCAAAGCAATGCTCTAGATAAAACCGAGGCAAAACAATCAATTGCAATGACAACATCTGTAATATACATAAAGATTACTACAATAGTACTGAGAAGGGAAGAGGAGTGCTTACCCTTCAAAAGCACCTGGCCTCACTTCCCTGGTGGAAGTTCACATGTTTAACTTAATTTGCCAGTTTTCAAAATTTTTACTTTGCTTTTTGGATTGTGATTGGAAATGGACTGGTATGTTTGTGTTTGACGATGAAATCAATGCTATCATGTGGTAGGCTTTTGTATGCTCTTAATTTTGCTTAGCCAGTCATTTGAGATTGGTACATTGCATTAAAGTCTTTTCTGAAGAACTGTACATTCTTCAAAGAACTATGACACGCAAAGTTATAAACATATGACAAATGGCATCTAAAGCTCTTAAAGTAATAGGGGCTGAAAATTTGGTCTCCGACAAGTGTGAATTTGGGACTTCCAGGAACAAGAGTAATTGGCATTATTAGAAAATGCAGCAAATTACTTCAATGCTTAACCAATGGATTCTTTGACATAATTTATGGTAATGTCTGTTTTCTGATATAAATTTGTGGGGAACATTTCCATATCCGGATACAAAATCAAAGACTCAAAGACTTTATTTTTAGCATCCAAATAAAAAGTCAAATAAGGATGAGTACAAATTATAAATAGTTACATGATCTGTTATTCAAGTCACATGACAATTATTACAGTAATTTTCATCAACTTTTAACATGGCTGTCTTTAGTGTTCTTGTGTGTCCAACTGTGACTGTGACCCACAAAATCTGCGAGGAGCCAGAAGATAGCTGCTTCATTAAAATTCAGTAACATTTATGACTAGTTAATTTAAATTTATAAAAGAAAACTGAATTAGAAATATGATAGGGTAGCAATCTAATTAAATCTAGTTTTTATTCCTTAGAAAAATAAAAATCTTGATTTTTTTCCTGTATGTGAAAGTTTCATGGTGGTAGTGACTTCATTAAGTATGGACAACACGTTTTAAAACAACACTGACTTCCTTGCCAAAAATTTAATTAATCCTTTTAAACACCTTCAAAACTGAGTTTTATAAACTGGTAATAATACATACACAGGCAAATACATATTGTTAAAATAAAAACTGGTACAATTTGAAGTTAATTGATACTTATAATAAACCCAGTTTTAAATATTTACAAAAACATGTTTACTCCTTGATATGTAAGTTTTTAATATCTAAAAATTTACATAAATGAGTCATTAGTAAAAAAAATAAAATCATTTCTGGCTGGATATCTCTAGGTGTCAACTGGGTGACTCTAAAACTCTGAAGGGGTGGTTGGGTTGCTGGATATATCTGGGTGTCAACTGGGTGACTCTAAAACTCTGAAGGGGTGGTTGGGTTGCTGGATATATCTGGGTGTCAACTGGGTGACTCTAAAACTCTGAAGGGGTTGTTGGGTTGCTGGATATATCTGGGTGTCAACTGGGTATTTCTATAACTTCAAAAGCAATACACAACAAAGAGGACCTACAACCTGGTGAGTTTTAAGCCTTGGGCAAGATACTCTCACTTATGTTGAAATTGTCAGTTCTGGGATGATGGAGGAAACCAGAGTGCCTAGAGAAACCAATCAACCTTCGGCAAGTGAATTGACATACTAAGTTTTGTTGAAGCGGGATTCAAGCCTAGATGGCAGGAGATATTGTGATCCATAAGCATGCTTTTGATCACTCTGCCACAGAGGCCCAGGTAAATAAAACAGGTTTCTGCCTGACAAATACCAGAAAACATATTGCCAAAACTATACAGTCTCAGAAAACAGCCAAAATTTGTCTTCAATTTTAAATAAAAATACATAGTAGTTAAACACATAAATGAGTTAATTTCTTATTTTTCTGAATATTTCTGAATCATGGTTTTTCAAGATCAATGAAGTGACAAAGTCACCTTAAAGTACAATACAATTATAGTACTAATTGTTCATTCTTAGTTTGATTTTCCTTCTAACCCCATAATTACTTGAAAACCAGAACATGCAAATTATTTCTCAATTACTATTGAAACTGGTATCATTTCTGTGAGCAGTGAAATAGGCATATAAGATTGGGCCATAAAAGTTGGTCAGAGGAAATGATGATATAGTGCGAAAAAGGAAACATTCTTTTGGCATTGTTAAACATGAACTGTATAATTGATTGAATGGGGTTTTATTTCTCAGTCAAGAATATTTCACTTATATCGAGACGTCAACAGCTATAGGTGAAGTGGCAGAAATATAAAAGACATCTCTACTTTGACAGCTTTGTCAGTACTGTAGGAGGAGATTTAAAGTTTCATCTGGGGGTTTGATCTCCTTGAAATCTACAGGTAACCTTCACTTAACACCTATTGGGTAAAGAAATTCAAACTGATTCTATGATAGGAGTAAGCAGTGACACAATAAAGGACTTCCTCAAAGCATGACATATCAATCAATTAAATCAACCAGCCAATCAATCAATTAATCAATCCGGATCTCTTTACGACTACAACATACATATATAGCAGTACTTACATTGTATATACAATACTATATATATCTGGGTGTCAACTATACTGCTTCAATGACATGTTAATCTCAATATCTTGATCTGTAAATGGAAAGAAAAGAAAAAATACACTAACAATTTAAATGATTGAATTTAACTTAACCTTTAAATAGAATAATTTTACTTTTTTATCTGTGAGCAATGAACAGTTTTCACACTTTACGGTTCTTAAAAAACCTAAATTCTTGTCAATATCTAACGGAGTGACAGAGTTCAATGAATATTTGAGAAATGATGATTTAAATCATATGAGTTGTCAATGTTTATTGTTCCTGTGAATCCTGATACCCTGTAAATGTTTTACACTTCTATCTCCCGTACATATTATATAGCACTGCTCTAACACATCAAAAACCATTTTAAAGTAATTATGTTTTAAAATATGACCATAATACTAGACAAAAGAATATGTTAGAAGTCATTAACTTCATGGAACAATTCACTTAAATAGATATTTTTACCTGTAATTACCAGGTGTGATGGGACATACCTGTGGATGACCAGATTCATTCATCCTTTTATTTATTAAAAATATTCTATACCTGCAGTTTACAGCCATTACTAAAGAAATCATCTCATTTTTGGAGTGAAATTTGAATATTTAATCTACATGTGAAAATTATTTCTTTGTTCCGATTCTCACATCTTATTAATTTTTTTCCATAATCTTGAATGAAAACAGATAGACGTGTCTGAAACCGGAGCAGGGAATGTTAAAATAAACTTGTCTCATGCCACCAATGGAGCACCTAATAAGGTAAGCTGTGGCACTTGATAAAGGCTAACTAACCAATGTTGTACAAATGACAGATTAAAATAAATGCATCTTCATTTAAGCTCTAATGCATGAATTGCAATGTCATAAAGGGGAGGGGGTATGATACATTGTTGCTTTATTGCTAGGATAAAAATTATTGTTTCAATATAACAAGTTTTGCAAACAATATAAGCGTGGTAACACACTAAGGACGAAGTTCTGGGTAAGACAAATGATACATTTATACATATAGAAAAGAGAAGTTATTTACTTTTTAGTTGGGTCTTTTTAGGAAGAGTATTGCTGCAATTTGTAAAGAAGAAAAAAAATTAAAAAAGAATCATCCATCTGAAATTTAGTTCTTGATCATCCAGTATTTCTTGGAACAAATACTAAACCTACACAGATATTGCAAGAGCAGCTATGGGATATTTCAGAAACAATTCTTTACAAAAAGTCAATGCATAATTCCAGAATGGTTATCGACCCATAGATGAAAATATTGCAAACTAGTTGCAATTTTGCTGCTATTTGTGAGAAATGATAACTGTGGTATATAAAGATACATTCTTCAAAATTACAAAGAGACAGCAATGTTAAGATAAACATCATTATGCAATGTCAGCACAGCATGACAAATAAACTCTACAACTAAACCAAGTACCAATACATATGAAAAACACAATCTTCATTTTTTATACTTGTGTTGTTATATTTTTTTTGCTATGGCATTGGGTCACATGGTTTCTAAGACAGAAAAACCAGTGATACTTTTGTAAAGTTCAAAGACCAATACAAAACTCAGCAACACGCACAGAATATTAACTGGGACAGTAATATATTTCATTGTCAGACAAACAGAGGGAAAAAAACCAAAAAGATTATTTTTAATTACCAAGAACAAATTAAGGTTAGAAGAAAATTAATCTTGACTAATGACACAAAACAGGCATTTCAATAAGCCTTAACAATTGAAACTAATGACACAAAGCAGACGTTTCTATAAGCCTTAACAATTAAAGCAATGACAATCTCCAGCTTCTTATGGCCATAATGACATTTACAAAAATTTGAGAAGTACAAAGAACTGAGGAACTACCATACATATTTATATTAATATATTTCTTCTTCTGTCACCTGGATTATATTTTAATCTAAGAATTAGTTTAGATAAATTCCAAAATGGCCACTACTATCTCTAGATAAATGAATAAAGTGTTAATCTATATATTAAACAGCAGGTGTAGATAATATATAAAATCCTTAATTTCTTCACCACAGTAAGTCCACACCAAAAACACTCAGATAAGGCCATTACAGTCTAATTCTTCGGTTTCAAAATTTTAAGAAAGACTCCTATTTTTACCCTCCAATAAAATTTTAATTTCAAATAAAAAGGCAAAAAAATGACAGAATCAAGCCATTTTGAACATTTTTGTGGAAAATATTTTTTCAAAATTGTTACATCATATTTAATAGGTGGGGGTACAAAAGGTATTATTACCAAATATAACAACCTCTTTGGGAGCTCAGTTTGTAGAGCATTAATGGAAAGATTACTATTAATGATCTAATGAATTTAAGTTTAGTGATATAAACAAATAAAAGTTACAGTGTTGGGTATTTTAGATGAAAGTTACTAAAACCAACATTGAAGTTTAACTTCAAGGGGTCTTGTCTTACCCTAGATGTTGTTATAACTAAGACATTGCCTACTTGTTAGTGTAAAACATAGGGTCTTTTGCTTACAATGGGGTTTGCCACTGAACCACATGATTACCCTCTAACATTGGTGCAGCACACTTATTTTCAATGGATATGGAATTGCATAAGCTGACGTTTTCCTGTAAAAATGATGTTGTTCCGGGAATTCAGGACATCTGCAACGTTTTCCAAAATGTTCCGCACAAATGTTTAGAGGCATTGACTATGTGGTACTGCAGCGAACCCCATTAGCAAGATAGCACGATGATGGCCTAAATCCCAATAAATCATTTTATCTCCATTGTCATAAATTCAATTCTCTATGTCCTTTCTTCCTTAACAAGTACCATTTTCAGGTGATGCCAAAAATATCTTTTTTTTTCAAAAAATTAAAATCTTGGAAAAAATGGCAAAGATCTAATAAAACAAACCTTTACATGACAAAGACACCGTTCATTAATCAACTCTACCGTGTCTATTATTAACCTATAAACTGTTATAACTAGTAAACCATTACATTTTCATTTCTATAGTGGTCAGCAGAAAATGACCATAACACTGTGGTCAAACATGACTAAGACTAGACAGTAAGACCAATAAATATGTAGGAACAAGCATGTTATAGGTCAAATTACCTGTGATTTAACAGCCATATACCTCATCAAAGTGGCCAACTTCAATGTGAATATTGTCTTCCTATTAAGTCTCCAAAACTCGCACTGTTATCAATCCATGATGGGGCCCCCTTGTGATAAAGTTTTTATACCCAAATCCAGTTAGTTAAAAACTGTTAAACTGGAGCGGATGTTTACAAAAAGTATAAGAGAAAAATCAATAGAGACAAGGGCTGATTTAAATCAGTTTTATTATCTATCCACCCAAAAATACTAATGAGAAAATTTACCTGGCTAAACAGGTAAATAATTTAATTTCAACTTTGAGTATTTAAAATGATAGATAGGGAATTTTAATAAATCTTTATCAGGCCAGTCAGATTTAAATTGTACCAGATAGCCTTTATAAAATTAGTCTCTAAAACCAGGTGTTCATTTCATTATAAATTTCGCTGGTATTATTTTTCCATTAGTCAATGCTACTAATGTTACAGACTTTTGTCCAATAAGCTTAATAAAATTTGCCAAAAATGAATATAAAACTATTATATTTGCATATCAAACTCATTACTTTAAATTTAATTATTTCGGAGTGGTGAGTGTCACTATAGTGAATGAAATATTTCCAGAAAAATTCTTAATTGCTTTTTTCTTTTAATTTCCTAACATTGAGCAGTTTACTGGAAAAAGAAATTAAAGTCCATCTAATTTGCATGACAAACTCATTTGTTGAAAGTTAATTATATGGAAATCACCAATATGAAGGATGTTAAAAAGTCATATTCCATAAAAAATATCCCATGAACTTAATCCTCTCTCTATTATAATGCTGTAAGGATTGGGCAATCAGGCTTCAGTTCAAAAATAAGGCAAATCTAAATTTAGACAAACTAATATATCTTACCCATAAAAGGTCCAAACTTTATGAAAGAGACAGCATTTTGTACCGTACATGTACAACGTTTTATGTCTCGGAATCTCTTTTTTTATGTGAAAAAACCAAGGTGTCTCGTACACTTTGAAGAAAATATTTCAACTTCAAGAGACTTAAGCTAATTGTTTCCCTTTTAATGAAGTTGAATGGAGTATTGGTGTTTTACGCCCAGTCAAGATTTTTAACTTATATCCAGGTGGTCAGTTCTACGGTGTTAAAGGAAACCAACTACCCAGAGAAAACCACCAACCCTTGGCTAATAACTAAAACACTTTCCACATTTTTTTCAAGACTAGGATTTGTCTTGAGTTTGATTTCAACCTAGGTGGTGTGAGGCTGTGTGATCTGTAAGAGTACGCTTCAGACCACTAGGCCACTGGGGCCTCCATCTTCTTTTGGTGTAGTTCACCTGTGTGCCGAACTTAAATAAAAAATATCTACCAGTGTAAACAAAAATCTACCCGGTACAATCCAAAAATATTTACCAGTATGGACCAAAAACTTTTTACAGGTACAAACCAAAAACATTTACAGATACAAACCACTGGTACCATCCAAGTACAAACCAAAAACATTTACAGATACAAACCACTGGTACCATCCAAAATTATTTACAAATACAAACCAAAAACATTTACTGGTACCAACCAAAAACCTCAGCCAGTATGTCTATCCATGCACTTGCAATCTTCAAAAATCTTTAACAATGAACACCAACGATAATGCTGACACAGTTACAGATGCTGACGATTATGTCAGGTATGACATAATAAAAATTGTAACAGACCTTGTCATAAGATATTACAAAATACCCATCAATGATATATTATAAAAGAGTCTTAATCGCAATTAAAGTTTTTTTTTAAAATTCTTACTTTTTTTAATATTTGAGCATTAGTTCTTTATATTATATGTGAAACATAGGACTCATTATAGGTGTGTCTCAACTTTAGTTAGATAATTTTAACATTTAATCAGGAAACTAAAATAAATTTAAAAATCAATATTTCAATTCATTTGAACTCAAGTCTTAGAGGTTTAAATCAAAATGGTCATAAAATGTAAACGGTTTTTGTTTAGAGGTTAAAAATAAAAACTTTGTATCACCTGTGTTATCTACCTGTATGGGGTACCTGTATCTTTTAGTCCAATAAAGTCTTATAAATATAGATTACCCCATCTCAGATATGTTCATTCTTATTTAGGTCTTCCCTTATCAAATTGTAACTTATCTAGCTTTTAATTAGAGGCTCAATTAAGGGGAGATCAAATTAGGAATTCACTGAAAAAAGTTTTCTATGAACCTCATTCTGATAATTCTAGGAACTTGAACAAATTTCTAATACAATAAAATTTACACAGGTACATTTGAGCATTTATATAATTGACTTGTATGTCATGTATATACATTGTATACATATTTGTTTTTTAAAATCATGATTTCTTTGCTATCATCATTGCAGAAAAAAGTTAGAAAATAGAGAATACACAAACATATCAATCAATTTAAATTTCGACAGCAAGATTCTTTGGGGAGTAAAATGGTCTTCAACAAACTTGTGCATATTTCACTGCCTGCCTGAAATTCCCAGTTTGGTTTGATTGCGTAAAGAGACCAACAACATCACATGTCCTTTACATGCAAAGATGAGTCAAGATGGTGTTAAAAAATAAGTCTGGTCAGAAGTTAAAGGCAGATAACTGGAAATTCTGCCCATAGTTGCACAATGAATTCCGTGCATCAGATCTGAAAACACAACCTATGACACTATCTAAATTCTGAGAAAAAGATAAGATGTTAAATACTGTTTATACTAGTTCTAGAATATTAAATATATTCAGCATAAAATTAAAACTGTGTTTGACCCTAAATTGCCCCTTGAATCTATAATAAATTATACTAATTACAACCTAGGAGTATTTATCTATGTTTGTTCAATGACAAATATTTAACTATTTGTAATTAACCAAGTCTTAAAGTAATCCAAATAAACTAGGTTATTACCAAGTCTTCTACTTCAAAGTTCAATGATAACACTATTTCAAATACTTTTAATGTTATAAATTAAAATTTGGCAATGTTAAAACTAAGTTTCTTTCCCAGCCATAATTTATTAGGAGGCATTAATAACAGGATGGTGTGATTATACAATAAAATGGTCATGAGTACCATGGCGGCTTTGTAACGTGGGCTTTGTACCATCGACATCCTGATAAACCTTATACAATCCAATCAAAGTTTTATTTCTTGACTCTCCAACACCCACATAAAAGTACTTTAATCTTATAAAAAACAATTTTAAAATCTTATCTGTTGTCATGGATAAATGCTGCAATCGCACATAAAAAATATTAAGTCTTGTCCTGCAGAATTGACCTTTGACCTCGTCCATGATCAAAATACCTTGGTATTGTAAGTGATTTCTAAATGGTCATTTGATGAAAATACGTGTCCAGGGAAATCCTGGGTTTTTCAGAAGTGTTCAATTGAACTTTTGATATCCGTAAAGGTACACATGTCTACTAGGAAGTGAAGAACCAGGTAAAGTGTATCACAAAGTTTTAATGATTAGGTTTAGAGTGGTTTAAACTTGATTAAACAGTTCAAAGGCCCTTAACTCTGAAAAACATAGCACTGTCGTGCTGCTGTACAGCGTAGTTGGGAAAATTGTGTTGTGGCAAGACAGAATATAACCGAAAATTGGGGGGGGGGGGGGGGTGGTGTCGTTGATCTATGCATATAATCCGACTGATGGGTTTTTTTTTGGAAAAAGAAACAAATTTTTATGTACCAAACCATGTATTGCTGAATTAAATGGTAGAAAAAATTAATTTCATAAATATATGAAAAAGACAATCGGTAACTAAAATTTAAAAAAGTTGTACCCGATCGTTTTGTCATTTCGGATAGAGAGAAAGTAGAGTTTTGCAGATCCTACCGTCGCTATGAGGGGGTACATTCTAGCGGTTGTATGCATAACTGGGTCATTTAGTTGTTTTACCAGTTCCGAATTTTTACTACCGAATAATCTAAAATTTCAATCCCGTTCAATTAAAGGAATCGCAAAATAACTTTCTCAATTTGCTGTTTCTTCAACCGCTTCCTAAATGACAAATGTACGACAGATTGTTGGTGACCTTGTTTAACGATGTAAACAAATCGTGATCACGGAAATGCTTTTTTCAAGAAAACATACTACCACGTGTTTTTGAGGACAGGTGTCGATATTTGGAATCAGTAAATATTTGTATTATTACACCACATAAATTTTATTTCCTCTGCTTGTGGATATGAAACCCTGTTCGGAACTGGTAAAACGACTGTATATAAAATTTGCATACAACACTGTACGAATTATCTCCCTTTCACGAAAGTAAAATCTAATCGATAAACATTTTAAAATATGACACAATTGCCTCAACATTAAAATACGTTATCATAACCTTCAAAATAAATTTAAATTTCCGTAGATTTCACGAAGAATTAATTAAACAACCTGCCGTTGATGTTCATTTCTTAAAAAGTTATGATTTTACATCTCTCGAACTACTTTTTATTGTAAACATGAGATCAGTTCGCCAAATTGCAGAAATTATTAGATGCATCCCGTCGCAATATTTTACTAGATTCTGAAATGTATTCCGAAAATTTATTCCAAATGTGCATATCTTACCAAATGCATTACCCGTCTCAGAATACATATCTCACGATAAAACAGATATACTTCTTTCACGCTCATTTATCAGGCGCACTATTTCTAAGTGTACTCATATCTTATAATTTCATAGCAA
Organism: Anadara kagoshimensis; assembly: GCA_021292105.1. Taxonomy (NCBI): domain Eukaryota; kingdom Metazoa; phylum Mollusca; class Bivalvia; order Arcoida; family Arcidae; genus Anadara; species Anadara kagoshimensis. The sequence goes on from CM037875.1 coordinate 46,297,097, forward strand.
AGAAGCTCGATATCTTGGAAGAAAGCGATGACAAAGTACAGGTTCGCTTTGCTCACGCTGTACAAAAAACCAGACTGTCTGTTATGAAACTAAAACTTGATCTAACTGTACTAAGTGTTAAGACATTAATGGCAAGATGAGTAGGTAAAGATGTATAACCTTTTGTCATTCACAAGAAGTAGGCAAAACAGTAAAACCTCGTTATAATGCCCCTCGGTAACTTTGCCACCTTGCTTTTCGCCACACTATTTTGAAGTCCCAAATCCCATTTTGTTTATGTTTTTCTTTATCTGGCTCCCCCAATTTATTGCCAAACCCTTTATAACCCCAAAATCCGACTGAAAAAATGATGGTGATGAATCGAGGTTTTACTGTACATATATGAAATAGAAAGTGGCCAGCAAGCTAAAACATGATGACATAGGAGGAAATGTAGAGAAATGTAATGATACATATAGAAATGGAGTGAACTTCAGTGAAGTAATGGTCAATATTTTTTTAAAATTTAAATTGAGGTAGACAATTCTGAGATAGTGGAGGAAACCAGAGCACGTTCAAATCCCATCCAGGCAGATCCTATATTCCTAGTGTGAGAGAGTTTTACAATTCAGTGGCTGATAGTCGGTGTTTTTCTCCCTGTCACATGGCATTCTTCTGTGAACTAATCACTGACAAGTTCTTACACTAGGAATTGTCAAAGGTGATTGAAGCCTAGGTGGTAAGAGGCAATGTAAGTGTGTGCATTGGACCATTTGGTCACCAATAAACAGATCAATAAATTAAGTTTACTTTTCAACAATTCTGTATTGTTTTATACCCATTGAAAGTACTTTGAAACATAATCTGGAGAAAAAAATAATAAGACCGATATTTTGCACCTTGTTGGAGGTTAGGATTACAAGGTCATGTGACCATTTAGCTGTTTATCTGTGTTGAGATAACAATCATCTAGCTATCTAAAACACTCATAAATTATCATAATGCCCCGGGATTATATCACAATATTTTAACCGGTTTCTATGGTCTTAGTAATCATACTCAATCCTACTTGCAAACTTATCTCCTACCCAGGCATCTATAATTAAAGAAATAATCACATAAATAAACTCATTTATAACATCAATATCTGGATGATATTACAGGACTGGACAATACAATGCTTGAGATCATACATCACCCTCATGTTTAGGTCATCTCAAAAACTCAAGTTTGCTAACAGCAAAAACTTTACCCTCCTTGGGGAAAATACTAACTCCTGGGATCTTAGCCTACAGAAAAACTTTTTACTACTAAGACTAAAGAATACATGGTAATGAAGACTTTTGAGCCCTGGTCTGGGCATATAGCCTAAGAATGTTTGATAACTGGGACTACTAGGTTTGGCCCCTGACTTGGGACTATAGCCTACTTGGTAATGAAGACTGTTTGGTCCCTGGTCAGGGTCTACTGTCTACTTAAATCTTTTGACTCCTAGGTCTATAGCTTACTTTGTAATGAAGATTTTTGACACTGGCCTATGCCTATGCTGATCTAGACATCGTAGTCATTAAAGCCTTCATAACAAGTGAGATGCAGGTTTAATGAACCCAGACTTCAGAGTCATAGATGACTTCTGAGCAGCAAGATGCAGAGCCTGACAATCAGTAGCTCTGAGGCCAATGAACCCATTCATTCTGTGGATGGAACCCCCTGTGAGAAGCCAAAGCCATAAAAACAAAGCTAAAAGTGAATAAATACCACTTGAGCAGTGATAGATCTGTTTGTTTTTTGTTTTTTTTGTTTTTGGTCTTTTTCCTGTGCTTAGATTATCACCTAAGTTTATGGTAATACCAATGTATTGAGTGAATGTTGCAATATATTTATAGCATGTTTACCATAATGCTAGCTCATTGAAATTCTATGCTACAAATAGATTGTTTTTACTGCACATCAGACCAGTATGTGTTAAAATGAGGATTTTTTGACAAAGACCTTGTACACAAATATTCACTTGGTTGAATGAAGTCTGTTTTTAACCATTTTGCTTTCACATCTGGGGAATTTATTACTGATACAGATATTTATTTCACCACTGTGAACAGCAAGATCTTTCACAGATTTGAATCACCTAACTGCATGGGGTTTCTCTGCATGATCATATTATTTAAGACAGATGCACATGAATGCATCAAGGCCTTGTTGATTCAAACTATTTTTTTTAAATACTGGTGCATACTCAATTTATTCATTTTTAATTTTCTATGACCTTGAAAGTTACCGGTACATGGATGCAAAATAAGGAAATGTGTTTTTGTAAAACATTTAAAAAAAACACTTTAAAATTTAGCTAATTAACATAATAAGGATGCAAATTTTAAGAAAAAATAATTTAAAACTTTTTCCACATAAACGACATACCACGTCAATTATTAGACAAAAAGTTACAGGTACATCATCAAGTAGGGTTAGTTCTTCGTCAGTATACTTGAAGCATATCAAAGGCTTTTAGCACTTAATAAATAAGATTATAATCTCAGAAATTATAAAATTTACTTTCTGCTCGCTTGGCTGTTTTCTTGGTTATAACATCATTAAACGTGATTCATCTATGATAATTATTCTGAGTTTTTTAATTTATGTTTATCAAGTGTTAAGACCAAAAATAAAAATATAAGTGTAAAAACATAATTTTCTAAAAGAAACTATTAAAATTGAGATACATGAGATTAAAATATATTCTGGGGAGTAGGGTGGGGTGGGGAATTAACTTTGCTTAAATATCATATGTCAAATTGAGACTGACTTTTAATTTGTTTAAAAAAGAAGAAAAAAAGGGTCATATAATTATTCTTCTTAAAGCCCGACTTCAAACTTTACCGGTAATTTACAAGAAAAAGTTAATCATAATTTAAAATTTCACATTTTCCTTTGAATTTTTTGTTGTTGTTGTTGTTGATGTTACAGTCATTAAATTTTTTGTAAACTTTTACCTTTAGCAAGAATACAAGTGCATGTGTATTAGGAATGCAATGGACTTGTTGTGAAATACACAAAATACAATGTATTGTAGATTCATCTACATCTTTAGTGTGTCTCATAAGTCACTTCAGTCACCTAATCATTGTTTGATTGATTAGTGTCATTCTGCCTTACTTAACAAGTATTGTATTTCTCTTTTTAGCAAGAGTCACAAAAAAATTAAAATAAAAAAAAATTGAAATATCTACAAAATGCACTCATAAAATAAACAAACATTGGAAGAATACAGCGAGAGATTTAATGTAGGCATTTCTTTCATTTTTGGTTGAATATTTCCTACAATCAATACTCCTCATCTTGTTATAATAATAATAATTATTATTTAGAATATCTCCTGACAATATCGTATTGACAATATTGTACATGTATCATTAATTTCTTACACTAACCCAGCAATCACTTAATTCAATATTAAAAATTCCAAACCATGACACTGAATATGATGTGCGTCTAAAAAACCAAGATCTTAAAAGTTCTTTTGTCTAGCTTGAAATCTTCCCAGGACTATGAAACTTGACCATTTTAATGCATCTTCCCATAGTGGCTAGAATGTAGAGGTCATCCAGGGACAATGACCATGTCCATGTCATTCAAGACCACCACTACATCCTGTTCTGTCATTAATTCCCTTCATCTGTATTAATATATTGATCTTGCATTATAAATTATTCCATAAACTGTTGTTCCTATACACTGTACAGCAGCAATTCTGCTGACCATACTGCCTAATCGTATCAGTAATAATAGCACAGATATAGACAGATTCAGCAAAACAAAAACTTAATGAGAGGCCATCCCTAATATGTGATAGGTGTCATGTGATCAGAAAGCATAGTTAAAGGCCATCCCTAATATGTGATAGGTGTCATGTGATCAGAAAGCATAGTTAAAGGCCATCCCTAATATGTGATAGGTGTCATGTGATCAGAAAGCATAGTTAGAGGCCATCCCTAATATGTGCTAGGTGTCATGTGACCAGTAAGCTCAGTTAGAGGCCATCCCTAATATGTAATAGGTGTCATGAGATCGGTAAGCTTAGTTACAGGCCATCCCTAATCTGTGATAGGTGTCATGTGATCAGTAACCATAGTTAAGAGGCCATCCCTAATCTGTGATAAGTGATATGTGATCAATGTGATTCTGGTTACAAGAGGATTTTGGCAACAAAAGGACATTACATAACCTAAACAAATTTGGGGTCATGTTTGTTCCCTGGTTTGATAAAAGACAGCAATGGCTGTGTGGTCAAGACTTTGGCTCTCAAATATATGAAAGAGAGGTGGGGGTGAAATACAGATTGGTTATGCACTAGAGCTGCAACGATATACCGGTATACCGGTATTACCGGTATGGATTAGAAAAAAATGATTATCGCAATACGATGTTTACATACCGGTTTTTGACGATACGGGAAAATTGAATCACGAGTCGAACAGAGTTAAACAAGATCGTGAGGGCGTTTGTATTTAACGTGAATTACGAGTCAAACAAAGTTAAACACGGTCGCCGGGGCGCTTGTAATTAACCTGAATTACGAGTCGAACAAAGTTACACGGCCTCACTTCCCTGGTGGAAGTTCACGTGTCTAACCTAACTGGTCAGTTCAAAAGTTTTTACTTTCCTTCTGGATTGTGATTCGAACATGGATTAGTATGTTTGTTTTTGATTACACAAGATCGCCAGGGTGTTTGTGATTAACGTAGATGTACGTAGTTAATTTGAAAAGTTTCCGATACTTGTTGCTACGAATGCCTAAATGATGACTGGGTTAGGAAAACACGTCTTGGAAGACGATGACGGTTCTGTAATTGAGCAAAACAAGAGCCAAGAGCGATATATGGCAGCATTTTTTATTGTTAAAAATGTGTCTAATGGCGAACTAGTACATGGTGCAGCTGTTTGTCAGCGATTTCGGTGACATTTGACTTTCTAGTCGGGGTATTTTATTTTGCACATTTTTGTGTCATACCCACAATTTCTGGTTGTTTGAACTTTTTTTGACATTCCAGATGATTAAACAATGTTTAATGCATTGCTCATTATTTCTTTCATTCAGTTCGAAAAACATAAAAGATTTTCAATATTTATCGAATTCACAATACGTATCAGGTACGTATTGCAATACAGAAGTGAAATATTGCAATATATCGCAATACGGTTTAACCCGTATCGTTGCAGCTCTATTATGCACCAGTGTCCTAGCACTTAAAAACTGCCAAAAGCTCAAATTAGTACACAAACACTTGACCAAAGTCTGAAACTATACAAACCATCCTTTAGAGATCAATCGACCTGTGGCTTATTGCATATAAGTTCATCACAAAACTATGTACTAATCTGCTGTCTTATTGGAAGACTTGTTAGAGGTTTTGCTGATAATCTGGATTTTAGAATCCTTGGATTTCATTTTCTTCTTCACTTTGTCTGAGGTCATACTATACAACATATTATTGTTGAAAAAAATAGGTATTTTTTATCTTTAATTAGTGTGTAGAGAATAAAACAATAATAATGTCAGTGACATCCCTAATGAAGATGAAGTCTGTGGAGGCAATGACTTCACAGGATGCAACAGACACATGTATGGACATTGAACTATTTGCATTTATTTTCTAGAAATCAAAAGGATGGGGACTGAGCTTAAAGACGAAGAAGGAATGCAAACAGAAAGTGTCAATGAACAGCCCATTTTAACAAACAAGAAAGAGCAGTAAGGTTAGAAGACCAAAAACTGTCTGCATGTGTATAACACCAATGTCAATGAACAACAGTTTGACACACCACAGCAGTAAGGTTAGAAGACCAAAAACTGGCTGCACATGTATAACACCAATGTTAATGAACAACAGTTTGACAAACTAGAGCAGTGAGGTTAGAAGACCAAAAACTGTCTGCATGTGTATAACACCAATGTCAATGAACAACAGTTTGACACACCACAGCAGTAAGGTTAGAAGACCAAAAACTGGCTGCACATGTATAACACCAATGTTAATGAACAACAGTTTGACAAACTAGAGCAGTGAGGTTAGAAGACCAAAAACTGGCTGTATGTGTATAACACCAATGTCAATGAACAACAGTTTGACACACCACAGCAGTAAGGTTAGAAGACCAAAAACTGGCTGCACATGTATAACACCAATGTTAATGAACAACAGTTTGACAAACTAGAGCAGTGAGGTTAGAAGACCAAAAACTGGCTGTATGTGTATAACACCAATGCCAATGAATAACAGTTTGACAAACTAGTGCAGTAAGGTTAGAAGACCAAAAACTGGCTGCATGTGTATAACACCAATGTCAATGAACAACAGTTTGACAAACTAGAGCAGTAAGGTTAGAAGACCAAAAACTGTGACTGCAAGTGATTTACACCAATGTCAAGAGAAATACAGTTTAACAAACAAAAGCAGTCAAAAGGTCAGAAGAACACCAATGTTAAACAACAAAACAAAAAAGTGAAGTGAAGTCAGAAGTACAAAAACTGGTAGCACAATAGAACACCAATGTTAAGGAAACAACTCAGTTTGCTTTGAAGCACTACATATAAGATAAACTATATGAATAAAGACAATGGCTCATGTTGCCCCCCCCCTAAAAATGACGCAGTTATATATGTGTAGTGCCATCATGTTTTGAATGGCAATTTTAATAGTAGATAAGTATTTTAATTAAGTTAATTATAACAAAATTATATCACAATAAATATCATATAATTTAATTTATACACTTTATACAAACCTAATTACTTTAATGGAAATAACTACAAAGGTTATTTTTGGTTAAAAAAATGTAAGTCCAATATCATCAGAAGTTTGAATGTGAAATTCCAAACTTAAGCTGCCCCAGTTCAAATTATTTTACTCATTTTGCTGTCATATGTTTGAAGATAATTTCATACAAGTATAACAGTTTATTAAGTCAATGTCAAGAGCATCGCTTACATTTAGACATTACCAGCAATATGTGAAGCTGATAAATATTAGCCTATACAAATGTGTACAGTGATATAATAACAGTAATACTGGCTGGTAATTCATATTGACTGGTCTTCAATGAAATTAGAATTTGTTCATACACAGATATTGCATACAAGCTAAGAAGCATGGAGTTTGAAGGCCAACTCCCTATTAATGCAACAATATAGGAATACCAAAATCCATTCTGTGGGTGGGTGGGGGTCTCTATGGTACCGAAATGTATGTCAATCCACAAAGATGAACAGTCTTGGGTTTTTTGTAACAACTCAGCATAAAAAGGAAGAACAAAAGTCATTCAAAGGATAAACAACATTTAATTAAACTTCTTTGACCAAAGCTAAGGTACATAAACTATCAAAGTTTTTTTTACCAAGCTGTAAAAATTTAGGCACATACAAATGTGATGAATTTTTTAGGGCTTTGGCAAAGATTTTTATATTGAAAGCATACCTAAAGCTAGTGCTTCAGCGATGAATTCCAAAATAAAATGGACCAACAATACTGACAATGACTTATGCAGCTAGAATCAGTTTTATGTGGATAATCAACATAAACAAAAAAATCAAAAGTTACTCTTTATAATTTTCAAGAAACAGAAAGAGTAATGTTTATAAAACTGTTACTTCATCACAAAAGACATACATGTAATACACGAACACACCGGTACAGACCTGTAGGAAGTTTAACACCTTAAGTTGACAAATAAGTGCCAAATTGACAACTCATCTCTGCAATTGTTAGCTATATCTGGTAGCTTATCGGCAACTTCTATCTCTTGGCAGATTTTTGGTCAGTAGTTATCAATATCTCTTCAACTTGACTGCTGAGTTCCTTTTGCATTAGCTCAGTGTTAAACTTTCGACAGGCCTGTAATGTGTATCTGTTCTGACATTTACTAAGTGTAAACTGATATCAAGTCTACAGCTAACTTTCTGTTGTTTTAATAACCATGAAGTCCGCATGCAGATAATTAATATTTTTACATAAAATTCAATTTCTACTTTTTTTAAATGCATTTTTCTCGTTCCTAAAATTTAATTTCTAAAATATTTATTACATTTTTCTTGTCCTTAAAATTTAATTTCTATTAAAATTTTTTACATTTGTTTCATTTTCAGTCTAGAATTTAATTGATTTCTTTGTCATTTAATCTTATATCAGTTTGAAGACAAATGTTATTTCATTAAAATCTGTAACAAGAAACTGAAAAGAAAATGTACATGTATTAGTTTTTCAAAATTATTAAACTTACTTTTTAAAATTTATATATGTGCTACAATTTTTAAAATGGATTAAAGATATATCAGGTTTTTTTGGCATGACATTTGTAATTAGTAGAATCATGTAGATCAAATTGGTGCACCTAGGACTTCAGATCTAAGGGTCATGAGTCGAAGTACCAACACTATGTTAATTAACAAGTGTCCTTAAAAAAGTTACTGGTACTTTTTTTCATATTGCTGCTTGCTCACCCAATGTCAGGATTTTGTACTGATGGGACACCAAATTGCTGTCTAGATAAGCAAGTTTTTAAAAGTTGCCCTGAGTGCATACTAGTACCAAACCAACATATACGTACTAACACTACCAGTCATGATGGCATTGGAACAGTCCAGTGTGCTCTGATTAGCTGATTACGTGTCCATAGTAATGATACTTGAAGTGGAGGTTGAAGTTGGGCATTCAGAAGGGCCAGGTACCTTTAAATTGCTCATTTCAACACAACTTACCATATTAATTATTGAATTTATTTATATATATATATCAGTCTATTCCCTAATAACTGTAGACTATAGTGGACAGTTGTTACAAAATTAAATTTATTGTATGCTTTACAAGATATGAACTTTTATGAACATTGGACTTTTACGAAAATGACTAAAAAACCTGGGCACAATTTCCATGTTGTAATGATATTACCAACATAATAATAATAATAATAATAATAATGAATAATAATAAATAAAAAAAAATTATTATTATTAAGATAATGGCTATATACTATCAGTAATCACAATGTCTTACCTCATTACTAAGTAAAAACCAGATAAAAGTACACCCATACCTATTATAATTCTAAATAGATACAATCTGACTGCCCTTAATTTCCCCCCATTAATTGTCCGGATAGTCTTAGTTTTTATAATTAAGCTGGACATGTGAGTTTAACAAAAGCCTCTAGGAAAAATATGTGAAAATTTCTGTTAGAAAACTTTACTTCTATTCAAGCATGTCCATTCTCACCTTTATGGGCATTTAGTTGGTATCAAGCCAGTTGTTCTGTCCATGTGAGATAAATCCATAAATAGACTTGACCAATGGTCATTCATCCATTTAGAAAACAAAGCTTCATTAAATAATTTTGATTGAAAGGAATTTACCTGGACGACAGGTCTAAACGAAAAGGTGACAGTAATACCTTGTATAAATAAGTAAAAATAGAAATAGTAACAGTTCTAAAATATACTATCAATTACATAAAATATCACTTTTTAAAATGATTTAAGTTAACTTTTTCCATTTTAACTGCAGTGACCCAGTTCATGGTTGATCACTCTATCTCTCGTTTGAAATTTTACCTGTATGTCAGTTAATAAAGTAAATGTGATCAAAACTTACCTGTGTGTGAAATTAGTCACTATCTATCATGATTTATACCACACAAAACTGCATGTTACATCCCCAGGGTCAGGATTCTGACGGCAGGGAGTGGACCTAAGGAAGATGTCCTATGTCCAGACAGTTCAGTTAGGGGTATGGTCCAGCAGGTACTTTTTTAAATGAGGCCTGTGGTCTCTGTTAAGTCAGGCCTGACCAGGAACCTTACATCTCATAAACCTAAATGAAATGATTAATTATTCTACAGTAAGACCTTACACTAACTGATAAAGGGCATAATACCAACAACTAGCTAAGATAAACCTCAACTATCCATACAACAAACAATGACCGATAATTACTGACCAGTCGTTTAACAGCCAAGGGTGATAGAATAGATAATTTCAGCCAATAAAAGGCTTTAAAACTCAATATTATAACATTCAAAAAGACACAGGAAACACACTACAGCATTTACTTTTGGATGTGATAATTTTTATTTTTAGATTAGAAAACAAATTTTACATGCATCTTAATGTTTTATTTTATTTATTTATTTTTTAATACTGGTATATTTATTCATATTAACCAACATGTTCATATATCCATGAATGTTTTATATTTTAATTTTTTATTTATGAAACTTACATTGAAATTTTAATAAGTTAACGATCCTGATGAGAAATTATAATTTTGTAATCATCAATATTTTTTCTTTCAATTTAAAATATTTTTAAATTAAATCTAAAATAATCAAAAAAAAAAAAAAAAACCCACCACACTATATATGAAACATGAAATCCAAAGGCAAGACTAGCAAAATGTAGCCCCATTTAGCCCTAACCAATCCTATAAGCAGTTTCATAGTGGTAGCTCATTGTGATCCCATGTAACCCTAACCTGACACACAACCAGTTTCGTACTGCGTGCACACTGTGATCCCATGCTGCCCTTGCACACACTTATAGTGTTTAGCAGTGATCAATGTACCCTAGCGGCCCAAGCACACAACCAGTTTTATAGTGTTAGCACACTGTGATCTTGTGTAGCCCTAACCACGCACATAACCAGTTTTAAAGTGCTAGCACAATGTGATCACATGTAGCCCTGGCCAAGCACACAACCAGTTTTATAGTGTTAGCACACTGTGATCTTGTGTAGCCCTAACCACGCACATAACCAGTTTTAAAGTGCTAGCACAATGTGATCACATGTAGCCCTGGCCGAGCACACAACCGGTTTAATAGTGTTAGCACACTGTGATCTTGTGTAGCCCTAACCACGCACATAACCAGTTTTAAAGTGCTAGCACAATGTGATCACATGTAGCCCTGGCCGAGCACACAACCGGTTTAACAGTGTTAGCACACTGCATTCTCAAGCAGCACTCCAGTTTTGTAGTTCTAGGATATGCAGATAGTCAGTAATAATCTTATATGCCATGTTCCATGTCAATCTGGTATCTATAGATGTTATAGGACCTAGCACATACAACCTTGTTAGTCTTAACTACTCAATATTTCAAAGTAAAAAAAAAAAATATTTTTAACACATTCAACAGCTTTTTTAAACATTTTTTTTATAAAGAAATGAAAAGTCAGTTCTAATCAAACACTACCTAAGAGATTTGGTGTAAAAATAATAAAGCGCATTGATCTGACATGGAAATTTTTTCCGATTACCGTAAATACAAAATGTCAGATTACATACAAAAATGTCCGTTTTGATGTTACAATGACGATTATATTATTACCACGTTTATTTAAATAAACATTCTGCAGTTAATATCGACATGTAAATGCAATAGATATATAAAGTGCGTCAAAGTTATTAGAGAAATGACCTCCGAGAGAAATGAAATTTTACGGTTACTAAGGTGATGAGGATGAGGTGATGATAGTATCCCGAGGGAGGCACACAATTTATGCTGAACAATTTTCAGAACAATTGGATTTGTTTTTAGTTAAGATACAATGAAGATAGATAATTTATCTAGTAAAAATTGACTTAAGAAAGCACAATTGTTATGCATAATTAATAAAACTATTATCCTTGGTAATGATGTTAGTCCAAATTAGGTGAAAACAAAAATTATGAAATATTACGTCTAACAGTAATTTTGAGTTCTTCTATAATGGATGATTTATGAAGTATAGAGAGAACAAGAGAGAAGTCAGTACAAATTTTTGTCACATGTTTGTAATTTAATTGCTTCCCTTAGAAACGGACTACCTAAATTGATCTTTGTATTTTTTTTGTACCCAAAACAGATTCTGAAATGACATCTCCCCTGAACGCTTAGACACACTGTTGAAGTGACCTAGACCTGGTTTTTTCATGGCCTTTTGAGGTCTTATCTTAGGATTGTATGCATTTGACTTTTACTGGTGACCCGGTATCCTTGACCTTTGAACTTATGGAAAGTTTTGTACCAAAGATGATAAATACTAAATATGGTGAATAAGCATAATTTGAAATGTAAAAACAGAAACAAAAACCCCATATATCAAACTGACAAGAGGTGTTTATCTATCTAAAATAGATGTAAAAGTATGAAACAATCCCCTAAAGTTCTAGATGCCTGAACAATGCTTCTTACACATGTATGCATGTGCATACACGAGGACATATGCAGAACAGTTACACATATAAATACACATGATCACACAAATGTAATCTGCACATATGTATTTATAGTGAACACAAAAGTTACCTGACAGATATAAAAAATACTTATTTCTTTATAATCACGTATCAGTACCAGTAAGATGTGACAATATTTCTTCTTTTTGAGGATACATTCCATATTGATATTAAATAAAACAGCTAGCCATTATCCAGGAGTTATCCCAATAAGATTATAATATGAATAAACCATCTAAAAACCTTATCTAGGATTGATCAAACACCCTTGATCATCATCTACACCAGCAGCTAGGGTAATTAACACAAACTAGAGGTCTCAGCTGGCTTCAAATTAAGCACTAATTAATGCTTATTTACCCTTAACAAGCAAGCTGGCTTTATTATACCTCATTCATACTCTGACAAAAACAAGAGCTAACTTCAAGTACTCAGGTTTTATTTCATCAATAAAGGCTTAATTAAATCCTTTATTGTAATTTTTAATGAAATTATTAAATTTGTTCTGGTTATATCTAGCTGGTTTGTCTGTTTCGATCATCTCTAAAACTTGACCCAGAGGAACTCAGCGGTCAGTAATAATGGACTGATATTAATTAAGAGATGGACATTAGCATATAAAATTCAGGATTAGTCGTTCATTTCTAGCTAAGGTAAATCTATAAATATCATCATTAATAATACTTGTGGCAATCAAAATGGTGTGTAATTAAAAATATTTGGATCAGATCCAACATTTGTTTTACATATTATAATCAATAAATGTGTGTGTGTGTGTCTGTGTGTCTGTGTGTCTGTGTGTGTGTGTGATACTTTCTTTATTTTATATAAGAATGTATTTCATTAATTATTTTTTAATCATAGTTTAATTAAAGGGAATTAGTTTTTTTGAGATATATTAAAAACAATACATGTAGTAAGATCGAAACAGCCATATTAATTAATGAACTATTATTAACTATGGATGATGCAAAGTTTTACTTTAAGTTTTACTCTTCAATTAATTATTTTTTACAAAGTGGAACAGAAAGTCAGACTTTGCAATAGAAAGTTTGTTTTTTCTGCGAGTATAAAATTATTATCATCATGTACACTGAATTATTTTGTGCATAACTTTTATAATTCAATTGATCGGTACATTCTGATAACAGACCATCTACAGGTAAATCATAAATAGAGTAATCTCCCTTGACACAATGATAAAACTGAGCGTCTTCAAAAGTTTGTTAAATGGATTCTACAATGCTTTACAACAAATCAGTGTTTTAGAGTACAGTCAAACATGTCTATAACGGCTACCCAAGTGAACCAATAAATATGACCTTTATGGGCAGGTGGTTTTTATATACCAGTTGAATTAATATGAATAAAAACAATTGGGATACAATCCTACTGGCCTTTATAAGCAGGTGGTCTTGATATAGAGGTGGCCTTTAAGGCAGGTTGGACTGTGTTTGTAAGTTATTTGTGACATGATACAACTACCTTCATTAAAAAATGTTTGACATGCATGTGTGTATGTATGTGTCTGTCTGTGATCTGCTTTGTACTACAGCATACTTGCTTATTGTCTATTAGGTTTGATATGACCACTGGTCATTTGTAACATCCACAATGTGGAGCTAGTGCTAAACCAGTAGGTCCATCATACTACATGTAATATCAAGCCATCAAGTAGAAAAGAAATAACTTTCTTACAATAAAAACATTCCTAATTAGTAAGTACACATCCTCAACCTCCTGACCACCACAGTAGCTCAGTGTGCAAGGATGCAATTTAGGTACTTTTTCAATGTTAAGTGTTGGATTTTGGTACAATTTCCATAAAACAGTCCAAATTTTTAGAACTTTTAATTAAAAAAAACCTGTCAAAATGGGAAAAATCAATCTAATTATGACCTTTTCATTTTATCCACCCATTTATCAATTTTTATTGTAAAAATCAGTCAAAATGGAAAAATCTGTCGAATTGGTCAGCCTACAATTTCCAGAATACCGGTTTATCTATACTGTTAATTGGTTTTATCTTGATAATTGCCGTGAGATCATTAAAACGTAATTAGTGCTAATTATTGATAAAACCTACAAGTTTAATTAATTGAGACTAATATATTGGAAATGGACCCAAATGTATTACATGCAATGGGTTTGAAAACCTTCCTGATATAGCAATGAGAGAGAGAGAGAGAGAGAGAGAGAGAGAGAGAGAGAGAGAGAGAACTTGTAAAGTAATTTATAATATACCGGTAATGGATTATTTTTTATTTTACTAGATGATTTGGTATCTCAATATTTCCTTTTCAGAGAAATAATCTGAAAATATGTATTGTACCGATAATTAATTTTCTTCTTTTTATCCATTTACTTTTGACAATGAAAAAGGGAATTAGGCATGCATTCTGTGGCAGAAAACATTTTTTTTAATTATAAACACCAAAATGGACTTGTAAATAAAAAGAGTTTTCAATCAAATATTTTTGTATCTGAAAATAATTAAATTGGGTCATATTTTTCTGATTCTGTGATTTTTTACAATAGATAATATTACAAACAAAATCAAATTATTATAAAAAAGAGTGTAAAGAAACAAATCAGATAAGTTGTTTGTTCAGAAAAAAATATGATCATGCAAAATAAAAAAAAACCATTTTGGTTAAAGCTATCAAAATTATATTAAATACTACAAAAAATGAGAGAAAAAACACAGACAAAAAATTTGTAATGATATAAAGACATTCCATTACTTGATTAAAGCCGTCCAACAAGAGATGATTTCAGTTATATTTAAAGTGTTAGTGTCATTAGGAATGGAGAGTTTAAGAAAATTAATATCACTTTTTCCCTCACACAGACATGATGCATAACATGATTTTTCTCCTAATTTTTCTATATTTTGTAATATATACCAGTAAATCACGCAAGGAAACATTTTATTGAAATTTAGTTGGGAATGAAAAATGGTAGAATTTCCAGCCATCACTGATGTCAAGAAATAATCGTTAGTATCTTGAGCCATCTGATCAGGTCCGTTATGGGCAATCCGGTATTGCAAATGATCTTCAATTGAATCAACCTTCCCACTAGATGAGGGCAAGAATTTAACTAACAAATCAAAGCTCTCTTATTATTGCATGCAAATTTATTAGATTTCCAAGAAAAAGTGCTTGCTGAAATCCCATGAGCCTAGAGGTCATCCGAGTCAGAGATTTAAGCTAACAAGAATTGAATTGATAGAATTGAACACACACTAGTTGACAGAAACAAGTCAAGTCATTTTCAATCACAAATTGTAACTAAGAGTTGAATAAATTTGCTCGCATAACCAAAATTAAATTTCAACGTGGCAGACAGCGCTTTCCTTTTTTTAAAAAAACTTTTCAATTAATACGCCGATAAGACGGTGTATAAAATCAATTTTAATTACAATAGTAAATTCAATATGACGGATTCCATGGATTTAATATTTTATATTTTTTCATCTTAATTAAAGTGATTTCATTTGGTAACATAATAGGAATTATGCATCATTTCTTTTCTTTTATGTCATCCATTTTTTTTTATCCGTTCCCTTTTTTACATTTTACTAATTAAATCTTTTTTTAACTTTTATATTAAAAGGAACATTCCAATAGTACAAAAATAATTAAAAATATGAACTGGTAAGCTACATGTATGTGTGCATGCATTTGAGAGGAAGTTTTTAAATTCTTAAAATTTTATTTTTCTAAGTTAAATTAAACAATGAATGGTACAAAAAATGAATAAGAAAGGTGTAAGTTATGTGTATGTGTGCATGCATTTAAATAAAAGAAAGTTTTTAAATTTTATTTTAAATAGTGATAAATGAAACAATGAATGGTACAAAAATAATACATCAAGTTACTCATAGTCTTCGTGGCGCAATGGATAGCGCGCTGGACTTCTAATCCAGAGGTTGCGGGTTCGAATCCCGCCGAAGATGTACTTTTTTTAAATTTTGATTTTTCTTTTACTTTTTCTTCTGTTCTGCTACTTCTTTCTTTTTTAAAATAATGTGTATGTGTACATGTATTTGAGAGAAAATTTTTAAACTTTATTTTTTCTTCTTGAAAAAGGTGTTAAATGGTACAAAAATAATTAAGAAATGTGTCACATCAAGAAAGAATATACTCATACTACTTGTGGCGCTATGGATAGCGCGCTGGACTTCTAATCCAGAGGTTGTAGGTTTGAATCCCGCCGAAGATGTACCTTTTATTTTAATTTCTTTTTTACTTTTTTTTTCTGTTTCCTTTTTTAATTTTTTTTTAATTTCTAAAGTTATGTGTATGTGTGCATGTATTTGAGAGAAAATTTTAAATTTTGTTTTGTTTTCACTGAAGAAATAAAAGAGTTAAATGAAATAAGGACCAAAAGGTGAATTAATTAACACAAAATATGTGTAATAACACTGTGCATCTGAGAAATCCACGAACAAAATATGTGTGATAATCGTCAACTCACACAACAACCGGATTAGAAGATGGATATGAAAAATACAAATAAAATACAATAAAAAACACAGATGATATTTAATAAATCATGCAGTTTTCACATTGATCACTGATGAACATTTTTGTGAAATGAATTTTGTGTAATTGACCCAGACATTAAGTAATATTGATAAATTTTATTGCTTTGTTTTCTGGTCAGGATATGCCTTTATTTCCATTTGGTTCCATTTGTAATATCAAGTTATGAAGAAGACATCATCACTTAATGTCATAAAATCCTCATTAAGATATTCAGACAAATTTCATTATCCTAAAGCTTTACTTTCTATTATAAAACACAACAAAATTCCGAAAACAAATTATCATTAATAAATGAGACAAAGCGTTCAAAATTCACAGAGATTTTACCAGGAAAAATGGAGAAATTAACATGGCACTTTATGTAGCAGCAAACAATGAAATAATGAGTCACGTGAGATCTATAACTGTGAGAAAAATAATTATATTATTAACAAAGTGTTAACAGGGCAACCGTTTCCAAGATGTTAATTGTTACTAGATAGGACAAAATATCAGATATTTTTGTGAAAAACAATGTTTGTTTGTAATTATTGTTGTAATTTGTCTCCTAAATGTCTACCAAAACAGGATAAATATTATTTTAAATGTTAATTTTTGACTAGATAATAAAATCGCCAATACAAAAAATATAAAAATAGTTCCATTTAATTGAAACAGCATATGTTTCACAACCAAACCCTTCTACCTGAATGTGGTAATGCCAGTCAAGGAGGCATGTAAGTTCTGTTGATGTTAATGACTGAACATAGAGAAAGACTTAACTGGAAACTGGGCACTGGGAGGGGCTGAAATGGACTGAACATAAGAAAAGGCTTAACTGGGAACTGGGCACTGGGAGGGGCTGAAATGGACTGAACATAGGGAAAGACTTAACTGGGAACTGGGCATTGGGAGGGGCTGAAATGGACTGAACATAGGAAAAGGCTTAATTGGGAACTGGGCATTGGGAGGGGCTGAAATTAATTGGACTGAACATAGGAAAAGGCTTAACTGGGAACTGGGCACTGGGAGGGGCTGACATTGACTGAACATAGGAAAAGGCTTAATGGGACTGGGCATTGGGAGGGCTGAAATTAATTGGACTGAACATAGGAAAAGGCTTAACTGGAACTGGGCACTGGGAGGGGCTGAAATTGACTGAACATTATAAGGGACAAACTGACCTGGACTGAAATTAGGGACAGACTGAACTGGACTGGACACAGGGAGGGGCTGAAATTGATTGAACACAGGGACAGACTTACCTGGACTGAAATTAGGAACAGACTGCCCTGGACTGAACATAAGCAGTCTTAATGGCAACAAAGACCAATATGGAAAAGAAAACCAAATTGAAGCAAAGTATTTAGTTTAGTTGGCTTTAAGCAGATTACACCATTTTCATGGTAGATTAATGGTATAATAGATACAACTTATTTTTAAATGTTATAACATTGTATCATCTATACAATACAAATCATTCCTCTCTCTACATAAGCATTACATAACAATACATTATTGTGACATGATCTTGGTGGTAAGGTACAAATTGTAAATAAAATTCAAAATAACTAGGCCAATTACATGCCCATTTAGATCCAGCGCTGATCAATTGCATGTCCATTTATATCCAGCACTGGTCAATTACATGTCTACTTCTAAAAGTTCAGCACTGGTCAGCTGTATATCTACTTAGGTTTGTCTCTGGTAAATTGCATGTCCACTTAGATTTAGCTCTGGTCAATTGCATGTCCACTTATATTCAGCTCTGGTCAATTGCATGTCCACTTATATTCAGCTCTGGTCAATTGCATGACTTATATTCACCTCTGGTCAATTGCATGTCCACTTATATTCAGCTCTGGTCAATTGCATGTCTACTTCTAAAAGTTCAGCACTGGTCAGCTGTATGTCTACTTAGGTTTGTCTCTGGTAAATTGCATGTCCACTTATATTCAGCTCTGGTCAATTGCATGTCTACTTCTAAAAGTTCAGCACTGGTCAGCTGTATGTCTACTTAGGTTTGTCTCTGGTAAATTGCATGTCAACTTAGATTTAGCTCTGGTCAATTGCATGTCCACTTATATTCAGCTCTGGTCAATTGCATGTCCACTTATATTCAGCTCTGGTCAATTGCATGTCTACTTCTAAAAGTTCAGCACTGGTCAGCTGTATGTCTACTTAGGTTTGTCTCTGGTAAATTGCATGTCAACTTAGATTTAGCTCTGGTCAATTGCATGTCCACTTATATTCAGCTCTGGTCAATTGCATGTCCACTTATATTCAGCTCTGGTCAATTGCATGTCTACTTCTAAAAGTTCAGCACTGGTCAGCTGTATGTCTACTTAGGTTTGTCTCTGGTAAATTGCATGTCCACTTATATTCAGCTCTGGTCAATTGCATGTCTACTTCTAAAAGTTCAGCACTGGTCAGCTGTATGTCTACTTAGGTTTGTCTCTGGTAAATTGCATGTCAACTTAGATTTAGCTCTGGTCAATTGCATGTCCACTTATATTCAGCTCTGGTCAATGCATGTCCACTTATATTCAGCTCTGGTCAATTGCATGTCTACTTCTAAAAGTTCAGCACTGGTCAGCTGTATGTCTACTTAGGTTTGTCTTGGTAAATTGCATGTCAACTTAGATTTAGCTCTGGTCAATTGCATGTCCACTTATATTCAGCTCTGGTCAATTGCATGTCCACTTATATTCAGCTCTGGTCAATTGCATGTCTACTTCTAAAAGTTCAGCACTGGTCAGCTGTATGTCTACTTAGGTTTGTCTCTGGTAAATTGCATGTCAACTTAGATTTAGCTCTGGTCAATTGCATGTCCACTTATATCCAGCACTGGTCAATTGCATGTCCACTTATATTCAGCTCTGGTCAATTGCATGTCTACTTCTAAAAGTTCAGCACTGGTCAACTGTATGTCCAGATACTTATATTTAGCTCTGGTCAATTGCATGTCAACTTAGATTCAGCTCTAATCAATTGCATGGCTACTCCAAAGCATGCCCAGATACTTAAATTCAACACTGGTCAACTGTATGTCCAGATATGTAAGTTTAGAACTGATCAATTGCATGTCCAGATATGTAAGTTTAGCACTGGTCAATTGCATGTCCAGATATGTAAGTTCAGCACTGGTCAATTGCATGTCCAGATATTTAAGTTCATTACTGGACAACTGCATGTCCAGATACTTAAGTTCAGCACTGGTTCATTGCATGTCCAGATACTTAAGTTCAGCACTGGTCAATTGCATGTCCAGATATTTAAGTTCATCACTGGACAACTGCATGTCCAGATACTTAAGTTCAGCACTGGTCAATTGCATGTCCACTTAGATTCATCTCTGGTCAATTGCATGTTCAGATACTTAAGTAGTTAAGGTCAGCACTGGTCAATTGCATGTCAACTTAGATTCATCTCTGGTCAATTCTTTGATCAGATACTAAAGTTCAGTGCTGGTCAATTTTAGGTTCAAGGCAGACTGGACATTACATAGAGTTGTCCATATCAATCAACAAAATGCCAGATACAAAATATCAAACTAGCCCATTCATATTCTAGGTTAATCTTAACTTTTGTTTGTTATTTTAACTCAATAACTTCAGCTTAAATTATTTTCAAAGAACTGCACCAAAAATAATGAACATATACAAGCAAAAAGGAAGTTTAAAATTTTATGTACCGTAAAAGTAAACAATATTTTGACCTTTACATATTTGTATATTTAAAAAAAACCAATATTCTTAATGTATTTTATTATTTATGAAATTGTTTTCAATTATAAACTCTTAAAACAGTCTTATAATTCACTCACCTCTCATTGGACAATCTTATTTTTTTTTGCTGTTTGGAGAATTTAGATGTGACAGGCAATACACAAATAACGGGATAATTTTAAAAAACAGTAAGATTTCCTGTATTGCGTTCAACAGGTTATGTTCTAGACAAAACACCTCCGTTAATGAAATGAAAAGTGGTTTATAAAATACACATACATTTAATGTACTTGACCAATGATATACAGATCATGATTTTAAAAGAATTTTTATTAAAAAAAGCAAATTTAATCCTAATTGTTGCTCCAATTGGTATCCGAAATGAATTAAGATGTCGATTACAAATGATTACATCCTGTGTATCTTTAATGTCAAACATATTTTAACTATTATTATCAAGTTTTAAATGTTGACGGCTTGATAATGACATTTTGTAATTCCTATATCGCCACTTGATAATGAGAGGGCTATAATCAGACAAATCATTAGGAGAGAGAGACAATATTAAACCAACCTCATTTTTGAAAATGTTGTTTCCGGTGTTCATTTAATCTCTACAACATAATGTTTCTATACTATGTTAAAATGTCTTCTGCATGTAAAAAAACTTCTGATTGACAAATTATTCTGTTTTTATCCGTTTTTTAATGAATTTTACAGTTTTTTGTTTAAAGATATTAAAATTTGATGTTATTAAGTGTAAAATGAGTTTATGGTGTCTGGGTATTGCCCCCGCCTACATATTCTGTCTGGTG
Organism: Anadara kagoshimensis; assembly: GCA_021292105.1. Classification (NCBI taxonomy): domain Eukaryota; kingdom Metazoa; phylum Mollusca; class Bivalvia; order Arcoida; family Arcidae; genus Anadara; species Anadara kagoshimensis. The sequence goes on from CM037875.1 coordinate 46,318,414, forward strand.
AAAATGATGATATTGACTTGTACACTGTAGTCTACTGGTCAGTATTCTGGGTATTGCCCCCGCCTACGTATTCTGTCTGGTGAAAATGATGATATTGACTTGTACATTGTATAGTCTACAGGGCGATATTCTGGGTATTGTTCCTGCCTACATATTCTGTCTGGTAAACATGATGGTATTGACTTGTACAATGTATAGTCTACAGGGCGATATTCTGAGTATTGTCCCCATCTATGTATTCTGTCTGGTAAACATGATGGTATTGACTTGTACACTGTAGTCTACTGGGTGATATTCTAAGTATTGCCCCTGCCTAAATATTCTGTCTGGTGAACTTGATGGTTTTGACTTGTACACTGTAGTCTACTGGGCAATATTCTGGGTATTGCCCTCAACTACATATTCTGTCTGGTGAACATGATGATACTGAATTGTAAGCTGTAGTCTACTGGGCAATATTCTGGGTGTTGCCCCCACCTACGTATTCTGTCTGGTGAACATGATGATACTGAATTGTAAGCTGTAGTCTACTGGGCAATATTCTGGGTGTTGCCCCCACCTACGTATTCTGTCTGGTGAACATGATAATACTGAATTGTAAGCTGTAGTCTACTGGGCAATATTCTGGGTGTTGCCCCCACCTACGTATTCTGTCTGGTGAACATGATGATACTGAATTGTAAGCTGTAGTCTACTGGGCAATATTCTGGGTGTTGCCCCCACCTACGTATTCTGTCTGGTGAAAATGATGATATTGACTTGTACACTGCAGTCTACTGGGCAATATTCTGGGTATTGCCCTCAACTACATATTCTGTCTGGTGAACATGATATTGACTTGTACACTGAGTCTACAGGGCGATATTCTGGGTATTGCCCCCACCTACATATTCTGTCTGGTGAACATGATGATACTGAATTGTAAACTGTAGTCAACTGCTGAGTGTTCCAAGTTTCACTGAGAGTGGACTAATAAAAAGGAAGACATAGCATAAACACATAAATACCAGATTTTGGATGGCTAATGAGCATGATGACAAAACAATATCTAGTGGTTTGAATTAATCACTTTTGTAGAACCCTAACTATTTTACATCTAGTGTATGGTTTATAGAAAATATCCAAAATAATGACGGCATTTTTTTATACATGTCACAGTGACATCATTAAAGATAAAGATATACTAGATATATAGGTTACATCATTAGTATCACAAATGTTACAAGTCTGAAAGCAAAAAAATGATTAAAAATTAAATAATTTAAAAATAGCATTCTATATTAATCACTTGTCTGTGATGAACTATTTATACCAGACTATCACCTGTGTAGGACAATTATACATTCCATCAGCTGTTTGAACCAACAAGTTATATTTTTTCATAAAAAAGTCCAATTGTCAGACTGGACAAAGTCTTCTACCATAACATCTGGATGTTAAGTGGAGGGTTTGATGGTTGTTTGTTGAATGTTGCTTAACGTCCCATCAGCAATTTTCAGTTATTCGCAAAGAGAACTTTTACGGTAATCTATGAACACATTCATGTATGCATGTGAAGTGTGAGTGTGTTTTATGGTCTGTCTTGTACTAGCGCTCACTTAGGGCGACTTTGACATGCTAGCTCACAGACTCAGTTTCAAGTCTTGGTCAGATCCAGTCAGGGTTCGAACCCACGATCTCCCACAGACGGAGCGAGCAGACTACCAACTGAGCTACCACAGTTGAATCTATTCCACATGATGAAACACAACAATATTGTTGTACAAAGTAACATTCATGGTTTCTATAGATCTGTTAAATTATATATTATATAGTATTTACCTACATAAAGGATAAAACAACAACTGTATCAGAATTAATTAGTTTTAGGGGCACATTATCTCAGAAAAACCAATTTTTTGCTAAGTTATACTAATATTTACATAAAATAACATAAAAAATCTTAATGAATCCAGAAAAATCATTAAATATAATTATAGTGTGTGTTGATGAGGCATACCATGTCATTAGCACTGACACATTACTGATACATTCTGCTTGATACATAATAATTATGGCAATTAAACTGTGAAACAGCCTTACATACCATACAGTCTAAATCTAGTATATATAAACTGTTATATGGAGAGAGAGAGAGAGAGAGACAGAGAGAGAGAGTATTAACTATGAGAGAGAGTATAAACTATGAGAGAGAGGATATAAACCATGAGAGCGAGAGAAAGAGAGAGAGGGAGAGAGAGCGGAGAAAGAGAGAGAGATATACTAAATGTATATGCAATACTGATTTATAGATTAAGAAACATCCACATTTTAATACAAAACCTTTGTAATTGATGTGATCTAAAATGAAAGTATTTATTGAGACTTTTGTTTAGTTATGTAAAAGTAAGCAACATCTGAACATGTTTCGTGTATGTTATCTATCGAGACAGACCCAAATAATGCTTAAAAGTTCTTATCTATTAGTAAGCATATCTAAGCAGTGCTTGGAGAAATTTTTCTGAAGTCAACTTCAATTCTAAGTTTATCTAAATTCTGGAGGAACTGGTACTGCAAATATATAAAATGTACTTATGCTTCTAAAAATTGGACTAATATCTAAGATACTGTCCCATAACAATAGTTTTAATTTGAATGCCAAAACAATCCCTTCAGAGGCTCTACAACAAATATATACTTTGTCTGGAATTGTAAATTTTTCAAAAAGTCTCATGTGTGTTTTTTTGTGTGTATGTGTATAGTTACTCAACTCCCATGAAATGCATACACTAATTATCACTTATAACATAATCTAATGAATTTTAAAAATTAATTTCATTGAAAGATATTATAGCATTTTCTGCATTAGTTTCAGATTAAAAAAGTGAAAAAAGGTATTGCCTGACGAGACTTACCTAGCTGTTTAAACTTGAAGCCGACTCATAATTTATTGACATCTCCATTAATAATCAGTGTTCGGTACAACGATAATTAGACATGATAACACAGTTGTACATTTTCATTAATGATTACGAGTGTCGCCATGGCAACATGCATATACCACCTCATTATAATCTTCCATTGTATTACCCAGAACATACTAATACCTTGTGCAATAACCTAACACTGTCATCAACCATATGACGACAGATTTATCTCATTTTCATGCACAAAATGATGCTTAATACCTGAATTAATTGATAAATTGTGTGAAAATGAAAATGTTCAAAAATTAAAAAAAAATTCTACAAAAATTTGTACCTGTTCAAAGGTTAATCATATTCATCATAATGGCATTTCTCCATTTAATAGGTTTTTTCAAAAGATTATAAAATAATTAATATTTCCAATATCCTGTTAAAATGTTTAAAAATAAGAAATATTACAGATGATTATGTAGCAGATGTTGTCTTGATTACCTGACATCATCATTTAATTTACATAAATCATACAGCCTGATGATGGCGGAGCTTGTACATACGTGTCTAACATATTGTTTATTTTTATTCTAGAATTGTCTACATAATGCTTTGAAACCTTAAATCGTCCATACAGTCCTGTAAATTATGTTTCATTTTCTTTTGGTTGACCTTGAATGAACTTGAAAACTTTCCAGAACTTTGCAACATAAATTCCAATCAAAAACAAACATACCGGTTCATATTCAAATCACAATCCAAAAACAGTCTGAAAATTGGCAAATTTAATAATAAAACATACAAACTTTGACCAGGGAAGTGAGGCTAGGTGCTCTGGATGAGTACGCACCTCCTGTTTAGCATGCAAAACCTGTCACATGTGAAATCAAAATCATTTTTCAAAATATAAATGAAGTTAAATGCAATTTAGAACAAATGGATCCTTTTATTGTTTTGATACAATTAATTTTTTCTAGACATTACACATATTCAAATCTGTGGATCCCCCAACAACTTCTAATTCATTTAAGAACTGCAGTTGTTGTACATGCATATTGAAGACTGTCGTTGTACATTTCATGGCATGTTTTATGATCAGTCAGTTGACTTATTTCAAGATAAAGTTCCATCATTTTCTATATGACACTACTTCGGTAATTTGAACTCAAAAGTTTCATGACAAATTAAAATACCGTAGTTTAAAAATAATGATATCAGTTCAAAACACAAAAGAATACCGTAAACCTATTTATTTTCACGGTGTACTAAATTTTGGCTTATTTCGCAGTCATTTGTTTTGCACAAAAATTAATACCAAGCGAAAATTCCATTATGCCCATTGTGATATAGTGCATATTTCAAAAACGCAGAAATTTAACTATGCAGATATGTCTTAATTTCCTATACGGCAAAAATAAATACAGGCGAAATTAAACACATTAACAGTAAACATGGAATTAAAGTGTTTTATATAACTTTTTCTGTGTATCATGATGCATAACCTATAACATCATGCATGTTATAGCGTGTCAAGTTTGACCTGGCCATTTGACCTTTAATGTGAATATTCAAACAGGGGCTATATAAAGTTGATATATATAAGGACAGATGATAGTAATACTGAGTACTTGATGTGTATGGTAATGAAACATGTTGTCTTACCTAAATCACACATTCTATTAGCCCAATATAATATTGATTTTAAAGGTCAATCTTGAAGCACTATACCCCATCACACAAACATTGGAAACTTGGAAAACCTATACTGATTTGACAACACTGGAATCAACTTCATTAGAAAATAATCTTATTGATGAATATGACCATCATACTAAAATATGTATATATATGAAGTTCTAGAAATTGCTGGTATTTAATAAAATTCAAATGGCACAGCATCAAAAACTTAATTTTTAATTTTTTTTTCTTCATTTTTGTATTAGAACAGACACTGGGAAACAAATCAGCTGAGAAAATCAATTAAACTAAACAAACTGTTTATATTTCTTATCAGATCAAAAACATAAAAAATATAAAAAATAAAATAAAACCCCTGATACTAAGTATCATTTTACGAGTTTTTGGCCAATATCTTCACACCTGTAAACAGGAACGCTGGGCTGCGTGGCTGTTACTATATATGGGTCAATTTCTGTAAAACATCCCCTAGGGATATTAGTCATATTACTTGTATATTTAATATACATATTAACATTTTTATGATATGTCCAGCCAAATACTGACCTCAGTGGACAAAGTTCAATTTTTGATTGCTGAGAGAGAACGCTCTGTGAAATCAGATGGAACAGAAATTTGAAAGATTTTTGATATAAAACCTATTATATATTTATGATCATCTGAGCCGAGGACACTGCAGCATTCTTTTATCAGATAATAACCCCTACAAAATTATGGTGGGAGTTAGATGAGAAGCAACAATAATTATTTATTTTGTGAGAAAAGATGGACTCTCTTTCTTTCTTTAGATATCAGATCACATTTAATGCAAGGGGTCAAAGTTTAAATTAGGATACCCTCTTTTTTAATTTTTTTTTACATGTCTCAAGTGGTCGTTGCAGTTTTTATTATAAGTTGCATTATAGACATGTATATTCTGTATAGAGAATGTCTTAACAAGTATAATTCTACAGAGATTAAGCATCTTTGACAACATCTGTCTGTTTGCATATCAATAAAACCCTTCAGATAACACAGACTGATCTGGAAAAAAATCTCAATTCAAATTTTGATGAGCAATTTTCTTCTGGGAATTTTCAAAGTGGGCGTTTTTTTTTTTTCATTTTTAAAAATACCGGTATATTTTTTACTGCTTAGAGGTAAAAATTAGTTTCTTCGACATCAGTAATGCACTAGTCTTATAATGTAGACCTGCACCTCAATAAATCGTTTATACATGTATATAACACATCTATGAAAGAAAATTCCAGAAAAAATGAGATTTGCTTAAAATGCCAAAGGTACACAAATAATTACAGAACTTCTGACTTTATATGCTTCTCTGATTAAAGGACTACTTTATGCCTCTTTGTATAGAGTTGAAGGTGTAAAATAGTACCTTAACCAATTTGTACCCAATCCAAACTCGAAGATCTGAAGACCGTCTGATTAGACGTCTAACATGCCAATGTAATGTGTGTTTATTGCATACCTTATATTTATTTCATGCTTTTTGTTGTGGCAGCAATGACAAGGTCTGACAACAAGTCCAAATATGGAAGTCCTGTAATAAATAAGAGAAAAGTTATAGTGATTGTTAAAGTAACATAAAGTAAATTCAGGGAAACAGGATTCCTCACTAGTCGGTACTTTTTGTGATTTGAGCCTTTGTTCAAAGGGCCATAACTCCTAAGAAAAAGAGCAAACAAACTTGGGTTAGTGATATGCACATCTCCTATCAATTTTGATGCTTTGCACCAAGTTTTGTAAAAAAGTGTTTCATGGTTTTGGAGAATTTCTCTGGAGAAAAAGTGTCTAGATGGATGGAAGTTTGAATTTAATATCTCGCTCTTTCTGTTGAAAGATACAGGGAAACCTGTAAACACGACAGACAGACACAATTATATATTATCACTGAAGCCATGGGCATATATAACACAAAGAAAAAAGGGATAAGAAATGAACACATTTGTTGCAATGACCTAGTTTTGATAAAAATTAAATACAGCTGATTTAAAATTTTTATGTAAATTTAAACAACAAATTTATATATAATTAATCAGTTATCTGGTATCATGACGATGATATGATATTGTCTGGTAATATTATCTTAGTTATTAATCATACCCAGTCTCTAGATAATACAACAGATGGGTTATACAGACTCAGACAAAATATGATATGATTTAAGGACCTTTTGGTAGGTGAGCTACTTCAGAGATGGATTATACAGTAAAAACAGAATGTGATAAGATTTAGATTATTTTAGTAGGTGAGCTACAAAACAAATGGATTGTACAGTCAAACAGCATAAGATATTAAGATTTTAGGCCCTTTTGGTAGGTGAGCTAATGAATAGATGGATTATACAGTCAGACACCATATGATTTTAAGATTTTAGGCCCTTTTGGTAGGTGAGCTACTAAATAGATGGATTATACAGTCAGACAGAATGTAAAAAGGTTTAATGCCCTTTTAGTTGGTTAGCTACTTCACAGATGGCTTAAGCAGTCCGACAATGTATAAAGATTTTAGGTCCTTTTAGTAGGTGAGCTACTTAACAAAAGGATAAAGACTATGATATTAAGGATTTTTGACAAGTAAGCTTAGCTCGGCATCTAGTGATATGCCCAAATACTGAAATGATCAGAAAATACAGAATGGCAATTTGTAATTAATTTTTACAATATTGAATGTTTGAATTTGAGGTCCTACTCAGGTCTTCTTTCAAGCCCCTTTTTAATCTTGCAATCCCATCAGTAAAATTTAACAGTGTTGACTACCAAAGTACTCCCTCAAGCCCCCCACCAACCTCACCTTCCCTCCAGTAAAAATTAATGATTATACTGAGGTCCTCCCTCAAGTCCCCCACCAACTTCACATCCCTCGAGTAAAAATCAAGTGTGTTAATCTCGACTACTAAAGTGCTCCCTCAAGTCCCCCACCAACCTCACCATCCCTCTAGTAAAAATTAACAGAGTGTTAATCTTGATTTAGTATATGTGGTTATTATATATATAGCAGCTGTTTTATGTAGATTTAGATGTAAATGATCCATAGAAAGAAAATTCTTCATAAATATCATCACTTAATATAAAGGTTATCCTTGATACCTGTAACGATCACATCAGGTGTAAAAACAGGTAAAATTTGATCAAATCACCTATATGCAGCAAACTTAATTTTCCTTTAAATGATAAATATATACCTAACTTCTATCACCATAAAAATCACTTGAGGTGAAATTAACATGCTTGGTTACCTGTCCCTACCTTCACACTGGTATTTATAGCATCAGTACTTTACTAACTAACCAAATGACACTCTATCAATAATTAACATTCTATCACATTTAAAGTCAGGTATACTTTTCAAAGGCAGTTAATTTTTTTTTTGTTACAATTTTTTTTTAAAATACACCTCCAAATGTATGACGAGTTCATGATTTCATATTTCTGGTAAACCCTGTTATTCTTTTGTTATAACCCTGTTATTCTTTTGTTATAATTGGGTAATCTTGAAGTTGTTGTCCAGTAAAATTAAATCCAAAGATTCAGTACCAACTACCGGTAGGGTTTAAACTTCCCTGACAAGGTATGGAAGAGTGGAATAAAGTAAGTGTGTTTTATGCCCTAGTCAAGATTTTTCTACTTATTTTGAGGCAGTCAGACCTGGGATAATGGAGTGGAGTGATACTGTTTTACATTATAGTCAAGATTTATCACTTCAATCAGTACAACCAGTTCTGGGATGGTTGAGAAAACCACACTGCCTAGAGAAAATCACTGATCTTTAATAAGTGAACTAACAAAAGTCATGGGAGACAAAACTAGGCAATTCCATGAAATCAATCAGTTTTGTATGTTCATATACAAACGAGAATTTTGGTAGGCAGGGGTTCAAAATTCCCTGGGTCTGAGGTCCAGGACCTATTGATTTTACATTGGAACCATTGATATTTAAACTCCATAAGTCCGATGGACCTGCCATTTTTTAACAGGATAATCAAGCTTTTTCTATATGATACCATAACTACACATGAACCTTTCAATGTTGATATTGGACTTTCAAAACTTTTATGTGGGACCTGCCAAAAATAAAGACAAAATGACTTGGTCCTTCCATTTTGAACCTGTGGCAAATCATTAGCCTGGTGTGTACAAGTCACAACTGTAGCAGAGAGACAGACAGTCAACTGTCACATATTTATGTCACACCAATGCCACAAATGTATATTTATTTTTGTGTACAGAATGTAATAGGTGTTTGAACTCACAACCTGCTAGCAACAAATAAACTGAGCTACTATAATAGTCCAGCACCATAGAAATGGATTTTTTGTTCAAATTAAGTCAATAGTATATTTTTAGAATGTAAAAAAAAAGTTGAAATCTTTTTCTCAATAATGATCTTGTTAATATATTTTTTGTTATTTTTCATCTATTTGTTTGCTATGTTCTCAATAAATACCTAAGTACAATCAATCCCTTAAACATATGGAGTACTTACATAAAGTCAACACCTGACCACTACATACCAGCTGACTAATTAGTTAACTTTGTACTTCAATAAGAAACAGGGTTTAATCACCTGCCAATTAATTAACACACAAATATTTAACTTGTTTATCAGACAAACATTACCAATATGGCAGCATATCAACTAGGTATGTTTTGTAATACAGGATTTCAGTTTTCCAACACTGACTTAACTATTTGGTAGAAATAATGTGTTGTATTTTTATTTTAAATTTAAAGTAAAATTTGCTTGAAAATCCACACAAAAGCCAACAGAGCAAAGAACATTTGACAGCAAACAAGAGACAATAAAGTAGAGTGCACTTTTACTATTGAGGCATCCAGTTCTGGGATGGTGGAGAAAATCTGAGTACACATAGAAAAACAGCAACCTTTGACAATGGGACAATTTGCTTGAAAATCCACATGATAAATCCCAACAGAGCAAAGAACATTTGACAACAAACAAAAATAATAAAGTAGAGTGGAGTTATCCTAAGTCAAAATTCTATCACTATGGAGACACCCAGTTCTGATATGGTGGAAGAAACCTGAGTGCCAGAGAAAATCAACAGCCTTTGGGAAACCTTCTCACAATAGGATCTTATCAACTTTTGAACCTAAGCCATGGAAGGATCTATGGTCCCTGACCCTTGACAGTGAAAGGCTTGATGTTGGTTTTGGATTACCATGGTGTTTCATAATGCTTGTTGGTGACCATGATTGTTTCACAATGCTTTTTGGTGGCCATAATTGCTTCATAATGTTTTTGGTGACCATGATTGCTTCATAATGCTTTTTGGTGACCATGATTGCTTCATAATTTTTTTGGTGACCATAATTGCTTCATAATGTTTATAATGTTTTTGGTGACCATGACTGCTTCATAATGTTTTTGGTGACCATGATTGCTTCATAATGTTTTTTGGTGATCATGGTTAATTATTGTTTTGGGGGACTATGGTTGTTTGTTTCACCACTGTCAAATTTTATCTAATAAACTAATAAATCATAGCCAGTACATATAAACAGAGACAGCAACATCTTTACAGAACTCAACTTTTGAATCATATATCAGGTTTTAGGTTTAAGTGAATGGTGTCCTTTTCTTAATATAAAATATAAAATGTTTGAAAAAATATAAATGAAAAAAAGTTTTAGGTTTATTTCAAATAAGAAGGTGTAACTTTCACATCTTTATTATTTATTGCCTTTATTTAAGGAATTGTCAATTACATCAATTACAGGAACAGACAGATGGGTGGACGGATCCAAGAGTTGAGCCCAAAACCTACAAACTACTCGGACAATTCTGGTAGTTGTAAAACAGAAATTCTATTGGTTGTTATTATTAAATATCGGAATTTAAGGTAAATTTATAAAAATAAAGATACACATAGTTTTCACATTCTTAACATAGTGTAAACTGAAGTAACCATCATCACTAATAAGTACTTGTATCAATTTCATTGAGTTGATATGAATTTCATTGAATTATGATACACAGTTCTTCGAGAGAACTACTTTTCTGTGCAAATTAAAGAGTAGCAATGTCAATAATGCAGGTAAATTAGTAGTGATCAGGTATATTGATAAAACTAAGTAATCTATCGGTAAATCATGTGTTTGTAATAAAACATATATAAATCATAAGTACACTGGTGTCATTCTCACCTGTTCTCTCTATCCCAATGTCCACAGGTAAGTAATACTATCTGTCAATCCGTAGGTATGTATTACATTAATGAAGAAATCTTTAATCTATCTTCCTGAGCATGGTGATAATGATGGTCATGTACAGTGGGGATATAGATTCACGCTTTCTTGATCTGATAGTTTTTTATGCATGGTTGAAACTTTTAATGGATTTAGGTTTGAACAAGAAAAAGGTGAATCTCATTATAAAAAGTTACAAGTTTAACAATTTTTTATAAATATAAGATACATGTAGCTTTATTTTCTTTGTGAGATCAAAACCTGTTTTTTTTCCTACCTAATGATAGAGGAAATATTTTTGTTAATTGATGAAAGTTTAGAGATAAAATGTAATAGAGTGTGATCATTTGCATTAATGATGACGTCGTTAAAGGTGTACTCAGGTGATAAAATTACTAAAAATGTATTGCTTATTGTTAGATTTTTGTGGAAAATGAACACCACATTCAGTAAAAGTACATTTTAGTACATTCACATAATATGTATATACATACACACACACACAAAGGGAATCTGGAATGTTAAGGTTTTTTCAATAATTATCAAGATATTATATAGAAATTTATCACTATTGAACATACAATATTCAACTAAAATGTGAATTTGAAATTTTTTTTGGTAAGACTTCCTTTTGTAACCCTCACCAACCCTTTAAATTCTATGTAAAAATATGAAAAACCATTTTTTCCACAGAAATACTCAAAATGGCTTGATTTTATCATTTTTAGGTTTTTCACTTGAAATTAAAATTTTGTGAATGGTAGAAATAGAAGTCTTTCCTTTTTATATGGCTAAATCCCTGTTTATAGACATCAAGTAACATAACTATTGAGAAATCACAAAGAAAATTTAATTAACAGAAATTTTTGTGGAATGTTTGTTTTGTTTTTCAATATAAAACCTTACCATCTAGACTGTCGATACACCTGTGTAATGTTAATCAACAGGTAAGTTAATTATCTTATCATGATGTTATAGGATCTATCTGTTATAGTCTTACATCGTTTGATATCTGATTATCAAGTACAACAATAATAACAAGTGCCAATACACAAAAGATTAACAACTCTATTATTATATGAAAAGATGCCATATAACTGGCACCCCTACCTAAAGGGCACCTGCTGATACAAGGCAAAATGGCACCCCTACACAAAGGGCACCTGCTGATACAAGGCAAAATGGCACCCCTACACAAAGGGCACCTGCTGATACAAGGCAAAATGGCACCCCTACCTAAAGGGCACCTGCTGATACAAGACAAAATGGCACCCCTACCTAAAGGGCACCTGCTGATACAAGACAAAATGGCACCCCTACCTAAAGGGCACCTGCTGATACAAGACAAAATGGCACCCCTACACAAAGGGCACCTGCTGATACAAGGCAAAATGGCACCCCTACACAAAGGGCACCTGCCAATACAAGGCAAAAAACTTTCATTTTTTTCTAATGATGGACCCTTAAAGTACAAAAAATTCCCATAAGACACAAAAATTTTGAACACACACTATAAGTTTTTTCAGATGGAGTTTGGCATAAATTTTAATCTTATATATGCAGAAATCCCAAATCTCACAGCAGACTCTGAAACAAGTTCATTGGAACTTTCACTATTTGAACTAAAAAAATAAATATATGCAAATCCAAAATTCAATTTTCATCCTTCCCCCCCCTCTCTCTCTCTCTCTCACACACACACACCTTATTACATGGTACAACAATGTGTTATGTATCAATCAATAATCAGAATCACTACACACAAATCAATGTCCTTTGAACAATTTATTTCCAGTTATTCACACCCTAACATGTCAACCAACAATGGACTATCTATATAATCCTTTAGATGTATTAGAAAATGACAAAAACAAGTATTAAAATTTCTAAAAGTCAATTTTAACCTATAATTAAATTTTTAAATCAATTATAGGTCCTTTCATTGTCATTTGAAATAATAAATACCGGTACAATCATTTTTTTTAAAAAAGGAAACAAAAAACAAAAGCAAAATGTTCTATAATGTCAGCACAAAGTTGTTAGGAAAATACATGCCATTAAAAAATGGAAAATTAAATTTCAAGTACTGATGATGCTAGCAGCTGTCTCTAAATTTTTGTGACTAAATTAAAATATTTTTTTTTCCACTGTGATAATGACCTTAACCCTCCCATGCCATATCTACATAATCATACACAAAGTTGAAAAAAATTATTAATTTTTAAAATTTAAAAAAAAAAATTTATACGGCTTAACAGTCACTGCTTTTTTCAGTGTTCTTAATTATGCACAATTCAAATTTTTAAGTTATTAAAAGTTTTTTTATAATGTTTCAAAATTTAATTTTTATCTTGTTAATTTAAACAAAACATTGTGTAAAATTTTTCAAAAAATTTAAAAAGAACCCTTGAAAGTTTGAATTGAAGATACAAAATTGGCGCAAACATGAAACAGCAATTAAGAATAATTAAAACTAAATTCTTTAATTTAATTTTATAGGAAGTTACAACAGACGTTTTAACAAGGAGTTTTAAAAGTTCAACAATTTACACATAAAATGGTAATTTCAAAGAATAATGATCAGTAACTTCAAAAGGATTCTGACACCTGTTGATCTAACTAAATAACTTTTATGTACATGTGTTTTTTTTACAGTTTACTAAATATCTTCCCCCCTCTCGTTAAGATCTAGCCGTGTGGCGAGGGCAGTAGCAGCAGCGGTATCGCGAGTACGAGTACGGAGTCTGGAAGTATAGCCTAATTACATTTGACTACTTATCCTTATATTGATTTGGCGGTTTAGACAATTATGAATTCATTTATAAAGCTACCATTGTCTAATCACAGATACAATTCTAAAGTCCACTACTGACCTTAATAAATATCCCTACAACACATCAAACTGATAAAACCAAGGCGATATTGAATATTAAAAAAAATCCCAATAACTGATTACCAAAAATTTTTTTTTTAAAAGGTCACAAAATTAAAAAAAAAAGTTATTATTTACCTTTGATTGAGATTGTAGTAAATGATGGTATTCTCTCCTACTACTGATCCAAAGCTAAAGATCTAATGGTTACTGTGAATGACGGGGATATATAATGGATACATCAATACCGGCTCTCCTCGTTCTCTGGCTCTTCACTAATTAGTGTGTGTGGTGGTAATATTACGTTGCAGTCATCATCCACAAACATCTTACATATCATTAATATTAAAACAGCGACTCAAATGAATATATGGAAATGCAATTCAACAGTGGCTTTTTTATGGATTTTATCTATAATGAATTTCTGCGGCATAACAATGCATTGGAAACATATTAGCGATTTTATCTGATTTTCAGAGTCAAAGATAAGCGACTTAATTAAGATTTCTTGTTTATTGTGTCGATGTGTATGGACCCAGGAATAAATACAATTACCAGTAATCTTAGGATACATACATTTTGCGACTTGCGAATTATAGATATTTCATTTCATATTCTGTCAAGGAAATGGTAGCTGGGCATTGTTTTGACTGATAAAAATCAATAGAACCAAATTAAATGAAAAGTAAATCATAACAAAATCTTATACAATAAAGGCACACAAAAATTAACAAGTGACTTTTAAGCTCACACGGCCGTCTGCAGGTCACCAACATTTTATGTAAAACAAAAAAACATTCAGAAGACCTAATACCGGTATATTAGTCCTTGATTGATATGGTAATGAATGATTACTTTGTCAATGTTATCAAAATGCTTGTAACTTTGAAAACAGCAAAGATTTACAAAACAGCAAAGATTTAGATTTACAAAAATGTAAATATTTTATCGGGTATCCTTTCTAATTATGGTTGAGTTCTATTTTTAAATTAAAAAAAATTGAATATGATATGGTTACAAACTTATAGACAAATACCAACATAGCAATTAGGCCACTGTGAATACACTTTATTTAATATATATAAATATACATACAGTCATGTATTTTGGTAATTATGGTAAAACATTAGAGGTACAGGAAATTTCAAATTTGTCACTATCAAAATTCTTCTCAAATTCAAATTTATTGTTCGTTATCAAAATCAAATGTTTCATTTGCTCGTGTAGAAAAACTTTTCAGAAAAACTCAGCATTTATAAATATGCAATACTTTTTTTTAGATTTTTTTTTTTTTTTATAAAATTAGCAATAACCAAAATTGATAATATTGGCATAATTGTTATAATCTAATATATTTTTAATTTCCTTTTAGTAATGGTATTTTTTTCATATATTCATTGTGTGGGATTTTTACAACAAAATGTCAATGACAAAAATTGGTGAAATATGATCTGTTTTTATACAAATTACATGAATATATTGTTCTACGATACTAACAAAGGAAAAATGTCTTCATGATAGAACAAGGAAATATCCATGTTAAGTTAATTTATATGCAGGTAAAACTTTCTATTCTGTTGCATTAAGGTAATTTTGTAATCATTTTTACAGCAATAGATCACTGATGTTTAATGAATACCATGACAATGTGACCTGACCATTGTAGAAGATTGAAATGGTGTGCCCTATACCATGTGACCTGACCATTGTAGAAGAGTGAAATGGTGTGCCCTATACCATGTGACCTGACCATTGTAGAAGAGTAAAATGATGTGCCCTATACCATGTGACCTGACCATTGTAGAAGAGTGAAATGGTGTGTCCTATACCATGTGACCTGACCATTGTAGAAGAGTAAAATGATGTGCCCTATACCATGTGACCTGACCATTGTAGAAGAGTGAAATGGTGTGCCCTATACCATGTGACCTGACCATTGTAGAAGAGTGAAATGGTGTGCCCTATACCATGTGACCTGACCATTGTAGAAGAGTGAAATGGTGTGCCCTATACCATGTGACCTGACCATTGTAGAAGAGTAAAATGATGTGCCCTATACCATGTGACCTGACCATTGTAGAAGAGTGAAATGGTGTGCCCTATACCATGTGACCTGACCATTGTAGAAGAGTGAAATGGTGTGCCCTATACCATGTGACCTGACCATTGTAGAAGAGTGAAATGGTGTGCCCTATACCATGTGACCTGACCATTGTAGAAGAGTAAAATGATGTGCCCTATACCATGTGACCTGACCATTGTAGAAGAGTGAAATGGTGTGCCCTATACCATGTGACCTGACCATTGTAGAAGAGTGAAATGGTGTGCCCTATACCATGTGACCTGACCATTGTAGAAGAGTGAAATGGTGTGCCCTATACCATGTGACCTGACCATTGTAGAAGAGTAAAATGATGTGCCCTATACCATGTGACCTGACCATTGTAGAAGAGTGAAATGGTGTGCCCTATACCATGTGACCTGACCATTGTAGAAGAGTGAAATGGTGTGCCCTATACAATGTGACCTGACCATTGTAGAAGAGTGAAATGGTGTGCCATTTGCCATATGATTTGACCAGCCTATTCTATGTACAAGAGTTACATGGTTTGGCATACACCATGTGACTTGACCAGGCACAGGACATTTGAGTGAAAATTAAAAAACTCCTAGTTGACATATGAGCGACAACTTTAATGGATATTTGAGCTACAGATTTTATATATAACCTACATTTTAAGATGGACATTTAAGCGACAGTTTTAAAATCTACTCAACAACAGTTATTAAGTGTTGCAAAAGCAGTGTATAGAAGGAGAAGAAAGACTCATCCCTAAATGTCAAAATAGCATGCAGAGATGCATGAAATTGTGTCTAAAATGAACATTGTTACAAGTAAAGGTGAAAATTTCCCAGCAGTCAATGATGATGACAACAGCTTTATTATCTTCACATGTCATTCAAATCTGGAGTGTTTATGTAATGTAACTGACATATTTCTGGATGGAACATTCAGATGTTGCCCTAAATTCTTTCAGCAAATGTATACTTCCACATTCCCACTGTGAACAGGGGGCAACAGACCTCAGTCAGGCTAAGGGAAGAGGTTAAGAAAAAAATGTCACTCATATGTCTTCCATATATTTAGAATTTTGCTCCAATGGGTTAAAATTATGATGCTCAGATGTCCATTACTTTGTTGCTCAAACATCTTCTTTTTCACTCTTTTGTACTATGCTTTCGCTAAAATGACCAACACCAACTTGACCAGCCTGAGAGAATTGGTTTGCCATATTCCAGGTGACTTGTCCAGCCTGAGATAAATGGTTTGCCATATTCCACGTGACTTGACCAGCCTGAGAGAAATGGTTTGCCATATTCCATGTGAATTGACCAGCCTGAGAGAAAAGGTTTGCCATATTCCATGTGACTTGACCAGCCGGAGATAAATGGTTTGCCATATTCAATGTGCCTTGACCAGCCAGAGATAAATGGTTTGCCATATTCCATGTGACTTGACCAGCCAGAAAATAAATAGTTTGCCATATTCCACGTGTCTTGACCAGTCTGAGATAAATGTTTTGCCATATTCCATGTGACTTGACCAGTCAGAGATAAATGGTTTGCCATATTCCATGTGACTTGTCCAGCCTGAGAGAAATGGTTTGTTCTAGAATACAATGTGTCTTGACCAGCCTGTTCCATGTTGAAGAGTCAAATGGTTTGCAATATACCATGTGATTTGACTAATCTGGTTATATTTTATTATTATTCTATCCACCAGATTTACTGGATATCCACCTAATTGGTGACAATCTGGCTACATTTCATTATTCTATCTACTGAGATGGAAAAAATATGGTATATCCACTGGTTATTCACTGAAGTGGAGAAAATCTGGCTACATTTTAATAACATATCCACTGGATATCCAACGAACTGGAGAAAATCTGGCTGCATTTTATTATTATACCCACCAAATTTTCCAATGGACATCCACTGATGTGGTGAAAGCATGGCTTCATTTTATAATACATTTTACATTGGATATCCACCCAGGTGGAGAAACTGGCTACATTTTATTACTATCTCTACCAGATTCACTGAAAATCCACCAAGGTGGAGAAACTAGCTACATTTTATTATTATATCTACCAAAATTTATTGGATATCCAACAAAGTGGTAGAAATCTGACTATATTTTATTAATATATCCAATGGATATCTACTAAGGTGATGAAAATGTGTCTACATCTGATTATCATATCCACCAGATTTACTGGATATCCACCAAAGTGGTGAAAATGTGTCTACATCTGATTATCATATCCACCAGATTTACTGGATATCCACCAAAGTGGTGACAATCTGTCTACATCTGATTATCATATCCACCAGATTTACTGGATATCCACCAAAGTGGTGACAATCTGTCTACATCTGATTATCATATCCACCAGATTTACTGGATATCCACCAAAGTGGTGACAATCTGTCTACATCTGATTATCATATCCACCAGATTTATTGGATATCCACCAAAGTGGTGACAATCTGTCTACATCTGATTATCATATTCACCAGATTTACTGGATATCCATCAAGGTGGTGACAATCTGTCTACATCTTATTATCATATCCACCAGATTTACTGGATATCCACCAAAGTGGTGACAATCTGTCTACATCTGATTATCATATCCACCAGATTTACTGGATATCCACCAAAGTGGTGACAATCTGTCTACATCTTATTATCATATCCACCAGATTTACTGGATATCCACCAAAGTGGTGACAATCTGTCTGCATCTGATTATCATATCCACCAGATTTACTGGATATCCACCAAAGTGGTGACAATCTGTCTACATCCATGATTATCATATCCACCAGATTTACTGGATATCCACCAAAGTGGTGACAATCTGTCTCCATCTTATTATCATATCCACCAGAATCACTGGATATCCACCAAAGTGGTGACAATCTGTCTACATCTGATTATCATATCCACCAGATTTACTGGATATCCACCAAAGTGGTGACAATCTGTCTACATCTGATTATCATATCCACCAGATTTACTGGATATCCACCAAAGTGGTGACAATCTGTCTACATCTGATTATCATATCCACCAGATTTACTGGATATCCACCAAAGTGGTGACAATCTGTCTACATCTGATTATCATATCCACCAGATTTACTGGATATCCACCAAAGTGGTGACAATCTGTCTACATCTGATTATCATATCCACCAGATTTACTGGATATCCACCAAAGTGGTGACAATCTGTCTCCATCTTATTATCATATCCACCAGATTTACTGGATATCCACCAACGTGGTGACAATCTGTCTACATCTGATTATCATATCCACCAGATTTACTGGATATCCACCAAAGTGGTGACAATCTGTCTACATCTTATTATCATATCCACCAGATTTACTGGATATCCACCAAAGTGGTGACAATCTGTCTACATCTGATTATCATATCCACCAGATTTACTGGATATCCACCAAAGTGGTGACAATCTGTCTACATCTTATTATCATATCCACCAGATTTACTGGATATCCACCAAAGTGGTGACAATCTGTCTGCATCTGATTATCATATCCACCAGATTTACTGGATATCCACCAAAGTGGTGACAATCTGTCTACATCCATGATTATCATATCCACCAGATTTACTGGATATCCACCAAAGTGGTGACAATCTGTCTCCATCTTATTATCATATCCACCAGAATCACTGGATATCCACCAAAGTGGTGACAATCTGTCTACATCTGATTATCATATCCACCAGATTTACTGGATATCCACCAAAGTGGTGACAATCTGTCTACATCTTATTATCATATCCACCAGATTTACTGGATATCCACCAAAGTGGTGACAATCTGTCTACATCTGATTATCATATCCACCAGATTTACTGGATATCCACCAAAGTGGTGACAATCTGTCTACATCTTATTATCATATCCACCAGATTTACTGGATATCCACCAAAGTGGTGACAATCTGTCTACATCTGATTATCATATCCACCAGATTTACTGGATATCCACCAAAGTGGTGACAATCTGTCTACATCTGATTATCATATCCACCAGATTTACTGGATATCCACCAAAGTGGTGACAATCTGTCTACATCTGATTATCATATCCACCAGATTTACTGGATATCCACCAAAGTGGTGACAATCTGTCTACATCTGATTATCATATCCACCAGATTTACTGGATATCCACCAAAGTGGTGACAATCTGTCTACATCTTATTATCATATCCACCAGATTTACTGGATATCCACCAAAGTGGTGACAATCTGTCTACATCTGATTATCATATTCACCAGATTCACTGGATATCCATCAAAGTGGTGATAACATGGCTACATTTTATAATATCCACCAGATATCCACCCAAGATGACTACATTTAATTAATGGCATTATATCCACAAAATTTACTGGATATCCACCGAGGTTGAGATAACATGGCTACATTTTATAATATCCACCCAAGATGACTACATTTTATTCATGGTATTATATCCACCAAATTTACTGGAAATCACTGAAGTGGCATAAATCTGACCATATTTTTATTATGTCTACCTCATTTAGCTGATATCCACCAAAGATGGCTATATTATATTTTGTGCTATGATATCCATCAAATTTACAGGATATTCACTGAAGTGGCAAAAATCTAGCTACAATTTTATTATATATTATATCCATTTGTACTTTATCTATAAATATTAAAAAAGGAGAAAAGAGTCTGAAAGGAAAATTATACTGATTATAAAATATGCCGCTGTTAATTTCCTTTCTCTTAAGACTTAATCGATAAATCTGTGAAACGTTTCTTAATTAGTATAACACAGTATATCTAATGATTTTATTTTTTTGTAATTAAAAAATGGCGACAGAATTATGAAATTACATAATAACTTTTGTCATTGTTATTGACAAGATGACTTAAAAACAAAACAAAAAAGGAAAAAATAAACCAAGAAAAAAGGGAGGAAGATTGTGTTTATGATAAAAGACTTATGTCTGTAAACAAAGTATATTAAAAAAGGTCAATACTCTAGCCTGCTAAGATGGCTTTGTTAATTGACTCTCCTCTCCAAAATCTATATTCTAACAGCATGGATAGAAGGAGGTCAATATAAGGCATATAATGATACCCAAATACAATTACGTTTGAGAAATATTGGATCGAGTTGATATCAACATGATTTCTCCCTCTGAAAATTAATGCGTTTCTTTAGATGCATATTTTGAAGGTATTACATTTCTCCATTTACGATGACAAGTCATCTGAGAAACAATGGCGTGTTTGAATCCTGTACATCATACAAAATAACCCAACAAATGAGAACGGCCGACGCTTACACAATATGTAAGTTACGGCAGCTCTTGTTGGCTATGTTTTTGATTAGTTTCTTTTCAAAATAATTTTTATATCTATGTATCTATATGTTTAGACAGTTTTGTCATACTTGAAGCATGTGTACTTTCGACTCCCACATGAATGCATTATGATTTTGATTTATTTGGTTACATTTCTGGTAAAAATTCAATTTTCCAAATAACTTTTTTTTTTTTTTGGGGGGGGGGGGGGGGGGGGGTTACAATCAGAAGACCTATTACAGTGCTTAAGGATGCATGCTTACCAAGGACATTACTTAAGGAAAGGTGGTGAGGTGGTTGAATAGGTTTTGCCCCCGTCAGTTTTTTTTTTGCAGTGATAATTTCTGAAATGGTAGAGTATCTATAAATACTCATTGACCTTTGGCATATGATCCAAATGCCTTCCAAAAAGAACGTTTGGACTTATTTAGAACAAGTTTCTGAAATTAATCCATATTAATTAGAAACGAGTAAATCTAACAACATAACTTTTCTCATATATTAAATATAAAACTGAAAATTAAGCACATTCCTTATTAAATGAGTTTCATAAAGTACAAATATCATAAAAATTAAACTTGATATTATTCCAACTAAATTGATGAGTTCCATACTTTTATCATATATTGTATCAGAATAGTTTTTCTAGAAAATTAAAATTTTATTTTACAAAAAATCAAAAGTGATAAAAACATGAGACTTCTGTTCAGTTCTGGTTAGTATCTATCAGTGTTTGTAAATTGAGAATTCATGGAATGTTCTAATTATTATGTTGTAATATTAATTTGAATCTTAAAAGGCAGCAGACCTTCTAAGAAATCTAAGGGAAGTAACTCAGAAAATCTTCACCATCCCTTCAATACAAACTGATTGTTCAAAGTCATATACATCCCGATTATAACACTTTATCATCATATACACAAAGCAAAACACAAGTGTAATTATTTATGTCAATTATATGTAATCTTATATACCATTCATGGTGTAGAGTTGAGTGGAGTGGAGAGGAGTAATGGTGTTTCACAACCAAGTCTAGATTCATTCTTTATTGGGCCTTTCAAGTTCTGGGATGGTGGAGAAAACCAGAATGCCAAGAAAAAAAATCATGATCCTCGACAAGCACAATGACAAATTTCATCACGCTATATATAATATGCTTAAGCAAGATTTGAACCTAGTTTGTGACAGGTGCTGTGACATGTAAGTGGACACTTAAAAACAATTGGCCACCCAGGCCTCTTCAATAGCTTTCAAGTCAAGATATTGTTGTAGCAAGCCTGAAGATAAAAAGTGCAGGACTGATCCTGTAAATCTGAAATATGAAAGATGACTGTAATGTTTATTCTACAACACAGCACAACTGACCATAACTTTTCTTTTCTTCCCATGATGCAAAATTTTTGACGATTATTACGATTATGGTCTGACATATTGATCAGTGATATTATGGGACTTTTACACACATAATTAAAGAGAACTATCGTTTACAGGTGTAGGACATAACACACACGATTTATGTAAGTTAACAAAATCATAAACATAACTCCCATCTGTTTCTTAAAGTGGTGGCCATAGAAAATTAACAACTGCAATTCATCAACTAATATCTTATCTTTGACTATCAACAACATGACATTAGCTTCTACTAACACACATACTGATTTTAAATTTTAACTGCATAGTCACTCGCTGATTTTTTTGTGTTCATTTCATAGTACATAAACCATATGCAAAGATAATGACCGAATAATGTTGATTATAAAGTAATGCGTATCCAATATTAATGTAGGTCTTATCTACCTCCATGGGGTAAGAGCTCAACTTGATTACACTACCAGATGAAATAAAAAATATTTTCACCCTTTTTATCTGATTATTGGTAGGATTAGAAAACGCCAAGAAAAAAATACGATTGATTTATGTTCCATTAAGAAAACTGTTAATTACAAACAGGAAATAGAAATATCGCATTTTGTTATTTTGGCTGCTAAAAACGCTGATAAAATATATAAATCCTAAAGAATTTTATACAAACGAGACATAGAAAAATAATTTAATAAACAAAATTATATTTTCATAGATTATTGCAGGATAAACATGACATTTTATTCAAATTTAAGATCAAAATAAATGTTACTTATTTCCCCTTTTATTCCCTCTTAAAGTCTGAGGGTAAAAAAATCACTTTGGCATTTATTGTCTAACATTTGATTTTTTTTTACTTGTTATGAATTTTCGCTGTTTGAGTTCCAGCTGGCCTGTAAATTAATAGTTTTTTCTGAAATGACTTTAAAATAATCATGACGATTTTAGTATGTAATATTTTGGTTGAGCAGCAATAAACATCAGCCTAATGAACCTGTGTGTAATAAAACAAATTCCTAATAAAACTCAGTAAAATATAGATAATAATAATAATCATAAGTCCCCCCTTATCTTATAACTATTTATCTATAAATCCTGACACTTCCGAGTGCTACCGGTACTTTTTATATTGCTGTGACCAAAAAGAATAAATACCACAGCAAGTGCTTGTTGTAGTAACATCATAGAAATAGAAGGGGACACAGGACCATTGATCCCTTGACTTACTTGACTTATGTCCATCTCTCCTTGTGGAGAATTGGGCCAGATATCTTTCTCCTCCAAGAATCTCTGTTGGCAGCGCATTGATGTGGCCAAATGACCCAAATGCTAATGTCTTATTGGACCATATTTAACAATATATATATGTATATTGATCTTATGCTGTTTTAGAGGAAATCTTTTGAAAATGGCCCATTGATCTCTTATTTTGCCGAATGACCAAATTGTTAAGTCTTAGATGGCCAAATTTGACAATATCTAAATGCAAAAGTAATGGTGTTTTGTTGCTTTAGAGGAAACTTTCTGACAATGCCCCCTTCTGCAACACAATAGATTGAACACTGGAAAAATATTGGTGCAGAGCAGTGGTCATTTTGTTTTTTATTTTTAGTTAAGGCTAAGTTATGTAATAAATGAGAACCTACATCAAGTACAAATAGATTGCCAGTTTTGAATTTTATTGGAGCCATTCATCTACTATTTGATACCATATGTTCTAGGAAGAACTTGACACCCTTTGATTTACAGGTTAACTAGCTTAACTGGCTGGTTTAAGCTATTATTATCAACAAGTACCATTATACAACTTATTTTCTTGTTGGGAAAGAAGTGAGTTTTTTTATGAGTGTACCGTTTCAGTTCTTACTTACTCATATTTTAATAAACTCCATAATAAATTTCAAATTATGAATTGATATGCTGATTGTATAAACCAAGCCTTAATGGTGGATTGAGTATAATAGGACTTTGAATGGGCACAAAGAAAAACCTAGGGAGAACCAAAATTTTGATATATGTTAATGAACACCCATATGTTCCCCTGTACAATACATGGACTGAACTTAAAAGGTGATGGAGGGAAATGCATGGTTCCTGGTGTGCCACTTAAACCTGAACCTTTCACAGAGGTGATGGAGGCAATTTGGTTCCCAATGTGCCACTAAAACAACCAACCCCAAGCCTCTCTCCACTGGACAATACCTGGACTGAGACATATCCACAGAGGTGATGGAGGCAATTTGGTTCCCAATGTGCCAATGAAACCAACCAACCCCCAGCCTCTCTCCACTGGACAATACATGGACTGAGACATATCCACAGAAATATGGAGGGATTGGTTTCCAATGTGCCACTTTAAATTTAAAATCTGACACCTACTATTAAAACCTTTAATTGATTTACAAAAGAAGACCATATTATAACAGTGTTGGAAATAACAGCCAGTCTGACAGTCACAAACTGGTAACTTTCTAGATGGACTGGTTACAATCTCCTATACACCACAATAGAAAATGTTGAAATAATCGAGATAAGGACTGGTTGAAAATTTAAACTAATTTCTAACACTGATTATGAGTAAAAGGAACAAAAAAAAACAGGAATCAATACAATTAAATACAAATTATACTTAGTAAATTATTTACTATCTGTGTTTCAGTTAAACTTATATGTAAATGATCACTGTGTAATGTTGATATCAAAGAGAGAAGGTTTTTTCTAAAAGAGAGTTTTGTTTTCCCACGAGTTTAATAAGTTTTATTTCAGTGGTTAATCAGAATAAACATTAACTGTTGTTATCTGATAAAAACTGGAAAATACAAGTTACAATGAGGGTTATATGTGGGATACAATCCACAAACTTATATAGATTGGTACTTGTGTACCGATTATACCCCAGGGTAGGAGGGTTATACATGAGATACTAATATACAAACTTATATATTGGTATTTGTGTACCCAATTATACCCCAGGGTAGGAGGGTTATACATGAGATACTAATATACAAACTTATATATTGGTATTTGTGTACCCAATTATACCCCAGGGTAGGAGGGTTATACATGAGATACTAATATACAAACTTATATATTGGTATTTGTGTACCCAATTATACCCCAGGGTAGGAGGGTATACATGGGATACTAACCCACAAACTTAAAGATTGGTATTTGTGTAAACTCCCCCCTCCATTATACCTTGAAGGAGGACAGGTAGTAGAATCCATGACAAAACAGTTCATACACAACTTGTAATGAGTGGAGTGGAGTAGAGTGGAGTGATGGAGTTTTATACCCCAGTCAAGATTCTTTCACTAATATTGAGATGGTCAGTTCAAAAAGGGTGATGGAAACCAAAGTGCTCGGAGAAAACTGCCTACTTTAGGAAACTTGCAATGATGTAAGAGGTCAAAACAACATCAAAACTATCTAATTTTCCTGTAACTTAAAGGTGATAACATGAAATAATAAAGAAGTTAAATACATTTACAACAAATTGTGTTGGATCAAGCAGTGATATATAGGATGATCTGTCAACTAGCTTGTATTTGTAGTTATACAGGGTATAGACCAAACAAAGCCAATTAGGGAATACCTATTGTTTCTTATAGAAAAAGAAAAGGTGAGTGAAAGTGATCAAGTTGAGACACAGCCTGGGATGCTAACAAGTTGGCAAGAGGTCTAAAATTAGGATGTTTGTTCCATAAAATTGTAAAACAGTTAACTACTCAATAATTAAAATTGACAAATTTCAGTCTATGTTTTAAATTGAATGAAAGGCAAAACACCATTCATCCTGCACACTAATTAGCAATGTCCACACACATGCTGAAAGACATAAACTGATTGTAACTCCATCAAGGACAATGTAGACATTTTGAAAATTTATATGTACACGAGTAGTGCAATTGTAAATGTGTTACTGTGTATCATATTTTTTTATTTTGGATATCAAAATGATATGAAATGCTCTTATAGAAATTTAATTGTAAGCACTGAACCTGATGTCCACCCCAGTCATTGAGAAATAAACATAATAAACACAGTGCACATTTTGGCATCCTTTGTGTCATTACACAGTGTGCACACCGTCATTTCAGGTTTTTTTTGTCAGTGACTCAAAAGGAAAAAAGATTCAATACTTACTTCTGTAAAAAAGACAGAAGATGTAAGATAAAATAAAAAATATACAATGCTTATTGTGCATTACAGAAAATGTTGTAATTCTGAGAAATAAACAAGGCCAAGCAAAGACAAAGATATCTAAATAGGGATAACTAATCTGTGAAATACCCAGAGAAATCAAGCCTGTAACATTTACAAAGCAACTTGTTGAACACAAGAACAAGGGCACACCACAAGTTACAAACTATGGTAACTACCGGTAAAATTTTTATAAAGGTAATTATGTCTGGTTGTTTCCTAAACTTCTTTGTGAAAAACTGAGAATTAATCATTAACTTCAGTTAAGGTGAAATAAATAAATAAATAAATAAATAAATAAATAAATAAATAAATAAATAAATAAATTTATTTCCCACAAGCCAACATCATCAATGTACTGCTAAAGACATTAAAAGAAAGAAAACACGAAACAACTTAAAATTATATTAAAGCAATGAGTTCATTGTCTTTGTAAAATTATAATTGAATTTGAAATAAAAACCCAGAGAAAAACTAAAGTCAAATTATAGCTTAAATACTTGTAAATTAATATTGATAATACTAAACATACAAGGATCCTAATTTTAATGTTTTTTGTTCAGAATTTATTAATTTGTAATTAAATTTAAGAAATACAATAAGGAGGTTTCTGCAAGTCTATCATTAAACAGTTTATAAAAATGAATCACCAATGTAGTCAGATATTCAGACATAGAATGCTACATGGCATCTATATATTTTAAACTTAAAGCAAGTTAACACTGATAATTTAATTCTTCAACTATGGTAAATAAGACCAATCAGCTAAAATTCAAATTTAAATATTGCAGAATTATCCAGTTTTTAGAGTGGGATGATAATTTCTAATTGTCAAATTTTAAGTCTGGGTTTAAAAAGGAAAAGAGTAAAATGTAATTTACAAATTTCAAGAGGTTCAAATATAGCACTATGACTTTAAGTTTTGATTCAATATTTCATTAAACAATACATATTGAAGTAGACCTTTAATGGAAGTCCTGATAATCCCAGTTATGTTCTCAATAGAAGCTGAGAGAAGCTAGCAGCTAAATAGACTCATATATCTGATACAAGATTTTTAATAAACTCTAGACAACAAAATTTAGTTCAAATAAAAAATAGCCAATTTAAAAGTTAAATTGTAATTGATCAGTTGACCACACCTGCTGGAATCTTGATTATTTATTACAACCTGTATTATTCTAGAAGAGCACACTGTAGTAGCTCAGTTGGTAGAGTGCTTGCTTCATATGTGATACATCTGGGATCAAACCCTGATTTAGTCTGACCAAAAATTAAAAATAGGTAGTGGTTGTTCTTTCACCAAGGACTCTGCACTAGGAAATGAAAGTCATAGGGTTGTTTGAATGAAACTGTTATCATATTATGTATATAAGAAGATATCATGTTCATATCAGCATGAAAATCTGAAAGATTATCAATTAAACAAGATCCAGTGATGTGGCTAAAGAAAACTTTGTAGGATAATAAGTATTCTACTATTTTGCAACTGTGAAAACTAGACACAAATTTACAAGAAACAAATGGATCAATATATCAATTTATGAAAGTTCAAAAGTCAATTCATAAAATGTTTAGAAAATCAGAAATCAATTCATGAAATGTTTAGAAGATCAGAAGTCAATTCATGAAATGTTTAAAAGATCAGAAGTCAATTCATGAAATGTTTAAAAGATCAGAAGTCAATTCATGAAATGTTTAAAAGATCAGGTATCAATTCATGAAATGTTTAAAAGATCAGAAGTCAATTCATGAAATGTTTAGCAGATCAAAAGTCAATTTATGAAATGAGTCAATTCATGAAATATTTAGAGAGGAAACATTTTACAAATCAGAAATCAATTCATGAAATTTTGAAAACTACATGTATCATGATTTCATGTAGCTGTATAACTAGCAATTACATGGATCATTTTACTTGATGTGTTATTTTTGCTAATGTATTATGTATCTAGTTCAACCCATCTATAATTATATGAAACTACTATGTCATGCAAGGAAATGCAATCTAATACAACTTTTAATGATAATAATTATCATTAACAAAAATAACATATTAACTTAAGTCAGTAAAAATCTATATATATATATAACTTTACATAATAAGAGACGACATAATCTACCTGAAATTTAGAAAATTTGTAAAAATACATGACTTATTTTTGAAAATATCTTATCAAGATAAATTAAATTAAATGTTGGATTAAAAAGTGTGTGCTGAATAAAGTTTAATCAAAATTTTTTGATTAGGGAATCAGATTATTTTCGAGGGTAAAAATTTCACGATTTCTGAAATCTAGCATTTCGCATGCGAGTAATTTCCACGCAACCAATATAAATGGGTGCATATTCTATATATTATGTGGTAATTTCTTCAGCATGAAATAAGCGAAAATTTTACCCACGCGAAAATTTCCCCTTTACAGTATACAGAAAAACTTAATCGTAACGGTCATTATAACCTGACCGAGATATTTACGTATGTATGCAACAGTTTTACCTCACAAACACTTGTCACCGTAGGCAAATGCTTTAGTCCTTTAAAGTGATCAACTGTTGAATGCTATTTACGTTGCATCAGTAATTTTTCAATTATTCCCAACTCAACAATTTGTTCAAATTAACCTAAGTCATGCGTTGTATGAGTTTTATACAAGTGATTATGATATGCTTTTTACTAGTGCACACTTATGGTATTACACATGTCCACAATGTCCCAAATTACCCAGTCCATTTTACTCAGGTAGTGACACAATCAATACATCAAAAACAAAATTATTTCTCACTTTGGTCTGAAGAACATTCCTGTCTAGTGTTTTCATTGTCAATGGTTCACTTTTGCAAGAAAAGTAATTTTAGGTAGAAGGCTGATGTGATGGACAGATAGTCGAAAAAATACAACCACGGCACCTCATCATCAGCATTTGCTTAATGAGCTTATGAAACATTATCAGCATTTGCTTAATGAGCTTATGAAACATTATCAGCATTTGCTTAGTGAGCTCATGAAACATTATCAGCATTTGCTTAGTGAGCTTATGAAGGATTATCAGCATTTGCTTAGTGAGCTTATGAAACATTATCAGCATTTGCTTAGTGAGCTCATGAAACATCAGCATTTGCTTAGTGAGCTTATGAAACATCATCAGCATTTGCTTAGTGAGCTTATGAAACATCATCAGCATTTGCTTAGAGAGCTTATGAAACATCATCAGCATTTGCTTAGTGAGCTTATGAAGGATTATCAGCATTTGCTTAGTGAGCTTATGAAACATCATCAGCATTTGCTTAGTGAGCTTATGAAACATTATCAGCATTTGCTTAGTGAGCTTATGAAACATTATCAGCATTTGCTTAGTGAGCTCATGAAACATTATCAGCATTTGCTTAGTGAGCTTATGAAACATTATCAGCATTTGCTTAATGAGCTCATGAAACATCATCAGCATTTGCTTAATGAGCTAATGAAGTCAAACCCTGAAAGAATTTTGAAAAGGAAAGTGTGTTGAAGGTTGTATTATTTTAAGAATAATTCTGTTTGGAGCCTCTAGGAAACTTCTAACCCAAAAATGAAATTAGAAATGAACTTAATTACATTTAATCTTATCTTTTTTTAAATAAGTAAGAGATAGCTGGTGTTTCTGTAATCATAATGAAGGTATCTATTTATCTGAGAGATAAATTCATAAGTATAAATTACCTACAATGGGTCACCTGTACAGTTTCAGATCATCTGATAACCAAGCACAGATACAGAGCCAACTAAAATCCATTAATGAACAGTGTCGCTGATCAGTACTAATGATTGCCACTTCTACTACTGCTGCTGATGGTGCAGATTTATAAAAATATCTCCTTTCCTGTTTATAATTCTTTTATCAACTTATTAAAAAAAGTTTACATTAAGTGACTGATATAAAACTTGAAACTGCTTTTTTTGTCAAAATTTAAAAAAAAGAAAGAAAGAGGAACTGATAAACTACAACAGAAATTATTTAATGTTATAATTCCCCAGTGGTACTTGTAATGAAGTTATTGCAAGCAGACAGTTGGATCACTTTGTAAACCATGTCTAATCAAATGCCATTACGAAACATGATAAAAATCATTTCTCTTGATTATTATGGGATATCCGCCAGTGATGTAAACGTGTAATCAACTCCATTATTCTTAGACAGTCATGCAGATTTGTAAGAAATGCATGTATATTGGTTAAAGAGGATATAGGAGGGGGAGGGGTTAAAAAAAACCCATTAAGTATCTACAGTGAAACTTTGATTCACTGACTGACATCACTTGTTCAGTCAGATTTTCGCTTTATAAAGGCATTTGGTGAGGGAAACTTTTAACGAGAACCAAAAAGCAAAAAAGTCTAGTGGGGGGGATGTTAAGCCAGAAGTATATATACAGTAAAACCTCTAGTTACATGTATTGTCATCATTTTTTCCATCAAATTATACCTTTATAAAGGGGTCGGTGATATCAAAGAAGATTTACAACAAAATCATAAAAGATACATGCATGGTCTTTGGAACTTCAAAATAATGTGACCATAAGTGAGATGCTTCAAAATAATATTGTAATAAGTGAGAGGGCAAAGTAATCAAAGGATATTATAATGAGGTTTTACTGTATTAAATTTTGCCATTTATGAATTGTTAAGAAATGCATGAAATAGGAAATGGGTTGAAGAAAGGCTCAGAATTTTTTTTAGTATTTACAGTAAAACCTTGATTTACTGACATTACTTGTTCAGTCAGGTTTTGACTTCATAAAGGGGTAATCAAAGGACATTATAATGAGGTTTTACTGTATTAAATTTCGCTATTTATGAATTCTTAAGACAACAATAACATATATCTAGCTTATTTTTTTTATCTAATGAAATGAAATAAATTCTCACTTATAGCAATTATATCTATAAAGATAATAACTTAGCAGCAAGCACACCTGGTAACGGTAGTGACAGCCAACTTGTTGAACTAGCAGTAACCACCTTTTATGACTTATCAGCACTTAAAATGGCTTCTTTGGAGCAATTCCTATCAGAGCTTAGACAACGAACAATCAACGCATGGAGGTGGGGTGGGGGCCTGGGGGTTGGGTAGGTAGCAAGGAAAACTTATAACAAAAATGTCAGACATAGACCCTGGTGGGTGTAAAATCACATATATGGCAGTACCAGTATTTTGTGATTACACAACCTGAACTCATTATAATGTCTACAACATCGGTTTTAAAAATTCTTCCATAAATGGTAAGTGTCTGAAAAATTATGTAAAAAGTTGTTAACATGATATATTTAAAGAAAAAGCAAATTTTATCTCAATAAGTAACTTGAAGTAAGTTTTATTACCAAATTGCTTATTCAAGAAATACATCAAATGCAGACAAAATATAACAATTTTAACTAACATAAATACGTCTACTGCCTGATAATAACCATGATGTAATGAGTCATCCGGGCCAAAAACTGACAACATAACTATAGGTTCTGGAAAAAAAATATCTAAAAAGAATAAACAGGGGAACAAGTGAAATGTACAAAATGCAATTAATTTCTGTCTAGGAAAACTCAAGGACAGTAAGTCGCAGAGCAGACTGAAGATCTGGTTGGTTGAAGTAATTAGAATGTAGACTTATCAAATGTGCTTATATACCATAAAGAGTTATATTTAATGATTTATGTAATAAACAATCGGAACATGCAATCTACAGTATGTGTTTTCTGACATTTTCAATAAAGTAATGAGAAAAAAACATATTTAAGAACCTATCTGAAACAATGGTCGCGGACATACTTCAGCGGTTATTGCAATCGAAAAATATTACATACCAGAATTGAGAGATCTGCTGGGACTGACATACAAAAATTGATTTGGTGAAGAAAATATATATATATATCATTACTTAAACATGTGTATTAGTGTGAATCAGGAAAAACACTAAGTATTATCTAACAAAAGTATAATCGATAAATTTGGAGGAAAGATTTGTGAAATTAAGATGATGATAATCTTTCTGACTTATTGACAAGTGTCTACAGATATAAAAATTCTTAAAAGCATATAAAAATTGAAATTCATGTTTTAAGTGCATTTTCAGAAAATATTTTAATTGTTGTAATTGAAGGAAGACTTTTTTACCATAATTACTTAAACTTAGTGTTAATTTAAATGTTACATTTTTTATATTAAATTTATGTATTTTTCCCCACCAACTTTATATATAGTTGAAAGGCCACCTCTATACAAGGACCACCTGCTGGTAAAGGCCAGTTAATTATTATCCCAATTGTTCTTTATTCAGGCTATTTGAACTTCTATATAAAAAGTTTCATTTGGTTGCCTTTATATACAGGTTTGACTGTACTTTTAACCAATTATGAAAAAAATAATGTTATATAACCATTTTTTCACACTACATGTCTATCTTGTCTTGTTTGCTTGTATTCTCTGTATGTTGTTTGATGTTCTTGGTTTTACTGGCTATTGCAAGTTACAAAGTGTTTTCGTTTATTGTACATCTCATCTAATCAAAACACTGTGGTATGTGGGTGTGCTAAACTTGTTTACATTGATTGTAAATTCTAACATATTGGCTGGAACCTTGACCAACTATATAGTGATTATGGATACTGGGGATGAGCCACCAAAAGCAATCGTTTTTCTCACACACAGTCAAGAGAAATTAAAATTGCAAGACAATAGCAGTTTGTAAAAGTTTTTTTTTCTTTCAGCCCCTTAAAATTATTTTCAATGTTTTATGGTAATCTTATGACAGAATTACTAAACCTGACAACAAGAACATTTAGGCGCAGACGGGGTAAAACTCATGATTATATCAAGAATCGTTATTATTTGGTAAAAAATAAATTTAATGCTCTTCTTAACTTTAAATCTTGGGTATTAAATCATAAAATCAGTTTTAAAGTTTTTGTTGCCTTCATCAAATATATGGATATATTTTCACAGATTTATTATTTTTGTTCAAAACAGAAGTAGCGAACTAATAGATAAATCCGTGATGGTCGTAATAATTGAAAAGAAATCCCGCTGGTACAAGATTAATTTCATTTTGATTTGCAGTGATAAAATAATGGCGGTAAACCAAAAATATATGAGAGAATTTGATTTGCTGGGGTAATGTTATTGAGTAAAATTCTAAACAAGAAAGGACGAGTATCAATTAAGTCATAAAATGATTTATCTTGCATTTATACAAGATCATTCAACTTTAATTCCTTTTTAAACTTGATGTAAATTCTAAAGAAAGTAAATCCTTTTGACAATTAATAACTTTTAACTCAATGGTCAAATAAGTAATATATGACATCTTTTTTCTTTAAATTGCAATTACAAATTCATTTGGAGATAAAAAACATGGGACTAAGATTACCAATAATGTTGAGATTTTTCGCACAAGTAATCATTAGTCAGAAAAATGATTAAAAATGTTTTTTGAATAGCTCTGTTGCCAACTTTAAATGTTGTAAATAAGATTTTTCAGGCTGAAATATTTATGAGAGGATTAATATTTAATTTTTAAGAGAAAGCATTTCAATTGATAAGTGTCATTTTAGTGTGAGAAAAACAAACTTTTAAAAATTTTATCTGATATAAGAGAAGGAAGAAAACTGGGGTGGGGGACAGTTTGGTTGGGTGGGGTGATTGTGATTTATAGCTCAAATCAAGGTATTGAAGAGGTTGGTCAGTTAGAAAAAAGTGAAGAGTTCTAAACAAAATAACATCTTCACTAATAAAAATTTAATACAGATATCTACTAAGTGGCATTAGTGTTCTATGGCTGGTACCTCAACTATTATTGTACTTGTACTTTATATTGTAAACATATTTATTTTCGCAGTGTACTAATTTTCGCTTATTTCGCGGTCGTTTTGTGCGAAAATTAATAATGCACGAAAATTATATTATGCTAATTGTGTTATCGTGCATATTTCAAAACGGCATAAATTTAACTACATAAGATATGTCTTAATTTCCTATACCGTGAAAATAAATGCACATGGAATTAAATACGTTTACAGTATCTATGACACAACTTCTGCAAATAATCCTATGAAAAAAGACAGGTTAGCTATTTTTGAAGAATTATAATTGAGACTTGATTATATCTAAATTTTTAACTTCCTGCAAGTAAAAGATCCAAAACTACTCTTTTCTGGAAGCTGAAGATCTGAAACCTAAAAGTTGTTTTAATTCTGGAAACTGAATATTTAAATTAGAAAGTTTTTGGGTCTTTTTGGTATTGTATTATCTCTTCAAGTAGTTGACAAAACTTCAACTAATGTGTCATAGGCTACAATATCATTACAGTATAGCTCTTTATATTCAGGCGTAAGTGGGAGGTCATGGGTTTGAACCCCGGTTGGGTCTGACCCTAAACATTGAAAGTGGGTAGTATTTGTTTCTTTGCCAAGCACTTGGCATTACGAAATGAAAGTCACGGTTCTTTCGGATGGGAACTTAAAATAAACGAGGTCCCGTGTCAACGTGGGCTTGGCTTAAGAACCCTGCTGTATAATGCTACCAATGCAACACACTGGCAAAATTTCTGCACATTCGCCTAAAGCTGTTGACATCTCAATATAAGTAAAATATTCTTGACTGGGACGTTAAACACAATTACTCAACTCAACTCTTTATATTTAGTAGTCTTAAACTAATGTTTGGAGAATATACACAGGTGCAGGAACGTCAAGGAGATGAAAAGTGCATCACCATTTAATACCATGGGAAGTAAGAGTCCAGGCATCACCATTTAATACCATGGGAAGTAAGAGTCCAGGCATCACCATTTAATACCATGGGAAGTAAGAGTCCAGGCATCACCATTTAATACCATGGGAAGTAAGAGTCCAGGCATCACCATTTAATACCATGGGAAGTAAGAGTCCAGGCTTTGTCAATTTTGTATTGTACATCAAAGTTATCATCTTTAATCTAGTTATACAGTAAAACCTGAATAAAAAGGATACATAAGGGAAGTACAAAGGTGCAAGTGCTTCAAAAACTAGTTGGATGCTCATTTTTTATTCTTTAAGACTAACACCCTTAACAACTGTATGTGCTGATTTTTTTAATAAGCTAGTTTATGGTAAATGCATAGGCAAGCTGTGGGCATTAACATGTAATCTGTTTATGTAATTGTAATTGTCATGGTGCGTGCAGGTATATGTATGCATGTCAAGCATGTGCTTATAATCTGTCAATATAAGCACATAATGTTTATGACAATATTGGTTGTTCTTCAAAACATTGATCATCAATGCACACATCTATGTACTTGTATGTACCGGGTACCTATCAAATCTGGGTACCATACCCGTAGCCCATCTCCAGTTTTCATTTTTTTAGAAGGGGGCAGGGGGCCAAAAGGTCCCTTACTTTGTCAAATGACTCCATTGTTAAGGACTTATTGGGTCATATTTAACATAATAAGAATGCAAAAACATTGATGTTATGATGTTTTAAAGATTTAAAAAAAATGACCTCTCTGAATAATCACAAATAGAACACTGCTTCTAATTATTGTGTATACTTATAAAAGGATGCCTAAATATGAGTACGATACTGGTAGTCTTTCTCAATATTGTTTACCTATTAAAGGTTGTGCCAAATATGGGTACAACACTAATAACCCTTCTCATTATTCTGTACCTATCAGAAGATATCCTAAATTGGGATCCCACACTGATATGCTGCCATAAAATTGTGTACCCATCACAAGATACCCCTTCTCATTATTGTGTACCCATCACAAGATACCCATTCTCATTATTGTGTACCCATCACAAGATATGTTCTCATTATTGTGTACCCATCACAAGATACCTTCTCATTATTGTGTACCCATCAGAAGATACCTTCTCATTATTGTGTACCTGTCACAAGATACCCCTTTTCATTATCATGTACCTGTCACAAGATGCCCCACACAGGTAGCCCTTCTTATTATCTTATCTTACCTGTTCACTTAACTAACTTGTAAAAAATTTACAAAGCGTTTGTCTTCCCCCACATATGTATGAAGTAAGCCTATTCCTAGTTTATCTAATATAATGACGGTAAATTACGACCTTAATAAGTGGCCCTAAACCAGGCACGAATTGACCCGCTGACCTGGTGACCATAAATTGGCTACTTGAGACTCATAACTTCCATTAAAGTGACCATAAGGCACCTTGATATGTCCATCAAACAGTTAAAACATGTATCTTAATTAGGAAAGAATATCAAATCTACTGACATCATCATTTATAATTCACAATAATCAGAAAATAAATTATATATGTATAGATATAAATAGATGTAAATAAATAATAAATAAATAATAATATAATCAAATCTTCTGACATCACAATTACAAATTATAAATGTATGAATAAATAGATGTGGTTTTTTATATTTTCATATTATAAATAAATAAATAAATAAATAAATATTAACACAAAAAGAATATTTCTAATAATTCAGACAAGAATGGAGTGAAGTACTGGTGTTTTACACAGCAGTCAAGATACTTTTATTTTTATTTTTTTTTTTTATAAATATTGAGGTTCAGTTCATGGGTGGTGGAGAAAACTGGAATATCCAGTAAATGCCACCAACATCCAGCATTCAAATTAACAAACTTAATCCCACAGGACTTAACAGAGTGGGATTCTAACTTGGAATAAAGGTAAAAGATGCTGTGAACTATCTATAAAGTGACACTTTGGACCACTCAGCCATCTAGGTCTCAGATTCAGACAAGTAATGAGTGGATTTCAAGTCTGTCTGAAAAGCGCTAAATTTACAATTTTTAAACCACAAACTTTGTAACCATGCTGTAAACAATGACTGCATGATCTCCATGTCTTGCTCCAAACTAGGGAAACAAAAACCAATACTGGTACAAGTACAGATATTCGAAATAGTAAAAAAATAAAAAATTATTAAAAATTCAGAAAATAATTAAATAAAAGATAAATAAATAAAGATTTAAAAATAGGTTCTATGCTGTCCGTCCTCCTGCCATTTAGCATATGTCTGCGGTATCATATTAATTATATGTGATAATTACCTTTATACTGCTATAGTCTTATGATGCACACAACCCTCCTGTAATGTAAAATGAAGTCACATGTCAATAAAATGTCAATTTTAATTCTAATTAAATTTCATTACAAGTAATCACAGTCAATTTTATCAAATTTTGATATATTTCATTCAATGATAATTAAAAAGTCACTCCTTTTTGCAATTAGCTAAAAACCAAGATAAAAAGTGATTATACATGAAATTGAAATAGTAAAATGTTTTTACATGGGTTCAGGGATTAATTATTGTACGGAGCATGTGCTTGTATACTTCCTTATGTAAAATAAGGTTCTTAATTGAAAAATACAGCAATAAAGTAAGTTTTATTTCAATCAAGCCATGACATTAATGAACATCAATGTCAACTGAAGATCCCGTCATAAAACTTGCTAAAGCTTTGTTCTTAGATCATCTTGGAGAATTAAATAAAACTGGCCATGTTTATCCATGTTCGTATGCATGTAAGCCCTGTGTTACATACTTGGCTAATTAAACATCTATGATAAATATTGACAGACAGTCAACAGCATGTTCCTCGGTGCAGTTTAATAAATCAAATTAATTTTGAGCTTTTTATCCTTTCAATGTCTCTGTCAAATTAATTAGTTTTTATTGAATTTGAACTCGAAGTATGATATGAGACTACATTTTACATACATATATGATAGATACGTATGATATACATGTATATGTATATATATATTGGTAGATAACATGCATTATAGTTCAATAGTTCAATTACGTTAATTGGTATCTGGTCTCTTCATATTTTAGTTAATTTGTCACAGTTTTTCCTATTTTAAAGTCTTTTTTGTATATAGTTTTTTAATTTTTTACAAATTTTACACAAAAATTGCATAAAATATGTACCGTATCTGGAATCAATCAAAAATATTTGTTTTTATCAAATAAGGAAAACAATTATATATTATTAGTCATGTATATATATGCACAAAACAATAAATGCATTGCATAAAGTAACTGTTTTTTTACTTCTAATTTTATATTCTAGTGTATTGCAGTAAAAGTTGAATACTATGAGAGGTTGTTGTGATAATCAAACACAAACATACTGGTCCATGTCCAAATCACAATCCCAAAAGCAAAATAAAATGTTAAAAACTGACAAATAAAGTTAAACATATGAGGTTCCACAAAGTAAGTGAGACCGGTTGTGCTGGAAGGGTAGGTACCTCTTGTGATATTTATTTTGATATAAAGGGAACACATATGTTTATTTCTCTACATAATGAGAAATACTAGGCATGGACACTGTTCATGTGTTAACTGCAAATCCTAATACAATTGGTGGATTTTCCTACATGAATACTCTTAAAATGAAAGGTCAAGTGGACAGGTCAATGTTGTTTGTCTATAACTGTAAGACAATCACAGAACAGTACTCCAAAGCAGATATACATGTTTAATTTCTTTTCTATTTTTAAATATTCCTGTGTGAATTGTCTGAATGTTTTAGACGACACATATCACCATTTCTAATCCCAATCTCCTACTTGTCGTTTTTTTGTATTTCTTATATGTATTGATTTGAATTAATTCTAAAACAATGACATTATAACATCATTCAAATGAAATCATTTCTATGCTTGATATATAGGACTTCAGAAAAAACACTGTCTTGTACAATAAAACAGAAATTTGTATATATATGCAGATAATCAAAAATATTCCAAAAATAACTATTCTTGTTATAATCTTTGTTTTTTAACATAAGGTTCACCTTTATTGTGAATATGAGTGACATGATGATGATTTTTAGGGTTTAACGTATCTGCATGTGGTTTGTTGGCCAATAATGATTTTTGGGGTTTAACATATCTGCGTGTGGCTTTTTGGCCAATGTGCAGACTGCTATGAGTGACAAAACTTTAATTTCTTCTTAAATGCCAAGTGATTTCTATTTTACAGAAAAACAATTCATACAGTGTTTTGGGAGGAAAAAGAGTATACGGTAATTGCTTTGAAAGAAAAAATCTTTTATGTGTCCCAACATTTAGAATGTCAATGCCATTTGCTGACACCGATGTCTGGAATGTAACATATTAAGCTGAGGGCAGCTGCAATTGACCAGGTGAGCTAAAAACCAGGTGAACATGCTTTTTAATACTGGGGCAGTAATGCTAACCTCGTGTAAAAGGTCAACTAATTAATTGTCTGTACATTAATGACTGGTCAACAGTTTGATGGACACACACAAAAATAGTTAAGACTCTTGTTTTTTTTTACCTGTAATTAATTATCATTTATACACTGTTTTTTCTGTAGGTGAGATAGACGGAACAGCCAAGCATGTCTTGTCTGAGTTTTTATGTAAGTGCTATAGAAGGAACAGCCAATCATGTCATAACACAATGTAAAACATGGCTGTTACATTTAAATGGTGTAGTGTCACTGTAACTTTACCTGTCTGAACAATTAACCATTAATATGATTACCTGTGTATGACTAACAAGTATTTACCTTTGTAAATGGTGACCAGTCAAGATTTCTCAAGGCATCTTGCCAGCATTGGTTTTGTCTTTACATGTTTAACCATTTTTCATGCAGCTGTGACGCAATTCTTGCTACAAACTATTAATACACTGTCTAATATGTACAGAATAATTGAAATACTTTTTAAAAAAAACCACATTGTTTTAGACCTAATGTCGTAATGACCTTACTTTTTAATTAAATTTTAATCATCTGTCAAGATTAATAGTGCTATTTATTATGTTATTTCACTTTGATAAAAAATAAATAAATAAACTTAATAGTATTACTTTGGCAGGTTCTACTTTTTGAGTATTCTTATTGGTTAAAGTGAAAAATTCTCCCTTCATTGACTAAAAGGTATGAAAAATATAAATTTAAAAACTTATGCAGAAACAAGGGTCCTCGATGGCCTTAAAGTCTTCTCAATGTTGACTTGCTTAGAGATTATAACAGGTCTCACCTTATAAGTTGACTGGGCAGATCCTAATGTGACAAAGTTTGTAAGTTCACTTTACAAAAGGTTGGTGCTTTTCTATGAGCACTCAGATTATTCCATCATCTCAGAACAGACTGCCTCAATATAAGTGATAATCTTGACAGGGATATAAAAATGCCTTTTCTCCACCATACTGTATGTATTATAAAAATATAAGACATCACAAGTGATACTAATTCCCTTCACAATAGAGCTTTGTCAGAAATACAAGTATTTCACTAAAATAAACAAAGGGCAATAACTCTGTCAAATCTGGCGTACCAGTTACAAAACACAAACTTATCCAAGATATTACCATGATAAACTCTTGTATCAAGTTTTTTTTTTCAAATTCTGCCGAGAAATAGTTCTTAGAGTGCAGACAAGGAGAGTAAAACATACCACATACAAACATATGGGCTAAAACCTTTATCCCCTCCAAACTTTGTTTGCCATTGGATAAAAAGTAGGGATACAGATCACCTTAGTGAACTATATAAGTGATAAGTCTATTTTAGTTAGTATTGTTTGATCCCTGACATTAATGAAACAAGGGAAGTCGGAAACATCAATGACAACAAATTCTATTTTTAATAACTTTATTTATTAATTATGAATTTCATTGATGTTTGAATAAAATCCATGAAAATGAACTAATTATACTGAATTATTATGTTTATAATTAACTACATGAAAACATCTGTTGCTTAGAGACTGTATTGTCTCATGGCGACGAGTTCACCGTACCCAGAAGTAGGACATGAATCATTTAACTATGACGCTTGTATTTTGACAATGGCTGGAATTCCTATAAATGGTGTCCCTTGTTTGTTTTATATGCTTCTTGTCGGTGACACAGTGACACCAAGAAGTACTGGAAACTTATCCAGAATTTTTGTGTTGGAAAATCTGCATTACTTCACGTTAGCACAGCCATAGACTCTCACGTAACAGTATACATGTACATATAAAAAATACATTTTATATAGCCAAAGACAGTCACATTACTGTCAAAGTTTAGTGTCACTAGTAAAAGAAAGTGTTGATATGTCATGCCTCCCAGGAATGTAAGATAGTCTGACATTACATGTAATGAAAAACGGACTGATGTTACATGTGGAGAAAAATTGAAGACTGGTGTTACATGCAAGGAAAAACAGAGGACTGGTGTTACATGCATTGCTTTATAGGACAGAATGATAGCCTGGCATTATATATATCCCATCTTTGTCTGGGGTGAAAAAAACTGAAACTTTTATGCAAACAAAAATTTCTACAGGCTTTTATTGCTGTCATGTCAGTTAGAAGCTGTCTAACACATGGCACACTTATAATTAAAATTCATTTTTATACATATGTCTGTGGTTGTCATAAAGTCGTAGATCAGATTTTTCTTCCTCGCCTGGAGGTTGACTAACACCGTGTGACAGGTACTAGTACTTACATCATCATAATGACAGAATTATTTCATAGTTATGACCTAACTTGTTGTATATTATCAACCACAAAGTCTTCACGGTGACAAGGCTTAACCTATAGATTATTACACAAGTTTTATGTCCTTGTCAACTTTTCCTGACAACTCTAATTTGTTTCCACTTCTTTAAAAAAAAGCCTATACGGAAAGCAGACTTGTCAGATGAATCTGAAGTCATTATAATGAAAGATACATCTGAAATGACAGTAAACAGAGAATAATGATCAGTAAAAACAATATTAATTACAAACTTCATCAAGTGAAATCTTATTGTTTTTGCTCTTTTTTGGCTTTTGAACTGATTACTTTAATAGGTAAACCAGGATAAAGACATTATTTAGAAGCTGAAGTGAATGACACCTGAATCAAGGAAGATCAAATGTGATGAAAAAGTCAAGGTAAATGACACCTGAGTGAGAATAGACAAAAATGTGAAGGATGAGTCAAGTTAAATGACACCTGAGTGAGGGAAGACCAAAATGTGAAGGACAAGTCAAGCTAAATGACACCCGAGTGAGAATAGACCAAATGTGAAGGATAAGTCAAGTTAAATGACAACTGAGTGAGAAGAGACCAAATGTGAAGGATAAGTCAAGTTAAATGACACTTGAATGAGGAGAGACCAAATGTGAAGAATAAGTCGAGTTAGATGACACCTGAGTGAGAAGAGACCAAATGTGAAGGAAAAGTCAAGTTAAATGACACCTGAGTGAGAAAAGACCAAATGTGAAGGACAAGTCAAGTTAAATGACACCTGAGTGAGAAGAGACCAAATGTGAAGGACAAGTCAAGTTAAATGACACCTGAGTGAGAAGAGACCAAATATGAAGGACAAGTCAATGACACCTGAGTGAGAAAAGACCAAATGTTAAGGACAAGTCGAGTTAGATGACACCCGAGTGAGGAGAGATCAAATGTGAACAGCCATCTTTCTCACATACAGTCTATCTCATTGAATCATAGACTGATGGTAAGTGTCTCTACAAAGCTTCTGACTTAAAAGCTTGATGAACTAGAACCATTCACATAGTTAAGAATTCTAAAGAAAGCTTACAATTTACATCTTACTGGAGAAGTTCAACTAGTCATCAGAGTTGTTTTAGAGAGAGACCATGGTTGTGACCTGGTAAGCTTACAAATAGATGGTCAATGTTATTTATCAGAACTTTAGCCACAAAGATGTTTCATAAATGGTCTTTGACATTGTTATCCAGCAGACCCAAGTTTTATCCCAAAATAATTGCAGAAATGCTCTTATAAACTGGTATTTATCAGACTTGAAACTATTTGGCATATACCTATCGGTAATCATTAGACAGATCATTATTGGTCTAAAACATATTGCATATATCTTCTTAGTCAATTTTTGAACCACAACCAGGTCTGACCCAAGACTTGAAAATGGGTAATGACTGTTCTTTCGCAAAGAACTCTGCATTACAAATGAAAGTAACAAGGTCCTGTGTCACTGTAGGTGTGGCTATATAATGCAATAAGCGCAATGCATGGGCAAAAATTCTTCACCTTTGCCTATAGCTAGGGACATCTCGATATAAGTGAACTATTCTTGACTGGGACATAAAACACCATTACTCAACTCAACTCAACTCTCTACTAAATATTTGTATATGCTTTTAGAGATGTTTTGTTTTAGCAAATTCAAAATTCCATGTAACAACCCTAACTGTGTAGTTAACAGTTGATTAATCCTGATGCTGTATTTTACAGTTTAATTGTATGTGTACAATACTGCATTAAACACATGAACTCAGATCAAATAAACAGTTATATACAGGTACACACAGGTAATTCACACAGGTGTGCACATCAAACAAGTCGTCAAACAGTTAATTATGACATGACTATAATAGGTACACAAACAATTAACAACATTATTATTTATTATACTCCTAAATTATTACAGGTTAAGTTATTGTGGGGTAAGCACATGTTTTGGCCATCCTAGATCCTGATTGACATGTTTGTTAGTGAACGCCATGACAACAGATCATATCTCCAACCACCTGATGTGTTGTTCTGGGACAATGACATTTCAAATGTTAATAATAATTGCATAAATAAAATATTTCTCACATACTTCAAAACAAAGAATCCTTTCCCAAGCACAGGATCTTGATGAGTGCTGGCTAATGAACACCTCATGCCACAACACTCTGGTAGATCCTAAAGTGATCACTTGCTTAATGTGGCTGGTTTTCTCTGGGTACTCCTGTTCAGATTATCAAATCAGAACTGATCACCTCAATATAAGTGAAATACCTTCACTGGGGGATAAACAACCATTATTTACTATATTCAGCTTCATATTCCCCTGCACAAACACTCAGAGTTAAGTGAGACCTTATATAGCCTGTATTGCTTAACTTGCACTGTATCTTAATTTGAATTCTGGACAGCCTTGCAATTATAAAATAAGCATCAACTAAAGATTCTGTGCCCTGTAGTTCTAAAGAGCTAGGGTAAAAATCGCATCTTTTTAGCATACATGTACTCTGAAAAACTAATCCAACAAAAAAAAATTAGTGAAAACCCTGTTT
Source organism: Anadara kagoshimensis (assembly GCA_021292105.1). Lineage (NCBI taxonomy): Eukaryota > Metazoa > Mollusca > Bivalvia > Arcoida > Arcidae > Anadara > Anadara kagoshimensis. The sequence continues at coordinate 46,363,220 of CM037875.1, forward strand.
CATATGTTGAATGAGTTATGTATATCTAATTCCTGTATATGAAATTAAATTTGAATTAAATCAGTCTATAAATAAATCTGGATTAATTATTCATTTTTTCTATATATAGTTCTGATGGCTATAACCAGTCAATTTGTAGTAAAAATAAATCAATTTGTGTCTCTACCTGTCATGTCCAGAATCAAGTTCAAAACATTCTGGTCATATTCAGAATTCAGTCCAAAACATTCTGGTCATATACAGAATCCAGTCCAAAGCATTCTGGTCATATCCAGAATCAAGTCCAAAACATTCAGGTCATATCCAGAATCAAGTTCAAAACATTCTGGTCATATCCAGAATCAAGTCCAAAACATTCTGGTCATATACAGAATCCAGTCCAAAGCATTCTGGTCATATCCAGAATCAAGTTCAAAACATTCTGGTCATATCCAGAATCAAGTTCAAAACATTCTGGTCATATCCAGAATCAAGTCCAAAACATTCTGGTCATATACAGAATCCAGTCCAAAGCATTCTGGTCATATCCAGAATCAAGTTCAAAACATTCTGGTCATATCCAGAATCAAGTTCAAAACATTCTGGTCATATCCAGAATCAAGTCCAAAACATTCTGGTCATATACAGAATCCAGTCCAAAGCATTCTGGTCATATCCAGAATCAAGTTCAAAACATTCTGGTCATATCCAGAATCAAGTTCAAAGCATTCAGTTCATATCCAGAATCAAGTTCAAAGCATTCAGGTCATATCCAGAATCAAGTTCAAAGCATTCAGGTCATATCCAGAATCAAGTTCAAAGCATTCAGTTCATATCCAGAATCAAGTTCAAAGCATTCAGGTCATAGAATCAAGTCCAAAACATTCAGGTCATATCCAGAATCAAGTTCAAAACATTCTGATCATATCCAGAATCAAGAATTGAAGCATATACAAATATTGAGTAGAGAGTTGAGTTGAGTTGAGTAATGGTGTTTAACGTCCCAGTCAAGAATATTTCACTTATATCGAGATGCCCTAGCTATAGGCAAAAGTGAAGAATTTGTGCCCATGCATTACGCTTATGGCATTATACAGCCACACCTACAGTGACACAGGACCTGTTACTGCAGAGTTCTTTGCGAAAGAACAGTCATTACCCACTTTCAAGTCTTGGGTCAGACCTGGTCGGGATTGACCCTGTATTTATCATGGTTGTTGTCTTTTATTTTTAGCTGTATCATCATCATCAACAAGTTTTACAGTCGTGACTAGGCAAGTTTAAGCTTTAGCCCTTATACCAAACAAATAAAATTGCCAAGACTTAACATGGTTCATACAAATTTTGAAAGGGTTTTCCAGACTTTCATGCCCGATTTCAGGGACTATGAATATACCATAAATATTTACCATATATCTTTGTTTCTTACCATTAATATTTTAAACACTAGTGTAAACTGATTCAAATCCTGACCAGGTCTGACCAAATATTTAAAAGTGGGTAGAGAATGTTCTTTCGCCAAGCACTCAGGATTTAGAAATGAAAATCAAGAAAAAACTATCAAAAAAAAAAAAAAAAACCAACCTTTTCTAAAACCTTTTGTGAACCATGTTTTACACAAAAGAGCTTAAACTGTCCAATCACAACATCACTAACTTACCTTGTAAATAATTATCTGTGAGTGTCAACTGTTAAACCAAACAACTGAAAAAGACAAAATAAAATTCAAAATTATAACATAATTTTTTATAATATAACATAATTTTTTATTAAAACCCAATACGGCTAGACAAGGCCAAGTGGTACTGTCAGTGGCTTTCAAAGTCAAGGGTTGTTGGTTCGAACCTCACTCGGGGCTATAAAATTTTCTGTGATGATTTTCATCTCCTGGCCATACTAAAGCTGTAAAAAGCTAAATACTAGAAAAGTCTTTCCAATGAGGGTACCATGTCTCACTGCATGCTAAAGACACCTAAGTAGATTTTGAATATGAGGAGGCCACCTTAGGTTGCTAAAAAGGACGCTTACAACTAAACAGCGATTGAAACAGACTGAGCAAAGTAAGTCAGAATAATTTGGTTTAATTAATATCTATCAGGCTTTATAACACTCTCTGTGTAGCAATTATCATTACTAATAAATACTTGACAAATATAGTATCAGGAGAAACATTTGCGAGGATTGGTTGGTTGATTAACGTTGCATCAACAATTTTTCAGCTATTCGCGACGAGAACTATTTTTTTAATCTCTATGGATTAATCTATGAACAATGTTGTGTATGCATGTGAAGTGCGAGTGTGTTTTATGGTATGCCTTATACTAGCCTGCACTCAGGGCGACTTTAACGTGCTAGCTCACAGAGTCAGTACGCCGCAGACAAGTGTACCACTCTCCCCAGTCCATTATACTGATACCAGGTGAATCAGTAAAGGCCAATGGCAAGGAAAATTCACTTTCCCACATGTGGCCTGCATTTGCGAGGAAAAATTATGTTTGATTTTCGTGATGACTTTTTTTACCATGAATATATCTATTTTTACCATGAATATATCTATTTTTACCATGAATATTTTTACCAGGAATATATCTATTTTTACCATGAATATATCTTTTCAGCAAAAGTTTCTGATTTCCCTTGCTACACTTTCCCTACCATCGGAATTTTGAAATTTTCTAACTGCAAAATGGTTTACAGGATCAAAACCGTGAAAGTTTCCTACCGCTAATGTTTCTTCTTATACAGTAAAGTAAAAATAATAAAATGTCACCAAAATGTCAGGTAAAGAACAAATCAAATCAGAAATATTCTGATTAATAATCAAACAAAAATCCTTATTAAAACTTTTTTTAAAAAAAATAAAGATTTTGCATGGTTTCTATGTCAAAAGTCTGGAATATTTGTCAGGAATTATTATAAATTAGAGATAAACCCCCAGATATACTGAAAATAATGTCATCATATTTAATTATAAAACCATATAAAAAACTGACATTATCACCAAAGATTTCAGAGATTAAGTAAAGTCTGTAGGTGTGACAAAATGAAAAAAACATTTTTTTTTTGGTTTCTGCTAGAAATTTACATATTAAAGACTTCAGTTTTTTAATGAATGTACATTTAATGTACAGTCCAACCTGCCTTAATGGCCATCTCTATTAAGGACCACCTGCTTATAAAGGCCAGTTAAATTTTATCCTAATTGTTCTCTATTCGGGTTGTTTGAACTTTTATATAAGGGCCACCTGCCCATTAAGGCCACTTTTACTGGTTCCCTTTGGTGGCCTTTATAGACAGGTTTGACTGTACACGTATCAGTATTTTATATCTAATTTGTACACAAGTCCTCTTGTCCTAAATGTCACATACAGTAACCTCAGACTGAAATAAAAATAGGATTGGACGCTGTCATATACCCAACATCCCATGTTGGTTTACATTAATTTTTATACCAAGTTTGATCAAAATCCATCCACAGACAATGAAGATATGGAGCGGACAAATTATTGAGACAGATGGCCAGACAGAAAGACAGGGTGATTCTTATGTACCCCCTAAACTTTGTTTCCTGGGGAATTTTTAGTTTTGAAAATAGATGAAAGTCTGATGGAGTGGGATCAGTTGAAATGGTGGATTCTCAATCAGTTTAAAACCTCAATCGTTTATGGCAGCCAAGGCAATGACAGAGGTAATTTAAAGTCCAAGTGAAAAACACAACTTTACCAAGTTTTCTTTAAAAAGCCTTAAATTTTCTAAAACATATAACTGGAGCCCAAAAATGTGATATTCGACATTTTTATAGCCTTAAACTTAAAATTTATTTATTTTGTGAAATGTAGTTACACATTTTTGCGATGCACTTTGAAAAAAGAAAAAGAAATGCCTACAAATTGCTATGTCCAGACACTTCTTGCCTGGAGTAATTCTTCAAAACTATGAACCACTACTTCACGAAACTTGATGCAAACATCAAAATTGCAAGGAGAAGTTCATATCATTGACTTGACTTTGTCTGCTTATTTCCTGACAGTTATTTAGTGCAAATCACGAAAAAAGAACCTGTTGGTGGGGGATCCTAATTCACTGAATTTGCTAGTTCAATATTTAATATTGTTCTTACAAAATTTATCAGGCAATTTTTTTTCTCTCAATATTTAACCAATTTTAACTAAAATAATTGAAAAATTGATATAAACTCACATTTACTGAAACAATCAGAAAACAAATAATTTACCTAAAATAATTCAAAATTAAAAGTATATCTAAATCAATGTTCTACTGTATTCAAGCATCCTTGTGGTATGTTAATAAATATTATGTAATTAATTGTTAATTCTAATTTTATCATAAAATTTTTATTACTTTATTTTGAGTTTGCAACTTAATTTATGATGTTTTTGTCAAAAATGGACAGATACAATAGAAATTTAGTTTGATCAAACAATATTTACTCATAAATAAACAAACAATTGTTTTATACTTATCAGTAGAGTTTTGGAAACACGTTTTATTAATTATTTATAAGAATTAAGTTGTTTGTAAAATTTCTAGGTTTAACACATAATTTCAAAGCTTAACAAAAGTTGGAAGTTTTTCTGAAAAATATATTTTACATTTACTTTTGTGTGATCAAAGAGGTTAAAGCCACAGAGCCATTGGTTTTGCAACCAGCAGGATCATGAAAGATCCTTCAACAAGACATAATATGGTTAACCTTGCAATGGTCTGACATTTAATTAAAAAATAGTACAGTGGAATAATAATGTCATATACCCAAGTCTAGATTATATCACTTACTTCAAGGTGGTAAATACAGTGATGAAGGGGAAACCAGAGTGACCAGTAAAACAATTCATAGAGGAATCTTATACTATATGTATGACACCTAATATAGTCAAGTACCCAAGGGTGTAAATTCAGAAGGTGACGAAATAACTGTTTCATTTGTTTCGCCTGATGATTTTTGGGAAATTATTTAGAAGCTTTAGATTTCAAAGACTAGTGTGCTTTGATTATTACAAAATTACTATTTTTCTCATTCAGTTAATAAATGCATAATTAGACCCAAAATTTTGAATAGCAAAATCAGAGAATCTTTATGACAAGGGTAGACTATTATGTTGTTCAAATAATAGTTTCTAGAGGTACAACCATATTAGCATCAAAATCAACTAAATTAGGAATTGCTAGAAAAATGCCAATTTGGAAACACTGCAATTACCCATGTATCTTAAATGCAAGAAAAATGCCAATTTGGAAATACCTCAACTACCCATGCATCTTAAATGCTAGAAAAATGCCAATTTGGAAACACTGCAACTACCCATGTATCTTAAATGATAGAAGAATGCCAATTTAGAAACACTGCAACTACCCATGCATCTTAAATGCTAGAAGAATGCCAATTTAGAAACACTGCAACTACCCATGCATCTTAAATGCTAGAAGAATGCCAATTTAGAAACACTGCAACTACCCATGCATCTTAAATGCTAGAAGAATGCCAATTTAGAAACACCGCAACTACCCATGTATCTTAAATGCTAGAAGAATGCCAATTTAGAAACACTGCAACTACCCATGCATCTTAAATGCTAGAAGAATGCCAATTTAGAAACACCGCAACTACCCATGCATCTTAAATACTAGAAGAATGCCAATTTAGAAACACTGCAACTACCCATGCATCTTAAATGCTAGAAGAATGCCAATTTAGAAACACCGCAACTACCCATGCATCTTAAATGCTAGAAGAATGCCAATTTAGAAACACTGCAACTACCCATGCATCTTAAATGCTAGAAGAATGCCAATTTAGAAACACCGCAACTACCCATGCATCTTAAATACTAGAAATGTCAGAAATACCTAAGCACTTTGAACGCTAGAAAAATGCCAAAATGGAAACAATGAAACTATCTATACTTTAAATATATTTGTAAGTAAAAATTATTCTAAAATTGTGCCACATCACATATTATTATATAGCAATATATGCTTCGTATAGAAAATAAACGATAAATCCCAAGGTATTAGCATGCAATAAATATCGATATTTGCACGCTAACTTTGTTCCAGTCCGAGGTTTCCCAAATCAATTTTAACATACTGCATGTTTTGTCACATGATGCTGTCATTTATGATGTCATATAATTGTTGTCGACATCATCGCTGTGTTGTTGTCATATTGCAATAGTTCTTATATCCATTTACAAGAACTAGTCATATTGCAATAGTTCTTATATCCATTTACAAGAACTAGTGTGATATTTATGTATTGTACGACAAAATGCAAGCTCCTGCAAATGTCAAGTCAACTCGGGACAATATTTCACAACATCAGTTCAATAACCCTATCATACTGTATAAGAAACATTAGCAGTAGGAAACTTTTGCAGTTTTTATCTTCTAAAATATATCGGGTAGGTTCACCTTTTTGACCGTCAGAAAGCGTACCAAGGGAAATTAGAAATTTCCGCTGAGAAGATATGTTCCAGGTACAAGTGTTATCGTGAAAATCACAGATTAATAGAATCTATCACAACTTGTGGTGCCAGATAGGGAAATCTCAACCCGAGTTCTAATATATTTGGTCCAGAACGAGGCTTGCCGAGTTCTGGACCAAATATATTAGAACGAGGGTTGAGATTTCCTTATCTGGCACTACAAGTAGTGATTGATTCTATTTCTTGCATCAAAAAGTACAATTTTTCAATTTAAAACCAATTTCAACCTTCGATACACCTCTGATTTTGTTGATAAAATTTTGCGGGAAAAACGGTGTGTAGGCTATCTTGCACAGGGGGGGTACAAGATGGAGATATCTTGCATCTCTCTTTTTATGGATTTTTCTATCTGGAGTGCAAGAAATCTTTTTCTTGCGAATGTTTCTTCTTATACAATATAATTAAAATAACCTCATTGTAACATAAAAAATAATGAAAAATTATTTCTGGCCGCTTTCAAACAATATACATGTAGATCAATCTAACTACAAAAAAATTATAAATCAAACCCTAGTTCATTAGTCTGTTAATAAATTATATATATATATATATATATATATATATATATATATATATATATATATATATATATATATATATATAAAACCTCTACATATATATGTGTGTGTGTGTGTGTGTAGGTAGAATGATATCCAGCTGATATAAAAAAAAACCATCTTAAATCAGTTTTGTTATTAACAGATTATAATTAGCCATCTTTATGTCAAATGATATAATAAAAAATATCAATCATTGACTTTGATTTGTCAGAGAGCAGGATTCTGATGGTCACGTTTCTTTATCTTATGAAGCCATAAAATACATATATCAGGAAAAAATACATACTGTATTGTGATAATGTGATAATACAAATATATATACATGAATACATGTGGGTATAGGCAAACAACCTGTCCGCTTGACCTTTGATTTAAATATTCATTATGAACAGATAAATTTAAGTAATAGGGATCATGCATGTATATTTTGTCTACTTGATGTTGACACTAATCATGGGCAATGTCTATATGTATTAACTACGAATCCTAATGCTACCTATGTATTGGGTGGACCCTCCTATATGAATATTCCTAATGAAAGGTCAAGCTGACAGGTCAATGTTGTTTTCCTATAATAAATGACTTTGGACTATTGCGAGCTTATAATCAACAGAATGTTGGCTCTTTAATGCTTACCTTTCAGTGATGTATTAAATATCTATAGTACGTTAATTCCTTAAAGACACCAAATATGTCCAACAAACATGAAAATCTATTAAATAAGAAACAAAACCACTTACAAAACCAACATCCAAAAAACCAACCTCCTATTCATAACCAATATATAACAAGTAACAACCAATTATAAATATTTATAAATAAACCAAATAAAAAACAAACAAACCAGCACAAACTAGAACTGTCACCTGAGAGCCAAATACCCCCCCCCCCCCATCCCCAAACATTGACCTTCTGACCTTTGACCTATGCACATCAATTTGGTATGTGTCACATCGTTTCATGTTGGTTTACATTTGTGCCAAGTTTGATCACAATCCATTCATAGACATAGAAGATATGGAGTGGACAGGGTATTGGGACGGACAATCAGAGGAACAGACAGACAGGGTGATTTCCCTTGTGGGGGTGAAATCACCACTAAACCAAGATAACAAAATACCCCCCCCCCCCAACTAAATCAACTTTTAGCAGACTAAGTGACACACTTTCAAACTAACCCACAAAACAAGTGACTTGCTAACAAACCAGCCACTAACATACTTAACAACAAACCAAAACCTTTGATGCTAACAAACCAATCTACTGATCAACTTACTCATTAACGAACAAACAAACCAACCAATCATTATATTTGCATATGACCACTACAAGCAAATCATATTATAATTTAACCATTGACAAATTACTTAACAAATAAAACACCATGATGAGAAAGCATAGTTATTATGAACATACATCAAAAACAAACATACTTATCCATGTCTGAATCACAATCCAGAAGCAAAGTAAAACTTTGGAACTGACAGGTCAGGTTAGACATGTGAACTTCCTCCAGGGAAGTGAGGTCGGGTACTCTGGAAAGGTAAGTCACCTTGGTTTAGCTAGCTACACCCATCATGTGTGTTATCAAAATTGTGTGAAAGGAACATGGAACTATGGGACGTGAAATATATCCAGGACAATCCTGGACACAGTGACATTATATGTCAGAGCAGGCAGGCAAATGAAACACCCAACCCGCTACAAACTGATTATAATTCCAACTAAGCTGCCAAATCTAAAATACGGAAGATACCATTTGTTGCCTATACTAATGAATAAATACTTAATCATATAAAACAATAATGAAAAATAAAGGAGGGAATTCCAATAACAGACAAAGAAGTTATGTGTTAAAACACTATGCATAAATCGGCTGTTAATGATGTAAACAAGATACCCTCTGAGCCTTCTGGCCTCTTATCATTAACTGACGAGTAGCAAGATGGGGCTCTCAGTTATATTCTCCAAGTGTTTGATAACCCAAATGATATACTGGGAACATTAAAACAGTCAGCCACCGTAGAAGTCAGCTTTTACTCATGAAAATCTCATCACCTACCAACCGTGAAAGAAATTCCTCAATAAATACAAATCAGTTGAATTCTTGACACAATCAAATACGCTTGGCCATGTGTTTTTCTACAAAAAATGATTAATAGCGAAATTTGACTTTTTTTGATCTCTTCCGTTTTCTTAATTTGTAAACCGACTATCTATTTTATTAATCAAAAAGATTAGCAAGCAAGGTTGAATATAATGTGGGTGTGATAATTATTCTAAAATAACATCTGACTATCAGGAACTCAAGATCAAGTTAAACCGGGCAAAAATAAGGAGTAGTCAATTATAAGATAATGAAAAGTAATCGCTCTATTTCTATATTATCCAGAACGGATAATGGTATTTTAAGTATAAAAACTTTTTTGGGGCCATTTCATACAAAAAGTTAATGTTTTTGGGGAAATTAATAACAAAAACAAGCTTTTTTCCATATCTGCATCATATATTTCCACGCATTCAACTTATATTTTACCAACAAACAGTAAAACACCTACAAAGTTTAGAAAATGTATCCTATATAACACATTTAATACCCCTGTACGATCAAACTTTGTTGTACATTATAACTCCCGTCCACCAGTATTTAGACAAAAATGAACTGCTCTGAAAGATAGCTTACTGGTAACATCTCAATATAAGTTTAAATATTCTTAACTGGGACATAAGTTCTATAGATCAAATGGTAGAGTATTTGCAGTGCAATTAAGAAGGTAAGGACAGAATCTGAATTGTAAAACAGTGGAGTATGTAAATAAACTAGAACTGTCAGTGAAGCTTGCATATACCCACCCAATGTTGGTTTACATTAGATCAATATTTTATCAAATTTTATCAAAATCCATCACATTCAATCAAATTAACCTTCTACTTTCCTGCTTTTCATCAGTATAAAACTGGTATCATCTCAATATAAGTAAAATATTATTGACTGAGATGTAAAACCCAATTTCCTGCTTTATAAAGCCAGTGCTATGGACCAACAACAGTACAGATCAAGTTGGAAGAGAGAAAAAAACAACAAAATTTGAGATTATCAGCGGAGGATAGAAGTTGAAAAAAAGCAGAAAAAAGTAAAACCACAATATCCATTAATTCATCTTACCTTATAGTTAACATTGAGATTATCAGTGGAGGATACAACAGATAATTAGGTCATACCTTCCATGTTAGTAATTAAGTTTTCTATACAGTACTGTAATAACGTGTATAAGGTAATACACTAATTAATCAAATGTGCCTTAATGGCTCGTTATATCAATTAATTAGGAGAAGGAATCCTTGATATAATTAACAACTTGCATTGATAATCACGGGACAGTTTTAATGGAATAATGCCAAAATGAAACCAAAAAGAGGAAAATTATTTCTAAAATAAAACCATGAGCACAGGTAGATGGATTACCAATAACAGATTATATCTTCCAAGGGAGATAAATCTTAACTCAGGTAACACTGCCATGAACTAGCATAGCATCAATCCAACTGAGAAACCTGGATTGCAGAGAAAATTGGCTGGAAACAAAAAACTAAATTACACATTCATCATCAATAACAGATAAATAGATTGAAAAAGCATTTAATCTGAAAAGAATTGCTGAAATTAGATTTCAGAAAAAAATATCTGAAAATGACACCAAAATAAAAACTATCATGGTCTTTAATCCCAAGCCTCATCACAAAATTGTAAATTAAATCACCACGAAAAAAATACATTCATATAAGGGTCTGTTTTTTAAATCTGCAGTGAGAGCAGACAATATAAAATAACATGAAATCAATTTACGACAAAAATTGAAGTCAACTTTATACTTAAACAAAGTCAAATAGTAAACAACGGTCTGGTGTTATGCCTTATAAAAATTCATTAAAAAGAAGAAAAAGGGAATAATTTCAATACAGACATAGGATGGTATCATCTTATTTACACTAACGGCCATTAAACTATGTCAAAATCTCAATTATTAATGTTAGGTCACAGTTCTCCAAATTCAAATGCAAACAATTAAGGAATTATTCTCTATCTTATAAAGTGAAATAATTAAACTTTCTGTATTCAATTCCATACTTATTTATCATAAATACATCATGGAGAACAAACTGATGAAATTTACCATCAGACTAAGCCCAAATAATGAATTAAAAAGAAAAACCTATCAAGGGTACAATTTTGTCGCTTGGACTATTGTTCCTTAAACTAGATTTTAATTGTAGGCCTAATATATTTAACTGGTATTTATAATAATGAGTCTGTTTCTTTCCAACGATGTGTAAATAATTCACTGAATTACAATATTTATAAGTCGACAAACATTAAAAAAATTGAAAAAACTTCAAGGTTTGCTTTTGTTTTGAAAAATAAACTTATCTTTGAGTAGTATTATTTATTTAAATTGACGCAGTAATTGGTTCTTTACAATGTTAATATTTTCTTCACTAATTACATAGAGGCATACCTTATATTTAAATAAGCAATCCAGACCTATCGGAGACAGGTACTTGTTGAAACTAGTTGTCCAATTAATAACCCTCATTTTTTATAATCAATTTACTCTTAAATAGAAAAAGACACCATCACAAGAAACTTTAATTCAGTTTTGAATTTCTTTCTTAATTACCCATTTCTCACCTGTACATTTGAACCCTCATCAAAGGTGTGTACAATGGATGCCTTGTTCCACCTCTGTGCTAAGGTCAAAGTTGATAGAGAAAGTTAATTAATTTATTGTAAGTGAGAAATATGACCAGAACTGACCAATATCAAGGGTTTGACATCAAGATGGTTCACTTAATTTCTCTTTAATCTTATTTTATATTAATTTTAATGAAATTTTGTGTCAAAGTGACAACTTTTTTTATAAGGGGAGGGGGGTTCTGAATTATGAAGTCACATACAAATGTACCTTGGTTGACAAGTAAATGACTGTGAATGCAAATTCTAGCTCTAACTACAGTTTTCTGCCAAACCTGGTTATATGACAAACAGACCTGATAAGAATTCAGAAATTTAGGCTGCTGTAATACATTTCAGCCAATGATGTGATGTGCTTGCTTTCCTTTTACCCATCAATGGTATATACATTTTGACTTTCTATATACTAATCGTTGACTCAACTGGAGATGCTGTCTCCAAAGAGTTTTCTTATAAAGCTGACTTAGACCTTGACTGTGACATGACATAGTTCTAGGTTTCCACAAATTTGAAATAATTAGTCGCCAAATTTTCAAAATTTGTGAAAATATAGTCCTTTTTAAAGTATTTTTCCAGAAATTTGCTAAAATATGTTACTTTTTGAAAGAATTCTTCAGAAATTAGTAGCCAATGGCGATTTTGGTTACCAGGAATGGAAACATAGACATAGTTATTTCAGTTCATCTTAGAATATCCGACAGAAGACTTTCTCATGACACCATGTTTAAGTCATTTAACCATGTTTAACCACTTTACTCATAACACATGAGGTCAGTTTCACAATTTTTCCTTAACACTTAAATCTGACAATTTTTTACGCTATTTTGTAGTACTATAAAAAAAATGTTCAAAAAAATTATAATGCATATTAATAAGCTTAGAATGACCTTCAAAATGATACCTTAAATTTAGAAATATCTTAAAAATTAACAAAATTATCTGATTTGACATTTTGCAAGATTTAAGTTAATGAATATCTTAGCTAAGGAATGAATGTGAAACTGGGGCCAGGTCTGTTTACCAACCAGAAATCTGCTATTTCAATAAAATTTTCAAAGTTCAAGGACTCACGGATAGACAGGTGAAAATTTTTTACATCCGCAACTTTATTGCAAAGGTAAAATAAAACATCACTAATTTACAAGTCATCAGTCTGGATTCATCCCCTCATTTACAGAATTAGCACTCTGTCAACAAGAGTTCAAATATTGGTTAAAAGTCTGAGAGAATGTCATGTCATGGTTCACACACCTTACTTAAGCTTCATTCAAAATTTCTTGACAATTCCCCATCATTACGCTGACAATCTAACCCATTTCAGAACAAGAACAGTGCTAAGCAGAGCAAGATGTGCATGTTCACATTTTTCCCATTACACTGTTAGTAATGATGGAAAAGTAACAAAGAAAAATAAAATATTTCAGTAGTATAAAAAAAGGAGTTGAGTTGAGTAATGGTGTTTAATGTCCCAGTCAAGAATATTTCATTTATATCGAGATGTCACCAGCTATAGGCAAAGGTGCAGAAATTTTGCCTGTGCATTGCGCTGATGGCATTATACAGAAGGGTTCTTTATCGTGCCAAGCCCACTGTGACACAGGACATCGTTTATTATAAATTCACATCCGAAAAAACCATGACTTTCATTTTGTAATGCCGAGTGCTTGGCAAAAGAACAGTCATTACCCACTTTCAAGTCTTGGGTCAGACCCGGTTGAGGTTGGAACCCACAACCTCCCACTTATGGAGCGAGCACTCTACCAACTGAGCTACTGCAGTGGTTGTATCAAAGAAAGGGAAACTAAAACTGAGGCTCTAGTTCATAATACACCTTGCTCTCTGCAGTAGGGGGGGGGGGGGGTTTGGTCGATCAAGAAAAAACATGATTTACATTTCAAAGGAGCACAACTCTTGAGAAACAAATATAAAATTCCCTGACAATTCCTTAAATTTTCAAATTCACTGTCATTTTTTGAAATTGCCTGACTTTGGAAAAAATAAAAATTCCCTGAGTTTTTCCAAGAAATGTGTGAACTATGCATGTTCTGAACATGCCATTTTCCCAGAGCGTTTTTACATTAACAAATATTTATGCACAAACATAATGTCATGAGTCAGATTTAACTGTGACCCTGACCTTCAGACACTGAAGTTACAGTGTAAAAAAAGCAACATAAAACTCAAATTAATAAATCTCGCCAATAAGTTGATATAAAATTCCACTTTGGCTGCCACATCTGTTACGGAATGCTTAATCACTTTACATAATCCTTTCATAAAAATATGTTACTTAAAAAACATTATGTTACAATTTTGTACAATTTCAGCTAGGAGAAAATATTATTAATTTTCATTCTTGTTTGGCATTAAAGCAAAAGGACAGTAATCTAAATCTGTGGAGAACTATAATTAGATTAACGCTGAAAGTATACATTGTATATATTTAACAATTACGTATTAACATCAACAAATACATTCTAGGTAACAGCTTGGAACTTAATTTTCTTACCGCAGATAAAAAACCCGTCAGAACTATATATAAGATACAATGAAGAATTTTTGTATTGTTTTCTGGAAAGTTGAAAGTCGTATTGCATCTGTGCTTCACAACAAAGAAACAACAAAACCTAAAATCATTAACATGATTAAAGGATTGACATTTAACATTTACACACTATAGGATAGATAAATAGGTGCAGTGTCTTTCACATGACATATTGCACCATGAAATAAATATTTCCGTATTCTGGATGGGTGCTTTGTAGTCGAGTGGTCAAAATCAGTGCTCTTTCATACAAATCTCGCTGCCATGAACTAGATATGTAAATGCAAAATTGTATTGTTGGCATTTTGCAAGGGGTTATTATCACAATTTTACCCATTCTTGTGTGGATAACAAGGTCTTATTTAAATTTGCGAAGGGGGGAGGGGGGGGGGGTGTGCAATTATTTACAATAGGTGAAAAAATACAGAAAATGTTAATCACACAATACAGTATTTTGTACTGGGATCGCTATGTTTAAGTGGTCTAATCACATTTCTCTTCTACATTACCAATTGTTGGCCTGAAATATATACTTCTATATTTTGAACTGGGGCCTCTGCCGTAAGTACACGTCTTGCAGGTTACAGTGCCCTTCCACTGACACTGAATACTTCTTGGGCAGGTCCTACTGTGAGAAAGTTGTTTTTCAGTTCACTTACCATTCCAGATTGTACACTGTGCTACTCAGTTTGACAATGTTTAGTTTTTAAATTACATCTAACATATTAAATGTTTTACTAATTTAAACTAATTTCAGACTGTTTCGGCCAACTGGAATTTTATTTAAGCCAAACAGATTAATAGCAATAATTCATTAATTATTCAAACTTATGGACAATAAGAGGTAAAAAATCTTGCTTCAAATCTACCATAATGTATATTTTTAACACAATAGTTTATATTACAATAATAATGGCAATTTGCTCAGACATGTAGGAAATTCATTGCTGGAATCTCTTCTGAATCATATCTTATGTTTCAATTATTCAACATCCCCTACCTTATGTATAAAAACCACCATAAACCATATGGGACCCCTGATATATATATGTGTGGAAGATGAAAATAAATGAATTTTCTACATGATTTTGTCATGTCTATCTGAAGACAACAATTACATACCATATAACAGGATTAAAAATAGATATCTGATACCCAAGCCAAGGAAACATATCTTTACAAATAATGCTAATTCTGTGTCTTTTATACAAATTTCTGAGATTCCAATAAATTGTAAGTTTAAATGTGCCTTAATGGAGACATAAAACAAATTACAAATGACCATATTAATCAAAAGTCAACTTATACATCATATCAGTGTGAGAAGACAGAGAAGGACAAATTACAATGACAATGGTAGGGGACAACACAAGGAACACACATGTTTGATTGGAATCATGTTTTAGGATTCTCCAGTCAAAACTGTTAACTTATATAAGGGTGACCTGCAATGGTGTTTTATTTCCTGGTAAAAACGCTATTATATCAAGGAGGGTAGTTCTTTGATGGTGGAGGAAACTAGAGTGTCCACAGAAATCCACTGAACTTTTTCGCAAATCAACTTCCCACTTTGTCACACACTATAGAAAAGGACAAAATACATGATATTGGTTAGGGAAAGAGCATAGGACATGCATATTTGGTTAGAAATGTGTTTCACAATTCACTGATATTGAGGTGAACAGTTCATGAATAGTGTAAGAATCCATTGGGGGGGGGGGGGCAGAGACAATCACTGAAATTTTGTCACATACAAAGATCTGCTTAATTGTTGTCAAACCTTGGCAGCAAGAGACATTCTCATAGCTTTGACAAAACTTTATACCATTCAGCCATTGTGGCTCTGCCCACATTTGTGTTTGGGTTAAAAGTTTTTAAATCTTCAAAATTCCTTTTCTATTGGTAATGTTCAATCTTCATGAAAACATTAACCTTGTAAAGATTTCATATTAACCTTGTAAAGATTTCATTTTATGACAATAAGATGTTCAAATATTTTTATGAACACAAAAGTGAGTTCAAATGTCACAAGGGCAAGGTCTCCAGGTGAAAAGCTACAGGTAAGTTTCCAGAAGTATGGTTTGATAAAATTAATTGCAATATTCAATTCAAATGCATACAATCAAACCTGTCCATAAAGGCCACCTTAGGAAACCACTGAAAATGGTCATTATAGGAAGGTGGTCCTTATATACAGGTTCAAATAGCATGAATAATTCAGACACAATTTTACAGACCTTTAAAAACAGCTGGCCCTTATATAGAGGTGGCCTTTAAGGCCAGTTATACTGTAATTATTGAACTGGGTGTTTCTGAAAAATATAGTTGGATCATGGGTAAAGGACAAGATACTAGGAATCAAGTACCTAAATCAAATATAATTATCTCCCTTTAACAGAACAAGATGATGACTTACCCAATGTTAGAACCTTCTGTTATTTTTCAAATGTCTTCTGTCTTGATTATAATGAAATCTTTTTCTCTGAAAATAGAAAGTGAATAATGTTGAAGTGTCTTTGTTCAGATTTTCAATTCATTAGTGTTACATCTCAAAATTACTGATTTTTCAACCAGTTCTATTAGTTATTATTTCCACAGGTCTCAAAAAAATCCAAGAAGAAAACAAATTCTGAACCTGTCCTAGTTTTTATACAACATCACCTCACAGTTGCAATAATTATCTGTAACATTGTGGTGTTTTTTGTCAACGCTTTAATGTCACAAAATCATGATGTAAGAGCATGCATCTTATATAAACAAAAACTGTTGCCATGAAACCCAACCTGAATTGACTTAGGTAGGGCTCTTTAATTGTATTCCATAATTAAACATAAAGCTTAATAGAAATAATCTATAGAATAAAGGATAGGAATTTGTTACACTGTCAATGCAACCAAGAACCTGAAACAAGACAAGACAAGGCAAGACAAGAAAAAGGACAAGACAAGACAGGAGAGGACAAGACAAGACAGGAAAAAGGACAAGACAAGACAGGAGAGGACAAGACAAAAAAGACAGGAAAAGACAAGAAAAGACAAAACAAGACAAGAAAAGAAAAAGGACAAGACAATGCAAGACAATGCAAGGCAAGACTAGGCAAGGCAAGGACAAGACAGGACAAGACTAGGCAAGACAATACAATGCATACAATGCAAGACAAGACAAGACAAAACAAAACAATGCAAAACAAGGCAATGCAAGACTAGGCAATGTAAGACAAGACAAGACAATGCAAGACTAGGCAATGCAAAACAAGACAAGACAATGCAAAACAAGGCAAGACAAGACAAGACAATGCAAGACAAGACAAGAAAAATACATGAAGCGTTTACATGTTTATCACAATCCTTACTTTGGACAGTAGTGTTCATTCTAGGTTATTTCAGGAGGGACCATTGACAAAAATTCTCTTTACACCATAACATCAATATTTTTGCATTCATCTAATGTTTGGGGCCTTGACAATTGGAACATTTGGCAAAATAAGGAATCAATGGCCCCATGGGACCCTTTTAGAATGAACATTGGGACAGGAATTCTGGTAAATATCTACTTGTGTGGTTACAGAGCAACCAAAACCATTAAACAGTTCAAGTCACTGATAGAAACAGGCAATCAAGACAAGACAAGACAAATTATAAAATTATATATTATATATATATATATATATATATATATATATAGAGAGAGAGAGAGAGAGAGCACTGGTTTAACAAATTCTAGATTTTTACAGGCACTGTGGTAAATGTCTTTGGTATGGTTATAGAGGAAACAAAAGAATTCAAGAATTTACCTGAAAAACCTTCAAGAACAAGTATGATACCTATAATAGTTTAGCTAAGAGTTATGTCCCTTGTTAAAGACAAAGCAAACTAAGGGATCAATGGCCCAATGACCCCCTTCTAGAATGAACATTGGGATGCATTTTGGTAAATGTCTATTGGTACGTTTATAGATTTAAGAACACGTTCCTAGTTGAAAGTCATAGCTTAGCTAAGAGTTATGTCCCTTGTTAAAGACAAAGCTACTTGAGAATTCATCAACATTGAGGCCTATAAAAACATATTATGAGAAAAAAATATTCATAAAAAAACCAACAAATGTGGAATATATATACATGATATAAAGATTAGTAAAGGCAGCCCATAGTGATATGTCTGTCAACAATAACAAATGAAGAGTTTATGAGAAGATAAACACTGTTGTTAATTAACGCCCTACAAACAGTAAAATTCAGCTTCCAACCTCCCGAAGTTGTGTGATCATCCTGAGATTGCATGTGCTTTATTAATTAAAATGTAAATTAGACTGATAGGTTTTGTTGTAAAGATCTTAACGATGGTGGAATGCATGGGTTAATTACAAATCATATAATGATGAATGATATATTTTGTTTGTCGGTAAGGAGGCTGTGTTATATGCTATCAGGTGCTAGCAAGCTGGTGTCTTACACACTACACTGCCAACGTTTTTTGTCAAAGGGAAAATTAAACTTAATTACAACTACATACAATATACACTGGTAAAGTTAGACATTAATACACAACTTAAAAAACTCTTTTTTTTTAACCAAATTCTCCCCTTTTTACGGGACAGTTACAACCTTAGACCCTTAATTTTAATTTTTTCTCTATTCATAACTGCTGATAAATGGAGCACACACACACACACACACACCACACACACACACACACACACACACTTTGTGATGCACCTTACTTCTCTTGCTGTTATGTATAAAATATTTTATGATAATTTAATGACATAACTTTTATAAGTTTTTAATGATGCTGTAACACTGTAACAGGTCGTCACAATGAAGATGAGCATCAGTATACATCTCCGGGTACAAGTAAAGATAGAGATAGCGAGTCAGTCGAAGTCGTGTAATCTGGGTGGTCTCCCGCCATCATACACGGACTGAAATGTCATTATAACAATAAAGAAAACATCCTTTAATTAATGCTGTCACTCTAAAATTGGATGGTACTAATCTATTTTAAAAAACAACTTCTTCTTTCTGCCTGTCAACCTAAATCAGAGAACAAGCTCAAGCTGATTCCCATAACAAAGGAATGATAATTTGTTTTCCATACATCTAAACTAACAGCTAGATACTTCTTAGTATTTAAAACAATCTTAATGAGTATTAAATGTAAAAATATTCAAAGACAACAAATAATCTGAACTAAAACCAGCATTACTTACTGAAAATAATTTGGACATCTTTACCAGTATAAAAATACTGTAAAGGGGGAAATATATAGTATATACACCCACTTATATTGACTATGCAAAAATTACACCCACGCCAAATGCCAGATTTCAGAAATCGTGAAATTTTCACCCTGTGAATATAATCCCCTTTACACTAATTGTGCCAAATAAAGAGGACACACAATACACTTTTTACATAACTTATACCGTATACCACATCCATTCAGCCCGATTTTCTTAGGGGTTTGAATGATATTGTTTACAAACTAGCTGTGTGCAAAAAAAAAAAAAAAAAAAAAAAAAAAAAAAAAAAAAAAAACTGCATAGACAATGCAGTAATGTGTATGCAGTAATTCCCAAAAATGCATTTTTGAAATAGCTTCACAAATCTTGATACCATCATTACAACAAGTAGTCTGAATTCAATCTCTCAAATAATTTTGAAAAAAAAGTTCTAATGAAAAACTACCAAAGGGACACAACTCCTGAAAAACTTTCAGCATTAATTAATGCTAAGACCCATGGGCCTTATCACTCACCTGAGAACATGTAGATAAATCAAAGGCCCCTCTAAAGTGCAAGTTAAATAGTACTTGACCTGGATGCAATACAAAAATATTCTATGTTTTGTCTATTGTGTGCTTAATGAAGAGGAATTCTGAATATAAAACAGTTTCTTCAAAGGGTATCACTAAGGTCACTTTTACTTTTTAATAAGATTTTCACTTTTTCTCTTTTAATAGGACCCCAAGAGAACATAACCCCTTCATATGTGCAAATCTGAAATCCCTTTCACCAATACATGATTATTGTAAAATGTCATCAAAAAAGGAAGATATGAATAAAATGTAAAAAATTTACAGACGGTAAACACTGGATGGACAGCCATTAAATATATCAATAATTCAGACTCAGATGAGCTAATACAGTGAAACACGTTAATGACGAAGCCCTGGAGATTCTTTTTTTTAATTTAACTTTGTTTTAATGCTATTTTTTATTGTTTTATATATAAAGACTTATATAGAGAAGCGGTCTGGCCAAATATTGACTTCGTATAATCCATGTATTCGGTTAAGCGTGTTCATTAAAATTGTGTTTTACTGTAAAGCTTAAAGAAAATCTTATAAATACTTCCAAAAGAACTGTGAATGAATGACGATGGGGGTTGTGTTTAAAACCATATCAGCATTATTAAATTTACAGATAAGTGCACCACTGCAGTAGCTCAGTTGGTAGAGTGCTCACTCTGTAAGTGGGAGGTCATGTTTTCAAACCCCATAGGGTCTGACCAAAGACTTGAAAGTGGGTAGTGACCGTTCTTTCGTCAAGCGTTCGTCATTATATAATGAAAGTCACAGTTCATCCAGATGGGAACTTAAAATAAACAAGCTTACCTCTCACAGTAGGCGAGGCATGATTAAAAACCCTGCTGTATAGTGCTATTTGCGCAATGCATTGGCAAAACTTCTGCACCTTAACCTGTAGCTGGCAAGGTCTCGATATAAGTGAAATATTCTTGACTGGGATGTTAAACACCATTATTCAACTAGTGATTATGTTACAAAAAATGGCACATAATAACGCAGACAACAAAATACAGTACATCATTAAATACAACCTAGTAATGGTACAGATTGTCTCAGAAGACAGACACTACTCAAAATGTTCAACACAAAAGATATGCTGTCTTAAATGAAACAAATTTTCTAAGAAGATGTTATTTAAAATGCTCTAAAGTCAAAATAAATTTGCATTATTGAAATTTACAAGGTATGATTTAAGTGCAGTAGTAATTATATTTAAATGGAAACAGCAACAATTTGATGTAAAAACTGGCGACTTGAACGACATCATCAATATCAATTGTTAATTATGGAGGTGATTACACAGCTTCAGACTAAATAACAAATCCATTTATTTTATACAGACTCTACACAGACAAAACACAAGGAAGACATCTTAATTCTATTTAAGAAATATAAATTAATTTTTCTGAGATTTTAAAACTTCACATTTTATCGATCAATGCGAATTTAAATATGGCTGAGCGAGTAATTAATGGCCGATATTTAGGAGAATGATCTGTCTGGCTGCCATCTAGTGCTAGAAATTTCATTAATTTTTTATGGAGTTTTGTTTTTCATCAACATCAATATGCACTTATAAATTATTGAATTTTAACATCCAAAATTAATTGCATAACAGATAAAAAATGACAGACGTTGTGTCACATGTGGTCTGTGTCATGTAAATGTTTGATACAATGACATTTATTATGATGTTTTATCAATGCCTCAAGGATCTTAACCTGATTCTAATTACAAAAGGAACAAGTAAATTGATTTTAAATTAAGAATTTTTTCTTCTAGACATTTCTTTTTTTTTTTTACTAGTTTTGCAACTTGCACTCCAATTTCCCCCATAATAATGATTAATATGGACTTATCTTCTGATTTCCATCAGAATATCAATCTGATAAGCAAGAATTTAACATGTACATGTATGTGTTTATGGTATCAAAGTTTTAAAAAAAACCAAAAGAGATATAGAGATTTTTTTTATTTCAGCCAGTCTAAAAAATGTCACACTTAAATGGATGTCATAGAACTGTAAATGTCTGAAATATGACTTAAAATATTTTAGGAATGATTAATTACCATCCGATTACCTGAAATTTATATTATTTGTATGAATGACCTTTTAGTACTTCATATAGTCATTCTAGAGGTCACTCATGTGATAAAATAAAATGTGTGATGTTTGCGTTTTTCATCAAGGAAAGAAAATCAAAAAGGTTCATCAGGTACAACATTTAAAACCAATTTCCTTAATTCTTGTTATAATAATTAGACCATTACAGAATACAAATTTCTGCATCTTTAATTATAGCTGGTGTTGGCTAAATATAATGAAGTGCTTTTGACTGGAATATAAAACATATATCTAGAAATATCTCTAGATGTAAAATACACCAAGCCAGTTATACTCATTTGGTTTTTAATGTTACACATTTTGGTGTCACCCCCTTCCCTAAAGTAGGTAAAATAAAAATCAGTGAACTGGAACAAAACTCAAACTTGACCTGTAACTTATCTGATCATGTTGCAAGACTGGCATATATAATATTAGTTCAATATCTGCAAGCATTTAATGTCCTGAAAATTGTTATTTTAAAGTATTTTTCTTAGTTCATAGCCTATAATTTTATCAAAAATCAGTGAACCGTAACAAAACTCAAACTTAATCTGTAACTCATGATGATATAAATTCACATATCATATCTGAAGGCATACGGAAAAAACCTACATAACTAATTTCTGCCTGTCCACCCAGCTGTCTGCATCACCAAATTAAAAGTGGAGTTCAACTTCATTGCAACTTAGCTAATGCCATAACCTAGTTGCACTCCAAAGTTCAAATTGTACAAGAAATAACATTGATCATTGATCAGTTGTATGTGGTAGGCTGCAGTTAGGTGTAACAATTACACAAAAAATGTTTTCCAGGTAATGAATGTGGCTAATTATTATATATTGATAAAAGATAAGTTAATAAGTCATTACTGTAACAACGTACCTGGTTATATTGGCAGCTAGGTTTACTGATGTAGCACAATCTGTAGATCAAGGTGTAATTATCCATATGTACGTATCATAGAAATATTGATGAAAGTTAATTTTTATCAAGGTTACTAAACATGTTAATTGAATATTCAGAATTATAAACTCATTTTGAATGTAGATTTATCAGAAAAAAATCAAAATCATTTGCATATGCAGGCTGTAACTTAATATGGCAAATCAATTAGATAAAGGTTTTCAATTGATAACATGGTATGATTAAAATGGAAATTAATGTCCCAGTCAGTAAAATTTCAATTATATTGACATTTCACCAGATTTAAGTTGAATGATGGTCAAGGCTTTTAATGTCACAAAACTTTAAAACGTGGTTATGTCAATGAGCAGTAGGGTTTTATCAATGTACTATTCTGCATTTCCTTGAACAATGGTCAAGGTCAACCAATGTCACAGACTGATAACAGTCAAGGTCAACCAACATAAAAAAATGATAACAGTCAAGGTCAACCAATGTCACAAACTGATAACAGTCAAGGTCAACCTATGTCACAAACTGATAACAGTTAAGGTCAAACAATGTCACAGACTATTAACAGTCAAGACCAACCAATGTCAAACTGATAACAGTCAAGGTCAACCAATGTCACAGTCAAGGTCAACTGATGTCAATCAAGGTCAACCAATGTCACAGTCAAGGTCAACCAATATCACAGTCAAGGTCAACTAATGTCACAGTCAAGTTCAATTAATATCACAGTCAAGGTCAACTAATGTCACAGTCAAGGTCAACCAATGTCACAGTCAAGGTCAACCAATGTCAGTCAAGGTCAACCAATGTCACAGTCAAGGTCAACCAATATCACAAACTGATAAGTCAAGGTCAACTAATGTCACAAACTGATAAGTCAATGTCAACCAATGTCAAACAGATAACAGTCAAGGTCAACAAATGTCACAAACTGATAACATAAATCAAAGCACAAAAGTTTATGACAAGAAGCTATTTAAAATTTCCACTATATAAGGTGACTGTGACCTAAAATGAAGGTCAATGTCAGCAAATGTAAAGTTTCAAGCTTCTAGGACTTTTGCTTCATGATAAGATGTTAAAGGTTCTAATTTGCATCTATGACAATGGTACAACAAAATTGAAAATTCAAGTAAATACTATATTCTTAAAATTGGTAATTATTAAATCTTTGTACTAACCTTTGAATTTAGCGAAGGTTGACCAACTTAAAAACTTTTTAAGGACATGAAGAACATCACTGTCAATTGTTTACTGGTTCTGAAGGAGTTTGAAAAGCACAAAATTAACTACACATGATAAACAAGGACAGATAAAGAAGAGTTCAAAATTAAGATGTTTTGTAATGGAAGGTCCAGGACCTTTTGCCTTTCTTTTTGGCAAGTCCAAGATAGGGTTTGGAAAGTCCAACATCAATTGAAATTAGGTTTTTGTGCAATTATGTTATCATATAGAAAAAGTAGGATTATCCTGATAAAAAAATAACAGGTCCATCAGACTTTTATAGTTTACATATCAAGGTTCCTAATGTAAAATCAGTAGGTCCAGGACCTTGGACTCAAGGAATTTTGAACTACTGATAAAAGATTACAATACAGCACCATGAGCAAGCTTGCAACCTAAATAAAGTGGCTTCAGAAAATGCCAATTGTGAAAATAAAAGTGTATTGAGTGGAAGAGTGGAGTAATGATGTTTTACACCTCAGACAGGATTCTTTTACTAATATCAAGGTAGTCAGTACTGGGACAGTGGAGAATACCAGAGTACCCAGAATACATACCATAGTACCCAGAAAAAAACTCCAGAGCTGACAAACTCTCAAACTATGATCTACCTGAATGTGATTTGAACCTAGGCACTGTGATCTTTAAGTGTGAGCTTTAGATCCCTTGGCCATAATTTGGGAAGAGTTGAATTGAGTATGTTTAATGTCTCGTTCAAGAATATTTCACTCATATCGAGATGTCACCAGCTACAGATGAAGGTGCAGAAATTTTGCCTGTGCATTACACTGATGGCATTATATAGCAGGGTTCTCTATCATGCCACACCTACCATGACATGGGACCTTGTTTTTTTTTAAGTTCCCATCCAAAAAAAACAGTCACTCTCTCTCTTGGGTCAGACCCAGTCAGGGTTTCAGCCCATGAACTCCCACTAACGAAGCAAGCACTCTACCAAATGAGCTACCACAGTGGTTACAATATTGAAGAGCAGGATATATTTATTTGTTTTGGATTTTTGTGCAATATAGCTGCACTTTGTGACACATGCGTATGGCGACCAGAAGTAGCAATAAAAGTTCTAAGACTGAATATTAAACAGAGACCATAGTACCTAAGTCTACACCTAGTAATTCCACAAGTACGTAAGTCACCTGGTAATTCCACACGATTTTATCTCTTAATATCACATCTATAATATTTATATCAAAAACAGAGTTCAAATTGATCATAATTAATTAATGTTTGAAATAGTTCAACAAAACTGACTTGACAATTGACCCTTAGTTATGAAAACTTTATAATAGAAGTATTTTTATTTTGAAAGGAAATACATTTGATATGATATTGAATCAATTTTTTAAAAAATTATTAAAATAATAAAAACATGATATTTTAGTAAATTACACATTCTGAGAGGTGAATTTCAAATTCCAAGTTTAGCATTAAATACACAGGTTTAATTTCCAGGCCTTGATTTAAGATAGAACTTTGTACTTGTTTTAGCATCCATCAATTACCGAGTCTCTAATACAGCGACGTAATCAGAGGTAAAAACTCTAATTTAATCAGTCATAATATATAATTATTATAATTAAAAATTAATATAACTAAAAAATATTTCTCCTTTTTTTTACTTTTAATAAACCTTTGATTTTCATAACTGCACTTTAGTTGTTAAGTTTTTTTTTTTTGTAAGTTTTATACTTGTCTTAATCTTTGTATTCTTAACAAACTTTGTGGTTCGTTTAACAGATTTCGATCATTAACATAATTACGATGTAATTCATTAATTATTCAGAATGTGTTACATATAATTAAACACTTCAAAGTGTTAAGATTATTTTTTTTATATTTTAATCATAATTTTTGACATGATTAAATAACATACTTCACATATCAATTGAAACGTCCTAATAAAGGTACAATGTACTCTTACCTACAATTAAAATGCATTAAAAATGCAAAAATTATCATTTGTAAAGCAATCATAATATATGTTTCCCCAGCGCCTTCCAACAGTATCTTAACCGCACTATTTATATTTGCTCCTGGGTGCTATTCCAAAGCCTAATGTTCTATAATCAGTGTTCCATACATCTTTTTGTCTTGCTCAATTCTTTTGAATTGGATTTTACATCCCAGTCTAGAATATTTCATTTATTTCAGAATGTCACCAGCTCATTAGGTAAAGTGACAGAAACTTTGACCTTTGCATTGTACTCGGGACAATGTGCATCAGTCTTTAGGGTCTCCACCATAGGCAATCGTGACTTTAATTTCTAAATGCTGAAACAGTTACTAAATTCTAAATGTTGAAACAGTCAGTAGCTTTTTTCAACTCTTGGTCAGAACCCATCAAGTTCAAACCCCAACTTCCCAAATATGAAGCAAGCACTCTACCAACAGACCTGAGTGCCCTAAGAATACCATCTATATTTGGCAATAGAAACGATATACTTTCTTGCGCTAGGATCTGCTCAAGTGGGATTTCGATGTAGATGGTGAGAGGCACAACGTCTACCAAAAAGCAGAAAGGGCTTGAGAATAAAATGTCCCATTAAAACTACTGTAGGAACCACTGTGACTGCGACAGTGAAATTCTCCTTATATCCATAGAAAATCAAATAAATTTGAATAAAGATTGTTATTTTTCACTTACTTGTACCTAGTCGTAACAGGAAATCTGTATGCGCATCCGCGATTAGCCCAAAATATATCTGCACAGGGAAAAACATTGGTGCTATGGGGATTTCACATGTTGAAAAACCATGCAAATGGCGGATTCTGTTGCTCATATGACGTAAAACGTCACCAAAGACATCACTTCCGGTGTAAACATCGTCATTTTCGCATGTGTAAAATCCCCATACCGCCAACATTTTCCTTTTTACAGACATACTTTATGACAATCGCAGATGCGCATACAGATTTCCTATTACGACTAGGTACAAGTAAGTGAAAAATATCAAACTTTATTCAAATTTATTTGATTTTCTATGGATATAAAGAGAATTTCACTGTCACAGTCTCAGTGGTTCCTACAGTACCATATGTTCAAAGAATACCTCACACCAGTAATTAATATATAAATATCATGCCAATGCAAAACTTACCTTTTCTATGACCCTTTTGTAAGGTGAGCTACATAATAAATACTTCTATACAACAGATGTACTACAATTTGTAATCAATGATTGATTTTTATTTTTCCCCACCCATTTTTTTTTTTTTTTTTTTTTTTTGAGTAATAAATGTATTTCTCGATCTTAACTACTGTAAAAACGAGACATAAATCAAAAAAGATAAAAAAAATAAAATAAATAAAAGAAAAGAAAAAAAGAGATATAATAAAAAAGTGTTAAAGAAGCAGATAAAAATGTCCCTTTTTGAAGAATTTGATCAGATAAGTAAAAGAAGTACCTGTTGCATGGGACATTTCAAACACACATATCTGACAATCTTTCATTGATTGCCTAACACCTTTAAATAAACAGGTGATCCGTTATTAGTAAGGATCAGATATACAGGTATTGATCTGTCAATGTGTGGTAGTATTATATATTGTCTGTTATATTTGTTGCTCATTCACACTGCAAACAGATCAAATAATCATGTAAATGGCTCATCT
Organism: Anadara kagoshimensis; assembly: GCA_021292105.1. Taxonomy (NCBI): domain Eukaryota; kingdom Metazoa; phylum Mollusca; class Bivalvia; order Arcoida; family Arcidae; genus Anadara; species Anadara kagoshimensis. Next base: position 46,391,247 of record CM037875.1, read on the forward strand.
CAGTAAAGAAATCCCATTCATACTGACTCCGCTATTCATGCATGCATTTGAACCAGGTGTGAATGAAGGTCATGTGATTACACACCTGATAATATATGGGATACTAACATGTAATATGATTTAATAGTGTAGACGCTGACAGATAAACCCCAACTGTCAATCACTCCAAAAACAGATTAAACTATACATACTGTGTGTGTGTGCATGCATGTGTGTGTGTGGTGTGTGTGCCAAATACAGCATGTAAAATGACTTAATAGTGCACATGCTTAGAGAACATTAATCAATAAAAAATAAAAAAATGTTTATTTGTGGACATATATGTTTACATAGTGTACGGGTGTATGCATGTGGTTAATTTTTAGAGTACACATCATACAGTCAAACAACATTAACCTGTCAGCTTGACCTTTAATCTAAACATTTATAATAGACCGAGTGTATTTATATATAGTGAGCACTAGCTTATAATAGGAAATACTATTACTATTTTAAGAGTAAACACCTGTATTGGTTATGTTTTAAATCCGAATACTAACTACTAACCCATTGGGTGCATTCTAATCAAAGGTCAAGTGGACAGGTCAATGTTGTTTGAATTTACCTACAACAAATGATTATCTACAAAATAACCGATAGAACATAACAAACGGTATGTAGACCAGTAGGTATAAAATATTTATGTATCAAAGAAAAACTGAGTAAATTACAGAAATGTGAATCGGAGCGAATTACCAGTAAAATAAAGACAATAAAAAACCTAACCGATATATTGAACGGAAAGTATTGATAATTTTGTTTTAAAAAACTAAATATGACATAACAGAGATCTAGTGTACTGTAATTAAGATAAATACCTGAATGTCTGACAAGACAAAAGATACGTGCCCCAGGGTGATGATGATGATGACGATACCGTAAAAATATTACGAAGCTACTTCCTGGCTTGATTACTTAAACACCACAAGCACTTATCAAATACGACTATTAATGAAATACAAGTGTCTCTGTTTCTTAAACTCAATGATCTTCAGAGTTTAATCAAATAGGTCAACTCACTTAAAACTTAAATTTGCTTAAAGGTAAAATTATCATTTATGTTGCAAAATAACGACTTTATTGTTTTGTTTACCTGTGGTCTAACCTACAGCTGTAAAAGTTCAAAGATAAACAAAATTCTATCATTGTTTTCATTTTAAAAAAATAATAACTATTTCTTTGTTAAAAAGTCATAATTAGGAAGTTAATGTGCTTCTTAAGATATATATCTAGAAGTAGAACTATTTAGTAGATATTATATTAAGATAGCCATGCGGTACAGCAGTACAGAGCTCCACTGGTAGCCACACCTACTTCAATGTTACCTGGATTTTCATATCTACCTTGATCAATTATGTTATAACCAAATATATATATATCAATCTTAAACTGTCCAATTAAAAAATACCTGTTAATGTACAACAGGTAAACAATAAATATATTTTATATTCTAGATGAAAAAATTTATTGACAATTTTTAGTTACTAGTGACAAGTTACTAGTTTTCATTCCAGGCTGACCAATCAAATTTATTTATTTGCCCAGATCGGTACATTTTCAGTGTGTAGGGTTGTCATTTAGGTACTTTTTCTCGTTAAGTGTTTGAGTTTAGTACAATTTCCATACAAAAAGTCTGAATTTTTAGTACTTTTAATTAAAAAAAAAGTCAAAATACAAAAAATTTGTCTAATTTAACCTTTCCATTTTATCTGTTGATTTATCCGTTTTTATGGTACAAATCCGTCAAAAACGGATAAATCCTTGGAATTGGTCAGCCTGTTATTCTTTCCAAATTGTTCAATCTGTTTTAATAAGATTCCTGGGTGGCCAAGTGGTCTAAAGCATAGGCTTATAGAACATATCACCTCTCTCTGCCTATCACCTCTCTCTGCCTCTGTCTAGAACATATCACCTCTCTCTGACTCTGATAGAACATATCACCTTTCTCTGCCTCTGTCTAGAACATACCACCTCTCTCTGCCTCTGTCTAGAACATATCACCTCTCTCTGCCTCTGTCTAGAACATATCACCTCTCTCTGCCTCTGTCTAGAACATATCACCTCTCTCTGCCTCTGTCTAGAACATACCACCTCTCTCTGCCTCTGTCTAGAACATATCACCTCTCTCTGCCTCTGTCTAGAACATATCACCTCTCTCTGCCTCTGTCTAGAACATACCACCTCTCTCTGCCTCTGTCTAGAACATACCACCTCTCTCTGCCTCTGTCTAGAACATACCACCTCTCTCTGCCTCTGTCTAGAACATATCACCTCTCTCTGCCTCTGTCTAGAACATATCACCTCTCTCTGCCTCTGTCTAGAACATATCACCTCTCTCTGCCTCTGTCTAGAACATACCACCTCTCTCTGCCTCTGTCTAGAACATACCACCTTTCTCTGCCTCTGTCTAGAACATATCACCTCTCTCTGCCTCTGTCTAGAACATACCACCTCTCTCTGCCTCTGTCTAGAACATATCACCTCTCTCTGCCTCTGTCTAGAACATATCACCTCTCTCTGCCTCTGTCTAGAACATATCACCTCTCTCTGCCTCTGTCTAGAACATATCACCTCTCTCTGCCTCTGTCTAGAACATACCACCTCTCTCTGCCTCTGTCTAGAACATACCACCTCTCTCTGCCTCTGTCTAGAACATACCACCTCTCTCTGCCTCTGTCTAGAACATACCACCTCTCTCTGCCTCTGTCTAGAACATACCACCTTTCTCTGCCTCTGTCTAGAACATATCACCTCTCTCTGACTCTGTCTAGAACATATCACTTCCTCTGCCTCTGTCTAGAACATACCACCTCTCTCTGCCTCTGTCTAGAACATATCACCTCTCTCTGCCTCTGTCTAGAACATATCACCTCTCTCTGCCTCTGTCTAGAACATATCACCTCCTCTGCCTCTGTCTAGAATATACCACCTCTCTCTGCCTATCACCTCTCTGCCTATCACCTCTCTCTGCCTCTGTCTAGAACATATCACCTCTCTCTGACTCTGTCTAGAACATACCACTCTCTCTGCCCTGTCTAGAACATACCACCTCTCTCTGCCTCTGTCTAGAACATATCACCTCTCTCTGACTCTGTCTAGAACATATCACCTCTCTCTGCCTCTGTCTAGAACATACCACCTCTCTCTGCCTATCACCTCTCTCTGCCTATCACCTCTCTCTGCCTCTGTCTAGAACATTTCACCTCTCTCTGCCTCTGTCTAGAACATATCACCTCTCTCTGACTCTGTCTAGAACATATCACCTCTCTCTGCCTCTGTCTAGAACATACCACCTCTCTTTGCCTATCACCTCTCTCTGCCTATCACCTCTCTCTGCTCTGTCTAGAACATACCACCTCTCTCTGCCTCTGTCTAGAACATATCACCTCTCTCTGACTCTGTCTAGAACATATCACCTCTCTCTGACTCTGTCTAGAACATACCACCTCTCTCTGACTCTGTCTAGAACATATCACCTCTCTCTGCCTCTGTCTAGAACATACCACCTCTCTCTGCCTCTGTCTAGAACATACACCTCTCTCTGCCTCTGTCTAGAACATATCACCTCTCTCTGCCTCTGTCTAGAACATATCACCTCTCTCTGCCTCTGTCTAGAACATACCACCTCTCTCTGCCTCTGTCTAGAACATATCACCTCTCTCTGCCTCTGTCTAGAACATACACCTCTCTCTGCCTCTGTCTAGAACATATCACCTCTCTCTGCCTCTGTCTAGAACATACCACCTCTCTCTGCCTCTGTCTAGAACATATCACCTCTCTCTGCCTCTGTCTAGAACATATCACCTCTCTCTGCCTCTGTCTAGAACATATCACCTCTCTCTGCCTCTGTCTAGAACATACACCTCTCTCTGCCTCTGTCTAGAACATATCACCTCTCTCTGCCTCTGTCTAGAACATACACCTCTCTCTGCCTCTGTCTAGAACATACCACCTCTCTCTGCCTCTGTCTAGAACATACCACCTCTCTCTGCCTCTGTCTAGAACATACCACCTCTCTCTGCCTCTGTCTAGAACATATCACCTCTCTCTGCCTCTGTCTAGAACATACACCTCTCTCTGCCTCCGTCTAGAACATATCACCTCTCTCTGCCTCTGTCTAGAACATATCACCTCTCTCTGCCTCTGTCTAGAACATACCACCTCTCTCTGCCTCTGTCTAGAACATACACCTCTCTCTGCTCTGTCTAGAACATATCACCTCTCTCTGCCTCTGTCTAGAACATATCACCTCTCTCTGTCTCTGTCTAGAACATATCACCTCTCTCTGCCTGTCTAGAACATATCACCTCTCTCTGCCTCTGTCTAGAACATATCACCTCTCTCTGCCTCTGTCTAGAACATATCACCTCTCTCTGCCTCTGTCTAGAACATATCACCTCTCTGCCTCTGTCTAGAACATATCACCTCTCTCTGCCTCTGTCTAGAACATATCACCTCTCTCTGCCTCTGTCTAGAACATATCACCTCTCTCTGCCTCTGTCTAGAACATACACCTCTCTCTGCCTCTGTCTAGAACATATCACCTCTCTCTGCCTCTGTCTAGAACATATCACCTCTCTCTGCCTCTGTCTAGAACATACACCTCTCTCTGCCTCTGTCTAGAACATATCACCTCTCTCTGCCTGTCTAGAACATACCACCTCTCTCTGCCTCTGTCTAGAACATATCACCTCTCTCTGCCTCTGTCTAGAACATTCACCTCTCTCTGCCTCTGTCTAGAACATACCACCTCTCTCTGCCTCTGTCTAGAACATATCACCTCTCTCTGCCTCTGTCTAGAACATACCACCTCTCTCTGCCTCTGTCTAGAACATACACCTCTCTCTGCCTCTGTCTAGAACATACCACCTCTCTCTGCCTCTGTCTAGAACATACCACCTCTCTCTGCCTGTCTAGAACATATCACCTCTCTCTGCCTCTGTCTAGAACATATCACCTCTCTCTGCCTCTGTCTAGAACATACCACCTCTCTCTGCCTCTTTCTAGAACATATCACCTCTCTCTGCCTCTGTCTAGAACATATCACCTCTCTCTGCTCTGTCTAGAACATACCACCTCTCTCTGCCTCTGTCTAGAACATACCACCTCTCTCTGCCTCTGTCTAGAACATATCACCTCTCTCTGCCTATCACCTCTCTCTGCCTCTGTCTAGAACATATCACCTCTCTCTGCCTCTGTCTAGAACATATCACCTCTCTCTGCCTATCACCTCTCTGCCTCTGTCTAGAACATATCACCTCTCTCTGCCTCTGTCTAGAACATACCACCTCTCTCTGCCTCTGTCTAGAACATACCACCTCTCTCTGCCTCTGTCTAGAACATACCACCTCTCTCTGCCTCTGTCTAGAACATACCACCTCTCTCTGCCTCTGTCTAGAACATACCACCTCTCTCTGCCTCTGTCTAGAACATACCACCTCTCTCTGCCTCTGTCTAGAACATATCACCTCTCTCTGCCTCTGTCTAGAACATATCACCTCTCTCTGCCTCTGTCTAGAACATATCACCTCTCTCTGCCTCTGTCTAGAACATACCACCTCTCTCTGCCTCTGTCTAGAACATATCACCTCTCTCTGCCTCTGTCTAGAACATATCACCTCTCTCTGCCTCTGTCTAGAACATACCACCTCTCTCTGCCTCTGTCTAGAACATACCACCTCTCTCTGCCTCTGTCTAGAACATATCACCTCTCTCTGCCTATCACCTCTCTCTGCCTCTGTCTAGAACATATCACCTCTCTCTGCCTCTGTCTAGAACATATCACCTCTCTCTGCCTATCACCTCTCTCTGCCTCTGTCTAGAACATATCACCTCTCTCTGCCTCTGTCTAGAACATATCACCTCTCTCTGCCTATCACCTCTCTCTGCCTCTGTCTAGAACATATCACCTCTCTCTGCCTCTGTCTAGAACATACCACCTCTCTTTGCCTATCACCTCTCTCTGCCTATCACCTCTCTCTGCCTCTGTCTAGAACATACCACCTCTCTCTGCCTCTGTCTAGAACATATCACCTCTCTCTGACTCTGTCTAGAACATATCACCTCTCTCTGACTCTGTCTAGAACATACCACCTCTCTCTGACTCTGTCTAGAACATATCACCTCTCTCTGCCTCTGTCTAGAACATACCACCTCTCTCTGCCTCTGTCTAGAACATACCACCTCTCTCTGCCTCTGTCTAGAACATATCACCTCTCTCTGCCTCTGTCTAGAACATATCACCTCTCTCTGTCTCTGTCTAGAACATATCACCTCTCTCTGCCTGTCTAGAACATATCACCTCTCTCTGCCTCTGTCTAGAACATATCACCTCTCTCTGCCTCTGTCTAGAACATATCACCTCTCTCTGCCTCTGTCTAGAACATATCACCTCTCTGCCTCTGTCTAGAACATATCACCTCTCTCTGCCTCTGTCTAGAACATATCACCTCTCTCTGCCTCTGTCTAGAAATATCACCTCTCTCTGCCTCTGTCTAGAACATACCACCTCTCTCTGCCTCTGTCTAGAACATACCACCTCTCTCTGCCTCTGTCTAGAACATACCACCTCTCTCTGCCTCTGTCTAGAACATACCACCTCTCTCTGCCTCTGTCTAGAACATATCACCTCTCTCTGCCTCTGTCTAGAACATATCACCTCTCTCTGCCTCTGTCTAGAACATACCACCTCTCTCTGCCTCCGTCTAGAACATATCACCTCTCTCTGCCTCTGTCTAGAACATATCACCTCTCTCTGCCTCTGTCTAGAACATACCACCTCTCTCTGCCTCTGTCTAGAACATACCACCTCTCTCTGCCTCTGTCTAGAACATATCACCTCTCTCTGCCTCTGTCTAGAACATATCACCTCTCTCTGTCTCTGTCTAGAACATATCACCTCTCTCTGCCTGTCTAGAACATCACCTCTCTCTGCCTCTGTCTAGAACATATCACCTCTCTCTGCCTCTGTCTAGAACATATCACCTCTCTCTGCCTCTGTCTAGAACATATCACCTCTCTGCCTCTGTCTAGAACATATCACCTCTCTCTGCCTCTGTCTAGAACATATCACCTCTCTCTGCCTCTGTCTAGAACATATCACCTCTCTCTGCCTCTGTCTAGAACATACCACCTCTCTCTGCCTCTGTCTAGAACATATCACCTCTCTCTGCCTCTGTCTAGAACATATCACCTCTCTCTGCCTCTGTCTAGAACATATCACCTCTCTCTGCCTCTGTCTAGAACATATCACCTCTCTCTGCCTCTGTCTAGAACATACCACCTCTCTCTGCCTCTGTCTAGAACATATCACCTCTCTCTGCCTCTGTCTAGAACATATCACCTCTCTCTGCCTCTGTCTAGAACATACCACCTCTCTCTGCCTCTGTCTAGAACATATCACCTCTCTCTGCCTCTGTCTAGAACATACCACCTCTCTCTGCCTCTGTCTAGAACATACCACCTCTCTCTGCCTCTGTCTAGAACATACCACCTCTCTCTGCCTCTGTCTAGAACATACCACCTCTCTCTGCCTGTCTAGAACATATCACCTCTCTCTGCCTCTGTCTAGAACATATCACCTCTCTCTGCCTCTGTCTAGAACATACCACCTCTCTCTGCCTCTTTCTAGAACATATCACCTCTCTCTGCCTCTGTCTAGAACATATCACCTCTCTCTGCCTCTGTCTAGAACATACCACCTCTCTCTGCCTCTGTCTAGAACATACCACCTCTCTCTGCCTCTGTCTAGAACATATCACCTCTCTCTGCCTATCACCTCTCTCTGCCTCTGTCTAGAACATATCACCTCTCTCTGCCTCTGTCTAGAACATATCACCTCTCTCTGCCTATCACCTCTCTCTGCCTCTGTCTAGAACATATCACCTCTCTCTGCCTCTGTCTAGAACATACCACCTCTCTCTGCCTCTGTCTAGAACATACCACCTCTCTCTGCCTCTGTCTAGAACATACCACCTCTCTCTGCCTCTGTCTAGAACATACCACCTCTCTCTGCCTCTGTCTAGAACATACCACCTCTCTCTGCCTCTGTCTAGAACATACCACCTCTCTCTGCCTCTGTCTAGAACATATCCTCTCTCTGCCTCTGTCTAGAACATATCACCTCTCTCTGCCTCTGTCTAGAACATATCACCTCTCTCTGCCTCTGTCTAGAACATACCACCTCTCTCTGCCTCTGTCTAGAACATATCACCTCTCTCTGCCTCTGTCTAGAACATATCACCTCTCTCTGCCTCTGTCTAGAACATACCACCTCTCTCTGCCTCTGTCTAGAACATACCACCTCTCTCTGCCTCTGTCTAGAACATATCACCTCTCTCTGCCTATCACCTCTCTCTGCCTCTGTCTAGAACATATCACCTCTCTCTGCCTCTGTCTAGAACATATCACCTCTCTCTGCCTATCACCTCTCTCTGCCTCTGTCTAGAACATATCACCTCTCTCTGCCTCTGTCTAGAACATATCACCTCTCTCTGCCTATCACCTCTCTCTGCCTCTGTCTAGAACATATCACCTCTCTCTGCCTCTGTCTAGAACATATCACCTCTCTCTGCCTCTGTCTAGAACATACCACCTCTCTCTGACTCTGTCTAGAACATATCACCTCTCTCTGCCTCTGTCTAGAACATATCACCTCTCTCTGCCTCTGTCTAGAACATATCACCTCTCTCTGCCTCTATCTAGACTATATCACCTCTCTCTGCCTCTGTCTAGAACATATCACCTCTCTCTGCCTCTGTCTAGAACATACCACCTCTCTCTGCCTCTGTCTAGAACATATCACCTCTCTCTGCCTCTGTCTAGAACATATCACCTCTCTCTGCCTCTGTCTAGAACATACCACCTCTCTCTGCCTCTGTCTAGAACATATCACCTCTCTCTGCCTCTGTCTAGAACATACCACCTCTCTCTGCCTCTGTCTAGAACATACCACCTCTCTCTGCCTCTGTCTAGAACATACCACCTCTCTCTGCCTCTGTCTAGAACATACCACCTCTCTCTGCCTCTGTCTAGAACATATCACCTCTCTCTGCCTCTGTCTAGAACATATCACCTCTCTCTGCCTCTGTCTAGAACATACCACCTCTCTCTGCCTCTGTCTAGAACATATCACCTCTCTCTGCCTCTGTCTAGAACATATCACCTCTCTCTGCCTCTGTCTAGAACATACCACCTCTCTCTGCCTCTGTCTAGAACATACCACCTCTCTCTGCCTCTGTCTAGAACATATCACCTCTCTCTGCCTCTGTCTAGAACATATCACCTCTCTCTGTCTCTGTCTAGAACATATCACCTCTCTCTGCCTGTCTAGAACATATCACCTCTCTCTGCCTCTGTCTAGAACATATCACCTCTCTCTGTCTCTGTCTAGAACATATCACCTCTCTCTGCCTCTGTCTAGAACATATCACCTCTCTGCCTCTGTCTAGAACATATCACCTCTCTCTGCCTCTGTCTAGAACATATCACCTCTCTCTGCCTCTGTCTAGAACATATCACCTCTCTCTGCCTCTGTCTAGAACATACCACCTCTCTCTGCCTCTGTCTAGAACATACCACCTCTCTCTGCCTCTGTCTAGAACATATCACCTCTCTCTGCCTCTGTCTAGAACATACCACCTCTCTCTGCCTCTGTCTAGAACATACCACCTTTCTCTGCCTCTGTCTAGAACATACCACCTCTCTCTGCCTCTGTCTAGAACATACCACCTCTCTCTGCCTGTCTAGAACATATCACCTCTCTCTGCCTCTGTCTAGAACATATCACCTCTCTCTGCCTCTGTCTAGAACATACCACCTCTCTCTGCCTCTTTCTAGAACATATCACCTCTCTCTGCCTCTGTCTAGAACATATCACCTCTCTCTGCCTCTGTCTAGAACATACCACCTCTCTCTGCCTCTGTCTAGAACATACCACCTCTCTCTGCCTCTGTCTAGAACATATCACCTCTCTCTGCCTATCACCTCTCTCTGCCTCTGTCTAGAACATATCACCTCTCTCTGCCTCTGTCTAGAACATATCACCTCTCTCTGCCTATCACCTCTCTCTGCCTCTGTCTAGAACATATCACCTCTCTCTGCCTCTGTCTAGAACATACCACCTCTCTCTGCCTCTGTCTAGAACATACCACCTCTCTCTGCCTCTGTCTAGAACATACCACCTCTCTCTGCCTCTGTCTAGAACATACCACCTCTCTCTGCCTCTGTCTAGAACATACCACCTCTCTCTGCCTCTGTCTAGAACATACCACCTCTCTCTGCCTCTGTCTAGAACATATCACCTCTCTCTGCCTCTGTCTAGAACATATCACCTCTCTCTGCCTCTGTCTAGAACATATCACCTCTCTCTGCCTCTGTCTAGAACATACCACCTCTCTCTGCCTCTGTCTAGAATATCACCTCTCTCTGCCTCTGTCTAGAACATACCACCTCTCTCTGCCTCTGTCTAGAACATACCACCTCTCTCTGCCTCTGTCTAGAACATATCACCTCTCTCTGCCTCTGTCTAGAACATATCACCTCTCTCTGCCTCTGTCTAGAACATACCACCTCTCTCTGCCTCTGTCTAGAACATACCACCTCTCTCTGCCTCTGTCTAGAACATATCACCTCTCTCTGCCTCTGTCTAGAACATATCACCTCTCTCTGCCTCTGTCTAGAACATACCACCTCTCTCTGCCTCTGTCTAGAACATACCACCTCTCTCTGCCTCTGTCTAGAACATATCACCTCTCTCTGCCTATCACCTCTCTCTGCCTCTGTCTAGAACATATCACCTCTCTCTGCCTCTGTCTAGAACATATCACCTCTCTCTGCCTATCACCTCTCTCTGCCTCTGTCTAGAACATATCACCTCTCTCTGCCTCTGTCTAGAACATACCACCTCTCTCTGCCTCTGTCTAGAACATATCACCTCTCTGCCTCTGTCTAGAACATATCACCTCTCTCTGCCTCTGTCTAGAACATATCACCTCTCTCTGCCTCTGTCCAGCTGTTTGGTAAATTCTTCATCAATTTGCTTGTTTAAAGGTACAGGTTTTCAATAATAATCTGGTTTCTACAACCATCCCAAAACTGATACCTCCACTTTTCATAAAAAGTGAAACAATCTTGACTGGGGTGTAAATATGGTTATTCAACTGTTTTCCTCTTTTATTCTAATAAGTCTCCATAATTTTCATTGATCAGCAGTTGTTGTCAGTTTATAATCAGATTATTAAGCGGGATATCCATTTGTATAATCTGCCCATCATAAAATATCTATATTCAAATCACAACTGAATTACATGTATGTATCATAAAACTATGCATAAAGAAAATATCTGGATTTTGATTTACATTTGGGGAATAATTTAGAGCTCAACAAATTATGATATAAATAAAACAGAACAAAATACAGTTTTAGTATACACAAGTATACAATATCCACGATACAAACACAGACCAAGAGATAGATAAATATTTTTATTTGTAAGATTGCCAAAGAGCAACCTAGAAGAATAAGTTGGACAGAAAGAAAAAAAATAGGCAATTGTTTCATCCTTTTCCTGGGTATCCTTTCAATAAGGTAGAGCAACTGAACCAATCTCTCTTCCTTCAAGAAGAGATCCAAGGGAAATGAAACTTTACAGCACAGAATATGTTCTTATGAGTTAAAGTGTAATATGACAAGATGCTGTAAGCATTAATAAGCAAAGCATGTCATTTAATCATGATAGTGAGACTAGCTGCTCCCAAAATGCCTGTTGAGTTTTCTGAACACCAGCTTAAAGTGGTTGTTAGCTAGTGATGTCAATTCTAAGAAAAAGTGAAAGCATTGTGTCCAAAAATTCTCATACACTGGTAGTATCATGAAAAAATTGGAAATTTTTTGCATTAGTTTATTTTCACGATAATCTACATTAGAAAATATCTGTATACTATCAGATAATGGTTAGTGCAGATGCAAGTAAATTATATAGACACAAAATATTCATGGAAGTTTTATTTTAGTGTTTTATTTTATTCACGAATTCACACGAAAATAGAGCGACTGCGAAAATTTCCCAATAACAGTAAAAAGCTTTGTCAACCAATCAAAAGCCAGCAGGTTGGATATATATAACCATTAATGTGAGTGTTAATGACTATTACAATATTAGCATCCATATATCATCATTTTCACAGGTCTGTGCTATCAATCCTAATACTCAGAAACAGTATAATCCAATGATTCATCAGCATAATCATACTAATTGCTGATCAATACAAAGAAGCAGAACAACAAAACAAGCACCTGCAATCTCTAACTGGTGTAGTTATGTAGCATCAGTATATAGATGGATACAGAATACAGATAAAGCCCTTGCTTAAAGTCAAACAACATCCAGAATCAAGTGGAAAAACATAACTAATAAAATTTCCATAATTTCCCCAGATACGTAAATAAAATAATCTACTATGAAACGTCCCGTTCTGGGGATGTGATTATAATGATACCAGACGCAAGTAAAGAATAAAGAATGAAGAATTAACCCGCCGTTTAATATGGTTTGATCAGCGGAACTTTGGTAACATAATTATTGTTAAACAAAAAGCATTCATTAATTGCATTTTACAAAACAACAGACTTGCCTTGGCTACAAGACATTCCAATAATTATCTAACTTAATCTGTGGTCTCCTCCTTCACAAAACTCTATATTTATATAAGAAAAACTCTATACCACCTTTACATAGAGCAATTATAAACAAAAATAACACCATGTGCCCAACTCACTGCCGATTCCTATAAATTCTTATACATTTTATGAGTGTTCTGTATAAAACAGACACATATTCTGGTTAATAAATTTGGCCATCCAATTAATTGGGCAGAGTTAAATCTCTGCAGTAATTAAGCCTCTATTCAAACTACTAATGTAGAAATTGGCACTGCTTCATGCCAAATTGTTCCCTAAGTCTCTGGGTATTTGGACCAATAAATGAAGCAAAATTTAATTTACTATTTGCATCAAATTTCGCACAGGAAACTGTGAGTTTTGAACTTCAAAGGGAATTGGTTAGTTAGCTAACTAGCTGAGATATCTGGTTATCAGTGCTGCAGTTTTTGTTTTTTTTGTGATACAGCTGGATAATAAGCATTTTTCTTTTATCGGTTGTATATAATTAATTTGTATGTGTGTGGTGGGGATATCACATAATTTTCACTTATTTTATCCTATTCTATAATATCATCAAAAGATTTGCAGGTGTGTAATAAGATTACCAAGCCAGGGATTGTTTTAAGAAAAGTACAGTCTGTGAAAAGATATATTATCAAACATCATAAAGTATAGCTGTAGGTTCAAGTAGTCTCAAATGCTTTAAAAGCACATCCATTTGGTCAAGGGTAAGGTCATTTGGATGAAAAACTAGAAATCTTCTCAGAAAAGTACAACTTTGGAAAAGTATCTTAAAAACCCTAACATATAAGAAGTATACTCCAAAGCTAAGTCATTCCCTCCATGTAAGCACTGACAAATGTCAAGGTCATCTGCTTCAAGAAATCTGAAATCTAATTTTTATAAAAATACAAGGGAATTAAAGTTATTTCTAAACAATGTTGGTTTTAAAAGTTTTAATAAAGGCCAGTTGCTGACTCAGAAAGGGGGATTGCAAGGTTTCATGCTATAGTCAACATTTTCTGGGGGATCATGCATCATCCGAAAAAAAGGACACCCCTTTCCAAAATTCCTGGATCTGCACTGAAGGCCAAGGTCATTTGGGTGAATAAACTTTAGTGTTTATTTATATGTATATGTGGATTCATTACCCAAATGAAGTTTGAAGCTTATCATTTGATCACTTAGTTTTCTCTTGGAGGGGACTTTAAACTGGTTGAAAATTTTATTGCCTGCTCCTAATAAGATAATCAATGTTTGGATGTCTGGCACAGATTAAGTACATGACATAAAAAGACATAATACATAAAAATTTATTACAATAATTATAATAACAAAATATATGAACCAAAATATTAAAAAAATTTCATATGGTAATTATTTATAAAAATTTCCAAAATAATTGTTCATTCTTCTATATCTCCATATATTTGTATTAATTTCTAAAATCATCTCAATAAAATACTAATATAAGTGCATTTGTAAACATAGTTCCGATTAAGGAATGGAAAAAAAGTCGACCTTTTATCTAAGAGTCTTCTTCACTAAAAGCATACACATGGCCTCCAGAAATGAATATCAAATATAGGAAGAAACTAACCTAAATGGTCATGCAAGAATCCAATTATCTGTGAGGTAATTAAATTGTAGGGTTGGATATTACCATTAGCTAGCCGTACATACGGCTGGCACAATCCTATACAGATATGCATACCAATAAATCATACTGCATATATACTTCTTTAACACTCAACTCTCCAAGGAAATGATAATATTCTTCAGACTAAGGTTCATGTAATCTTTTTAAAGAAATAAACTAACCCACACCAAAACCAGACATAATTTTTTTTCAAAAATAAATAATCATAAAATATATAATGTGCGTACTTTATTTAATTTGATGAATGGTGTTACTTTTTGTCGATTTTCTTGGTTGCATAGCATTTGACACTAATCCTTATTCAAATATTATGTTCCCATTTTTGTTAAAATTTGCAAAATACATGTATAAAAAAACTTTTATTCTGTATCTGCTTATGTGAGATAAGGTTTGATGTCATGTGACCGTTAATTGTTTTATAATCAAGAGACAATCACATGACTTCAACATTTGGAAACATGATGTCATCTTGTGGGAAAATGACAGCCATGCCTCTAAAATTTAGAAATTTTCTATGTTATTCAAACGTTAAACATACACTCAAATTTTAGAATGAATAATTTTAGTCTTTGTATCCATGTAAGTAGAGAAATTTCATCCTGAGGGTTGAATGTTTTGGCCACTAGTATATCCTATATGGGTTTTTATAATCATTCCTCTTGCCCGTATTCATCTCAAATGAGCTTGAGTTGATAGAGTACATCCAAACTGGTTGAACATCAATGCTCAATGGACAACATCCCAACTGGTTGAGCATTCATGCTCATGGACAATATCTCAGCTGGTTGAGCATCCATGATGAAAGCATATATTCCTCCCACCATTTGGCATCCATGCTAAAAGACACCATCTCAGCTGGTTGAGCATCCATGATGACAGAATGCCTCCATCAGTTAGGCATCCATAGTACATGTAATAGAAATATCAGCTAGTTGAGCATTCATGATGACAGAGAATGCTTTCACAAATTAGGCATCCATGCTGCATTTTCCAAAAATGAACATCTTATAGTTTGATATAGACAACATCTGAACTGGTTCAGCACCCATCCTGAGGAAGCCACTGTTTGCTCATTGATGCCAATACACTTTCATAAAGATGCAATATAGTTGCCTATCAGATGGACAAGTCTAATGTCAAATCAAACATCTTAGAGTACAAAATCTCATGGATGTTAAGACATTTTGCCTGAAAATTGGTTACAAACAAAACAACGAACACTATGAACAAGAAACAACAAATGAATAAAGAAGCAAAACAAGACAAACTGAGATGAGATGAGTTTAGACAAGACAAACTGAGATCAGATGAGATGAGACAAGACAAACTGAGATCAGATGAGATAAGAGAAGAAAAACGGAGACAAGATGAGATGGGACAACTAACAGGAACAAGATGAGATGAGACAACACAAACTGAGACAAGACAACATGAGATGCCACAACAAACTGAGACACAATGAAATGAGATGAGACAAGATGAGATGAGACAACATGATCAGTCAACACACACTGAGACAAGATGAGATGAGACAACACAAAATGAAATGAGAACACAAACTGAGACAAGACCAGATGAGATCAGACAAGACAAATTTATATCAAATTATCAATTATTAATAATTAGGTCAAAAATTATCATCACAAGCATTTCAAATATCTTTCAGATTTTATCCTTTCTTCTATCTTTTACATCAATTTCCTCTTACAAGTTTAATGTTTTACAATTTGACGTTTTCTACCATTCTAGATAATATATTTATTGACATCCTCTCAAAAAATCACATAACTACAGCATCACCATCATCAGGTAAATCATTAGTGGCTGATGAGGACGAGACAAAAAGAATATCCTAACGAGTTAATCATATTACCTGTATTGATTTAGAGAATCAGAAGTCATTTGATCACAAAAGGATATCTAATTGACAAATATTATGCATGTAAAATATACAGGATACAAGAAATCCTAATAACTTCAAATTATTTCATTTTTAAGGTTTTTGATACAAGACTACTGACACTGCTTTCTAATTAGAATACTTTTTTTTAGAATTTAAATGAAAACGGTAATAGCAGTCTGTCTCATTGTCTATTGGCTTTTCTTTTAATCAAATTTTAATGAATAACTTCACCGCTTTTAATATCCTTGTTGATTAAATTTAATTTTCTTTTGTTTCTTTTGTTTGTCATGGAAGATGAAACAAATTACCAGAACACATCAAAATTCTCTAATTTAAAAAACTTTCTGAATATTATTAGCAAGATTCTTGAATGAAAACGTAACAATATTTAAAACTATTATACAAGGATTTAGGGCTAATAATCTATCTATGTCATTGACTCAGATTCTCAGCATGTGTGATAACAAATAGGTGTGGGTTGGTGTTTAATGTCAGTTGAACATCAAGTGGCACCAATGTCAACAACTTTGACAAAACCAGCAAAGCAGAATCAATGTCCATGATTTTGACAGAATCATCAAAGTGGCACCAATGTCCATGGTGTTGACAAAACCAGCAAAGTGGCATCAATGCCCATGGTGTTAACATAATCAGCAAAGTGGCACCAATGTCCATGGTGTTGACAGAACCATCACAGTGGCACCAATGTCCATGGTGTTGACTGAATCATCACAGTTGCACCAATGTCCATGGAGTTGACAGAATCAGCAAAGTGGCATCAATGTCTATGGTGTTAACATAATCAGCAAAGTGGCACCAATGTTAATGGTATTGACAGAATCATCAAAGTGGCACCAATGTTAATGGTATTGACAGAATCATCAAAGTGGCACCAATGTCTATGGTGTTGACAGAATTATCACAGTGGCACCAATGTCCATGGTGTTGACAGAATCAGCAAAGTGGCACCAATACCCATGGTGTTGACAGAATCATCACAGTGGCACCAATGCCATGGTGTTGACAGAATCAGAAAAGTGGCATCAATGTCCATGGTGTTGACTGAATCATCACAGTGGCACCAATGCCCATGGTGTTGACAGAATCATCACAGTTGCATCAATGTCCATGGTGTTAACATAATCAGCAAAGTGGCACCAATGTCCATGTGTTGACTGAATCATCACAGTGGCACCAATGCCCATGGTGTTGACAGAATCAGAAAAGTGGCATCAATGTCCATGGTGTTAACATAATCAGCAAAGTGGCACCAATGTTAATGGTATTGACAGAATCATCAATGTGGCACCAATGTCCATGGTGTTGACAGAATTATCACAGTGGCACCAATGTCCATGGTGTTAACATAATCAGCAAAGTGGCACCAATACCCATGGTGTTGACAGAATCAGCAAAGTGGCACCAATGTTCATGGTGTTGACAAAATAAGCAAAGTGACACCAATACCCATGATGTTGACAGAATCAGCAAAGTGGCACTAATGCCCATAGTGTTGACAGTATCAGCAAAGTGGCACCAATGTCAACAATTTTACAAAACCATCAAAGTGGAACCAATGTCCAAGGTGTTGACAGAATCATCAAAATGGCACCAATGTCTATGGTGTTGACAAAACCAGCATAGTGGCACCAATTCCACGCTGTTGACAGAATCAGAGAAGTGGCGCCAATGTTCATGGTGTTGACAAACAAGCCAAATGGCACAAATGTCAACTTTGACGCAACCAACAGAGTGACACCAATGTTTAACAAATAAGCAAAGTGGCACCAATGTCAATGGTATTGACAGAACCAGCAAAGTGAGGCCAAAGTCCATAGTGTTAAAAGAACCAGCAAAGTGTCACCAATGCACATGCTGTTAACAGAATCACAAAGTAACACCAATATTCATGGAATCCACAGAATCAACTTGGGAAAGATAAAGAATATTTCACTTTTATTGTGATAGTTTAAAGAGTTAAATAACTATCAAGACATTGTGTAATTTTTTAAATGAAAGAGTAAAAGTTTTAAAGATACACTTAAATGCTTAAAGGTGTTCAGCAATCATTTTGTACACTCTGGATTTCTCATCAATCTCCCATACCTCAAAATCAGATAACTAACAAAATAAAATATAGCCTCTATACCTACCAGTCTTTGTTTCATTGCTTGAAATCTCATGTTTGGTTGAAGGATTTTCTGAATATAATTCTGTTGACTGCAACTTCATCAAGCTTAATCTAGCCCATTTTTAATCTAATTAACCGTTACCATGGTAATTAGTAACAGTATCCCCCAGCAGGAATCATTACATGTTACAATGTCTAGAATAATTAATTACTAAAACCTCTATTTTTTTCACTTCATTACTTCATTATCAGAATAACGTTTATATCCCCTAATCTAAACTCTTTCATCAAAATGTCCTAAATTCGTTTTTGGTCTATGCATAAATTGCTTTTTCTTTTTTTGTGTCAGTTCATAAAATGATTTTTTTGATAAACCCCATCAGGGCCTCAATTAAAAGCTAAGACTAAGCCAACAGTCCTGGTATTTAATATACATTAATTAATTACTTAATCAATAAAAACTGTGAGATTATTGATTTTACATAAACCCTGAAATAATTAAAAATGGCAGAAATACACTGCATACAGACACGACTGCCAGGGTGACAGAAATTGAATTATATACAACAATAAAATTTGTACAACTGACTGTGATCAAACATTACGTATCCCCAAACATAAAACTGGTATTTTGTTTTTTGTTGGCAGGCATTGCTAACATTGTTAAAAAGATTTAATTTTGTAATTAAAAATGAAGTTTTATCTTTTATCCATGAGTTAAAGTCATATGGGTGTTAAATTAATAAAAAAGTTAAACAAAAGAAAAAGACAAGCCCAGTGCCTTAATGACAATTTAAGTAAAAATAGTAAAATAAGAATGGTTTGGTATATATACCAGTATCTATATAGTGTCCGCCAGTCAGTTGTCACAACTCTAGAAGTTGGTGATAGGTAGGTAGGTTGATTGATTGATTAAATGGGGTTTTACATCTCAGTCAAGAATATTTCACTTATATTGAGATGTCACAAGCTATAGATGAAGTGGCAGGAATTCTGACCTTTGCAGTATGCCAAGGGTAATGTGCAGGGAGGGTTCTTTAATGTGCCATGCCTGCTGTGACAAGGGACAACGGTTTATAAGGCCTCTTTTAAGGAACCCTGTGATTGTCATTTCTATATGCCAAGTGCTTAGTGAAAGAACCTATTTTCAAGTTTTTGTCAGACATGACCAGAATTTAAACCCATGGCCTCCCATGTATGAAGCAAGCACTTTACCAACTGTCCTACCATAGTGGTGGTGGGTAGGGTACAGGTCTAGGTCTTGTGATGGTAGAGTGTAATAAGTTGTCACAGCTTCAGAACTTGTACATGACAGGGGTGTGATGTATACATGCATTTATTTAAATGAATAGAGTATATATCTAAAACCTGCCTTTACTGAATTATTTCAAAGCATTGTAGAAGGATTAAATAAGCTAAATGGCAGCAAAGAAATCAATTGATAGAGCCAGCACTGGGCAATTGATGTAGTATTGCAAACTTCATGTCCTATAGTTTTATATTAATTGAGAAATAAATAATGACATGAAAAAAATATCAGCCTTATAAAGAATGAAAAGAGCACCAAAAAATAAAGCGTTTCTTAATTTTTATTCTGAAAGTTTGTCCAATTTGCTAAACAATCTCAGAAAAATGTGATAAGTGTTAAGTAAAAGTCAAGATTTTTCATTTGTAATCAAGATGTCATCATCTATAGTTCAAAATGCAGAAATTTATACCTGTTTATGCCCTGATGAGTTCAAAACATCTCTTTTGTGTGTGTGTGTGTGTGTGTGTGTGTGTGTGTGTGTGTAAAAACCAGTCACTTTTCATTCTGTGACTTGGGCTAGAGTTGGGTCAAAGACAACTTTAACCTACCACATGTAAGGTAAATATTGTATGAACTTAAGTACCACAATGGCAATTCTTAAGAAGGATGGCTCCTTTTTCTACAATGTATACCTTGCCAGACACCAATGAAAACAACTTGCTAGACACCAATGAAAACAATGAGTACCAGTGTTCATTCTAGGATTTTTAAGAGGGTACCATTTTCAAAACCTCTCTAAAACACCATAACATCAATACTTTTTTGAGCAATCATAATTGGAGCCTCCTTTGGAAAAAAGTCAGCATCAATTAGTTACATGCACACTGCTAAGTATTAATGCCAAGGAAACAACACAAATATAAAAACTAGCAATATGTTGTTTTAGACAAATAAAGCACATAATCAATAATATTTAGAAAACAATATTGCTTCTGCATATCAAATTACTGACAAAAAACAACTTACCAACTTTTCACTCTCAAATTTTGCTTCCTTGATTAATTCAGTCCCAGAAGACCTTTCTTCATTTTTCGCTGTCTAGCACAACACACGCTATTTTGTGAAAACCTGAAAAATTTAACATTTAATAAGTTATTGTTTGACAAATCCAGCCATTTTGAAATTAAGACAATTATTCTGCTACTCTCGTAGTTATATCATATGGACAGGATCTATATATGGACATAAAATTGATGAAACAAAAAAATAACAGCTTTGATAACGGAAAAAAAAAACAAATTATGTTAATTTGGAAACATATATTACACTATATCTATATACTTGTTAATTAAAGCATTTATTCCATAGATAGATTTTATACAACAGCATGTATAAAATGTCTACCTTATAACATATAATTGATCATTATGCGATTTAAATTGCAAATGTGTATGACACAAGTTTATTACTGTGTTACAACCATGGAAACGAAGTAATAATTCCTCGGGATTAATTATTAAACCCCAGATGCTTGAATACCTACTAATTACTAGAGTTTTTTGTATTCCAAAGTAAAAATATTAGATATACAATGTGTATATATATATTTATGTATATATATATATAATATAACAGTATATATATTTGTCAGGGTGTGTTCTACCGATGTGATCTTCTGTAGATTAGTAAATCTGAACGTCTTTAACATTGTGTAAAGTAACAGGAACTTTAGCTTTATAATGAGACATTTGCTCTTCAATAATTAATTTCTGCTACCAAATCTTTTAATATCATTTGTTCTAGCCAAAATTAGCAATTTTATGACAGCTATTAAAACATGTTTGTATCAAATTCTGCATTTTGCATTCTTTAATATTGGTAACATGATGCGATAAAAAAAAAAGAAAAATATATATGCTAAAGTTCAAAAAAATATCTTCCAGACTTTTTGTAAAATTTTTATTAAGAGCTAACAGGCATAACAATTATCAGTTAATGAGATTTGCTAAACTGCAGGTGATCCCGTTAAAAAAATTATCATATGTAATTCTAGATTGTGCTGTAAAATTTACAGAAAAGATTGTAATCTACACTACACAATTAATTATATTACAAAATCCTGACATTATTTTGTATATAAATTTCTATTTCAAACAAGCATTAAGTTGAACAATAACTGAATTATTTCACTCGCGACCTTTCTGTTATCATGTATAGAAGAGTCATTACTGAAAGAAACATATAAACACAACTACAGGCTCAATATAATTTCCACAAATGGAAACAATGAATACGACACAATAATCATGCAAAAGGAAAGAATAAAACACCAGACAAAACCTTATTCTCACTGATTTTCACGTTATAATTATGTAAAAGGAAAGAAGAATATACAAAACTCTTTTCTCACTGATTTTCACGTTATAATTATGTAAAAGGAAAGAAGAAAACAAAACTCTTTTCCTGATTTTCACGTTATAATTATGTAAAAGGAAAGAAGAATACACAAAACTCTTTTCTCACTGATTTTCACGTTATAATTATGTAAAAGGAAAGAAGAATACACAAAACTCTTTTCTCGCTGATTTTCACGTTATAATTATGTAAAAGGAAAGAAGAATACACAAAACTCTTTTCTCGCTGATTTTCACGTTATAATTATGTAAAAGGAAAGAAGAATACACAAAACTCTTTTCTCACTGATTTTCACGTTATAATTATGTAAAAGGAAAGAAGAATACACAAAACTCTTTTCTCGCTGATTTTCACGTTATAATTATGTAAAAGGAAAGAAGAATACACAAAACTCTTTTCTCGCTGATTTTCACGTTATAATTATGTAAAAGGAAAGAAGAATACACAAAACTCTTTTCTCACTGATTTTCACGTTATAATTATGTAAAAGGAAAGAAGAATACACAAAACTCTTTTCTCACTGATTTTCACGTTATAATTATGTAAAAGGAAAGAAGAATACACAAAACTCTTTTCTCACTGATTTTCACGTTATAATCATGTAAAAGGAAAGAAGAATACACAAAACTCTTTTCTCGCTGATTTTCACGTTATAATCATGTAAAAGGAAAGAAGAATACACAAAACTCTTTTCTCGCTGATTTTCACGTTATAATTATGTAAAAGGAAAGAAGAATACACAAAACTCTTTTCTCGCTGATTTTTACGTTATAATTATGTAAAAGGAAAGAAGAATACACAAAACTCTTTTCTCGCTGATTTTCACGTTATAATTATGTAAAAGGAAAGAAGAATACACAAAACTCTTTTCTCGCTGATTTTTACGTTATAATTATGTAAAGGAAAGAAGAATACACAAAACTCTTTTCTCGCTGATTTTTACGTTATAATTATGTAAAAGGAAAGAAGAATACACAAAACTCTTTTCTCGCTGATTTTCTCACTAAGTATCCTATTTGGGTAGGGAGCAAATGTAAGATGAAACATTCTGACCAGAAAATTACATGTACTCTGATATTTTTACTTATTTTCTCCGTTCTTCCAAAAAATAAATATTTTCTTGACTAACTATGAAAATAAAACACAAACCATTAATATAGGATGACTAGTTTCAAGCTCTTTATATGTTTATAAGATATGCATCATGATTATAAAATAATAAAAACCATGGTACATAAGGAGTATAAGGAAAAGAATAAAAAAGGGGAAAGGGCAGGGTGGATATGGTTTTTTTTATCTTTGTGCCCCCTGTTTCATGCCCTTGGATTCCCTATTTGAATCTATATCAGAGTGAGACATAACTCTTAGTTTGCAACCAAATCGAATGGGGGGGGGGGGGGGGGTATAGTAACACAGGCAAAGGCAATGAATGGCAACAATGAATACAGGTACCATAACCATAGGTACAATGAATAAATAGCTACCATTAAGAGCAACTGTTACATAACCCCAGGTATAAGTATCCACCAATCAGAACAGCAGATACATAACCACAGGTACAAGTGTTCACCAATAAGAACAGTGGATACATAACCACAGGTACAAGTGTTGGCCAATGAGAACAGTGGATACATATCAACAAGTACAAGTGTTTACCAATGAGAAAAGTAGATACATAACCCCAGGTACAAGTGTTCACCAATGAGAAAAGTGGATACATAACCACAGGTACAAGTGTCCACAAATGGGATCAATAGGTCTTCTAATGAGAACAATAGGTATATTACCACAGGTCTAATTATCTAATGGGAACAATGAATACATAAACATACATCAAACTATCTACCCAATGGGAACAAAATATAAAAAAACTGCATGCCCAACTATCTCCAGATAGAGACAAACAACACAGAACCATAGGTCCTTACAACTGTCCAACAGTGGGAACAGAACCACAGATCCATGGGACTGTCAAACAGTAGGAACAATGAGTACAGAACCACAGGTCAAACAATGGGAACAATGGGTACAGAACCACAGGTCCATACAACTGTCCAAAAGTGGGAACAATTGGTACAGAACCACAGATCCATGGGACTGTCAAACAGTAGGAACAATGAGTACAGAACCACAGGTCCAACAGTGGGAACAATGGGTACAGAACCACAGGTCCATACAACTGTCCAACAGTGGGAACAATGAGTATAGAACCCAAGGTCCATGCAACTGTCCAACAGTGGGAACAATGGGTACAGAACCACAGATCCATGGAACTGTCAAACAGTGGGCACAATGAGTACAGAACCACAGGTCCAACAGTGGGGACAATGGGTACAGAACCACAGGTCCATACAACTGTCCAAAAGTGGGAACAATGGGTACAGAACCAGGGGTCCATACAATTGTCCAACAGTGGGAACAATGGGTACAGAACCACAGGTCCATACAATTATCCAAAAGTGGGAACAATGGGTACAGAACCACAGGTCCATACAATTGTCCAACAGTGGGAACAATGGGTACAGAACCATAGGTCCATACAACTGGCCAACAGTGGGTTCCATCAGTACAGAACCCCAGGTCTATGGAACTGTCAAACAGTGGGAACAATGAGTACAGAACCACAGGTCCAACATTGGGAGCTATGAGTACAGAACCCCAGATCCATACAACTGTCCAAAAGTGGGAACAATGGGTACAGAACCACAGGTCCATACAATTGTCCAACAGTGGGAACAATGGGTACAGAACCACAGGTCCATACAATTGTCCAACAGTGGAAACAATGGGTACAGAACCACAGGTCCATACAATTGTCCAACAGTGGGAACAATAGGTACAGAACCACAGGTCCATACAATTGTCCAACAGTGGGAACAATGGGTACAGAACCACAGGTCCATACAATTGTCCAACAGTGGGAACAATAAGTACAGAACCACAGGTCCATACAATTGTCCAACAGTGGGAACAATGGGTACAGAACCACAGGTCCAACATTGGGAGCTATAAGTACAGAACCACAGATCTGTGGAACTGTCCAACAATGGGAACAATGGGTACA
Organism: Anadara kagoshimensis; assembly: GCA_021292105.1. Taxonomy (NCBI): domain Eukaryota; kingdom Metazoa; phylum Mollusca; class Bivalvia; order Arcoida; family Arcidae; genus Anadara; species Anadara kagoshimensis. The sequence continues at coordinate 46,416,369 of CM037875.1, forward strand.
GAACCACCGGTCTATACAGTTGTCCAACAGTGGAAACAATGGGTACAGAACCACAGGTCAACACTGACAGTTTAGCAATGATTTCAGCAGTATATAAACAGTAGTCAATGGTACCTTAACCATTTGTACATATAGTTTGTACCTGGTCATGTCTAGACAACTGTACATGTAAACAGTGACCAAGGACACTAGATGACAGTTGTTGTCATACATTTGAAAAAACAATTCAAATTTATATGAGTTGTTGTCACATGTTCAAGCCTGTTTCTAAAACAATGAAATGAACCCTGGCTGTGAGATAAAAGAGGTCTGAACACACCTAGGTTAACAGTATCCTTATAACAAACATCAGTGATCTATCTACCCACATGAAAAATAAGTTAATAGGTTAAAAACAAGAATATTTAAATTCCAAACAACAGGATCTACATTAGCTAGGGATAGTTAAATTAAAGTTTTAAACCATACTGAATGATAGCTTTATCATAACTTTATGTACACAATCTAATTTAGAACATCCTTTTTAAAATCCATACAGAATAAAAATATAACATTTTAAAGTTCAGGCAAGAAAAGTATATTAGGCAAAAAAATCTCTGTTTTATGAAAGACATCTAGAGTTTTAAGTCATTTGAAAGACAACTGGAGGCAACTACAACTCTGTCTTTTATGAAAGGCAACAGAAAACAATTATGGAGCTCTAATGTTTTATGGAAGGCAACATAAGGCAACTACAGAGCTCTATGTTTTATTAAAGGCAACAGAAGGCAACTACTATAAGTCTTTGTTTAATGGAAGGCAACTACAGCTCTATGTTTTGTGGAAGGTAACAGAAGGCAACTACAGCTTTATGTTTTGTGGAAGGTAACAGAAGGCAACTACAGCTTTATGTTTTGTGGAAGGTAACAGAAGGCAACTACAGCTCTATGTTTTGTGGAAGGTAACAGAAGGCAACTACAGTTCTATGTTTTGTGGAAGGTAACAGAAGGCAACTACAGATCTATGTTTTGTGGAAGGTAGCAGAAGGCAACTACAGCTTTATTTTTTGTGAAAGGTAACAGAAGGCAACTACAGCTCTATGTTTTGTGGAAGGTAACAGAAGACAACTACAGCTCTATGTTTTATGGAAGGCAACTACAGCTCTATGTTTTATGAAAGGCAGCAAAAGGCAATTAGGGTTCTGTTTTTTTGTGGAAGGTAACAGAAGGTACCTATAGCTCTATGTTTTGTAGAAGGCAACAGAAATCAATTACATCTCTATGTTTTATGGGCAGCAACAGAAGGCAACTACAGCTCTATGTTTTGTGGAATACAACAGAAGGGACCTAGAGCTCTATGTATTGTGGAAGGCAACAGAAGGCAACTAAGGTTCTGTGTTTTGTGGAAGGCAACAAAAGGTAACTACAGCTGTATGATTCGGTGAAGGCAACAGAAGGCAACTAGAGTTCTGTGTTTTATGAAAGTCGACAGAAGGGAACTAGAGCTGTGTATGAAATGAAAGGCAACTAGAGCTTTATGGTTTGAAAAGGACATTTACTTTTTTCACCGAGTACTTGATAAACATAATAATGTTAACAGCTTTGTTTTGCTTTGTCCACTGGTATGAAGTATATAAAGGTATCAGTAAAATCTATACTTTCAATGAGAAAACTATGGGACTTCTGTTTGAAGGTAGCTTTTCATGTTTTGATGACATTTGTAGTATAGAAATTAGAAGACAGTATAAATATGCTACACTTACCATTTACTGACTGGAGGACACATGATGATCTATACTCTATAGAAGCCAGTGGGCAACTATGGAACCCAATGCTCCAAACCTTTGCTCAAAGAGGCTAGGAGAAATTTGTTAAACCCCAATGCCCCATGCAGGCCATGAAACAATTGTGGACGCCCTTTGCTCAAAAGAGGCAAGGTGAAATTGTTGAACCCCAATGCCCCATGCAGGCCATGAAACAATTGTGGAAGCCCTTTGCCCCAAAGAGGCTAGGAGAAATTTGTTGAACTCCAAAGCTCCATTTAGGCCATGAAACAATTGTGGAAGTCCTTTGCTCAAAAAAGGCTAGGAGACATTTGTTGAACCCCAATGCCCCATGCAGGCCATGAAACAATTGTGGAAGCCCTTTGCTCCAAAGAGGCTAGGAGAAATTTGTTGAACCCCAATGCTCCATTCAGGCCATGAAACAATTGTGGAAGCCCTTTGCTCAAAAGAGGCTAGGAGAAAATTGTTGACCCCAATGTTCCATACAGGCCATGGAACAATTGTGGAATACCTATGATCCAATTAGGCCTGGGGAAAATTGTGTACCCCAATGTTCCATGCAGGCCATGGAACAATTGTGGAACTCCTGTGATCCAATGAGGCTTGGGGAAAATTGTGTACCCCAATGTTCCATGTAGGCCATGGAACAATTGTGGAACTCCTGTGATCAAATAAGGCCTGGGGAAAATTGTGTACCCCAATGTTCCATGCAGGCCACGGAACAATTGTGGAACTCCTATGATCCAATAAGGCTTGGGGAAACTCTGGAACCCTTATGCTCAATACAGACCAGGGGGCTATTGTTAAAGCCCTTTGAGAGGCCATGGGGGAAATTTTAGAATCCATAAAATGCAACCTTAAGGATATTAAGGTTGATCAGTCTATGGAAGACCAATTTGAAAATAATGTGAGTGTGGAAATAATATTAACCAATAGAAAACTATTGTGAAAGTCCTTTGTTTAACAAAAAAAACATAAATTTCACAATCACTCGACTTTATAATTCAGAAAATTTACGGTAAAACTTGGCCACATGTATTTAACCAATTAAAAAAAATCTGGAAACATGTGAAAAATTTTATAGCCGTTTTTTTAAGTTTAATTAACAACTATTCTAATCTGTCTAAAACACAACTAGCGAAAAGATTTAAATTACCAATGATCAGCGAAACCGTCGATGTAATCACCCCGTGGAATACCCCAACATGCTTCATTGTTTTCATAAGTAAACTCGGGACACGTGTTCCTGTTAACGGAGTTAAAAAGTTTGAAATAAAAAAAAACTACTTGTCTAAAACAAAGAAATTTTAACCCATGCTGCTTTATAAACTGACAAAAAAGTTAGACAATGGCGACATCAAACTTACCGTCAAAAAATCAAAGAGGCTGGACTCCAACGATCCGTATCTTTTCCTAAGGTCATACGTCACGCTTGAAAACCGCTGATTTGGGAATTCGGTTACTGTCGTGAAGTTAGGTTGTGTCATGCACAGCAAAACTCGGGTAACCCACCGCTCGCTAATACAATGGCGTATCTAGTCCTTTGCGACTAATTACTGAGTGTAATTAGTTGATGTTGAACTGCAGATGTGTGGAGGATATCTCCAAAAGATGCCGCATGTTGTATATTATATACACAATAAAGTACTGCGTGATTTATTACTTATTTAAAAGTCCACCGACATAATTCAGTTATGAAACAAGTGTAAAAACTAATAAAATTCAGTCTGATTTTATATGTTAGGGAGTAAAGGCGAGTAATGGACATCTCTAATGTACAAATGAAAAGTGGATATTTTTATTGCGCTAATTAATTATTCAAAAATTAATTGGATTGTGTTGCGCATGCTTCAATTAGCAAGTTTGTGTATTGAGCATTGTGGTAATGTTTTTTACACATTGATAGAAAGATGAAATAAATCGCCTATTGGTCAATTTGCAGATTATTGAGAGGTAGGGAACAAGATAACTGCTTATCGTTCTTCGGGGTCGCGTGTACTTTTAAGTACGCCATTTTAAATCTTGACTGGTAGCCTTGAACAGTTTGCAGACGACGCGACTGCTCAAAGGCGGAAGTGAATGTCTATAAAGGTAAACACATGAATTACACCTGAAGTAAGGTTTGTTTGCATGTATTGCATTCTAGGGCTGACAAATATTTCGTAATATACAAGAAGGACACGAAAATAGTTGATTTGCGACTAAACTTTTTACAAACATTCAACATTCCCAGCTTCCCTGCTTATGTGGCAGTGAAAAATGCGGGGGGGGGGGGGGGGTTGCACGTGTGTAACTGTCATTTATTTTATGTAATGTGTAAGGAATTCTTGATTTGTTGAATTCTATTATGTGTATCATTTTGATATGATACATTGTTGCTAATAATAATTGTATACAATGTTGGTATTTTTTATATTGTGTACATCGTATAATTATCACCATAAACTGCAGATATAGAAACTAGTTTTGCAACATTTGAGAACAACAACATTGTAACAAAGTCAATTTTCTTACATAGTATAAATTATTTCTATCAATATATTTGTTACATTGTAAATGCTGTAACAGTTTAAATGAATATACCTATAAATTACATAATATACTGTGCATTTTCCCCATTACCTCCATTAAAACTATTCACACTATCAAATTGATACAGCTAAAACATAAACAATATAAACAATATTATATAATAGCAATAATGACACTTACCACTTATTATCTCCTTTATTCTCTGCTTTAATTTCTTCAACAAATCCTTCGATCTGCTTTCCATATCATTTTAAAACATTCATAAAAGAACAGTTCAGAGACTGCAATTAAGCTAACATAATTGATAGACAATCAAGGTGTAACACCAGATGTTTTGCAGTCAACCAAAGCAACACTGACCAAGCAAAACACTCCTTTTTTATAAGAACTGTAGAGACTGGAACCACCTCCAGGAGAAAATAGCTTTCATAGACAGCATCAAGGGCTTTAGCCAAGCCCTGGGTGAAGACCTAGTGAAAGTCTGGTTTTTTACCACCCCCTTCTTTTTTGTTTATTGCAACATACTGATTCAGATACAGATTTTGGTGGTTTTTTTTTTTTGTCTCTTTTCCTGCCAACCTCAAGAGTTGACTGTTGTCTAAAGTGACTGGGTAGTTAAAGTGACTAGCAATGATAATTCTTTAGAGCCAGATATTTGATGTCTTAAGTTTTATTCTCATGCTTTGGTATATAGTACTTGAAGTTTTCTGTTTTGTCCAACATATCATTAAGGCCCTGTTGTATAAATTGAATGTTTCCCTTTGTATGATTTTCTTTCTACTATTATTTTATCTAAATTTATTGACAAGTCTAGATTTTGCAGTTTAGATCACCAAAGCCAATTTTGTTTTTCATTGGTTATAACAAAATACATACATCATAACATTAAATTAAATGATGCACAGTTTATTCTTTTTCGTTTTAAAACCTTGGTAGCCTTAAACTAATGCCAGACCTTAATTTCACTTTTCACAGCATATTTGAATCCCAATCAGGTAGATTCTAATTCAGAAAAGTTTGTTTCATCTCTTGGCAACAGTTTGTGGTTTTGTCTGGGCACTGAGATTTCTTCTGCTATCCACTCTTTTTCATAAGAAAATATTATGCCAGTGATTTTGTTTGGCTAAAATTACTACCGAATAAAGGTAGTTTCCCTGGGGGAAAATAACTCAAATTTCCCAATTTGATCATAAAATTCCTAAAAACAAAAGTGATATACTAGCAATTGAAATCCACCTGTCCTTACTCACAAAATATTAGATATTGTAACAATTTAACATCTTTGTATAAAGATTTGAAGCTTTTGCAAGCATGTCATAATGCAGTTTGCTAGATGTATTTCAGAATTCCAAATTTTCCCAATTTAAAAGACAGAAAGTAGTTTTTGAAAATTGTAACAAAATCACTGTATGCTGCTAATAACTAACACATACAATGTATTTTTCTGTGCATCCAATGATACAGTCAACTTGTATACTTTGATATTGTGACCTTAGCTTGTTGCAATTTTTTGGCTGAAATTGGAACAGAGCTGCTGTATGCCTAACTTCCGGGGTACTTTTTATTTTGACTTATTGTCCCTTAACTATTGAAATACTGTTGGTGCTCCTTTGTTTCTGACTGTGGGTATCAGGGAAATACAATAAGCTTGAATATGGTTTGTTTTTGTTGTTGCTGTTGTTGTTGTAATTTGACCATCTAGTAATTTTGTTTTATATTTTGTAAACATTTGACATTTAACAGTGGTTTGGTCAGCAAAGTCAATCAGTAAATTTTCACAGATAATTTGTTTTTAAACTGGTTTTACTCTTGAAATATGTAAAACATTAAATCAGTTTGACTGTCATATAATAATTTAGCCAGTGATATTAATGGTAGTTTTTGGTGTCTTTTGTTAAAATTAGGGATAGTTTTGCACTCTAATATTATTTTCCAGATATTTTATACTCCAAATAATAATTTTTTCAAAAAATGTTTGTCACCATAATTGTGATGTGTTCAGAAGTTTCACATATAATTGCATACACAGATTTATCAGTCTGATGATTTCTTTTTGCTTAAATTCTATTTTATAGAAATGTAATTGAATTTTGACAAATTTCCTTGTACCAGGTTATTTAGAATCAGTGTGATAGAACTATCATTAGAGAGGTTATCAGTACAGTAGACATTTATGTATGTCTGAAAACTAATTTTTTAGATCGCTGTAATAAATTTGATTTGAACGTATTACATTAATTCATCAACTCCAAGTGAGTTCATGGATTTTACCATTTTTTGCCTCTGTCTCTCTTTCTATATATAATTACAATGTATAAATTAATTTATACAATGTATAAATTCTTTTTGTGACCTGGGTAACAACTTACAAATCACAGCCCCTCTCACCAATTAAGTTCAAATCCCCACTCGGCAGATTCTTGTGTGAGAGTGTGTCAGTTCACTTGTATTTGGTCTGTGGTTTTCTCTGGGTACTTTGGTTTTCTCTACATACTTTGGTTTTCTCTGTTATTCCTGCACTAACTGCCTCAATATAAGTGAAAGAATCTTGACTGGCGCTGAAAACACCATTGCTTAACTTCGCTCTGTGTAACAGATATTTTACCTCAGCTTGATGGTATGGACACTAATCACTAGAAAGACAAGTAAGAAGTGTTTCAAGAATGAGTTTGATAAAAATAAGTGGTCAACAGTATTCTGTATTGATATAGACCAATATCAGACCTTTGATCATTTTAATGTTAGTGCCATATTCAGATATAAACTAAATTTAACCCCCATTGAAATTGAAATGGTCTAATCACAGATTTAAATTCAAAATATAGCAAAGTTTTATTCAAACTTTATCATTGAAATAGACCAATAAAAAGTTTTAATTAAAATATATTATTGAAATAGATTAATCAAAAGGTCTAAGCAGTGCCTAGCAATATGATATGCCATTGAAAGTCTCCATCTAGTCAAACAGTGCAATAACTTCCATCAGGTTACTAGGCACCAAATGACTTTATATATATAGTTCTTCATTTGGTTTAAAACCACTGCGGTAGCTCATTTGGTAGAGTGCTCGCTTCGTAAGTGGGAGGTCATGGGTTCGATCCCCGGCTGGGTCTGACCCAAGACTTGAAAGTGGGTAGTGACTGTTCTTTCGCCAAGCACTCGGCATTACAAAATGAAAGTCGCAGTTCTTTCGGATAGGAACTTAAAATAAACGAGGTCCCGTGTCACGGTGGACTTGGCACGCTAAAGAACTCTGCTGTATAATGCCATCAGCGCAACGCGCAGGCAAAATTTCTGAACCTTCGCCTGTAGCTGTCCACGTCTCGATATAAGTGAAATATTCTTGACTGGGACGTTAAACACCATTATTCAACTTACTTATCTGGTTTAAAAGTGTGCTTACATATTACAATGCCTTTCACACTCTGTAGCAGATCCTACTGCGAGAAAATTTGTAAATTTGCTTGCTGAAGGTTGTTGATTTCTCTGTACACTCTGGTTTCTTCTGCTATTCCAGAACCGACTGCATCCATATTATCATCAACACAAGGACACTTTTCAGTCAAGACTTGCAATCTGCTGTGACTGCATCCATATTATCATCAACACAAGGGCACTTTTCAGTCAAGACTTGCAATCTGCCAATCTCTTTTACAAATTTTTCTTGTGTAGATAATTTATTTTCCTGACTGGAGACCGGTAAAATAAAAATTTTGATGATGATCATGTACAGTATACTAAAAATGGAGACTATCATTAAAACTAAGACGCTGTCATCTGTATGGTGTATCTGTTCTAATAGATTGGGATTAATTGCTATAATTATTTTAATTAACTAGACTACACTGAGCTTGATTTAGCTTCTATATGTTTTAGCCACAGTATGAAGATAAAAGATGCTATTTCTTTTTTAAAACTACATGTATAAAGCTATGTTTTAATTGTAGCAATCTTAGCTCAGCATACAGAGTCCTAAGCCGTGTTCATGTGGCGAGAATTGCTTACATGTGTAACATTACATAGCATGCAAATTTACATACATATGCAAAAGTATACCTGCTTTGCATTCATGTGGAAAAAAGTACCATATACCAATTCTGAATTCAATTATTGAAATGAAAGATATTAAAAACATAAATGGATAGACAAGCAAGACTCAGAAGGTATATGCCTTACTGTTTAAATGACCAATGACCACTGCGGTAGCTCAGTTAGTAGAGTGCTTGCTCCGTAAGTGGGAGATCACAGGTTTGAACCCCGGCCGGGTCTGACCCAAGACTTAAAAGTGAGTAGTGACTGTTCTTTCGCCAAGCACTTGGCATTACAAAATGAAAGTCACGGTTCTTTCGGATGGGAACTTAAAATAAACGAGGTCCCGTGTCACAGTGGGCTTGGCACGCTAAGGAAACCCTGCTGTATAGTTCCATCAGGGTAACACACTTCGTCTATAGCTGACAATGTCTCGATTTAAGTGAAATATTCTTGACTTGGGCTTTAAACACCATTACTCAACTCAACTCCTTGCTGTTAAAACACAGGCTTGATGTAAGGTCTAAGGACACAAAAATCTGTGTTTAGAAGGCCCAGATCAGAAGTATAATCGGAGGATATTATAAAACACAAAGGCCCTTTCAATGTTGATCAATGGCTTGAAAATTTTTGTGTGCGGATAGGGACATCTACTTATTTATGCTGTCAGTTGGAACCAGTGCTAAAGCTAGGTAACAAATGTGTATCAGATCTTTTGGCAGTTGACCATAAAGTTGACATCGCAGTTTACTGGTTGGCTTCATCTGCTGAGTATCGGACAGTCGGAAGTCCTTTTAAGGTTTCTAAATCCAGTGTATAGAACTGTGTCCTTGACGTTTATAGCTGACAAATTATTTCTTGAATTTGTCGAATTCCCTACATATGAATCTCTAAAAAACGTACTAAATTGATATGAAGAAAAATAGGGATTTCCAAATTGTGGTTGCACAGTGGATGGAACTCATATATATATACCAATCAAGGCACCAACAGGGGCACACAGTGTCAGTTTACTAACATGTGTAAATTTTCTGTGCGTTCATGTGCAGCATTTGCATGCTATGTATGTCTGCATTGTATGTAAATATACTTCTGCACTACCTCCAAAGGTAATGCAAATTTACTCAATAAGTAAAATTACACACGCGAGTATTTGCGTTTATGTGCCGCATTTGCATACATGAGCAAATTTACTTAGGTAAGTATTTATACACATATAAGCAAACCTCGCTGCATGAACAGGGCTTTAAATAAATTTAAGTTGTCTGATATGTTATGAGTGCCAAGTGTTAATTGGTACATCACAGGTGCGGATCCAGATGGGGACACACCCGGCCTGTGCCCCCCTAAAGTTTTCGAGTATTCATAATAAGAAATATTTTACCCCTTGACCTGGATAAAATCGTAGATGCATATGCCAAAAAGCACCCTAGAAGACTGCGACAATTAAAATTTGAAGTCCCCTAATTTCCCACTGAACTATGTCGCAGCCTCTTCACCACACTAGAACATGGGGTAAGGACTGCTCCTTAAATTAAAATTTGTCAGTGTGCCCCCCCCCCCCCCCCCCCCAACATAGAACCCTGGATCCGCCACTGCACCATGTAATTGTTTTGCAAAAAGACCAGGGTCATGTGTTTTTCTCGGGTAAAGTTAATTCAGTTGCCAGTTTTGACTAATCAAGTGTTGTTCTTCTCTTTAAAATGTTATTGATGCTGCTATGGCTGTGTGATCTAATACAACAGCTTACAGATCACAGTGCCTCTCGGTCAGTGCCTAGGTCTAAATCCCACTCTTTTAGATCCTTAAGTGTGACAGTTTGTCATTTCACCTTTTCAATATGTTTATGTCGATAAGTCATGAGGTTTCTTTTTTTTACAGGGATTTATCAAGGGCCTATTTAGGGCCGAAATTCCCCAATGGAAAAAACATTGATTTTTTCCCAAAATGGGCTGAGAAAATTCCCAATTAGAAAATCGTACCAGATACATAGCTGAAGTCTGGCCATAAATGTGGCTGCTTTTCTCAATCTTCAATCAACTCAATACACTGAAAGCATTAGATTTAATCATTAATGACATCAAAAATGATGTCAAAGATTTCCCAAAATGAGCAAAAAGTTGATAGTTTTTCCCTAATTTTTTTAGTTTAGGGCCTTTTCCCAAAAGACCCTGATAAATCCCTGTTTTACCATATTGACACATAACATTAGTTTTAAGGACTTCATGTTTCAAGTACCCAGTTCTCGGACAATGATGAGAACTGTCATTATCTACCTTTAAGGGGGTGTAATCCAACCTCAATGCCTACAATGTTTAATAGGTGAGCATTCTACTAGCTGGGCTAATATACTGATATTGAGGGAGTGCCAACCACTGAAAGATGGTTAGTTTTCCCTGTGTAATTTTATGATACAGGTAAAATTAGGGTTAATTGAGGTTACTTTCTGTGTGGTTGTATATATGAAACTATGGTATCAAATGTCCTAAGCCTGAAATTAATTTGGTCTTTATTTGTATTCTAATTAATATGAAATTAGTACCAAAATAACAATAGGTAATAAAACCAGGTATAATAATGGTAGTGATGAGGGCAAAAAAGAAATGCTAAGTTAATAATGATATAAATGAAAACACAACGCTTTTAATAACCATGGTAATAAAAGTTTAATATTGATAATAATATTAATGAAAAAGATCTATATATTAGAAGCATATATTAGTAATGAAAGTTAATAATGTTAGGGATAAAAAAAGTATAAAAAATCCAACATTAATTGTGGTATATCAAATAATGTAGATATGTGAAGGGTTACCATTACATGAGAGTATGGTATGTAACCTACAATGTAATGGAAGATCACAGATGGGCTACCTCAATATTATTAATAATTTTATTTTATGATTACTATAATTTTATAAATACAAGACAAAAAACAAAATAAAACTTTTAAAGATAAAATAACAAAATAAAAGGCAGAAACAATCAAAAAAATTTCTACAAATTAAAAATGAATACATTGTAATAACTTTCATATATCTTATAACAAATATATACACAAATTGATTGCAAATTTTATGAACAAAAATTTTCCAGATATTTTCTAATTGGATAATTCTAAATTTAGTTTTATCTGATGACTTATAACATAATAGATTTCAAGTTACCATGATACAAGTTGTTCCTGATGATATCCTAGTTTGTTTATGAGCATGCATATAGACAGAATATATTGGGTAAAACGTGCACTTTTCTTTCATTTTTATCAGATACCGGTAACTTTTAGATGAATTTTTTATTCATCAATATTTTAAAAATTAAATAGTAACAATTTTATAAAATGATATGGCACTGTTCTTGTGTACTGTACTGAAAAATATCCTAAATGGATTTATTTTTCTTTTTTTTTCAATTTAATGAACAAATGATATGAAATCAGCATCTGAGACAAAAGTTTACATACTCTTGTAAATTTAATACATGTATTTTCATCAGTTTTACATGATAGACAAGCTATGGGGATATACAACTCTTTTTTTCATCTCTTGTTCTTGATTACCACTACATTAGCTCAGTTGGTAGAGTGTCCGCTCTGTAAATGGGAGGTTTTAGGTTCAAACCCAGACCGGGTCTGACCCAAGACTGAAAAGTGGGTAGTGGCTGTTATTTCAGCAAGCACTTTGCATAACGGAATGTAAGTCATGGTTCTTTTGGATGGGAAATAAATAAATAAAATAAACGAGGTCCAGTGCCATGATAGGCATGGCACGATAAAGAACCCTTCTGTGTATAATGCCATTAGATCAATGCACAGGCAAAATTTGTGAACCTTTGCATACAGCTGGCAACATCTCGATATAAGTGAAATATTCTTTACTGGAACGTTTAACACCATTACTCAACTCAACTGAACTCTTGTTCATGATTACTGTTGCCAACTTCGTTTTTAAGTTACACCTTACATTCTTCTCTTTTGATAGATTAAGTTTGTCGGAGCACTTTGCTCTTCTTCACACAGCTGATTTGTTGTTTATCAAATTTATACATGTAAAAAATGACAAGTTCTTGAGTAAGGTCGTCATATCATACGTAAGCATGCTTCAGTTACCAGTCGCTGTAATTTTCCAGTTATAATGATCATTATCCACTACAAATGATTTTATCAATTATTTATATTCATTGTCACATCATATTCATTAATCAGTAATTTTAGTTCATCCAAAAATAATGTTGGAAAAAAAGTTCTCAGACATGAACGTAATAACCATTGTAAATTAGAAAATGAAAGTGAAATCTTCAGGGACTGCTTTCGGACGCTTGTTATATTATTTGAAGTTTTTACTTTATCAGACAATGATCGTTTTGAATGATGTTTTAATCTATTTTGTGCCAAAAATACCAGAACATGCAATGTTTTTTCCCAAGATTTGTTCATTTAAATGTTCTTTATTAATAGGAAGATTTAATTTATATCCTCTTGAAGATGAATCATTCCGTCTCCGGGATAAGTTAGCGGTAATTAGTAAAATTAACTTTCAAAAATCTACAAAGTGACTACTGGTTGATAGAATTGATTTAATTAGACCCATTAAAGTGTAGAGTGCTGCCGTAAAACTGTGTCTGAAGGTCCTGATTAGCTAATTCAAGTCTGTTGCCACTGGGGCCCAACAAATTATTGTTACTAGATAAATCTAATTAAGTTTTTTACTGTGAATTTAGATTGTTTACTTGCCTTGATAATTTTTAAATTGTTGGAACTTTCTCAGATAATCAGATTTGATACAATTGGATATATATGCCAATTTTTATCTCTTAACTTCTTACTGACTGATTGACACTGTGTTAGAAAAGAAATTGGGTTTACTTATAGATGTTACATTGATTTTCAAGGGTTCTAGGGTTTGTCTCAACTTTGTCATTGGGATTGGATTGGAGTAATGGTGTTTTACATCCCATTGAAGACTGTCACTTATATAATTATGGAGGTGGTCAGTTCAGGAATGGTAGAGCAAATCTGAGTGCCTGTTGACAACTACCAATCTTCAACAAACAAACTGATGAACATTTACATTTGTTTCTGACAAAATGGGATTAGGTTAGATTTAATTTGTAACACAGTCTTTTTACAACTCGGACACTAAACCCCAATACCTTTTTCATTGGGAAATTGGATTCCCCCCCCCCCCCTTCCCGGTAAAATTTTGAAGTGTTTTTTAAATGTTTTAATTTGTATTTACTTGTATCAAACATATAGTTTAAATCTTAAACTGTAGCAAGATTTTTAAAAGATGTTGAATTTAAACTGGTTAAGAGGACATTTTTCTATAGGACAATATAAAGTCTCATATCCTACATCCCACTTACTTAAAGAGCACCATTACATTGTTAGCTGACAATTAGTAGAATGTTTTCTCTGATTGTTTACTTACATGTTTAGGGGTTCAAATTATGTTTTGTAATGAAAGGTCCAGGACTTTTGGCCTTTATTTTTTGACAGGTCCTCTTATTACACTGCCAAAAACAGTAACGTACTTGTAAAAAAAATGCAGGTCAATTGGACTTTCACAGTTTAAATATCAAGGGTCCAAATGTTAAAGCAATAGGTTCCAGATCTCGGACCTGGAGAACTTTGAACCCCTGCATGTTGCTCACATGTCTTCGCATTGAAAATTCACCTTTGATTCACCTTTAATAAATTTTAGTGGAACACAATTTTATGGAACATCATAGGGTTCTGAAAAAAAACTGAAATGGGTAGTGAGAATTTAGATCACTAACATGAAACTTCTAAATTTGTATGTGCACTGAAAGATTGGTTAGTTGTCATGTTATTTAACAATGCAACAAATTGTCAGCTATTCATGAACAAGTTTGTGTAAACAACTCTATATGAGATGTAGGACTGTGTTTTGTGGTCTGTCTTGTACTAGCAAACACTCAGGTGACTTTAAAGTGCTAGCCCATTGAGTCAGTATGCCACAGATAAGCATACCACTCACTCAGTCACATTATACTGACACTTGGTGAACCAGTCGATATTCTGATTTTTTAATACTGAGTGCAAAGAGAAGAAGCAGAATGCAAATTTGATAGTCTAATGTATGACTTTGTGGGGGTGCAAACCCATGACCTCTTGTTCTTGAGGCAGAATCACAACTGAGTCACAGTCAGTCAAGCTTAATATGAGTAAATAATGAGGCAATAACCATGTTATTTAGTCTGCAAGAACTGACCTTAACTAAAAAAATTTGAATTACTGCCGTACTGTATCTAGACCTTGTATCATGGTGTCATAGAAACAATTTGTTAACAATTTTACAAAATATCTTTACCGACCTTACCTAAAAAAAAAATCTGAATCACTGTGGTACTGTACCTAAATCTTGTATCATGATGTCGTTATTTGTTAACAATTTTACGAAATATCTTTAGTTTCTTTGGTAGATTTAAGTTGTATTTGATTTGATCCTGTTAAGTAATACGGTTTTAATGTTGTCTGCAGTGTTAAACTTTGATTTATTGTACATCACTATTTTATGTGTAATTTGATTATGCAAAACTTGTGCACAGATTACAATTTTTTAATTTTATTTTAAAAAATAAATATCTTTACATAAATAAAGAATTATTTGAAATCGTTGTCATGACGTAAATTATGTATAAAATTGTAGCTTGAATTAAGCTTCCTAATTAGCATAATTTTGTCTAGCAGTAAATTTGTGATTGTGTAAATTGGAAAACACAACCAGCTGCTGCCAATTAAAAAACCTTATATGAAACAACATGTGGAGTTAATCACCTAACAAATTAAATACAATCCCTACTAAAATCAATACAGAACCTGATCCCTTTTAACACTATGACACATGCTTCAATAATATTAACAATTTAAAATATTGTTTTTTAATTTCTTTTATATTAGCCTAATGATTCCATGTGGATAAAAAACCTCCCAAAGATGAAATATATGCATACTTCAGCATTTGCCTTTTGCACAGATGGATAATAAAAATGCTTCAGCATTGAAAGCTTATTTAAATGCGACCTTACCATTACAGTAGCTTAGTTGGTAGAAAGCTCGCTTTGTGTGCGGTTGTGGATTCGAACATCAGCTGGGTCTGACCATGACATGAACATAGGTAGTGACTGTTCTTTCTCCAAGCACTCAGCATTGAGACATGAAAGTCACTGGGGCCTTCAAGACCTTAAAAACCAATGCCCCTTGCCATAACAGGCATACATGGCACAATAAAGTATCCATGCACATTGCTCTGAGTGCACTGCAAAGGTAAAAATTTCTGCCACTTCACCTATAGCTGGTGATGTTTCAATATAAGTGAAATACTCTTGACTAGAATGTAAAACCCCATTTATTCAATCAATGAAACAATCCAAATGCAAACTTGGAAATACATAAAGCAAGAACATTTGTGTTGCTATTTGCTTTGTCACTGTCTTCTTTTACAAGCTCAACAAAAGTTTTATATAGTTTACAGTAAACATCCCTGTTTTACAGAAAAGTTTGTAGTTTTCTACCATCTGATCTATTCAAACACAAACATACCGGTCCAAACCACAATTCCAAAAGCAAAACAAAAACTTTAAAAACAGTTAAACATGTGAACTTCCACAAGGAAAGTGAGGCCGGATGTTCTGGAAGAGTAAGAATCTCCTGTCTAGCTAACTACATTTGCCACCTGTGTAATCAAAATTGAGATTGAAAGGTACATGGAACTATGAGATGTCAAATATATCCAGGATAATTTTGGATAAAGAGACATTATAACTTATCAACAATATTATGATAAAACATTTCGGTTATAGTAAAAATATAACACTGATTTACTTTGCAAGTTGGAACTACTGTAGGAACCACTGTGATTGTGACAGTGAGTACAAGTAAGTGAAAAAAATCAAACTTTATTCAAATTTATTTGATTTTCTATGGATATAAAGAGTATTTCACTGTCACAGTCACAATGGTTCCTACAGTAAGTGCAATTGATATCACTACAAATGTTTTATGTTGCACCCCTTTTGTCAGGCCAATGTACAGACTGTTTTCAATATGTTTTACATGAGCTAGGCTAGTTTTTATTTCAGTTATAATATATTTCCAGTACTTGCATACTGGTTTTTTTTCAAAACAAACCAGATCTAGCAGGCTTGTTTTGACTTTTGATAATTCTATATTTCATTTAGCTTATAGTGTGTCAAGTTTGACCTGGCCCGGCGTTTGACCTTTAATGGGCTTATAAACTGTGTGCTTTAGGTAAAACAGCATGTTTTATAAATATTTATACCTAGTATCCAGTAATGCTACAATCTAATCTTACATATCAACTTTATATACCCCTATTTACACAATGGATATGTCTGTTTAAATATTCAAATTAAAGGTCAAATGGCCAGGTCAAACTTGATGCACTATAAATCAACAGGATTTGCTACACAAACAGGATCTAGGCTTGTTGTTGACTTTGATGATTCTATTTTTCATAGGACTCGGATGTTCATTGTTGTAGAGGTTAACATCTGTGTAGGGACGTTAATTATAATCATAATTATAGATGCTAATTTATACTAATCACAAATGTATTAAAAAGTATTAATGTATTTCCTGTGATAATTAACCACGGAGGATGATGAAAAGTATTTTTTATGAATCTATCCATTATAATAAAAAAAAACCAGAATTTGGAAATATATATTAATTATTCATAAATTATGGAAAAAAGTATAGAAAGTAGCTATATATGGACTGTGGTTGCTAAATGGTTAAAAAGTAACCATAATGGTTTTTTTTTGTTTTTGTTTTTTTGTTTTTACATATTTTACTCTACATACTGAAATGTAGATTAAAGCAAAAAGTTCATAAAAAGTGTTGCCGAAACTACTAGTAAATGATGATATTGATGAATTTCTAATACATACAATAAATCAAACACCAGATTGATATTTTTTGGGACTTCTGTGTCATGGCATCATAACAAATCACCACAGAATATCATTCTATGTACAGTAGATCAGAAATACTTATACACATCTTACACATCACATGAACTTTTGTTTAGATTAATCTTTCAAAGATGAATAAGAAAAAAAATCTTGTCACAAATAGCTGAAAAATTGCTGATGTGACATAAAACATGATTCTTACAATCAACAAACAAATGAATGACCTTTACAATACCTAGTCAAAGTAAAGGAGAAGAACATGACAGAACAAAACTTATAACAAGTTGTACAATAAATATAAACCAAGATCTCTGATTATAAAATACTGTACTTTGTTTGGACAATGGACATAATTCTAAATGATATTCACTGATGTGCCTCTCCCTCCATCTCCCTAACCCACCCAAACCCATTGGATCGATATCTCTAATTATAAAACACTGCACTTTGTTTGGACACTGGACATAATTCTAAATGATATCCACTGATGTGCCTCTCCCTCCGTCTCCCTAAACCACCCACACCCATCTCTAATTATAAAACACTGCACTTTGTTTGGACACTGGACATAATTCTAAATGATATCCACTGATGTGCCTCTCCCTCCATCTCCCTAACCCACCCACACCCATTGGATCGATATCTCTAATTATAAAACACTGCACTTTGTTTGGACACTGGACATACTTTCAAATGGTAACCATTCATGTGGCCCACTTTTTGGATCCTTAACCACCTCACTGATTTACTTATCAGTAGTACCTACATTTTTTGCTATTGACTACTGGACATATTTAGCATTTACTCCACTTATTATTGTCAATCTGCTCAAGTATCAGTAAGGGAGATAACTTTCATGTGTTTTTTGTGATTTCTCTAAAATAAAGATTGAAATATATTCATTGCTTTTAGAATTGAACTGTCAGATGGTGAGTGGGGGATGGTAAGATGCTGTGTCTTTCATGTTAACATATAAACATTTACAATAAACAATCTGTTTAAATTCTGTTGTAGGTGAAGCTTGAAATTATAAAGCAGTGGGCACACAACATTATACTAGTAGTTTAGATGAGTCAACTTATACAAGATCTTTACAAAGCTCATTAGGTTTGTATATAATATACTTCAGGTTACATATGAGCCCGTCCAAGTAGAAACCTCCCTTATGTGCATTGTGACGTAAGCGGAGAAAATGACGTCGAAAGTTCGGAAGACAAAAGTGTGTTTCGCTGCGCAAAATGACTCAACTAATGAAAAAAATAACTTCAGTAGGCTAACTCGGAAAGGTTTATTTTGATCCAAATTAGCAGAGAACACCTAATTGTAAATCACATAATGATAATAATATTTTAATAATGGGGTAATATAAAATGGAATAAAATTAAAACGTGTCAAATTCGACAGCAAACCAAAGGCAAAGCACAATTGTCGCAGGTGAAGAATTATTAAACAATACACGTTCTTTCGAGTGTTGTTATTTGCGATTGATATGTCTCTAAGCAGATTACCTTTGATTTAAGAATGGAATGGGTTCCTCGGCTATTATAAACATGATTCGTTGTCTGAATATTGTGTTTTGAGGGGCAAATGTAAACAACATGACGTCACAAGCTACGTACAATGTTTTGAGAATAACAATCCCATTTGACGTTGGCGTTGGTGGCGCAATGGATAGCGTTCTAGATTTACGTTTTTGAAAAAAAAGTCTGTTGCCAGTTCAAATCACCACGGGTTCATATTTTTTTTTTACATTATGATAAATTTATTTATTTATCCAATTTCTTTTGTCTTCTTTTTTTTGTCGGATAATTTAAATTTGACGGCCTTTTCGATTTTCTTATTTTAATTCTAGACTGGCTATTATTTTTATTACTCGTATTATTTTTAGCTCAAATTTTCAAGAATTTGAAATGTGAAGTAATCATTTTGGTAATTTTCAATTTTTTTATATTTTTGTAATGCGTGACGACATCAATTTTTATACGATTTGAATGCACATTTATTTCCTACAATTGCTAAGTACTGTGATAAATATTAATGTTGTTTGGTAAATACAGAAAAATTGGAGCTAGCTAAAATTTCTTGTGACACATACACATGTACACCACTCCCGTGCTACTTTTGAATTTTTTATGAAATAATATGAATCTATTGGCTAGTACCATATTGTGTCCTTTGGATTTGGGGATATGCTTTGCTAGAAAAATGCATTTTTATCATGAATCTAGTGATCAGTTGGTACATGGCAAAAATAAAATTAAGGAATACATCTTTAGTACATAATTAACTTGCATTCCACGCATGTCCATTCTTTTAATTTTAAAAATGTTCAATGCCGACATCCTACCTTCTTTATCACTGCATTCAGTACATATTTATAACCGTTTAACCGAGCTGACCGAAGTTAGCAATAAAGTCGGCATTACCAGAATCGATTGTCAGCTTGTAAGGAAAATGAAAAAAAAAAGTTTTATTTTTATCATTTTCCGTTGTAAACTGTAATGTTCACATCATTTTAACGAAATTCTACAAAATAGATAGATCAGCTATTGATTTTTCCGTGAACAAATACATAAAACTCAACCCATCAAACAATTTCTTTTTGATGACAAGAGAACATGTTTACTAAACAAGTTTTCAAGCTTTTTAAATTATCTACTTATTATCTAAATTTTGACAATTTTTTTTAAATCAGACCGATAAGTGTAGCTTTTTACATGTATGTATACTCAAAATTGTCCGATTGCTATTTCAGCGTTGTGAAGCACACAATTAAACAGCTTTGCATAGAACACGGTTGTAAAATGCATAATTATGAACACACCAAAGACAAAAGGGCACCCACACAGTACCGTAACTAGGCCCTGAAATAAACTGAGGCAAGAATTGAAGCTCAATATATAATGACATACAGTACCAACAGTCTCTATGTTTTTTTATCTTTAACATGTAAAGCTCAAACCTAGACCAGCTGTTGTAAAATAAGTGAGATGGTTTTGTGCCATGAAAACTAGTTTAACCACACCACTAAAACTCTTAATCCCGGTTAAAGGATAGTTTAAAAGTTTAAATTGTATGTGGGCGGGTATCAGACAAAAACAGGTCTATCATTTAACCTGGATTTTTCAGAATATTCCTGGATTTTCATTAGCAAGATCACTTGATAGATTTACACATGACAAGACGCTAAATGTCGTAATCACATAGTACCGCAATACAACTATAGTTACCAAAATGACAAATTAAATAATAATGCGAACGTTTAATGTGACAACCATTTGATTAAATCAATAAATTAGTTTTCTGTAAACTGTAACTAGTTGAAGGAACTGCTCGTTTAAACTCTCTCTCTCTCTCTCTCTCTCTCTCTCTCTCTCTCTCTCTCTCTCTCAATATCACACTTCTGTGCGAAACAGTACTTGGTTAAATTTTTACCGAGGCAATTGCCTCGGTTGCCTCATAGGTAGTTACGGTACTGCCCACATACCATTACCTCATATACATGTATAGAAGTAATGTGCCGATTTGTAAATTTTAAAAACCATAGTTTTCATTTTTCATCTTTATACGATAAGTGATAAAGTATTAACATCACGGTCCACTTAGAATTCACGGGGGTGATATGTGTAATCAAAATAATATTGCCAGTGGCTTGACCTAAAGGAATGAGTGTGTTTTCAAAGAAAAGAACATAAAAATACAGATTTGTAGAAAAGACAAATTTAAAGGATATTACAAATTAAATAAATACATGTAATGCATATAGCTATTCAGATTTGAACCCCTGTCCTACAGATTAACTAAGCTTATAGTATAACATCAATTATATGTAATACATGCATGGCAAGTTTTAATGACCATCGAAGCTTGATTTGAAAACAAATAGCAAAAGCGGGAAATACCCCTCATTTTAACATATAATAGAATGAAGATGTAGTTGCACAAAGAAATGCAAATAAAATATACATTTGTCGGAGCCAAAATCTAAAACTTCAAATATACTAGTAATACTATTACTTTTTTAAATTATAACTATAAGAATATTTAGGAAATGTGTGTTAAACAAACCAAATCGGCCCATTTAGGATAAAATCCCATCAAACCTACGATACATTTTTAAAATGATAAAATATAAGGTATGAATTCAGCTCAATACAGGCACAGCATATGAATTCATGATCTTGGATTGGAATCCTGTAAAATTAACCGTTTGTCAAGTTTTTGATAAATTGATCAACATGCAGAAATTTCAAACTTGCCATCTTCAATTGGAACCAAATTATTCACTATTTTTTTCGATTGATACATATTTATACACGATTAATCAGTCCCCGTGTGTAGTTAATAGTATTTCACTTATAACAAGACAGTCAGTTCTGTAAGGGTGGTGGTGTTGATGGAATAAGCCGTCGTGAATCTTCAGTAACGCAAATTAACAAAATCTTGTTCGAACTAGGATCTGCCTCAGTGGAAATCAATCAAGAGCGCAGGCGATAAAAGACGCCACAATCCGAAAGTCGGTATCAAGACAACCGGTCCCTAGACTTTCGGCTCTCATTCTTTGTTTTTCACATACAATCATTTCTCAATATCGTTCCGTTTGCCGGGGGGGGGGGTCGTGGATTCGAACCCCGGCAGGCTCTGACAAGGCTTGGTAATAAGCAGTGACTGTTTCGTCAAGCACACTGCATTTTAAAATGAAAGTCAAAAGGTTCTTCAGAAGAGACTAGAAAATCTGATGCCCTATGTCACGGAAGACCCTCCCTGCACATTTCCCTGAGCGCACTGCAAAGAAAACATTCTGCCATTTCACATAAAGCTGGTGACTTCTCGATATAAGTATAAATATTCTTGACTGAGACGTAAAATCCTATTCAATCAATCAATTTATCAATGTCGTCATCTTATTTTTTTCGTACTGTTATCTGGTAATACTAAGTTTTCACTTTCAAAGTTTTTTTTTACATTCATAGAATGAATGCGCAGGAAAAAGTCGCTAAACTCGAGGCAAAATGGTTTGTTACCTTGCAGTCTCTTTGACAAAAATTCTGATGTTTTTGCTTGAACAATAGACCCTTATTGACATAAATCATGGATTATATAAGAAACGTTACAAGAGACGTAGGAATGAATAACCCAGTAACCGTTTGCAACTTTTTTATCACAAAACGCCGAAATTAGGCACATTGTTCAAACGTGACGTTATCATGACGTTATGGCGGCAAAAAATGTAAAATGGCAACAAACACTCCTTTTTATTGGCCAAAATACATATATTTTACACTTGTAAAGTAGGGAATGCCATATATCATTAGAAAGGTCATGAAATGTTCTATTAAAATCTAACAAAATCTGAAAATGTCAAAATTTGACCATAAGGGACGTTTCTACTTGGACGGGCTCATATATTTTGTCACCTTAGATACTAAGTTAAAATATTGGTATTCAAATTTATTACCTATATTTTTAAGTTGAGGAATTTTACCACAGATTTATTATCTTGCCTCTACAAACTTGATGGGCATGGTGAACAGATGAGCTTAGATGTTCTAACAGTTCTTGAAAACAGATTATCGTAAGTAATGAAGAAAATCATTCAAACAATGGATATCAGTTATGTCCCCCAAACAAAGTTGGGGGAGGGATGGGGGGGGGGGGGGGGGGTATGCCGTTCGTGCCATTTCTTCTGCCAACATTTTTTTCACCACTTTTCTCAAAAACTATATAACAATTTTTTATGAAACTTTACAGGTGTCGTATTTAGGTAGAGTAAAATGTGACATGTGTGGTTGTTAGTATTTTGATCATACACATGGTTGGGAACACATTGATTTCCAAGCTGGGGTCCTTTTTGGGGACACTTCTGAAATCGAATCCCATTTCAGTCACTGGCAATGCATAACTTGTTTAAAATGAAATTAAAAAAGTTTCTGCAATGCAGTAGAAGAAAAAGTACCTGCAATTGCAGTAGCCAAGGTCACTCCGATTGTATCACAATAGATCACATAATTTCTTTGATTGATAGTTTTGGAGAACTACTCCAGACAAGAAGTGGAATGGACAGAACATCAATTTTATTCCCTGTCCTCCCCCATTCCCAAGACACCCTTTGAGATATAAAGACAATAGAACGAGAACAAAGTTACATGTACATAAGTTATAAATGGTTTTTTAAACATGTGAAAACAGAATTAACAAAGAAAAATGGTTCACATATATCTTCACATGTGATAAATAGTTTTCTATAATAGATATTAAAAATAATGTACTAATCCGCTAAAATTTTATTATTTCTTCAAATTTATGATCGTCATCTTAATATGACTTATGAATCACCATCAATCAGAAGTTTTTAATTTTTTCTTATTTTATGGGAAAACATTCGTTTTCGTATTTTGAAATGTATAATAAATAGTGACGGGTTAATATCCTTTGATATTGTTATAGAAATCCATTACTTACGTACTATTTGTCAGTATGCTTAATTAAACAAGGATTTTAGTCAAGAAATGAATTAGTCTGATCAATAATTGTAACATGTTTTACTTTATTTGACTTTATTCATTGTAGTCGTCAGAGAATTTAGAAGATTCAAAATAGGTTTTATGTCAGATTTCAATACAGTGATTTTAACAGTTGAGATAAGGCGTTGTTGTGAATTAATCGGAATTATTTCTATCATTAACTGTTGTAACACATTTCTACATATTTTCTAGATCCCTTTTATACTCTTCACCAATTGGAGACACATCAGAACAATTAATTTTGTGCAGATGTAATCATACACTTATACAATAAATAGATTATACTTTCATTTTTTATCCTTCAAAGAAAATAGAAATTGACTTTTTCATTTCTTTATCAGACATATACACATATTTTGTTGAGTTAATATTTTTGTCTATGATACCAATCAATCATTAAGTACATAGCCTTTTATTTAAAAAAATGACATTGTCACATCTGTCTCAAACTTTGATCAGAATCAAGGATTGTCCAGGAAATTTATAAATTACATTCATTTTCCCTTTTCACTTTTAATCTTCCAGAATAGCAACTCGGTTGATTTTTCACTTTGAGCTAGGCTTTGTAGACAGGATGTGCTTATCTATCCTTTATGAGCAGGCATCCAACCTCACTTCCCTGGTGGAAGTTTGCATGTTTGAGTTCATTTGCCAATTTTGTATTCTCATTGAGCCAGGCTAGACAGTAGGTACTTACCCTTCTTGAACAACAAACCTCACTTCCCTGGTTTGCATGTTTGACTTTGTCAATGAGGTTCGCCGCTGTACCACGTTCTACCCTCTAATGTTTATAGGGAACACTTATTTCCAAAGGATTTGGAATCGCATAAGAATTGATGTTTTCCCGTAAAAATGATGTCATTCCAGGAATTTGTGACATTGATGTTTTCCAAAACTTCCGCACAAATGTTAAGAGGTATTGATCACGTAGTACAGTTGCGAACTCAATTTTCAAAGTTTTTACTCTACTTTTAGGATTTTTGTTTGAACACGGAGTGGTATGTTTGTGTTTGATTATTTTAATAAATTGATTAAATTTGATTGGAATCTTTAGTCTGTTACTTACAAAAACATCATCTCATTAATAGGTAAAATACCACTGAAGTAAACTTTTTAAACTACTCTGCAAAAAATTGTGATAATTTTAGCGTCTTTAATTAAAAAATTACAGACTTCAAAGTTTATATTGAATATTGATATGAGAACTGTGGACTTTATCTTTAATTCAATTAGCCCAATTAAATATTTGATGATTGAAGTACTTTGGTCATAGTATACACACATAAACGCCAGTTATTTAAAATATTTTTGTTACATATTTAAATTCAATTTAAATTTATTTCAAATTTTGTGGTAGTATTCAAAATGATCTAATTCTGTATGTCACATCCTTGAACTAAAAGGAGGGTACTGGTATATTTAAGCTTGCCTTTAGAATGACCTATGTGTTGTGACATGGTGTCTGTGTATGAACAACAGGTGCTTGTTGTATGCAATTTGATCAAATCAATACATATAGAAAATTATACATTACAGCTTGTTTTATTTTATTATAATATTAGGTCAAACATTTACCCTCTTACTTTCAAGGGGTTTTTGTGGCTGAGTGGTCTAAAGTCCTAGCTTACTCATCACAGCTGTGTCTCTCTGCCTATGTTTGAATCTCACCATCACAGCTGTGTGTCATAGCCTATGTTTGAATCTCACCATCACAGCTGTGTCTCATAGCCTATGTTTGAATCTCACCATCACAGCTGTGTCTCATAGCCTATGTTTGAATCTCACCATCACAGCTGTGTCTCATAGCCTATGTTTGAATCTCACCTTAACAGCTGTGTCTCATAGCCTATGTTTGAATCTCACCATCACAGCTGTGTCTTTCTGCCTTTGTTTGAATCTCACCATCACAGCTGTGTCTCATAGCCTATGTTTGAATCTCATCATCACAGCTGTGTCTCATAGCCTATGTTTGAATCTCACCATCACAGCTGTGTCTCATAGCCTATGTTTGAATCTCACCATCACAGCTGTCTCATAGCCTATGTTTGAATCTCACCATCACAGCTGTGTCTCATAGCCTATGTTTGAATCTCACCATCACAGCTGTGTCTCATAGCCTATGTTTGAATCTCACCATCACAGCTGTGTCTCATAGCCTATGTTTGAATCTCACCATCACAGCTGTGTCTCATAGCCTATGTTTGAATCTTACTTAGGACAGATCCTATTGTGAGAAAGTTTATCAGTTACTTGCTAAAGATATTTTGTTTTCTTTGGGTACTCTGGTTTCATCCACCTTCCTTGAAATAACCACTTCAATATGTGAAAGAATCTTTACTGGGTTAAAAAAAAACCACCACTACTCCACTCTTACTCCTACTTTTCCCATAATGAATCAAGGAAAAACTTTCCTAAATAGTCTTGCATAAAAATTAAGGTCCCAAGAATCTGCTCATGAAGCCAATCTTTTCATAATAGGCCTACAAAAATTCAGTGTGTTTGGACATTGAATGTAGACAAGGGAGTGAAGTCAAAAGCATAAAAGCAACTTTGAGTGAATAAATATGGCATACTAGTAAATTTGACTGTAAAAAGATAAAATACAATGTACATGTGTTGTTGACTGCAGCTGACGTCTTACTCAATATGTTTCTTTTTAGGTCAATATTACACCATGTATATCCACTCAAAAAGTCCACAACTGTATAATATTGTGGACTTCACAAAAGAGCCAACCATATTTCAAGGTCATATAATAATGGGACTTTTGACTGCTAGATCAACAACAAACTGAGCAGTAATTTTGTTACACCTTTTTAAAACTGTCTTCTGCCTTCAATATTAGGAAAATTGAAAGTCTGAAATATAGAAAACTGCATTATGGTACTCTTGTAATGGCTAGATTCCTCAAGGTAAAAACTTTGTATTGTGAGAATATTTGAGTTTATTTTTGGGTAAGGTCAACTAATGTAGTCAACTAGTGTATCACCGTTGATTTTGGGAATTTTAATGATGGTCAAATTGTGAAAATTTAGTCATTTTCCCAAGGGGAAACTTCCTTTATCTGTAACAGACTTAGCCAAACAAAATCACTGGTCTCTCTACAAAGGACAAAAGCTGCTCTTTCTGTAACCAATTTAATCAGTGAACATTTTATAATACTTAATACAATAGTATGGAGATTAACTTAAGTTGACTTTGTAAAGGTTTTAACATTACCTCAGTAGCACTTGTTTCATTTAATTACATGTAAATCTTA
The DNA here is from genome assembly GCA_021292105.1 of Anadara kagoshimensis. Classification (NCBI taxonomy): domain Eukaryota; kingdom Metazoa; phylum Mollusca; class Bivalvia; order Arcoida; family Arcidae; genus Anadara; species Anadara kagoshimensis. Next base: position 46,443,433 of record CM037875.1, read on the forward strand.
TATATAAATCATTAACTGCATTAAATATTCTAGCACTCTGGTTATAAGAATTGGCCTTGAGCAGTAATTGTAATCAATTCTTCAATATGAATTAAATCATGATCAAAAAACATTTGCTATAGGGATGTTTGTGATTTTGAATCACATACTTGCACTTGTTATGATATGAGATTAGTTTAAATGTGTATACTGGTATCTCAGAATGAGCATAAAATCTGGTATTCAGCAGACATAAATCATCAATTACTGCTTTTGTTTTAGCATTGCTGAGATCAATCTATCTAGACCAATACTGGGTTTGTCAGTTATACACTTCTGTAGGCATTTTGATTGGACAATGTTTTTTGTAAGCATCACTTCCAGCAGAATGTACAAGAACTAGTTCCCACTACAAACAGGTGCTCGTCAAATGAATTCAAGACATCATAGATGTGACATATCTATGACTATGACATCATAGATGTTGCATCACTATTACCGTGCACCTTAGATGTTGCATTTCTATGACATCATAGGTGTTGCATCACTTTGATATCATAAATAGACCCCAAGAAAAGTTATTAAGGAAGCATTTTCTTTGCACCCCAACCAGAAAAAAAGTGGTGAAAGATATCTTCATCTTTTACTACCTGTTCAAGATCATAGCCTACAAACTCTTTTCCCACAAACATTTCTCAAAAAAGTCACTATATTAGGTATATTAAAAGTTTGAGAAATGCTTTATAACCTCAGGTGTTTGTGATGCAAGAAATAGTGCAAATAGAGCCAAATAGGGAAATCTCATTCTACTCTAATATATTTGATTCATAACTTGACTCTATTGGAACTGTTTGAAGAAGTTTATAGTTGAGTACAAACTGGATAATGGAACCAGCAAAAACTACAATAAAAATATTATAATGTAGCTCTAATGCAATAGCAAAATTGTTTGATAGTCTTAACTAAGAACAATAGTTTAAGGTACTTGGAAAGCCTTTTTCATGAATTCATCTGAATAATATTTGATACCTATATTTGACAAATGTGTCGATACCTTGGCTTATAGTTGTCAAAAATGTGGATATTCTGGCTTATAATTGCGAAAATATGATTATACTCTGGCTTGTAGTTGCCCAAGTCATGGATACACTGGGTTATAGTTGCCCAAGTCGAGGATACACTGGCTTATAGTTGCTAAAGGCATGGGTACTCTGGCTTATAGTTGCCAAAGTCATGGATATACTGGCTTATAGTTACCAAAGTCATGGATACACTGGCTTATAGTTGCCCAAGTCATTGTACACTGGCTTATAGTTGCCCAAGTCATGGATACACTGGCTTATAGTTGCCAAAGTCATGGGTACTCTGGCTTATAATTGCCAAGACATGGATATCCTGGCTTCTTGCTGTCAAAATGTGGATACTCTGGTTAATAATTTCAAAAAAATATTAGTATACCTTGGGTTTTAATGGAAAATCTAGATACTCTGGCTTATCATTGCCACACTATGTGGATATTACTGCTTATTATTGCCAAAGACATACATGTTGTTTCAGTTATTTCATTTAGAATAAAATTTATGTCAGTTCATAGATGACATTAGCATGGTCAATATGAATTTCTGCAAATGAGCAATTTTGAATACACTTATATACCCATCCTTATTTATTTAATTCAGTGTAGATATAACGTGTTAATTAGATGCCATATTTGTACCTGTGACCTATGAAGATATTTTTCGTTTAGGTATTCCTGGTCAGGTAGATATTTACTGCCTATCAATTAAACGCATGCTTAATTATCAGAAATTCTTACTAGAATTTAATTGTTCATTTCAAATATATCACAAAAACGCATATATAATTATTTTAAAAGGTAATTATAAATTCATATCATGTTCAGTTTAAGTCTACCCTCATTTCATAAGATACATAAATATTCTGGTTTCTACCTGTTTTATAAATTTAGGTCAATAACATTAAGTTAATGGTGCTTAATTGGCAGTAAAAACGCTGATAAAAGAAGGGAGATATTTGTTATAAATTTCAATTCGGTGTTTGTACATTATTATCCTGTCATCTAGATAACTTAAGTACATGACATGTTGGTTTTATTAAGGGGTACAGTTAGGTGAAGTTACCTAATACCTCTTATCAATTAAGAAATAAAAGAAATTTTGGTGTCTTACTTCTTGTCTTGTCTGAACAGTACAAGTAACAGAAAATGTGTATAGTTGTCTTATATGACCGTTGATATCAACATTGTTTACTTCCTACTTTTGTAGTTTAAAGGCTCTTTAGCTTACCTTCTAAGTATGGACAAATTTATATTCACCACCACAACCATACCACACACACACACACCTTTTATTTTGCGGTTTCAGAAGACACCATAGCTGAACAACACATTAGACAAATATTAAATTAAGAAATAAAGAAATTTCAATGTCTTACTTGTTTTCTTGTTTGAAAAGTTCAAGACACAGAAGTTGTGTACAGTAAAACTGCAGGTCATCTCCACCATTTGTTAAATGGTCAAATTTTGCTGTTAAAAAGGAGTTTGGCAATAAATTGTGCGAGGCTGATATCATTATTAATTAAGAAATAAAGAAATATCTAGTATCAGTGTCTTACTTGTTTTCTTGTCTGAAAAGTTCAAGACACAGAAGTTGTGTACAGTAAAACTGCATGTCATCTCCACCATTTGTTAAGTCAAATTTTGCTGTTATAAAGAAGTTTGGCAATAAATTGTGGGAGGCTGATAAAGAAAATCATAGCAGGAATGGATTTTTTAAACTTCAAGAAAGAGTGGCAATAATTTAGGTGGCATAGTTATCAAGAGACATTATAATGATGTTTTACCGTAGTTGTCTTTTTTGGCCATTGATATCAACATTGTTTTACTTCTAAGTTTTGTTGTATTGAAGCATTTTAGCTTACCAACACAGAAGTGTGGAGGCATTTATGTTAACAACTTCCTGCACACCTGGCCTAGGTTTCAGCACAAAGACGAAGGGTTTTGGCAATACATTGAGGGTGGCTTATAAAAAAAAACCTAGAACAAATGGATTTTAGACTTCAAAATAGAGTGGCAATTAGCAAAGTAATTCACTTACCACTGCGGTAGCTCAGTTGGTAGAGTGCTCGCTCCATAAGTGGGAGGTCTTGGGTTCGATCCCCGGCCGGGTCTGATCCAAGACTTGAAAGTGGGTAGTGACTATTCTTTCGCCAAGCACTCGGCATTACGAAATGATAGTCACGGTTCTTTCAGATGGGAACTTAAAATAAACGAGGTCCCCTGTCACGGTGGGCTTGGCACGCTAAAGTACCCTGCTGTATAATGGCATCATCGCAATGCACAGGCAAAATTTCTGCACCTTCGCCTATAGCTGGTGACATCTCGATATAAGTGAAATATTCTTGAATGGGATGTTAAACACCATTACTCAACTCACTCAAAGTAGTTCACTTGCACAAAAGTGTATAGGGAATTTATGTCATTGCCTGGCATTGGTGTCAACATGAAGACTGGCTTCTAAATATTAAAGTTTATCATTCAGGAGTCAGTGTCTGAAATGGGACTGAAATTCTAACCAGCTTGAATATCAAATTTTAGTATTTCAGGAACATATATAAGAGTGTAACAGGTACTTTTGGATTCTGTCAGTTTCATTCTATGGTTTTTCAGGAAGGGCTATTTTCAAAAAACTTTGTCTAAAACAGTTAACACCATGACATCCATACTTTCATATTACTGGTATGTTAGATATGACCCACTAAGACCTTAACAATGGTGGTCATTTGGCAAAATAATGTATCAATGGCACAATGTCCCTTCCAGAATGAACAGTGTTCTGTTATTGTGTTAGGTTGCTGGTGGTCTTAGGTTTTGGTTCTCTCTGTTTCCAGTTAAATGTTATTAGGCCACACTTTCTGTATTTGAAACCCTATTTGATTGACTTTTCAAAAGTTTAAAAAAGACATAAAAAGAAACTTATTAATAACTGGTTGTTTGAATGTTATTGTGATCATCATTAAATACAGGATATGTTTGTCTAATGTTCTGTTAATCTGTGGTAATGCTAAAAAGGGCAGCATATATGAATATGGGTTTCATCAGTATAACCTGTGTTATTATTATTATTGTCATTGAATATGGAACCATCAAAATAAAGTGAATTTACAATATAACGTTTAGCACAAGGTACTAACGATATGGTATCCTAGTGAACCCTTTTAGTTTTAAATGTACCAATTTGTTTAAATTTGTAATTATTTTGATCTATTTAAGGTACCTTGGTAGTTTCAATCAGAAGTGGAAGATCGGGACAACGATTGAGATTATTAACAACATTAGCAGCAACAGGTCTGTGCAATAATATAATGTACATATATTGTTAAAAACTTCCATTTCAGCTATATCTAATGTTTCTCAGTTAATTTCAACACATTTTATTTGTAAACATTCCCGGTAGAGGCTACTGGTGGTGTACACTTTTTCAAACTCTAGAGAGACCTTTCTTTAGCATGGACAGAGACACAGGACCTCAGTTCATCCTTTGTAGCAGCAACAATTGGTGTAGACTTTTTCAAACTCCACAGAGGTGTCTTTAGTATGCACTGAGACAAAGGACCTTAGTTCATCCTTTGTAGCAGCAACAATTGGTGTAGACTTTTTCAAACTCCACAGAGGTGTCTTTAGCATGCACTGAGACACAGGACCTCAGTTCATCCTTTGAAGCAGCAACAATTGGTGTAGACTTTTTCAAACTCCACAGAGGTGTCTTTAGCATGCACTGAGACACAGGACCTCAGTTCATCCTTTGAAGCAGCAACAATTGGTGTAGACTTTTTCAAACTCCACAGAGGTGTCTTTAGCATGCACTGAGACAAAGGACCTCAGTTTACGGTATCACTAAAAGGACTACTTTAGTTACAAGTTATTTACAGTTCTAGGGAGAACAGGAGATGTAAACAATCTCAGAAAGTCCAAGTGAGGTTTAAACCCACAACTTTGGCTTCTCTATGAAGCACAAAAGAGCTCTTGTCATAAAACATTATGTATTCCACACCATTCCCTTTTTAAACATCTAGTTTTTCCAATACATGTACTACATTTCTTTTAAAGGTGAATGAAACTAACACACTCATTGATAATAATAAAAACAATTTAGCAAACATATATAATTTGATCATATGTTATCGCTTGTAGAACAAATATTTATGTATTTACTTCTATCATCAATTATTGCAATCCTTTAATTGTTAGAAACAAGAGGATTGGTTAACAACAAATTTGAATTAAATTAGAGATTGTAAGGAAGAGCAAAACTTACGGAGGTCATAATTATTGTTCTCAATGAAACAAAAACAGTTGTCATTTAAAATCATACTGAAATTAAAATTGCAGAGACAAAACAAATTTAAAAGTCAACAAGACTATTTGAACAATTCCTGTAAAAAAAACCAACATACTTTTTTGTAATTTTTCAGAAAATAACCTTTTTGTCAAGTTTTTAAACCATTGCTGTAATTATTTTTAAAGCTTTAAACACTCCAAATCATTGATTACAATACAATTACTAGGATTATATGGAACATGGTCAGTCTCTGTTGTAGAAAACAAAGATTTGTAGTCAAAGGAAAATTCAGAACAAAGGCTAGCAATATATAATTGAATGGTTTAGAACAAAAATACAGGTTGAACTTTTTGTCAAAATATGAGTTAAGATATACAGTACAGGCCTGTCGAAAGTTTAACACGATCAAGAGAAGAAGATGAATCTCGCCTGCTAAATGGCCGAGATATGAATAGCTAGTGACTAAAGAGCTGCTAGAGATAGATAGCAGCTCAAGAAAGCCTGTCAGGATATACATGTAGCTATCTAGGGACCTTGAACTTTCATAGGCTCTAATTCAGTGTTAAACTTTCGACTGGCCTGTATTGTAGATAAGATGATTACAAGAAATGTCCCCAATTGCATTTGACCATATAACCTGGTTCTTGTACAAGATAAGACACACTAGATTCCTTCCTGTTACAGTGTTAGTGGTATATTGTATCAATGTGATCATGAAGAAATCTGTCAAGATGGCTGGGAAAAGAAATCCAGTCAGAGGTTAGGGTTTAGTATTGTACAGATAATTTGAAGTCAATTTTTTTAAATTAGACATTAGGTTAATTTTGAAAGACTATTATGATATATCAGATAAATATTTGACTCGCATTGAATATGGCATTAACACAAAATTACCAGTAATACTCCTATGACTTAAAGTGTAGACTTTTATAGTTAGGTGAATTTGAACAGAAATGTAGATCCTATAACTTTGTAAGCACATAAACTTTGTAAGCACATGAACTTGAGCTTTGGAAAATGAAAAATGTTTACCGGATTAAAACAATGTTTGTAAAACATTTTTACCAGTAAAATGAATTTTCAAAGACCTTTCTCTCTCCAATTTACCATTCATGGCAGCCAAAATTGCCATTGGCGACTTAATTGGGAGAAATTCTCTCTTAATATTAACATATTTTAGCAAACTTGTGAACAAAATGCTTTAAAAGTACTATTTTTTCATAAATTTGAAAATCTGGCTACTAATACTTCAAAATGAAAATGGTATCTTTGTCATACCTACCTAAGTACCTGGTACCTAGAATGTTGCTTGAATCCTCTCACTTGTATTTGAGCACATTTTTTGTTTTTATTGATATGCTTCATATCTTAATTTAGTTCCTACTTTTTGTTACCTCTATTTGAACTGTTCTACATTAGTCATTGGCTGTGAAATGTTTACCTGAAGTGTTGTGTTGCAGTTCAACACTTTCAATAACATGTCTTAGTTTCTGTTGCAACTATGGAAAACAAGTTATTTGATATGGACAGCTAGAATCTTAATTTTTTTCAACTGTAAATAATTCTGGGCTTATATTTTTTGCACCACAGAGTTTAATTAAAAGTATATATTCATTTCAGGGTATCAAACACGCTTTCATTAAATTTTGATATTTGCTTTTTTAAAATAACAAAAAAGGCTAAAAGATTCAATTTTATATACTTGCAAAAGAGACCTCCATCTTAATAATAACCAGACTACGGTATATCATCTTGTATTGTGAGCAAAAAACATGAAAAATTTCTAATATGTCTGTTTGTTTAACTTAGACGTTTCTTAATTAAAGAAAACTTGATATTTTAATGATTTTGTTATTATTTCAAAGAAAGAATTTGAGTTCTATAATTTGATATTTGAATAATTTTGCGTTTGTTTTATAAAATATTTCATTTCTTATTTGAAAAATCTCTTTGATCTATTAATGTTTGTATTTTTGTACAGACAATTTTCATTTCAAATATTATCAAATAACACCAAAATTTGTCTATTTAATTATTTTAGCACAAAATTTTCATTTCAAATGCCATAAAATTTGTCTAAAACTTGTCTTTTTTCAATATTAATATCAGTACTCTAATTTTATGAAACAGAAAATTTCATTTCCAATGCTTTTAAAAAATTTCACCAAAATATAATTGTTTTTAGGACATTAAGGTATGTACATGTAAGTTCAGATTTTCCATAAAATATGATGTATTATGATATATTTGTGCTTTTAATTTGATGCTTCAGTTTTCTATGCACATGTATTATTTTGGGTCAATATTTTTCCATATTAGTTTTGTTATAACTTCATTCTGACGATAACATTTATTCAGTTTAATTTTGTTTAGATTTATCAAACGATAAAATTTATATGCATTAAGTGTGCAAAACATTTTAAGTAATCCAGATCAATTAGAGTGCTCGCTCCGTAAGTGGGAGGTTGTGGGTTCGAACCCCAGCCGGGTCTGACCCAAGACTTGAAAGTGGGTAGTGACTGTTCTTTCGCCAAGCACTCGGCATTACGAAACAAAAGTCACAGTTCTTTCGGATGGGAACTTAAAATAAACGAGTTCCCGTGTCACAGTGGGCTTAGCATGGTAAAGAACTCTGCTGTATAATGCCGTTTGTGCAATACACAGGCAAAATTTCTGCACCTTCTCCTATAGCTGGCGACGTCTCAATATAAGTGAAATATTCTTGACTGGGACATTAAACACCATTACTCAACTCAACTCAACTCAATTAAAATTAAATCATTATCTTATAGTCCTATAGTTAAAAGCTGGAACTGATACAAAAAGTGTCAAAAGAAATGTTGACAATCTGTGATGGCCTTATGTTTTAGTTGACCAAACTCAAAAATATTAGTAGAATGCTTGCTCTGTATATGGGAGGTTGGGGTTAGAATCTTGTCCAGTTCAGAGCAAGACTTGGAAAATAGTTAGTGTCTGTTCTTTCGCCAAGCACCATGAAATTCAGGGGTCTTTTGTTGCATATTTATTGTTTAGTTATTTTGTAATAAAAGAATCTATCATGAGTATCCATGTAGGATAGGGAAATCTCACTCAAGGGGTTGAATATTTCAGTCGAAGATGAGGCTTGCCGAGTCTCAGACGGAAATATTCAACCCAGAGGGTTAGATTTTCCTTTCCTACATGGATAAACTCATGATTGATTCTTTTTCTTCCATTTTGATGACAATTTTTGGCTTGAAGTATCATTGACATCAACATCGACGCCATCTTTGTAAATCCAACTTTGTTATTTAACGTTTTACAAAATATAAATATGACCATCGGACAGAATGTACCTGATTTTGGTTTATACAAGATGTATAAACAAAACAAAGCCATTTATTCTAATCTTCCAAAATAAACATTTGAAATGCAGTGAAAATATCTAAATTTTGGAGATTCTGGTGTCATTTTCCCGCAAGACGACATCATGTCTCCACGATATGACGTCATTCAATTGTCCCTTGATTGTGACGTCACTGAAAGCCGCACGTGGAGGTGAAGATAAGCACGTGGAGGTGAAGATAGAAATTTCTTCCATCGTTTCTTCAAGCGGAAATCTCTATCTCAAACATAGGAAGAATGAAGAAAATGTCTGCCCAAACTTGGGAGTTTTATGGTCATTATATAAAGGATTTTCGTTTCTGTGTTCTTTACTTACATAATAGTAATTTATGTCTTGTTATACATTGGTAGTATATCATTGGTAACGATGTCAATTTTCAATTAATCTACATTCAGAATTAAACCTTCTATTTTTCATTAAAGTGCTTTTAAAATAAATGAGTAAATACCAGTTAGATTATTTTATCTAATGAAGGTAAGGTTAGATAATAATCTATAGTTGGAAACTTAGAGCCTGGTGTTGCAGGTTACTTTTTGTCTTCCGGCTGGCCCTGCATGAGGTGTGCACATAAAATACAGTGTTTTTAGTTTCACACAACTGTTGTTATAAAATGGGTTTAATGTGTACCTGTAATTAACTAGAGGAATTAGAAGTATTTGACACTGTAAGTCTTTGAAGGTGTACCCGAGACAGGTGTAAATTCTAGTAGGATTTTATCTTAAAAATTTTGACATTTTTAATTGCCCATGAAAATGCTTTAGGCTTTAAATCATGACCAAGAGTTTAGGTGTAATACATAATTAAATAGGTAAGATGAATCTTAAAATTTCCTTTTTAAACAAAGAAATCTGATTAAAATATACAATCTTAAGTTAAATCTAAGATTTGTCACTGACATCAGGAACCCGCATTGATTGTCATTGGCCCTAGCTCTACTTTATTTAAGGCTCAAGTTACAAGACTTTGTGCCAATTACAAAGTAGAAAGATTAATTTACTATTGAGATTTGGAAATGACACTGTATCTTATAGAAGTAAAGCTGTTGATACTGGTATACTGTGTCACAATTTGTGTGTATGAGATAGATACCCTGTTGATTGTAATTAATAAAATAGAGGTAACTTAAAGGTAAATTTAAGCTGGTTGTATACCTGTCTGCACATTGGGTGACAGGCTACAAATAGTCGTTAAACTACTGCAATCATCATGGCCTGTAAAAATACCTGTGCAGTGTGCAAGTTTCTGAGTTTTGATATATATATATATATAATATATATATATATAGATATATATAATATATGCTATATTATCTTTTTGATATAATCCCGGTCAAATATATGAAAATCTCAATTTACATTCTCATGTCTTCTTCCTTCTCCATCACATTATTTAGGTTTTTACCTCAAAATTATGAATTGAGCATAAACAAGTTTTTATAGATAATCAAGTTTAAAAGAAAAGCTTAAATAAATTAGTTAGTGTTAATGTTTGTGATAGACACTGATTTTTAATTTCAGTTTCAAATCTTTAATGAGACCTTTTAAAGTAACAACTTAGGGATCACGGTGTCTCTTACCATCTATGTTTGAATCCCACTTAGGCAGATCCTATGGCCTGAAAGTTTATCAGTTTGCTTTGCTTTGCTTAGTACTTGGTTTTCTCTGGGCACTCTGGTTTTTAGATGAAGGTCATGGGTTCAAAGGTCAAGGTCACAGATGTGAATGAAATGGTCAATTATCAGAAAAACTATAACTTTTTGTATAGGTATGTATATTAGAATATTGTAGGTATTTATCCAACAATCATTTTGACATATAGATGAAGGTCATGGATTCAAAGATCAAGGTCACAGATGTAAATAGTACTGAAATGATTTATTATCAGGAAAACTATACACTTTTTGTATTGTCATATATAATAGAATATTGTAAGTATTGATACAACAATCATTGTGACATATAGATTTCAGTCATAGATTGAAAGGTCAAGGTCACATATCATCTGAAAGAAGTTTTAAATATTGACTATATATATAAAGATTTTAGATTAGGGTTTCAGTTATAATGTTTTCTTTAAACATTATCAAGTGAGCATAAATGGAACCTTTGATTTACTTTGAAATTGAAAATAAAGAATAGAGGGTGTATATTATAAGTTTGTAAAAAAAATTATCATCTTAAAGAGAGGGAAGAATATTGTAACTTTAAATCATGTATTTGGAAACTACCAACAAATGAAGATGTAATTACTCAAGGAATAAATTAAATAAAAGAATGATACAGCCAATTGTCACAAGAAAAGACAAATACATATTAGGACCACTGATTATAATAAAATTCTCAACTTTGGACAGACACTGAAGTTAATACCTAGTGACTTCCCCTGATGTAACATTAAAAAATGTGATTACTAGATTATAACTTAATGCTTTAAATACTTATTTTACTATTGTAAGGCTGCAGTGGCCTAATGGATAAGACATTAATCCACAAATCCAGGGTCTCTTACTGCTGTGAGTTCTAGTCCCCCTCAGACCACATGTGAGAAAGTGAATTTTTATTGCTGTTAGCCTTTACTAGTTCACCTGGTGTCAGTATAATGTGACTGGGGGAGTTGTATGCTTGTCTCGGTGAGCTAGCACCTTAAAATAGCTCTGAGTGCAAGTGCAAGGCAGACCATAAACACGCTCTCACATCTCATGCATACACAAACTTGTTCATAGATTAATCCACAGAGATTAATAAAATAGTTCTAGACATGAATAACTGAAAAATTGCTGATGTGGCATCAACAAACATTCAACAACAACTTTTTATTATTATTTACCATCATATTTTTGGTCATATATATATATCATTGTGAATCTGTACCCCTGCTTTATATAACATATACTGATCCAATCATTTGCTTTACCTGATATAGCAGTTATCTCCCTTTATTAAATAGTTGTTCCTGATGCATCTACCACACAGAAATGTGTTTGTTTTTCACATTTCATAAAATATATTTGTATTGAGTATTACTTAAAGTTTTGGAAATTAATCCATCCATCTGTTTCAAGTTTTTATGTTAATAGCAATCAAAAAGGCATATATTTTATGAAAAGGTTGTATTTAACTTTCTCTATGTGTGCACATTTTTATGTAATAAAGTAAATATTTTATGGCTAAATGTGTTGAAACAATGTCATAAGTTTTTATCAGGTAGTCATATGAGGATTTTCACCTTAAAATATATGTGATTGTAATGGATTTTTTATCATTATTACTGCAGTTATAATATATGTGATTATAAGGGACTTTTTATCGTTATTACTTCAGTTAACATGTTTTTATAAGGTTTCCCTCTGTTGAACCTTTTAATTATGTTTTCCACATCTCTTAAAGTTTTAAGTCTACCAAGTACAAAGACATTTAATGAAAATATAAGGATAAAGAAGAGATCTTAATGATTTACTACACCAAAACAAATATTGATGTCTAAGGTGTTATTTAGATAGAATTAAAACTTTCAATGGTTGGCTCAGCGATTTAGGGATTTATTATGAGAAAGTGAAATCCACACATTTGTAGTTTTCCCTACTCTTAAATAGGTAATTTTCATAACAATTTTTTTATTTAATAACCACCAGTTTTTTAATCTGATCTGATTTGCATAAATTAAATTGGGTGTAACAGGACAGCCTGCTAAGTTTCATTGTAAATTTAAAATTAAAACGGGCTTAGAATTTTTACTTTGTTAGAGTGAAATAAATTTCATATTAGGATGTAATGGGCAGGAAATGCTTAGGTCACAGGTGAAATGAAACACTCATTATGTATTCAGTTAGTTTTTTACTTAATATAAAATTCTTGTATTTTGTAATAAGGACAGATTGTTTCACATACTTCTTACCATCAATTGAATTTTTTCTGAATTAATTTAAAAATATTTGGCATTATTAAGAGTTAATTTACCACAGGTGTGATTAAGAAAATTTCAGCTTGATTAATTCGAAATTTGAATTCAAATGAATTAAGAAAATCATAAAGATTTTAATTAAATAGATATCATAAGTTTTACCTGGCATTACAGAATTCATGTAACTACTTGCTAGCGAAAACACAGGTTCTACTTTTTATGTCAATGGCTAAATATATACACAGGTATTTTCAAATGGGGATATTTTGCAAACCCAAAGATACTGACAGCAAAAACACATTTTAGCTTGCTTGAACAGAAGTCTTACCCCCCATGTCTTCTTTGCTTTTTCCAAAACAAGTCTGACCCAAGACTTGAAAGTGAGTAGTGACTGTTCTTTCGCCAAGCACTCGGCATCACTAAATGAAAGTCATGTTCTTTCGGATGGGAACTTAAAATAAATGAGGTCCCGTGTCACAGTAGGCATGACACGATAAAAACCCTGCTGTAAAATGCCATCAGTGCAATGCACAAGCAAAATTTCTGCACCTTTGTCTATAGCTGGTGACAACTAAATATAAGTGAAATATTCTTGACTGGGACTTTAAACATCATTACTCAACTCTCAACTCTTCTTTGCTTTGGCATCCAAAACTCTACATTGTCATCATGAGTTGGTGTTTAATGTAAAAAGCTTTCGATTAAGGGACTTGAACATTTAGCTAAACTTTCAATGAGCTAGATATGCTGGTTTACTATCTTTGATGGCAGAGTGGCCTAAAACACTTACATTTCACTGCTCCTCTCACCGCCTAGGTCAGAATCCCAATCAGGGAGATCCTAGTGTGAGAAAGTTTGTCAGTTTGCTTCACTAAAATTAATGTGTTTTTTCTGGGCACTCCAGTTTTCTCTAATATCACAGAACCCACAACCTTGATAAGTGTTACAATATCTTGACTGGGATGTGAAACACCATTACATGTATTCCATTCCATCCCACTCAATTCTTCTGGACCCAGTTTTTTTGAAGCTTGATTACTTTAATCAATGATTAACAGAAATTTAAAACATCAATAAAAATCAATATATCATTATCTTTTTTATTACAATATGCTTTGGTTTCCTGGGAATTTTATTCATTTCCCACATTTCAACATTAAGTTCACATAATATCTGAAATAATGCAACATTGAAATTTTGACTAATCAATTTATCTAACTAATCAGGCTTCAAACAACTGACCCCTGGTTAATAGTATAATGTGTGAAGAGTGGACATTGAACAGATAAGATGAGGGTTGACATTTTAGAAATTTAAAAAATATATCTGATTTATGTCAGTGAAAATGTTCTTAATGGTATTGTTATAAAAGCTGTGTTATTACTGGTTTGTTTTAAAAGGCTTAGACATAGTTAATTTATATATATAAAATCCAATAATCACAAAACAATGACATTTGGTAAAAAGTATTTCATCTGCTTATGAAAGTATTAATTGTCATTGTCTTGATATCTTGTTCTTTGTCTGTAATGCGTTGTGGGATAGGCTACGTGTAGTTTTGGTATGGTTTGAGCTTGTATAGTCTGTTTTGTCCATACATATATGTTCCCCATCCAAGCACTTGTTTTAAAAAGGTTTTTGGGATAATTTTTTCATTGGATATAAGTTAATCTTATTATTATGAGGTTTTTGTTTTAAATTGGGCAAGCAGCTTTTTATTTCAGATTAGGCAGTATATGCTTTTCGGTTTATTATGTACTTTGGCTTTGTTTTAATTAGATTGCTTGTGTCAAGACATCACATTGGATTTATCATTAGGGTTTACCTCTATCATAAACTAGGTCAGAGTTAAATGCAGGTTGTTGACCATGTTTTTTCTATACCTGTCTCTGTATCTACCCTATGTCACTGTTGAAGATAATTATATAAGACATTTCAAGCTTGAGTTCATTAACTAGTAACAAGTTTATACACTAAATTGCCCTTTAAGCTCATACACTCATGGACCTTATAAGCTCACATACTAAGTTTCCCTACAAGCTCATACACTGACTTGCCCTAGAAGCCCTATACTAACTTGTCCTATAACATAAGCTCAAACACTTGTAAAATGTCATACAAGCTCATACACTTACTTGCCTTGGAAGCTTATACACTAATTTGCCTTTAAATCTCATACACACATCTATCAACTCGCACACTAACTTGCCCTACAAGCTCATACACTTACTTGCCCTACAAGCACATACACTAACTTGCCCTACAAGATCATACATTAACTTGCCCTACATGCTCATATACTTACTTGCCCTACAAGATCATACACTAACTTGCTCTACAAGTTCATACACACCAACTTGCCCTAAAAGCTCATACACAAACTTGCCCTACAAGATCATACACCAACTTGCCCTACAAGCTCATACACAAACTTGTCCTACAAGCTCATACACTAACTTGCCCTACAAGCTCATGCAACTAACTTGCCCTACACTCTCATACACTTACTTGCCCTACAAGTTCATACACTTATTTGCCCTACAAGTTCATACACTTACTTGCCCTACAAGTTCATACACTTACTTGTCCTACAAGCTCATACACTAACTTGTCCTACAAGCTCATACACTAACTTGCCCTACAAGTTCATACACACCAACTTGCCCTACAAGCTCATACACACCAACTTGCCCTACAAGCTCATACACTAACTTGCCCTACAAGCTCATACACTAACTTGCCCTATAAGATCATACACACCAACTTGCCCTACAAGCTCATACACACCAACTTGCCCTACAAGATCATACACTAACTTGCCCTACAAGTTCATACACACCAACTTGTCCTACAAGCTCATACACTAACTTGCCCTACAAGCTCATATACTTACTTGCCCTACAAGCTCATACACAAACTTGTCCTACAAGCTCATACACTAACTTGCCCTACAAGTTCATAGACTTTCTTGACCTACAAGCTCATACACTAACTTGCCCTACAAGTTCATACACTAACTTGTCCTACAAGCTCATACACTAACTTGCCCTACAAGTTCATACACACCAACTTGCCCTGCAAGCTCATACACAAACTTGCCCTACAAGATCATACACTAAATTGCCCTACAAGTTCATACACACCAACTTGCCCTACAAGCTCATACAAAAACTTGTCCTACAAGCTCATACACTAACTTGTCCTACAAGCTCATGCAATTGACTTGCCCTACACACTCATACACTAACTTGCCTTACAAGTTCATACACTTACTTGCCCTACAAGTTCATACACTTACTTGTCCTACAAGCTCATACACTAACTTTCCCTGCAAGCTCATACACTAATTTGCCCTACAAGTTCATACACACCAACTTGCCCTACAAGCTCATACACAAACTTGTCCTATAAGCTCATACAATAACTTGCCCTACAAGCTCATATACTTACTTGCCCTACAAGCTCATACACTAACTTGTCCTACAAGCTCATACACTAACTTGCCCTACAAGCTCATACACAAACTTGTCCTACAAGCTCATACACTAACTTGCCCTACAAGCTCATACACTAACTTGCCCTACAAGCTCATGCACACTAACTTGCCCTACAAGCTCATACTCTAACTTGCCCTACAAGCTCATACACTAACTTGCCCTACAAGCTCATACACTAACTTGTCCTACAAGCTCATACACT
Organism: Anadara kagoshimensis; assembly: GCA_021292105.1. NCBI lineage: Eukaryota > Metazoa > Mollusca > Bivalvia > Arcoida > Arcidae > Anadara > Anadara kagoshimensis. Next base: position 46,459,756 of record CM037875.1, read on the forward strand.
AACTTGTCCTACAAGATCATACATTAACTTGCCGTAAATGCTCATATACTTACTTGCCCTACAAGATCATACACTAACTTGCCCTACAAGTTCACACACACCAACTTGCCCTACAAGCTCATACACAAACTTGCCCTACAAGATCATACACTTACTTGCCTTACAAGTTCATACACACCAACTTGCCCTACAAGCTCATACAAAAACTTGTCCTACAAGCTCATGCAACTAACTTGCCCTACACGCTCATACACTTACTTGCCCTACAAGTTCATACACTTACTTGCCCTACAAGTTCATACACTTACTTGTCCTACAAGCTCATACACTAACTTGCCCTGCAAGCTCATACACTAATTTGCCCTACAAGTTCATACACACCAACTTGCCCTACAAACTCATACACAAACTTGTCCTACAAGCTCATACACTAACTTGCCCTACAAGCTCATATACTTACTTGCCCTACAAGCTCATACACAAACTTGTCCTACAAGCTCATACACTAACTTGCCCTACAAGTTCATAGACTTTCTTGACCTACAAGCTCATATACTAACTTGCCCTACAAGTTCATACACTAACTTGTCCTACAAGCTCATACACTAACTTGCCCTACAAGCTCATGCAACTAACTTGCCCTACACACTCATACACTTACTTGCCCTACAAGTTCATACACTTACTTGCCCTACAAGCTCATACACAAACTTGTCCTACAAGCTCATACACTAACTTGCCCTACAAGCTCATACACAAACTTGTCCTACAAGCTCATACACTAACTTGCCCTACAAGCTCATACACACTAACTTGCCCTACAAGCTCATACTCTAACTTGCCCTACAAGCTCATACACTAACTTGCCCTACAAGCTCATACACAAACTTGCCCTACAAGCTCATACACTAACCTGCCCTACAAGCTCATGTACACTAACTTGCCCTACAAGCTCATACACTAACTTGGCCTACAAGCTCATACACTTACTTGCCCTACAAGCTCATACACTTACTTCCTTGGAAGCTTATACACTATTTTGTCTTTAAACCTCATACACACATTTATCCCATGATATCACACACTAACTTGATGTGTATACACACTTATACATCTACTTTCCCTATAAGCTCTTCACTTACTTGTAACTTCTACAGTAGCCCAGTAGTAGAGTGCTCGCTCTGTATGTGAGAAGTTGTGGGTTCAAACCCCAGCCGGGTCTGACCAAGACTTAAAAAAGGTAGGGACTGTCTTTCACCAAGCACTAGCCATTTAGTAAATGAAAGTCAAGAGGTCCTTTGGAAGAGACCATAAAAACGGAGGTCTCGCTTTGCCTATAGCCCTTTAAGCTCATAAAATAACTTTAAGCTTTATGTACACTATCTTAGTACCTTTCCTGTTAAACTTATACACTAACTTGACCTTTCAAACTCTTGTTTATAATTGTAAGTTAACCATGTATTGTTATTTTGAAAAAAATTTAACTTTGTTAAAAAGTAAATTAGAGTAAAGTAAATGTGTTTTATGCTCCAGTCAAGATGCTTTCACTTATATTGAGGTAGTCAGTTCTAAAATGGTGAAAAAATGTTTAATTAAATGGAAAAAGCCACTGACCTTGTTGGGTTGGAATCTAGGCAGTGGGAGGGTCTATGATCTGTTAGACAGCTATTTAGTCCACTTAACCACCAAATCTTTTCTGTTTATAGAAAATATTCAGTAATTTTGACTTTTTACCCAAAACTCATGGTGTTTCATAGTATAATTTTTCAGCATACTGTAAAAAAAGAAATAACAGCAGTAGGAAACTCTCGTGGTTGTGGTTTTTCCAAACTATTATACGGTAAAACGTTTCACAGTTCTAACTGTTCGGAAAGTGAACCAAGGGAAATAAATAATTTTCGCTGAGAAGATATATTCACTGTACAAGTGTCACCATGAAAATCATGGCTATTTCTTCTTCAGGAATATTTCTTCTTATGCAGTAGTTGGAGGTAAAGTTACATAAGGTCCAAAATCTAAAGTGTCCATAATCTGGTCTTTAAGCACTTCTTTACATTCTCACTTTCTGTTGTTAAGGCTCTTTTATTTCTACTATACTCTCCTGTGGTGTTGAATTTCCCACACATCCAACAAGTGTCAAGACACTGCAGAGAGTGCATTGTTCTGTTAAATGTTAAATTGAAGACATAAATATGACTGGAATGGAAAAACAATGTGGTTTTACTTATGAAATTATAAATAATTATATGTATTCTAAAATAACATGTTTTGATTTTGTTCCTTTGTTCATTGTTGTCAATGCCATTCTCTAAGTATGGTGTATATTTAAGAAATAATAATCAACATTTAACCATGGTATATCATCAAATAATACATGGGTCGGAGTTCACATGCGCAAGAATATAACACGAGGTGGCTTTATCGCCATTGAAATAAATTATTTTATGAATGAAAATTACCTCACAACCATTGTTCGTGGAACATAGCATGATGTCATAAGATAAGCAAGGGAGTACATCATTAAAACAGAACAGCGATGGATATATCATTTGTTATACCATGGCTGGTTCTCTTCATGTTTCATATGAAAGAAAATGCAGATCATGTTAGAATTATGTTTTTTGTATACTTTAGTCATATATTTGTACATTTTTGCATAATCATATTGCTAGCTATTAGCAAAAATGAAATTTATTTATTTTACTTTTTTCCATTTACATTTCTTGAATAAGTAATAAAATGAGAGGAAATTAGATCTGTCTAGAATTTGTTGAATATCTTTTCCTTGTAATGATGTCAATTTAAAGTGTGAGAGTTTCCAGAATAACATTGATTAGATTTAACATATCTTTATCACCAACTTAAATGAGACTCTCTGAAATCACTTAAAATTATACTAACCAAAAATGTAAATTACGTTCTTACTGCTTTTTATGAAATAATCAGTTTAGAATTAGTAATATTAGACTAGAAAATGTTGTTCATTTATATTCAGTCTGTTTTGTGATTTTGATGACGTTTTTAGAAATTCAGATGTCACCATTATATTGGTATCCACTATGTTTTGGGATCAGATTCTGTGTGTCAAAGGGGTAGGGGGCTTTCTAGAAAAGCAGATGTGTAATTTCTTTATTTTGTTTTGTTCCTTATTATATAAAGATTAGTAAATTGTTTTAATTTTGGGATCATTCAAAAATCCCAGCAATCAATTCAAGATAACAGCATTGTCATTAGCAAGTGCCCCTCTGAACACTAATAAATGTTGCATGGTAATATTTCTTGCAGTGAAGTGGTTCCTTTAACAAAGTTGCTTTAAGAGAAATTTTAAGTAGATTTTTCCTTAGCTTGCTATATCATTAGAAACCAAACAAGTTCTCAGAGCCAGCATTCATTGAAATTAATGTCCATGTTTTAATTTATTATTAAAAAACAACAAGTTTTCACAACACCTATTGGACCCCATATTTTACTTAATAATTAGAAAGCCAGCCATTTCTTAGAGCAAGCATTCATTAAAAGTCCATGTTTATGGTACCAATGAAAAGCCAACAACCACTCAAACAGTTTTTTAAACCCCATGCTTTACTATGACAATAGAAAATCAGTCCCTAGAGCACTTATTGCAACTCCATGTTTCATTTTATCAGTAGAAAGCTGATATTTCTTAGAGCAAGCATTGAAACCCATGTTTCACTTTTATCAGTGAAAAGTCATTTAAAGACTATGTTTCACTTTATCATTAGAAAGTAAATATGTCCTCAGAGCAAGCGCTCATTAAAAAACCATGTTTTACCGTATTTGTGAAAAGCTTATATGTTCCCAGAGCCAGCATTAATTGAAAGCCTATTAAATTTATCTTAGAAAGCCAAAAAGTTTTAATAACAGTCACTGGATCCCCATGTATTACTTTACCAATAGAAAACCAATCTGTCCTCAGAGCACTAAATGAAACCCCATGTTTCATTATATTAGTGGAAAGCTAATAAGTTCTTGGAAAACTCATTGAAAACCCATGGTTACAGAACCCATCTGTTAATTTGAAATAAAAAATATGTCTCGATTTTGTTTGAAATAATGTCTGTAATTTCTTATGTCATTTTCTTTGTTAATTACTTGTCTGCGCAGGCTGGCTCAGCAGCAAGCTATGATTATATGATGTAGAATTTGATCATTTTAAAACAACATGTTTTCTTTGACAGATTTCACAGGTCTCAAATCCTATTAGATATAACCAGAGTATATTGTACATGTATAACTCAAAGGTTGGTGCTGGATCTCGTATTTAATGATTGATTTTAAAGAAAAATAAATGAAACCTAATTTTATCATAAATCATAGAAAAGACAGATAAATATCCATTTTTCCTTGTTTTATTTTTTTGTGTATGGGTTGTTAATTCAGAATTGTAATTGTCTTTGCGTTTTCTGGACATGGTTCCTCATTAATTTAGTTTAATTGACAGGGAAATCTATCATTTGACAAGAGTCTGTATAAGACTATTTTTTTCTAGGTATCTAATCATGAGGTTCAGAAGGGGAACATTATATCAGAAAATGAAATTAATACATAATTAACACCGTTGATGTAAGACTCTTGTGTTTAAAGCTGGAATGAAGAAGGAAAAAACACTGCTGTTAAGATCTTTCTTCTGTCAAGTGTGGAGAGGGATTATTTTAGCAAGTGATTAATGCTTTTGAACTGTACTTTAAAGTTATTTTGATATAAAACAAATTAATCAAATTTGTCTGAAATAATAATGCATAATACAGATATTTTTATACTATAACACTACATCTCAGGTATAGCTAGCTAAACAGGAGGTGCTTACCCTTCCGGAGCACCCAGCCTCACTTCCCTGGTGGAAGTTCACGTGTCTAACCTAACTTGTCAGTTTCAAAGTTTTTACTTTGCTTCTGGATTGTGATTCAGATATGGATTACTATGTATGATTTTGATCACTATGTGTAGTACCTGTTCAAAGTTGTTGATTTTAGTAATTCCTATCAAAAAATCTTTGTTCTTTTTAAAAATATTTGTTCGCTTTTTGCATTTAGCTTGATGACTTGCTGTATATTATGTCCCATGCAATAAAGATGCAAAGGGGATAATGTTGTCTGTCAGTTTAACATAAGTTTTCTGTATTTTTTTCTAAATTAAGCAAGTTTTTGGTACGGGAGTTCAACAATGAGTTACAGATCAAGTTAATGTTTTATTCGACTTCACTGTTTTTTGCAGAAATTATGTCCCTTGATCTATGAAAATTTTATTGAAATAACAGTTTTTCACAAATTTGTCTAAACCCTTGCAGTTATTGTACTGATTTTAGCTGTTTGAGTCCACCACATGGAGTTACTGATCAAGTTTATGCTTTGTTTGGCTCTTAACAGTCCTTGGAGTTTGAAAATTTCACAGAAATAACGGGAAAACTCTAGGTCCAATATGTTGGCCTGTTGGGGTATGTTAGCTCACTCACTAAGGCTCTGTCTTTTAACCTACCTATCCTCTTCGGCCCTGGTGGAGCAAGATCTTGCCACTCAGCTCTGTTTTGACTTTGGCCTCTGTCTCTCCCCATGCCAGGTGTCTTTTTAGCTACGATTTTTTTATTTGAAAGATATAAGGTTTTGGTAAGATTTTAGCTCGCCTGATGAAAGTATGGAGAGTAATTGCTGTCACCCTGATATACTCTACAGTTTGTATTATATAGACAAATAAGTGGTATGGTGAGCTACAGTGTTTTTTAATAATTTTTGTCTTGCTTAATTATTTCAACAAATACAAGTATACTTCATTTAAGTATTAAAAAATGAAATAGATGCTATATTTAATTGCTTTTATGAAACTGTAGCTGTACCACTTAAGTTTGTTAATGTTAAATAAAGGACAAATATCTCCTTGATTTTAAATAATGACAATATATTAAAATTTCCATTATTCTGTAAAGATGATTTATCATTTTTATAAGAACTAATTATACTGTATATATGATGCACTTTATCTTTGTTCATTCTTCTTCTTTATAACCATCAATTACTTTAAAGGAACTTCTGTCTAGATTGCCAGCTTACATAGCTTAAGTTACAATTTCATACAAATTAATTTTCTTCAAATCAAACCTATTAAAATTTTTATGAATTGATTGATTTTTGTTTTTCTTTGTGTTTGGTTGTTTTTTGTCTAGGAATGTTGATTTAAGGCTGTCATTTCCCTGATTTTTACAGTTTTGTTTGATGAAATTCATGACAGTCTGGGATTACAGTTGCAAGGCTTTGCACTAACTAATATAAGAAAAGTTAGAAATCTTTGTCCTGTCATTAGTCTGGGCGTGCTAATTCATGATTTCTAGAAGATAAGGGTCGTATGTTCGAAACATGATTAGTTAATGTTGAAAATGAATAAATTAGCCAAACTTGAGCACATTTGATAAAATTATCAATTCCATCACAATGTTTTGATTTTTGTTTATGTTTTAAATTTCTGCTAATCACTGATTAAGCTAATCAAGCTTTGAACAACTTGGTCCTGGTATTTAATGTATTTGGTTTATACCAAATACCTTGACTTAATGGGGTTCGCCGCTGTACCACATGATCAATACCTCTTACGTTTGTGCGGAACGTTTTGAAAACGTCAACGTCACAGATTCCGTAATGATGTCAATTTCGCGGCAAACGTCATCTCATATTATTCCATATCCATTGGAAATAAGTGTTCCGCAAACGTTAGAGGGTATCAAGTGGTACAGCGGCGAACCCCATTTGATGCATGTTGAAATATGCATAATAATGTTCCCCAAACAATGTGGGAGGACATACAGTGTTTACTTCATTTCTTATGCCAGCATTTTGTTTGCCACTTTTCTCGAAACACATGAACAATATTTGGGTAAATTAAGTTTACTATATTCTATTCATATGTTGATGATGCATATGGTTGGGAAATCATAGGTTTCTCAGTTGGGGTTTGTTTTGGGGGGCACTTTTGAAATGGCACCCCATTTCAGTTATATTTATGTAGTTATAGCTGTTTGATTGGTCAATTGCTTACATTGTAATATTGAATCATTAGTGCAGGTAGTATATTAGTATGAAGACATCTTATACATGTACATTGTATTTAGTAAGTAAAAGTTCTGGATTGTTGCTCAAGAAGGCTCTGTGCCCAGATCAACTTCTTTAAGATGTCTAAAGACTGAGGACAGATTATTAAAGACAATCTGGTATGTTTTATTGCTGAAGAAGGCTTGTTTTGTTTCTGGAAAATAACAAACCTTTAGCAATGAGTTGGTTCTTGACTGTTTGAAGTAACTGATGTGTAACTATGAAATCAGTTTGAAATGGCGATGTTAAATGTCAAATATGTTCATTATGTTGCTTACAATGAGGGACATTTGGTGTTAATCAATCTCAGGACCAGAATAGTTTGTTGCCACAGAGATCAGATCATGTTTCCTAAAACCAGCCGAAAACATTGAAATTGTGATGTCACTATGACAAAGTGTATGTAGATAGCCTTTTGCCACTAGAATGTAGTTGATTACCTTGGTAATTAAATGATCTAGTCCTGTTATTGTTCCACACTAAATGCTTCTCATTACTAAGGGTCTAATCTTGTCTTCTTTACTCATTTAACTCATTAAAGACTCATTTCATCCTGTCTTGAATTCAGAATGCTGGTATGTTGAATTATTTGTATGTTAAAAAGCTTTGTTTATGTAAAACAGTAAAATTAAAACAATCATCCAGCTTTTGTTTAGTACAAGTCATGTATGGAATTATGTTTTCTATGTTGACTTGAGGCAAATTAAACATGAGCTTTTGTTTATCACAATCTTTGAAATTAAATTCAATTTCATGCAAAATTAGGAAAATTCTTATCATTATATAAGGCTAATTACTTTCTCTGAGATTATTAGCAATATTGCAGTCATTATTTGAGTAATAAAGGTTTTAATTAAGTATGTTTCTGTATTTAGATGGAAGATGTTCAGTTGATTGTTGTAAACATGACCCATTTATAGGTATATGTCATTGATAAACCTTAAATTCCAGTCTTGCATACTCTTAATTTATTTTGTAGAAGCTTAACAATGTAAATGGAAGTTTGGGAATGGGGATAATTGTAGAATTTTAATTTGATGCTTGATAATAAATGGTAACTTCTAGCTTATGAAAAAATGTTTAGCATAAAGGTTGGTTGAATGTTGCATAACATCAGCAATTTTTCAGCTATTTGCGACGAGAACTATTTTATTAATCTCTATGGATTAATCTGTGAACAATTCTGTGTATGCATATGAAGTGCGAGTGTGTTGTATGGTCTGCCTTGTACCAGCGTGCACTTAGGGCGACTTTAACTTGCTAGCTCACAGAGTTAGTAGTTTAGCATAAAGGAAAGAGAAGTATGAGCATTTTAAGAGGTTGGCTGTTGAAGCTTATAGTTGTGGCAATAGCATGAAAATGTATATATGGAACATGAAACAAATGTACAACATATTACAGCAGACATTTAAGATTAGGAAAATACTTAACACCATGTCTAGTTCTAATTTTAGTCAGGATATTTATCCTTTCAGTTATTATAGCATCTTCAATGAATCACTGGAATTCACCTTGATGCAAACAAAACAGCATTTAAACAAAGTTAGTTTAAATTTTAACTAGGCAAGTACAATTGATAAAAACAAATTTGTAGCAGGATCTAGAGAAGGGATTGTGTAAGCTGTTTGTGAAATTATAATTAATTTTACAGTTTAGATTTTATTTAACTCTTTCTTTACAGAAACAAATTCTTCATGTCTGTAAAGTGAAACTGATGTTTAGTTTTACTTATTTATGCCAGGTTTTTGTTTCTTCTTTTTAGTTTCTTGAGTTTATATAAAAACAATTAAGCCATTTAGTCATTTTAGTTGTGTGTCCCATCCATTCAATAATAACTGACCAGCAGTTTAATTTTACTATTCTCATTCTGATACCAATTGACTATAAAATCAGAAATCTTCTTCTTCAGTCAGATCTAGCTAGTTAATGATCAGTTCCAATGAATTGTTATTTTGATGTTTGATAAAGAATGACTATTGATTTTGTTGATGGTTTTTAACTGGTCATCTAGACAAATAAACATCGTCATTATACCAAAATTATCTCTAGTAATTGAAATCACTGGTCAAATGAAGCACAAACATTTAAAAATTGCCATGGTAATTGTTTTTCATGTAAGACATTTGTGATTAGTTGTGATTTTTGTTATTTATGTTTGGTGATTTTAGTCTTTGTTCAGTCGAGATTTATATTGCATCACTTCAGCAATAAAACATACTGGATTGTCTTTAATAATCTGTCCTCAGTCTTTAAACATCTCAAAGAAGTCATCTGGGCACAGTGTAATAAGGCCAATACAAATATGTTCCGTTTTAAGTGTCTGCATCGTCTACAAACAGCTTCCTAGCTATCTGGATAAAGTGCAATAAGGCCAATCTAAGTTTATTCTGTGTTTTATCTCCATGCCATCTAAAAAACTTGCCTTGCTATCAGAACACTATGAAATAAGGCCAATCTAAGTTTATTCTGTGTTTTATCTCCATGCCATCTAAAAACTTGCCTTGCTATCAGGACACTATGGATTAAGGCCAATCAAAGTTTGTTCTGTGTTTTATCTCCATGCCATCTAAAAAACTTGCTTCGCTATCAGAACACTATGGATTAAGTCCAATCAAAGTTTGTTCTGTGTTTTATCTCCATGCCATCTAAAAAACTTGCTTCGCTATCAGAACACTATGGATTAAGGCCAATCAAAGTTTGTTCTGTGTTTTGTCTCCGTGCCATCTAAAAAACTTGCTTTGCTATCAGAACACTATGAAATAAGGCCAATCAAAGTGTGTTCTGTGTTTTGTCTCCGTGTCATCTAAAAACTTGTCTTGTTATCAGAACACTATGGAATAAGGCCAATCTAAGTTTGTTCTGTGTTTTATCTCCATGCCATCTTAAAACTTGCCTTGTTATCAGAACACTATGGAATAAGGCCAATCTAAGTTTGTTCTGTGTTTTATCTCCATGCCATCTAAAAACTTGCCTTGTTATCAGAACACTTATGCAATAAGGCCAATCCATGTTTGTTCTGTTTTAATGTCTATATCATCTACAAACAACTTCCTGACTATCTAAACAAAGTGCAATAAGGATAATCCAAGTTTGTTTTGTGCATTGTCTCCATGTCATCTAAAAAATCTTAACTAGCCATCAAAACACAATGCAATAAGCCCTACCCAAGTTTGTTCCAAGTTTAGTGCCCCCGTCATCTGCCAAAACTTTTCAAGCTACGGTTTTGAAAACAATCACAAACTTACAAAACATGCAAATTTATGAACGCATGGAGCAGCTACCCTGAAAATTTTTAAAGGAAAAAAACTGCTACCTCTACTAGATTGTTTTATTGGTGACTCTCCTGAAAATGAATTAAAAATGTTTCATCAAAAACAATAAAATCTAAAAATGTGTAGATAAACTTGTTTGTTTTTTCAAATTTGACACAGAAACATATCTCCTATTGGATGCAAAACATAACAAAAACTTGATATGGCCTAAATCAAATTGCTATATAAACTTTGCAGTTCTTCTGTATATATTAAAATATACCCATTTATGTTGTGTTCATAGACATTTTGCCCATTTATTGGCTTTCATCTCTCTTACCAGTAGCCTGTTATGGCAGAGTCTTCAATGAGTCATCCACTTTGTCACAGATGGCTACCAGTTATGCCATCTTGGAGATTGTAATATAAGTATAGAAGTAATGATTTCACAAGCAAATAAACCTGACAACATTAATCATTATTTATTAGTTAAATATGATAAACTATTGGATGTGATTAAAAATTAAAAAAAAACCAAAACAATTTTTCAAAATGGATAAAAAATGTATATTTTATACACAGAAATAAAAGATGAAAAAGAAATTAAGTAAGATAGAGATCAAGGGAAAAAAGTAAGGTGGTTACAGTTTAAATAAAAAAGTGTTTATTCATCTTTAATGAGAATTTTTTACACGTTAATGTTTCTTAATTACTGAAGTGGGGAGAAAATTTTGACAATTTGAAGGATGACGATAATGAGATGTAATTCTCATCTGTTTCAGATTATAATTAGTAGCTCTGGATCAAAAAGAGGATAATATACCCCTGTCATATAGAGACTTCAATCTGGGTGAGGTTTACGTTTTCTGTATAGCCTTGTATTGTTTCGTAGACAAGCACCTGTAGAACTAATTGTACACCTATTATTATCTGATAAATTTTTCTTCTAATGGAACTAATGATGCAATTAAAACTTATTTAAAAGCATTTCTCACGATTTTAACCCCAGGGCAGTTTTTACAATGAATTCATTAAAAATTGTCAAGTTTTTTGGGAGTAGATAATTTTTGTCTGGAAGTATAGATTTGTATTTTATTTGTGTTTTTTTAAGACAAAACGTGTTTCGACAAAAGGTATAAGTACAAAATCTTTAACTCCGGAAACATGCACATTTTCTTGTTTGTCAGTTTGCTTACCAAAGGTCATTGGTTTTCTTTGGGTACTTCAGTTTCCTCTATGTTTCCAGTAATTGACTACCTCGATGTAAATTTTAAAGCAATTTTGACTGAGGCAACAAATAACCTTAATTCACTAAGAAGTAAAACACCCATTTTCCCACTCACTAAAATGAAATAGCCTTGACTAGGAATTAAGACATTACAGGAAAACTATTAGAACTCATGTGTCTCTTGAAACAGTTAAATCTGTTGCCTCTTGTAAATTTTGATCAAGTTTGCCTGCACAAGGTTTAAAATGATTCATCAAGATACAACTTATCACAATTTTTCCCTCACAATAGGTTCCTTTGGAAGAGACCATACAAATGTATGCACAGTGTATCTGTACACTCTTGTTTTGATGGATTTAGGTTCTTAAAGAACACCTATGTCAACACTGTGGTAGCTCAGTTGGTAGATTGCTTGCGCCATAAGTGGAAGGTCGTGGATTTGTACCCCGACCGGGTCTGACCCAAGACTTAAAAGTGGGTAGTGATTGTTTTTTGCCAAGCACTCAGCATTAAGAAATGGAAGTCATGGTTCTTTTGGATGGGAACTTAAAAATAAACAAGGTCCCATGTCACAGTAGGCATGGCACGGTAAAGAACCCTGCTGTATAATGCCATCAGCGCAACGCACAGGCAAAATTTCTGAACTTTCACCTACAGCTGGTGATGTCTCAATATAAGTGAAATATTCTTTACTGGGGCGTCAAACATGATTACTCAACTCAACTCAACACCTATGTTATCTTTCCCTTATGATATAAGTGCTTACTGGTATGTAGCACATCTGGATATTTAAAAAAAAAATGATTGCAAAACCTATATTTCTCAGAAAGTAGTAAATACCAAAGTTTCAAAATTTGCTATTTGAGTGCTATTTTTATCTCTTAGAAAAGTATTAAAAGTGTGCTGAAATAAGTATCATAAAAAGTATTATTGGTAAAGAGCATATTGTTTTAGACCTTGTCAGCACACACCACCTTTACCTCGGCAGTTACAGGTATATCTATTTTTCCACATCTTTTTAATACCCAATACCAGAAGGTCAATTCCAACCAATTTTGAATGGAAATATTCCCACATGAAGCCTGTCTAAAAGAATTCTACAGATAAAAAGGCATAAGTCCCTAATGGGGCTTCAAAAAACAACAAAAACATAAAAGTTAGGTTTATTTTACAATATCTCAAGGCTACGTCTAGACCAAAATTAGGATTCAAATTAAAACATGCAACAAGCATTTTAATGAAATGAAATTTAAAACCTTATTAAATTCAGTCTTTATAGTTCAAATTAAATTTCATTTGCACTTGCTTTCTCTGGTTTAAATCAGACAGGAATATCCCTTAAACACGATAACTCAGTATTGATTTGTGTTTAGTCTTAAAAAATTTAAAACCATCACTAAAGGTTGTTATTCTGTCTGTCTTAATTGTTTTAACTCATGAAATCCCCAACTTTAGCTAGTATTGTCTGAAAATTTAATGAAAGACAATCTATGGTATATATTTTCAGGAATTTTGAGAGACATTAATGAATTTAAAAGCGTTAGCATTTATTCTGTATAATATTACAGGTTCTGATTTTATGGTGAGAAATGATGAACTTGGCTGAGGGCTGAATACAATCTCGTTTTATTTGACGGAATGTCATTTAGAAGGAATATTGCTTATTTAATTAGAATTACTTTTAAGAGGTTTTGGCTGGAATTATGCTCCAGACATCTTCAAGATTTTAAATTTGTTGTACAATTTTATTTAAAATCTTGAAAAGTCTGGGAGCACTTGCTATGAAGCTTAATGAGATATGATTGATGAAATGAAAGTATTTGCCTGCTGTGTTAATAATAAAATTTACTTGATGAAAGCATGTACAGAATATGTGTATAAATTGTAAAAAGCCTTTCCCTATAAAAGGTCATATGATGACATTCATAGAGCACAAACATTTATGTATTATTAATGGTTTTTTTGTTCTGGTAGTTTGAAGAAAGCACTAAATGCTCTGTAAATGATTGTAGCCAAAAAATCAGGAAATATACATATGATATTTATAGGATAAGTTTTCATTTTAATATGGTTTGTAAAAATTACCAATGTAAAACATGAGCAGTTAAGTATAATCTAGGCAAGTCAAAGTCATTCAAAGGCTTTCAAAGAGGACTTAAATGTGCCAAAAGTAACAAGGTGCCCTTTGATAATTAAAATTAGCAGAAGTGTGAGATAAGGAAGAGTATTAGGGTCATTAAAATCTCGGCAAGTCAAAGTAAGGCTTTCAATAAAGGCATTGTATCAAAATACCAGTATAAAACATGATTTAAACATTATCAAGGCAAGTCACAGTAGGGCTTTCAATGAAGCCTTTGTATTGACCTTACCAACAGTAACAATATGCCCTTTGATATTTAATAGAAGCAGAAGTGTGAGATAAGGAAAGGTACTTGGTTTGTATACAATACCAGTATAAAACACATGAACAGTTCAGTGTAGTCTAGTCTAAGCTTTGGTAAAGCTTTCAATGAAGACTTTGTGTTGACCTTGCCAAAATTAACAAGGTTACCTTTTGATAATTAATACTTGTTAAATTATGAGATTAGGAAAGGTATGTGGTTTGCATAAACTACCATTGTAAAATAGGAGTGGTTCAGAAGATTCTAGTCTTAAGTCACTGTAAGGCTTTCAATGAGGACTATGTGTTGACTTTGCCAAAAGTAACAAGGTGTCCTTTGATAATTAATATAAGCAGAAATGCGAGTTAAAGAATGGTACTTGGTTTGTATAAAATAGGAGTGGTTCAGTATAATCAAGACAAGTCACTGTAAGGGTTTCAATGAGGACTTTGTGTTAACCTTGCCAACACTGACAAGGTGCCTTTCAGTAATTAATCAGTTGTTAAAGTGCAAGATATCAAAGCATACTCAGAGTTATTATTACAGTACCTTTGAAAAAAAATACAGATAAATTAATACAGACTTTTTAAAGTACAAAATATTATGATTTATATTTTGACATGGTCATGCATCAATAACCTCATCATCAGCAGGTTTAGGTATGTTTAAAGTAGACTTATATTACAGATTACTTTCATATTCTCCACAATTAATCACATTGCTCATTTACATTTCTAAACACTTTTGATTTTTTTTCTGTATCATAACAAAAGCTTTAAGAAACAAAATTTTAATGAAAGTAATAACTACAACATAGAATTAATTTAAGTTTCCCTGTTGTTAATTTTCTTCTCAGTTGGTAACTTCTTTGAAATTTTAACTTTAGTAAAATTAAGTGTTGAATGCTTCAGGTAATTATTACAATAGGTGTCAAAATAAGTTTAACAAGTGTCACTGAAACTAAAGAGAAAATATTTTTCTCAAGTAATGGATAAAAACTGTATCCCAGAATTAACCCTCATCTTTAATGCATGAGTGGATCATAATTTTTGTAGCCTCAGTGATCATAGACATTCCTTAAGCAAGAGAAAAGATAAAATATTAAAGAGCTGTAATTATAGGATGAAATATTTTGATAAAATGTTATTAAATTGCTGATGGCAAATATTCAAATTTCCATAAACAATATTGACATACATGTATACTTTTTTGGTTGTTTTTTATTTTTCCCTTTTCATTATTTTTTGTTCATTGATAAGTTTGTTAATCAAGTTTGCTGGAATTTTCTCTAAAGAAACCAAATCTTTAAGAGTGCTCACTTGGTCAAAGGCAACTGTAAAGTGTAACATATCATGTTATGGCACATGTTCACTTTATTACACTTCTGGTCGCCCACTTCTTTTCAATATCCAAGTTCTAAAATAGTAATAAAGATAGAATCATCTTTTTTAAATTAATATTTTAAATAAATTGAACATCTTTATATGTGCTATTTATATTAGTTTCCATTTTCATCATTGGGTATTATTGTTATACAAACTGTTGTCATGGTGATTCTTTTTTATTTTCAGTTATTGTAGATCATTACTTTTTCAAATTAACCACCTAGATGGGTCATTTATAGATTGTCTGCTTCAAGAGTGGGAGGTCGTAGGTTTGAACCCCATTCAGGTTCTATTAAGATTTTAAAATTTGAGATACTGCTTCTTCACCTGGCACTCAGTTTAAAGTGGACAGAGTATTGCTTCAGTGGGTTATTGCTAGAGTGTCTGCCTCATTTCTGGGAGGCAGTGGGTTAAAACCCCAGCTGGGTCATACATAAGATTTTAAATGTTTGATGCTGCTTCCTTGCCTGGCACTCAGTATTGAGTAGACAGAGTATTGCCTGTTTACTCAGTGTCAATAAAATGTGACAAGGGAAGTGGTATGTCTGTGGTGTACTGACTCTGAGGTAGCACATTAAAGTCGCCCTGAGTGTGTGCTAGTACAAGGCAGACCACAAAACACACTTGCATAGCTTAAACATACACAAACTTGTTCATAGATTAATCCTTATAGATTAAAAAACTTGCTCTCATGGTGAATAGCTCAAGTATTGCCGATGTGACATATAACAACATTGCAACCATTCAAACATTAACACATTTTTCAATGAAATATAGAAATTGTAATAATGAATAACATTTACTTTGCAATTTCAAAATGGTATTCCTAGGTATCAGTTGAATTGAGAGATGTTGTTATACACCCTAGTCAAGATGCTTTCAGTTATTTCAAGGTGGTCAGTACAGGAATGGTGGAGGAAACCAGAGTGTCCAGAGAATAACCACTAACTCCTACATATAATGAGTTAATTACATTGTACTAAGGGCTTTATCCACTGAACAATAGGGTCACTAACATACCATGTGGTAAATATACCATTTTTTTAACATTATGTAAACACTTACATTGACATTTCAAAACATGGATTTTATGGAAAATAGCTACTTATGTGATTTCATATCAAGTGGAAAAACAAAAATTGGAAACAATAGTTGTGTACAAACATGATGAGGCATCATCACATGGTATGCTGATGAAGCTCATTGCAGACATTTAGATATAATTTGTATTAATTTGAAATTTAGGTTTGGTGAATGTTAGATTTCATGGTAATTTTCAAAAGCCTCATAAAACACTAAACCTATAACATTAGCCATTTATTAGTTTGTGATAAAAGTTTTTAAATATGATATATAATATTGATTTTTACATAAACCAACATAAATCAAATATTTGTACAATTTATACTAATAAATAATGAAGCTAATAGCCTAGCCCACCATCTCTAGTATGCAGATTTTTGTTTTAATTCCAAATTGACTTGTGCTTTTTACTAATATTTTATTTCATCCAATTATAACATTTGCTCTTAGTATCAATTTTATCAAAGCCTCTCCGATATTACACAGTCAAAAACTAACAAAACAAATAAAGATAGATTAATAGGAACTTGGCATCTGAAAAAGCAATGTAATAATGTTTTACAGAATTGATAATCAACATGGTTTCACTGATCGGGTCATAGATATGATGAAAATTCCATGACACAAGTTAGATTACTATAGAGCCAGCTAGCTCTGTGCTGGGTTATAAATGAATTTAATATTCCATCTTGATAATGAAGGTACATGGCTTTGTGCGAAGGTCTTTACAATTATTCATCAAGGAATCTGCTAATGACTGGCCTTGTCAAATTAGGTTATGCAGAATGAGTTGTGTGCGGCTAAATTTTTTACGATGAATCAGATCGTTCCAATCAAGTTAATGGGGCTCTTATGCATATACATTGCAGCATCAGTATTATGGAATTTATCTTGATCAAACTACAAAAACACACACAACTATGAGTATTAACCGTGTAAACTGGTGGGACATCATCAGGATCACTCTCATTTAGACATTGTTCTCTAATTGCTTTATGGCCATAGTTTCATTTGCATAGGGATTTGAAGGGGATTTCGAGATGATTTTTTCCTAGTAGAGTTTTTCAATATCAATAAATGATCTACTCTTCCTGTAATTAGGTCATACAAGGTCATCAGTATCCAGGAACTGTTCATTAAAAAACAGTATTCTTTTCTGAGAAGTATTTTTTGATAATATAGCCACCCATTATATTGTGAGAATATGATTAGTTCAATCTGACATTGTAATAAATTCTAATCTATTACATCAAATCACAAGTTGGTTAAATTTCAAACAATTCTTCTAGGCAAGTTCTTGCCATTATTTTTGAATACACACGTAATATTTTAGGTTTTGATTTTTATAATCAGTGGCTTCATCAATATGTGTTTGTTTTGTGTCTTGTTTCTATGTTCAGTGCACGTGCAACATTGGGGGCTTTTAAATCAATAGTGTTTTGTTTCGAGATTCAGTGTCCATA
Organism: Anadara kagoshimensis; assembly: GCA_021292105.1. Lineage (NCBI taxonomy): Eukaryota > Metazoa > Mollusca > Bivalvia > Arcoida > Arcidae > Anadara > Anadara kagoshimensis. The sequence goes on from CM037875.1 coordinate 46,477,644, forward strand.
CAAAGTCAAGTGCTTTATAATCACTTATGATTTGTGTTGTGTGTCTTGTGTTGTTTATATCCCTCATTTAGTTTGCTGAAGTCTTGGTTTTTCTTGCTATTTACAAGCACATGATATTTAGTTATTTCATTTTAAGCTTAAGGTATGAGCTAAGGGTGTATTAATTACCTTCAGGTGTTTATTTTATCAAATAAAACTAGTATCTGATGCTTCCAGTAAGAATTATAATAATGGTGTTCATCAGCATCTCGCATGATACCTCATAATGTTTTTGTGTGGACAATTATTTCCAATGGATATGAAATCACCTATGTCATAAAAATGGCATTATTCCAGCATTTTGTGATGTAAATATTTTCCACACAAATATTTAGAGATATGGATCAAGCGATGTGTTTGCCACTTCCATCACAAAGAAATCAGAATTCATTGCCAAATTGTGTTTAGAGTTTAGTCCATTGAAGAAGCAAAATTAAATGCCACTAAGGGGAAAACAATATACAACCCAAAGCTGAAGCCAGAAATGTATTTAGTGGGATCATCCTGACCCAGGACTTGAAAAAACAGAGGCCATGTTTTCATTTTAAGTTGGGTTAACATTATAACATACATGTTTAATTCGCTCAGTATTTAGTCAATGAAAAATATAAACGTGAAAGTGGTAGAGCTGGATTTATTCAAAACTTGAATATTATGACTTAAAAAATAGACCAGGGTCAGTCAACAGACAATATTTTTGTGGGATAAAATCATTATTTTAGGGTCAGCGGAGGAAGGACCCTGGTCAGATTGAATACTGTTGTTTACTTTGACCATTTTTGTGTCACAACTTGTTTTCTTGACACATTTTACTTCACAACATGTTTTGCTGACACCAAGCTTCTGTTTATTATTAAGTGATAATTATTGTGACTTTATTATTTACTTGATTTTTTGTCTTATTTATCTGAGATTGTTGTGTCCTTACTAGAATTAATTAGCACTTTAGATTAATGACATTAATGTGAACTGGTCATGACAACATTATTATAGATATAGTTTAGTTCACAGAAATTTCATTTGTTTAGTTCAAATATTGACCAATTGTTGTCAGGGGATTTAAAAATATGTTGTTTCCAGTTAGCAAGTTACAACTGTATTCTTGATAAGAGCAAGTTGTTAATTGAATATCATATATGCAGTACAGACCTGTCTAATGTTTAACACTGAGCTAACAAAATGGAGCAGAAGTTTGGCTGGTGAGTGACCAAGATATGGATAGCTAGTGAAGCAGAGCTACCAAAAGATAGATAGCAGCTAGCTGCCAAAAAGCTGCCGAGATATAACTAATGATTGGCTGAAAATAAACCGCCTATTTGGCACTAGGTGTTAAACTTTCGACATGTCTGTACTGAAACTGCACCCAAACTGAACTCTTTAACCACTACAGACAGGCCAATAGAGTTAATTAAACAATCAAAAGACCTTACCTATAATTTAATTACTAGAGTATTTGTAAATTAAAACTTCTTATCCATTACAAAAACCAATTTTAGAAAGTTACTACCTACACTTATGTGGTGAAGGACAATTTTCATCATTGCACTTATATATCCGAAACTGGTTAGTTTGACTCTGAAACAGAACTTGCATCATAAGACTCACCTGTGGCTTACTCATGCATTGGTTTACGGCACAGTACACTGTGATAACAGCAAGGCAGTGGTGAGCCCATAGAGGCTGGAATTCCTAACAACAACTACAACTTCACCTATATGGTAAAGGGCAACAGTCATCATTCACATATCAGTACATTTATATGCAGTTGTGTACTGTACTGTTTCTTTGTAGCCGTTTCCATGCCATTTCAGGGTGCATAGATCATTTTAAATTCTAGAAATGAAAAACAGTTTACAATGTCTTTTTGGGCTAATCTGTGGACACATATCCTGTGTTAATTGTGTTAAAAAAAATTATACATAAGATGTAGGATTTTAAGTTCAATAAAACAAAAGACATTCCAAAGTTAAATTATGACATGCCAAGGTTAAGTTATGATATCCCAAGGTTATATTATGACATACCAAAGTTAGATTATGACATGGCAATTTTAGAAACATGCCAAGGTTACATTAAGACCCCAGGTTAAATTATGATATGCAAAAATTTAGATTACGAAATGCCAAGGTTAAATTATGGCATGCCAAGGTTAAGTTATGATATCCCAAGGTTAAATAATGACATGCCAAGGTTAGATTGCAACATACCAAGGTTAGATAATTACATACCAAGGTTAGATTATGACATTGCAAGGTTAGATTATGACATTGCAAGGTTAAAGTATAAGCATGTCAAGGTTAGATTATGACATGCCAAGGTAAGATTATGACATGCCAAGGTAAGATTATGACATGCCAAGGTTAGATTATGACATTGCAAGGTTAAAGTATAAGCATGTCAAGGTTAGATTATGACATGCCAAGGTAAGATTATGGCATGCCAAGGTTAGATTATGACATTGCAAGGTTAAATTATGACATGCCAAGGTTAGATTTTGGCATATTAAGGTCAAATTATGACATTGCAAATTTATATTTTGACATGTGAAGGTTAACTTATGACATGCCAAGGTTAAATTATGATATGCCAACATTTAAGTATGGCATACCAAGGTGAGATTAATGTCTTACCTTTATATGTGTACAGATTTATCACCAGATTAATAAAAAATGTCTCCTGGTACATGCTGTTATTCTTAAATTGTTGTCATAATATAATTATAATTGATTTGCAATTTTTTTCTACAACTTCTATGTATCTTTGATTGCTTTTTACTTGTGACTTGGTTCATGTTTTTCAAAATTTGCAGGTAGACAAATGTTTTGTTTTCAAATCATTTTATTATGTGTTAAATTATTTCATTACACACCTGTTCAAAAGTTACAAAAGCTAAAAGGGGCATTGAGACACTACTATGATACAGCCATTGGGCTTAGAATCACCCCCCCCCCCATATCCAAATCAAAAACTTTCTTGGTATCAGATCACTGATTGTATAATTGTATAACTGAAAAAATTGTTCAGCATTCAACTAACTATCCAACCTTTCTTTGTGGGTCACTTCATTTGTTTCTCTCTCATACAACATTTATTACATAATAGCAGCTGAAAACATATAAAATCCATTTCCAACTTAGGGCTTTTACACTCACCTGCTCCAGGCTCCAGTTTCACAATCATTCCTTTACTAAGATTTTCCTTAATTTAAATTTGCAAATTTTTGCAATTCCTTTTGGATCCATGGGTTTACATTTTTGACGAAATTAAATGCAGATGTTTTAAGTTTGAATTGATTTTTTAAAATGACATTTAATAAATTCCTAAATATCTTTACAATTCGCAAAATTATTAATATTTAAAATTTGTCAGAGTTAAGGAAAAAACCTTAGTTAAGGAATGGTTGTGAAATTAGAGTCAGAAGTTATTCTTTTGTTTTATCCTTTGTATTATTATTGCTCATATTATATCCTCTGTAAATTGGAAATTTTTGTATAGAGATTGCTATATTTATTTATTTATTTATTTTATTTATTTATTTGCTTGTTTGTTTAATATGCAAGCATTAATACATGCATTTATTTATTAATTTTTTATATGAAGTAAAGAGATGACATTACACTTAGTGGTGCAAGTACTTGTACAAGTAAATGTGATGAATATCTAAATAATTATGAAGTAACAGTTTATATAAAAAAAACTTGTAATAAACTTAAAGATAGATAAATTTTGATAAAATAAAAGTCTTAATAAAATGTATGATAAGTTAAAAACTTCACAAGAACGTTTAAATATAAACTGTAATTAAGTTGATTTTAAAAAATATTTTCTGACACTCCCTAATTGGAAGGAAAAAGGGAGATACTTAAAAGTGAAAGATGATACTCGGTGATAAAGATAGATTTGTGAATATTTAGGTGTCTTACAATTTGCCTAAAACTTCACATCAAAAAGATAGTTATCATAGATAACAATAATAAAGCAGAAATTTAGAGAAAAGTTGGTATTTACTTTAATTAAATCTTGTAAAATATTACATAATTTGGTTTTTGATCATTTTTATCTGATTAGCTTTTCTTACACCTGCAGCTACTTAACATATTACATGTGGTGTATTTTTATGAATTTTCAAAAATTTATTGGAATTATTAATCATTCAAATTTTGTACTCAAAATTCTCTTCAATTACTCTCCTTTTGAAAATATATTTGGTTTATAGATATATTTTAATTACAGAATTTTATCCAGTTTTATGTTTAATTACAGAATTTTATCCAGTTGTATGTTTAATTACAGAATTGTATCCAGTTGTATGGCTTAATATCACTAAATGTTTGTTGACCACTGACTGGTAGCTCTCGTTCAGTTGGAAAACACCATTACTCAACTCCGCTAAACTAAATGTTTGTGGATTCACCAATATCAGAAATCTGATTTGTCAGCTCATAAATTGACTCGACTTACAAAATATTTTTAATCAGTGGATACTTCCTGAACTTGTTTTCAAATTCTTGTATTAACACTGCTTGTCATCACTTACAGACACCTGTCAAATTGGCAAATCTTTGACATCTAAGATTAGAAAATTTTTAAACAATATTGAGCCATTGGATAGTTATACCCCATACAACAGAGTTGCGGAGGGTATAATGTTTTTGAGCTGTTAGTCTGTTAGACCATAAGTTTTTAGCACTTATTCTAAACACTTGCATATATTCAGTTGTTTTTGTTTTGAGAGTCTACCACAATAAGTTATATATCAAGTTTATATTTTGTCCCACTTTACAGAAATTGTGGCCTATTTGATAATGTTATTGAAATAACAGTTTTGATCATGCGTTTGTTTCTAAAGAACTGATTTTGGATATGTGATACTATGACAATGAGTTACAGATCAAGTTCATGTTTAGCGCTGCTCCGCTAATTTTTCATGGAAATTATAGCCTTTGGTATTTCATAATTTTATTGAAATAACAGTTTTCCGCACTTATTTGCTGAACTTTTGCATCTGTTAAACTGAATTTCGATATGTTAGACAAGCACAGTCAGATCAGATCAAGTTTATTTTTCAATCCTCTTTGCTGGTTTTTACCAAAATTATGGTCCTTGGTTTTTGATAATTTTGCTGAAGTCCCAAAGAGCACATTTAATGTGAAAAATAATATACTGTATAAGATGAAATATTAGCGGTAGGAAACTTTCATAGTTTTGATCTTCCACATTAGTTTGCGGAAAGAAATTTTCACGGTTCAGGTTGTAGGGAAAGGGTGACCAAAAGAAATAAGAAATTTTCGCTGAGAAGATATATTCATGGTATAAGAGCCACTGTGAAAATTATGATTATTTTTTCCTTAAGAATGATTCTTTTTATACAGTATAGATAAACAGTTCCACAAATACATGAATTGAAACACTGTTCAAAGCCAGAAGGTGAGACTGTAAGGTCTGCAAGATTACGTTTCTTGGTATGTCAGTGGATCTAATGACAGACATTAGAAACTTGATCCAGGTGCTGAGGTTGTCACACAAGAAATAGTTTTGATATTTGTATGATGACACTGATACTGTATTCACCATGATGTATAGTGATAATGGTCAGACATTGCTGAGTGGTACTGTCACTGGCTTTCCAAGTCAAAGGGTTGTGGGTTCGAACCTCACTCATTGATATATAAGTACAGAAGATATTAATACAGGGTACCAAGTGTTTATAGTAATAAAACATGCTGTCTTACCTAAATCATTAAGTCTATTAGCCCAATCTAATATTCAAATTAAAGGTCAAACGGCCAGGTCAAACTTGACACACTAAAATAAAACTACTGTGTTATGTCTGACATTCCATTTCACCCATGACAAATATTAGCTAAAGCTTCTTTGGATTTTCATTGTAGTGTAGGGAATGGCACAGGAATTCAGATAGAAACCTGTTCCATTTTGCAACAAAAATCAAGACATTTTCAAATGAATGAAAATGCTATGTATGTATTGTAGCTACTGAGTGGTAACTTGTTGATAGCCTCAATTTAATATCATTAAAGGCATGACCAAACTTCCTTGATGATAGGAGATCATTTATTTGTATAAGGTTTATCCCTGGACTAATTAATTCATATTACAAAGTGAAGGTATCCAAGAGAAGTATTAGTTTCAAACAAGAATGTGAACTTTAAACCTTGCCAAAATAATTAATATATGACATATGTCCTTAAAAACAGCATGTTGACAAGATTTAGTTTACTTAAAATTATAAAAGGAGTGTTGTTAAAACATTAAATCTTTGAATTAATCCCCATATACAGGTCTGTATAAGTCCACATCAATAATGCATAATATAAAAGGGGGCATTATAATGCCTTGAGATGTTTTAATCTTAAAGGATTCTGGGAAAAAGAAATTGGAAAATCAGACTGGTTATACAGTAAATCCTGTATAAAGTTAACACAAATGGGACTTAGAGATGGGTATGTGGAAGGTACCTGTCTATATGACAATTGTCTGCTGAAATGACACTAGACTGGTATCTAGAACCCAGCATGACAAGATTATGCTCAGAATAAATGGGTATTAATTTACTACATGTATATGGAAGCTGTCTACAAACACCAAACAGTATGTAGAACCTGTCTACATAAGCAGGACAAGTTTTTGCTCAGATTAGATGGGTATTATGGAACCTGTCTACTTCAAACACCAAACAGTAGGTATGTAGAACCTGTCTACATAAGCAGGACAAGATTTTGCTCAGATTAAATTAGACAGGCATATTTTTTTTACACAAATTATAATGTACAAACATATAAACAAAATGAATGAAACATACAAATAAAACCACCAATAAGAACAAGATTTTGGTTTATTCGGGGTTCAGTTGAGACAGGTTATACTGTAATAGATGTTTTTTGCATGTTTACTTTTTCTAAATTTTAAAGTGTTTAATTCAATAATATCCACTTCCCCATTAATTTATGAGAATATGAGAGAAAAAAATGTATAAATATTATGTGACTGGTTACACAAAAATGTACCCAATAAAATATTGTTTTTACATTTATTAGTTTGTACACTTAGTTATAGGCAAACAACATTGACCTGTCTGCTTGACCTTTCATTTTAATATTAATTATGAACAAGTCTATTTATATATAGGGAAGGCACATGTTTAATTTTGTCTACATAATGGGAAACACTAAACATGAACATTTTTCATGTATTGACTGCAAATCATAAATACTACTCATGCCATGAGTAGATTCTCCTATATGAATATTCTTGATGAAAGGTCAAGTGGACAGGTCAATGTTGTTTGCCTATATCAAGTTGTAATAAACAGCATATAATGTGATAATATGTTGATATTTGTCTGATCAGAATAAAATAGTAAAATTAATAAAATCAGAAAAATAAACATGTTTTGATTTTAAATTCCATGTTTATGTCTTAAGTTAGAGAAAAACAAAATGCAGTCAAACCTGTCTATAGAGGCCAACTAAAGGGAACAAATAAAAGTGGCCTTCATAGACAGTTGGCCCTTATGTAGAGGTTCAAATAACATGAATAAGGAGCGATTGGGATAAAAGATTACTCACCTTTAAAAGCAGGTGGCCGTTATATAGAGGTGGCATGTAGGGTTTGACTGTATGGTAAAGTATTCACAAAAATGTACCAAATAAAATATTATAGCTAGTTTGCACATATACCTGTATGTTTAAGCTCTAATTAACAGTGTTTAGTAATACAGTGAAATTTGTCTTACTCAAAAAAAAAAAAAAAAAAAAAAAAAAATAAAATAAACAAACATGTTTTGATTTTTCTTGAAATCCTGATTTAAACTTTAATTAGAGAAAAACAAATATTATGGCAAAGTATTCCATCATTGGTTTAAAAAATATATAGATTAAATTGTACTTCAATGTAAAAATAATAATATTTCATATAAAATACTTATGTGTTAAATAATTAATCTCATAATTTCACTGATCTTTTATTCAGTTTCATAATATTATGTATCCAAAGTATTTTAAATTAACTCGTCTTCATAAAATAGATGCAGACAGTTTAATGATATAATAATTCAATTTTGTTTTTAAGTCAAGATACTTCAATTAGGTAAAAGTCGTCTTTCCATTAAAATCTCCAACTATCTTGTTTGTTAAAACCCTCAGTCTGATGGATGGATTAATGTCGGAATCCAAATTTGAAATGGTTTATGAGCTCTCAAATATATAGTGATCAGTTTAATCAAACTAGTATGGCTGACGTAATTAATAAACGTGTATGATTCATAAGATATTTTATTTTATGATATCAGGAGATGCTATTTATATATATATTATAGAATAGAATTTACTAGTTCGTTATGTATTCTAATTAACCAAGTATTGTCTACAGAAACCAATAAAATTATATATAGGGGGTATATATATTTCATAGGCAGGGTTCTTTCTAGAAGGGTCCATAGGGCCATCGATCCCTTATTTTACAAAATGACCCCAATGTTAAGATCTTAGTGGATCAAATTTATTGTTACATAAATTTGAAAATATTTATGTAAATTATGATGTTTGATATGAAAGTTTTTAAAAATGCCTCCTTTGAAAAATCTGAAATGAACACTGATAGGGACTGATTTTAAGTCAAAGAGCTCAATAAAATATACCATAATGATTCGTGTGTGTGTGTGTGTGTGTATGTGTGTGTGTGTGTTAAGTAACCATCCCATTCACAATTTTTTTCTGGATAAAGGGAGATAACCTGTAAGACTTACATTAAGTACACTTGTGTCAGTCAACATGGTAACGTCTGCTATTTATACTTCTAAAAACAATCAATATGAATTTTGTATTAGAATGATCATTATGGGAATCATATAATTTATTTTATACTTAATATGTAACAACTGTTGATTATTTCTGACTCAGCCAGGTTTTTTTATCATTAATTTGAATTAACGGTTGGTTATTTTTTTCTGTTTCCATGACTGAATGTTTATTATTTTTTTTTATTTATTTTTTTTTTTGTTTGACCTTTACATCTGTGTTTTATATGCATGGTACTGTTAAGACACTTTTTTGCAGAGACACAGACATAATCATCATTGTAAATTTTTATTTTAAAAATACCACGCAAAAGTGAATTGTTGGTAGACAAGCTGGAACTAACCACTGTATTATCCTCATGCTTACATAGACCTGGTCATATATTACCCCCATAGGATGTATAAAACTTGTTATAATCACAGTTGACTGAAACAATGTCATTCCAAAGCACAATGCAGAGTAACATTCATTCAGTCAGATTGTGGGCGATGGAGTTTCAATTTAGAGCTTTAGTTTGTTTCATATACTAAATATGAGCCTCCATGGATGAGAGTTTTAAAGTGCCACTGATCACTGTCAGTTTGCCAAAGGTCTGCAATTTTTCTCCAGGTACACCAGGTGCCTCTAAGAGCTGATTTTTGGCCTGCAAGTAATCATGTGAACTAACCTAAAGACTGGCTACTGATAAAGCCTTCAAGTAATCACATGACCAGCTTCTGATAGGGCCTGAAAGTAATCACATGGCCAGCTTCTGATAGGGCCTGAAAGTAATCACATGACCAGCTTCTGATAGGGCCTGAAAGTAATCACATGACCAGCTTCTGATAGGGCCTGAAAGTAATCACATGACCAGCTTCTGATAGGGCCTGAAAGTAATCACATGACCAGCTTCTGATAGGGCCTGAAAGTAATCACATGACCTAACCCAGGGACCAGCTTCTAATAGGGCATTCAAGTAATCACTTGAACTAAGCCAGCGACCAGCTACTGTTAGGGCCTTCAAGTAATCACTTGGTCATTGGAATGCTCAATTGAATAATAAATTATTTTATCATACAAACAATTGGAAGTTGCTGCAAACTGCCATACAATTAACAAAAAAGAAATACATTTTGTACTTCAAAAATAATTTTATTCAAATATGTGTTTGTTGTTTCAGTAAAATTTGTTAAGAAGTGAAAAATTCATAAAAAATAATTTCCCTTGTGGAAATGTTTGAAGTAATTAATGGAGAGATATGAAGTGTAGAAGGTAGAGGTTTTCAAGCCTATAACTAACACATTTAAAGCACAACAAGAGTTTTAAATAGGTCTGCCACAGCATATAGATGGTGATCATTTATAGATTTTTCATTATTTTGTCTGACCTTTCTTGATCATTAGATTTTAAAAGATATAAAAACCAGATCTTGTTTAGAGTGTTGTAGTGTTTAAAGTGGGTCTAACATTTTGTTGATGATGATCAAGACTATGGTTGACTGGCTGGCTTGCTGGCTATCAGTTAAAGCTGTAGACCACCAATGTTTTCACTTTCTAATTAATACCCAAGCTTTATTCTTCATAAACATCACCCTCACATTTAATCATCTTAACAGGTTCCCTCTTTCTATAGTTTGATTACATTCCATCACCCTTATTTTTTCTACATCATCAACATTTTGTTATTGTAATCAGACAGTTATTTTTATCAATTCTCCTGATATTTCATACATTTGGTGAAATTAAGAGGCGTGAAATATTTGTACATGATCAGAAGTAGATTTGTGAATGTTCAAATGACCTGATGAGGATCAAGCCTCCGTTGCCTTCATATTCCCTGATTAATTTATACACTTATAACCAGTCTGATTATCTTTGTGTTTGGTAGAAAACTTTCTCACTTGGTGTGTCAGTATAGTAGCAGCCTACTCATTAATACATATATCATTGATAAGTCATATTAACTTCAAAGGCATTTAAAATTAACATATGTATTCCTCATATCAATTTCTTTAAAGTCAATCTTTTATCTCGTACAGGATGTTCATTATTTTTACTTATTATACTTAATCATAATTTTTGGCAAGTTTTTATGTGGTAACTATGATAACATATTTTATATACTCTTAATATAATATACCATATGCACTTTTAAAGAATAATAAATTTTCAAAATTTTGGCTTTGAATTAAAAGAAAATTTTTATTTTAGCAATAATAGGTAATTTATTTATTGGCAAACTGAAGGGAGTATAAATTAAATCTACAACACAATAAGATAAGGGTGTGATCCATGTGTCCAAATATAATTATCATCATAACAAGTTCACTAACATGGCGATGGCCAGATCTACAAGTATTAATTTTGAATAAAAAAAATAAGATAAACTGGTCAGTAGTCTGAAACCATCAGAAAATTTTCTGATCAGAATATTCATTGGAAAAAAATCATTGAACAAAATCTGATTACCTTAGCATGATCAATTTGAAAATCAAATGGTGGTACCCATAGATGATCATGATGACACTGGTCCTTGGGAACAGTGACATGTTCAACAACTGGACAGAAAATAATCACTGTCCTAACTATTTTCAGTACCTGTAGTTAATATTCTTCTAAAGCAATGTTGATGTTGATGACACTGTGGTCACCATATACAGGTGACAACGGTTTGTAAAATTTCTTTTCTGTAGTCATGGTAGATTTGTTTTGTTTCATACCTTGGTCCCATGTTGTTGTTTTGTTTCATACCTTGGTTCCATGTTATTTTGTTCATTGCTAAATTGTATTTGCTCAATGGTTTTATAAGTAGTAACCTTTATTCTGTATACACAACTATTTCAACTCACTGGGTTGATTTTACTATGTTAGTAACTTGCACTGTGCTTATTTTTTATTTTGTTACTTTTATAATCTCTCTCTCTCTCTCTCTCTCTCTCTCTCTCTCTCTCTCTGTGTATGTGTGTGTGTGCAAATCAACCAAACTTTCATGTGTAAGTTTAAGTATGACATGCCACTGGCACTGCTCTTATTGTGTGAAATACTGCTCTCTCTCTCTCTCTCTCTCTCTCTCTCTTTCTCTGTATGTGTGTGCAAATCAACTAAACTTTCATGTGTAAGTTTAGTATGACATGCCACTGGCACTGCTCTTATTGTGTGAAATACTGCTCTCTCTCTCTCTCTCTCTCTCTCTCTCTCTCTCTCTGTATGTGTGTGCAAATCAACTAAACTTTCATGTGTAAGTTTAGTATGACATGCCACTGGCACTGCTCTTATTGTGTGAAATACTGCTCTCTCTCTCTCTCTCTCTCTCTCTCTCTCTCTCTCTCTGTATGTGTGTGCAAATCAACTAAACTTTCGTGTGACATGCCACTGGCACTGCTCTTATTGTGTGAAATATGCTCTCTCTCTCTCTCTCTCTCTTTCTCTGTGTGTGTGTGTGTATGTGTGTGTCCGTAAGCAAATTAACCAAACTTCAACTTTTTATATACAAGTTAAGTCTTTGTTTGTAAGATAAGTAAACTAAAGTTCTAAATTTTAATTAAAAAAGTAGGCCATTTTGTAACTTGACAATATTGGGTGTAATGTGATTTTAATTATACACAACAGGATGCTGTTGTGATAAAAATGACTCAGATAGTATAATAATATCTTGCTAAAATGTTAAAAGATATTTTATCAAGGTGGCTGATCAGGTATTTAATTGCATTCTCAGGTAAACCCCACAAGATATGTTTACCTTTGATAATATTTTATCATTACCTTTGCAATTAGCTATAAATAAACTCTCAAAATTATCTCTGAATTTAAACATTTGTTTCATAAACTGCCAAAATCATATTAATGTTGTGTTGTTCTCAGATTAACTTAATCACAAATGTCCTTCGTTTATAAACATCTCTTTTTTTTTTTGAAAAATCCTTAACTTTTAATTTGAAGGAGAAACGGAAATGGATTGGACTAAACCTAATAAAATAAACAAATTGTAAAGTTTGAAAAATAAGGAAATAAGAAAAAAAATATGTCGGGCTTAATCTTAAAAAATAATCAAATTGTAAAGTTTGCAAAATATAGAAATAAGAAAAAAAGATATTTTCAGAATCGGTCAAATATTTATTCTGAATTTGATATAGGGACATTTGCCAACGAGTTTATTTAAAATATCCTTGTTATGTACCTGGTAATAAGTTTGTTCATACCTGAGGAATTAAAATTTTCATCAGTTTTAAGTTTATTGGTGTAAGGGAGATAAGCCAGTTTTCTCACCTGAGTTGTACAGGTGTGCAGTTACCGGTAGTTGATGATGTAGTTGCTGCACACTACAGGACAAGTAAATCTTTGTATTAAAAATAGATCAATTCTTTCTATGCATCATCTGTGTGTATTTTCCTCATTATAAGGTCACCTTCATCCTTTTTCATCTTTATGTTGTATCATTTTTAACAAGATTACCTGATATTGTCTTGTGTAGTGGTATGTATGTATATTAAGTTGTGTATATATATAAATATATATATATATATATATATGCAATTATTTTTTTATTGATTTTGTTAAAATATTTATTTGTGTGACAAAATTTTTTTTTAATTAACATTTTATTTTAATATTATTAAGGAAGTGAAATTTATCAGTTTTGTTTCGTAAATTTAAGATAAATTGTAAAATTGAACAATGAAAGTGACAAATACTTTTTGTATTTTATGCATCAATATTAAATCAAAACACATGTACTAGGTTTTTGCCTGAAAACAGATTAAAAGCACTATATTTTTATATTTCTATTCCTGGTAGCCTAATCATCATTGGCTACTTATTTCTGAGAACTTCTATTAAAAAGTAACCTTTTTTACAATTTGTGAAAAAAATACCATGAAAAGGACTATATGTTTGCAATTTTGGTTTCGCTAATAATTTTAAATTTATGGAAACCTTGTTCATGTGTATTTGTAAAATTCAATAATATTACATATATCTGCTGCACATATTTTGGCTTTATTTTAAAATAATTGTTTGTAATAGTGAAATATAACATACTTCGCTAGCAATAAGTGATCTCTTTGCTATTGACCAAGGACTTATAAAGCATGTTATTTTGGTTCATTTCGCTTACATGTAACCTTTAGGTAGCTTTAATATTCTCATAAAGATAAAGTTTTGTTGTTGACAGTCAACAACTTGGAATAACATTTGTAAATGAAGAGTATGGCTATGATTTGTAGCAACTGAATTGCATGTATCTGTTGTGCTAAGGATGAAACGATTCATTGCCAAATAACCATACTGGTGCTAGGGATGAAACAATTCATTGTGATACAACTGTAGTAACTGTTCTAATACATCACTTCTTGTGGTGACAATGTTCTTATGTATTTGGTTCCAGAACACTGTTCTAATATATTGCTTCTTGTGGTGCCTTGACCACTGCAGTAGCTCAGTTGGTAGGGTGCTCTCTCTGTAGGGAGGTCGTGGGTTCGAATCCCAACCAGGTCTGACCCAAGACTTGAAAGTGAGTAGTGACTGTTCTTTCCTCAAGCAATTGGTATTACAAAATGAAAGTCATGGTTCTTTTGGATAAGAACTTAAAATAAACAAGGTCCTGTGTCACAGTAGTCAGCACAACACACAGGCAAAATTTCTGCACCTTCGCCTAAAGTTGATGATGTCTCAATATATAAGTGAGATATTCTTGACTGGGACATTAAACAAAATTACTCAGCTCTTTTTTAATAGCAAAATTCTGTACTTTAAAATTCATGGCATATGATAGATCTTTGCAAGCATCATGGTGTGCAACACTGAGTAAGCCATTATAAACCTACCATAAGTGTGATACTTTTGTTTTCACAAAATTAAAAATGCAATTTTCCGTTTATGCTATCAAAAAAAAAAAAAAAAAAAAAAAAAAAAAAAAATACATTGTATGAACTGATAAAAAATTGTAGTGTCAAACATATCAAACCTAATTGTTTAATGTAGTTTTTAATGACACTTCAGTACATCATAGATTTTTATTCAGTCTCGAGAGAATCTATATTCTCTAATAATGAACTACACATTCTTTAAAAACACTCAAGCAGGGTGTAAAAATGATGTTTGAGACAATTAAATAAAAATACACTCATTAGTTGATAAAATTAAAATTTATTGTTTACTTCAAATTTTAGGGGCTTTTTGCAAAGTTTCTTGTAAGAAGATATAGACTAAAGTCACTAAACCAAATCCAGTCACACCTATCTATAAAGGCCACCCCAGCAAACCAGTAATAGTGACTTATGGGCAGGTGGTCTTTATATACAGGTTCAAATAATATGAATAAAGAACAATTTGAATACAAGTCTAATGGCCATTATAAACAGGTGACCCTTATATAGAGGTGGCCTTTTAGGCAGGTTGGACTGTCATTCCTTTTAAGTATAAAATGGTGGGGTTATTGGACATTTAGCAGTTTAAAATGAAATTTATTTATTTATTTATTTTTTTTTTGAAGTGTGGAGGCTTCTTTGCAAATGATTTTGAGCAGTGACTGACAGTGAAAATATATTAGGTCACTTAATTCAAAGACTATGCCACTAGAAAAATGGTAAATTTCAGTTAACTGTGGCTTCAATCTCTGAAAAACAGAAGTTTAGTAATAATGAATATGGTTCAATCATGTAAAATTTAAGTAAGCCTAGTCTTGTAGTTAAATTTTATTCAACTTTATTATTATATTGTTTTCTGTTCTTAGGTTAATTTTTAGCTCACCTGACCGAAAGGTCATGTGAGCTTATGGCATAGCACAGCATGTGTATGTGCGTGCGTGCGTGAATGCGTGTGTGCATGCGTGCGTCGTTAACACCTATTTTCGACTTCTCCTCTGAAACTACTGGACAGATTTCAATGAAACTTGGTCAGAAGTATATATGCACCGGTGCAATTCAGATTTGTTCGTGGCATTGCCATGGCTACCATAACTAGGTCCAAGGTGACCTAGGGGTGCAAAAATCTTAAAAAATCTTCTTCTCCGAAAGTACTGATTGGAGAAAAAAATTTGATGTGATATTTGGCTTCTCTAGGGTCTTAAGCCTATAGTTTGTTCATTTTGTGAAATTCGGACAAAAAATAGGTTACACGTTTTTGCGTTTAATTTTGAAAAAATCGTAAAAGAGTTCAAATTGTTATAACTTGACTATTTGACCAGATAATGACATGGGGTTTTCAGTTTTGACATCTTCTTGTTAGTATCTTCAAAATGAGGTCAAGGTCAAATGTGAAGGTCGTGACCTAATTTTTTTATTCTCTGATTATAATTATTTGGAAAACCATAAACTTTTTGTATAGGCATGTATATTAGAATGTTGTAGGTATTGATACAACGATCATTTTCATGTATAGAAAAAGGTCATGGGTTCAAAGGTCAAGGTCACAGATGCAAAACAATACAGAAATGTTTAATTATCTCGAAAACTATAAACTTTTTGTATAGGCATGTATATTAGAATGTTGTAGGTATTGATACAACAATGATTTTGACGTATAGAAAAAGGTCATGGGTTCAAAGGTCAAGGTCACAGATGTGAAACAATACCAAAAGGGTTAATTATCTCAAAAACTAATAACTTTTTGTATAGGCATGTATATTAGAATGTTGCAGGTATTGATACAACG
Source organism: Anadara kagoshimensis (assembly GCA_021292105.1). NCBI lineage: Eukaryota > Metazoa > Mollusca > Bivalvia > Arcoida > Arcidae > Anadara > Anadara kagoshimensis. Next base: position 46,494,127 of record CM037875.1, read on the forward strand.
ATCATTTTGATGTATAGAAAAAGGTCATGGGTTCAAAGGTCAAGGTGACAGATGCAAAACAATACCAAAATGGTTAATTATCTCGAAAACTATAAACTTTTTGTATAGGCATGTATATTAGAATGTTGTAGGTATTGATACAACGATCATTTTGATGTATAGAAAAAGGTCATGGGTTCAAAGGTCAAGGTCACATATGCAAAACAATACCAAAATGGTTAATTATCTTGAAAACTATACACTTTTTGTATAGGTATGCATATTAGAATGTTGTAGGTATTGATACAACATTCATTTTGATGTATAGAAAAAGGTCATGGGTTCAAAGGTCAAGGTGACAGATGCAAAACAATACCAAAATGGTTAATTATCTCGAAAACTATAAACTTTTTGTATAGGCATGTATATTAGAATGTTGTAGGTATTGATACAACGATCATTTTGATGTATAGAAAAAGGTCATGGGTTCAAAGGTCAAGGTCACATATGCAAAACAATACCAAAATGGTTAATTATCTTGAAAACTATACACTTTTTGTATAGGTATGCATATTAGAATGTTGTAGGTATTGATACAACATTCATTTTGATGTATAGAAAAAGGTCATGGGTTCAAAGGTCAAGGTCACAGATGTGAAACAATACTGAAATGGTTAATTATCTTGAAAACTATCAACTTTTTGTATAGGCATGTATAGGAGAATGTTGTAGGTATTGATACAATGGTCATTATGATGTAAAAAAAAAAAAGTCATTGGGGTTTCAGTATCTATGTTTTCTTGAAATCTATCAGCTAGCAATTAGTTATCAGGTGAGCGTATCAGGCCCATGGGCCTCTTGTTTAAATTAAATTTAATAAAATATATGAACTTTTAGGAAATAATTATGACATACAAAAGCACTTTAACAACATCTCTGGATTTGATTTGATTAGACTTTGGATTTGAATCTCAAAAAATTCACAGTATACCAGCACTACATCAATTGACATCATTTTGTCTTTCTTTGATGGTCATGAAAAGTCAGTGGAATATATGTGAGGTTCTACAAAGTTACAACAGCTTCTAACCTGTAGATGGACAACATTTTGTGTTTATGTCCAGTTTCCATACAAAGACAGTGAACAAATGTGCAAGACATTATCAATGTACCATAACCACTACATTTTGTCTTGGTCTGATGCTTACACAAAGTCAGTGATCTTATCTTGTGTTCTGGCTTTTTTAATTTATTTTGTAAATGCCTGTTTGGTTCTTTGACTACCAGTATTCTTATTAGCAAAATGTTAATTTTGTGTTAATTTTGCTTCATATTTCAATATTTTATAAGAAAAGACTTTTGATTTTTGCTCCATTTCTTAAATTGCTAGAATGGAGGTTGTATTTCTGCAGGCATTCTAGAGGTAACCACTATAATATGAATAAATATATCAGTAGAAATCTTGACTAGAGTGTAAAATGTCATTAATATACCAACCAATGAACCAACTAACCACCCAACATGACCATATTAGGGTATTCATAGTCTTCATATAACTTTTAAATGCCCACATATACATGTAATAATGCACTTAGTTTTATAATTCAGTATAAATTGCTGTTGGTTGAATTATGTTGTTTTTCACAGAATTTTTATTATACCCTTAATCTTAGTACCAAACAACTGGAGAATTAGACTCATTTTTAGCTCAACTGGCTATAGCCAGCTGAGCTTATGCCATGGTGAAGCGTGTGTCCGTGCGTCCGTGCGTCCGTGCGTCCGTGCGTGCGTCCGTGCGTAAACTTTAATCTTCTCCTCTGAAACCACTTGGCCAATTGGAACCAAATTTGGTGTGGAATCCCTAGGTGGAGTAGATTAAAGTTTGTACAAATTATATTCCTGCGGCATCCAAGATGGCCGCCATTGCTATAAATAGCAAAAACCTATAAATGGTCATTACATGTTTATTTTTGGACCGATTTAGTTAAAATTTGAGATTTAGAAAGTAGATGTCTAGCCATTTAATATATGTAACGGGTTTTTCTGTAACTTTTTCTGTTTGCTCGTAATTAGCGGAATATGCAAATTAGATGCTAAATTTAGTCTATTCTTTGAAAATCTTCTTCTCTGAAACCACATACCCAAATGATGCCAAATATGGTGTGGAAAGTCCCTAGGTGGAGTAGATTAAAGTTTGTACAAATCAACTTCGTGCGGCATCCAAGATGGCCGCCATTGCTATAAATAGCAAAAACCTATAAATGGTCATTACATGTTTATTTATGGACCGATTTAGTTCAAATTTGAGATTTAGAAAGTAGATGTCTAGCCATTTAATATATGTAACGGGTTTTTTTTGTTACTTTTTCTGTTTGCTCGTAATTAGCGGAATATGCAAATTAGATGCTAAATTTAGGCAATTCTTTGAAAATCTTCTTCTCTGAAACCACATACCCAAATGATGCCAAATTTGTTGTGGAAAGTCCCTAGGTGGAGTAGATTAAAGTTTGTACAAATTATATTCCTGCGGCATCCAAGATGGCCGCCATTGCTATAAATAGCAAAAACCTATAAATGGTCATTACATGTTTATTTATGGACCGATTTAGTTCAAATTTGAGATTTAGAAAGTAGATGTCTAGCCATTTAATATTTATAACGGGTTTTTCTGTAACTTTTTCTGTTTGCTCGTAATTAGCGGAATATGCAAATTAGATGCTAAATTTAGTCGATTCTTTGAAAATCTTCTTCTCTGAAACCATATACCCAAATGATGCCAAATATGGTGTGGAAAGTCCCTAGGTGGAGTAGATTAAAGTTTATACAAATCAACTTCGTGCGGCATCCAAGATGGCCGCCATTGCTATAAATAGCAAAAACCTATAAATGGTCATTACATGTTTATTTATGGAACGATTTAGTTCAAATTTGAGATTTAGAAAGTAGATGTCTAGCCATTTAATATATGTTACAGGTTTTTATGTAACTTTTTCTGTTTGCTCGTAATTAGCGGAATATGCAAATTAGATGCTAAATTTAGTCGATTCTTTGAAAATCTTCTTCTCTGAAACCACATACCCAAATGATGCCAAATATGGTGTGGAAAGTCCCTAGGTGGAGTAGATTAAAGTTTGTACAAATCAACTTCGTGTGGCATCCAAGATGGCCGCCATTGCTATAAATAGCAAAAACCTATAAATGGTCATTACATGTTTATTTATGGACCGATTTAGTTCAAATTTGAGATTTAGAAAGTAGATGTCTAGCCATTTAATATATGTAACAGGTTTTTATGTAACTTTTATTGTTTGCTCGTAATTAGCGGAATATTCAAATTAGATGCTAAATTTAGGCAATTCTTTGAAAATCTTCTTCTCTGAAACCACATACCCAAATGATGCCAAATTTGGTGTGGAAAGTCCCTAGGTGGAGTAGATTAAAGTTTGTACAAATTATATTCCTGCGGCATCCAAGATGGCCGCCATTGCTATAAATAGCAAAAACCTATAAATGGTCATTACATGTTTATTTTTGGACCGATTTAGTTCAAATTTGAGATTTAGAAAGTAGATGTCTAGCCATTTAATATATATAACGGGGTTTTCTGTAACTTTTTCTGTTTGCTCGTAATTAGCGGAATATGCAAATTAGATGCTAAATTTAGTCGATTCTTTGAAAATCTTCTTCTCTGAAACCACATACCCAAATGATGCCAAATATGGTGTGGAAAGTCCCTAGGTGGAGTAGATTAAAGTTTGTACAAATTATATTCCTGCGGCATCCAAGATGGCCGCCATTGCTATAAATAGCAAAAACCTATAAATGGTCATTACATGTTTATTTATGGACCGATTTAGTTAAAATTTGAGTTTTAGAAAGTAGATGTCTAGCCATTTATTATATGTAACGGGTTTTTCTGTAACTTTTTCTGTTTGCTCGTAATTAGCGGAATATGCAAATTAGATGCTAAATTTAAGCAATTCTTTGAAAATCTTCTTCTCTGAAACCACATACCCAAATGATGCCAAATTTGGTGTGGAAAGTCCCGAGGTGGAGTAGATTAAAGTTTGTACAAATAATATTCCTGCGGCATCCAAGATGGCCGCCATTGCTATAAATAGCAAAAACCTATAAATGGTCATTACATGTTTAGTTATGGACCGATTTAGTTCAAATTTGAGAATTAGAAAGTAGATGTCTAGTTATTTAATATATATAACAGATTTTTCTGTAACTTTTTCTGTTTGCTTGTAATTAGCCGAATATGCAAATTAGATGCTAAATTTAAGCGATTCTTTGAAAATCATCTTCTTTGAAACTACAAAGCCAAATGAAGCCAAATTTGTAACAGGTTTCCTGAGAAGGTTTTGTTGCCACAATTTTCAAGAATTTTGTAAATCAGGTGTTATATATCATCAATATTTTGAAAATCTTCTTTGAAACCACTAGGCTAATTTAAATTAAATTTGTCTTGCCAGACAAGCCAATGTTACATCCAAGATGGCTCCGTTTCTATAATGAGAAACACATAAATAGCCATTGTGGATTCATTTTTCAAGCTGGCTTCTGTTCCTATACATAGCAATAACATGAAAAACCAATGCAGATTTGGTTTCCAACCATTTTGGTTCCAGTTGCAATTGTAAAAAGAAGGGGAATGCCATTTCACAAGGTTTGCATGTTATTTATCAAAAATGTAAATAAGCTGCCAGTTGAGCATCACAGGCCCTATTGGGCCTCTTGTTAACATACACATTATACTGTGAATGTAATTTAAATCCCATATATATTAATCTAAAAAGAATGCAAATTTTAATTTATTAGAATTAGGTTTTATGGATACATTTTTTCTCAGGATTTTCTGTTTTTATTTGACATTTGGGTATAATTTTTATCACTTCATAGATATAAATTCCTAATTAGTAAGCCAATTATTTGGCAGTTGAACATTAACTTAACAAATGAATATAAATTTTTGATAGAAAAAGAAAAAGAAAATTTCAAAAAGCCATTTATATGATTAGTTTTATGGATAACTTAGTTATTATTATGGCTTATATACAGTTTAAACTCCATAAAACACATTCACCATTCTAATTTTTGTCAAATTATTTGTCTGCGTTATTCCTTAATGCAGGTCCCTTGAGTTTTATTTTATAATTTACTTTTGTAACTTGGGAATATTTTTCACAAGGTTAACAGTATTTTTGAGAAAAAAATCCTGTGATGGTTTTAATAATTTACCTCGGTGCTTTTCACAGCACTATGAAATATAAGGAGTTTCTTGATTACAAAAAGGATATAATTTGTCTTCATTGGTAGACTAATTATTTCCATACCTATTATGTTGCTGCTCGTGTCTGGCAGGAGTATTACATCCATTGTCTTATAACATGTGTGAACATTCCTTAAATAGCCAGACTTTCTTGGGTCATAATGGACAAACTTCTCATGCTCATTCTCTTAATTTAAAAACTTCAACACCAAAGTTGTTTAAGTACAATAGTCATTACTGCTTTTGATATTTTAAAAAAATTGAAAATGTTTGTAATTAGTTTTTAACTTTGCACATATCAGAATATTAAAAAGCATATTTACACAAAATTATTGAATGTGCAAGATTTTACCAACATAAAAATAACAGCATTATCCTTGATGTAATAATTGCAGTTTTATTTTTTGTTGAATTCCTCTTTAATTGTTTAACATTACAATGTTTTTGTCTATTTTTTCCCCATTTTAGTCCTAATTTGTACTACATTGTATTAAAGAATACGTAGTTGCCATAAAACATAACTTATAAAAATTTCATAAGTTAGTGACAGACTAGATGAACAGCTCCAATCAAAACTAAGGTGATAAGATATTTTGTAGAATGTATAATAAGTTTATGGTTCTGGTCAATCAAACAAACTTTTTCAGAGCAGCCCCCCTTTTTCAGAGTGAACCTCCAGCCAGATATACTCTATACTGCATAACATTAGTTACAAAATAAATGATGAGGTGACGACAATGGTGTCCTTAGTGTACAAAGTTGTTTTGCATTTAAAGGTCTGGCAAGTCTGGTCATGTAATAAACATGATTTTGTAGCTTTACCATGTAAACAAGCACCTGTCATTGCAAACATTTAACATCAGTAAACAGTTTGATATTTGACTGTATGTTCTATGTCATATTTGTTCCGTTAAATGTGCCATGTTCTTAAAAGGTTACCAAATGATTGGGAAAGTGTAAGTGATGGTTTTTGTACTACAAAGAGAAGGGGGCAATGGTGGCCTAGTGATTGAAAGCACATGCTTACAGATCAAGGTGCTCTAGCCTCCTAGATTCAAATCCCAATGTGGCAGAGCCTAGGTTTTCTCCAGGTAATCCAGTTTCTTCATACATCTTGGAACTGACTATGTTGATATGAGAGAATCTTGACTGGTACATAAAAACACAATTGCTCCACTCCATTTTTACATAAATGCTACCAGGGGCTTTAATGGTCAAGTGGTCTGAATCGTACACTGACAGATCAGTGCCTCTCACCACCTAAGTTCAAATCCCACTCGAGACAGATTCTAGTGTGAGAAAGGTTGTCAGTTGGTTTGCCAATGGTTTGTGGTTGTCTTTAGGCACTCTGGTTTCCTCCACCATCCATTCACTGACTGCCAATAATTAAGTTACAAATAGCATGTTATGTGTGTTGTATATAATTATAGTTTAATTATCAATGAACTTTTATTATGTTCTGTGCAACTGGACATCAATAGGACATACTAGTATACAATCAGAAAATGTGGAAAAGAATCAAAATCATAACTATTTATATTCATGATGCAACACCTTATCCCAATATTCATAGTATAATCATATTAGTGATAATAATTATTGTTATTATGGGAATTCGACTTAAATTTCTTAAAACATGCAGCATTCTCCATGGTAACCAAATAATAAATAACAATAAAAACCAAACATAAAGTGTATACAGATATTTTGAGTTATGGTGTAAGAGACTTGACAAGGTGGTTTATTTCTGTACGGTAGTTGTTTGAGGGATATAAAATTGTTATTATTGTATTACATGCTAAAAAGTCAGTATAATAATTGTCTTTTATGTGGTAAGTTTGTGTGATTATTGATTACGCATTGTCTGCTGTTGCCGCTGACGATGATGTAGTCAAATCTATGTTTTCATATGCTTTAACCTGGTTATTCATGACAAAGTACAAACCATACCACTAAGGTTATTAATAATCAATACAAGTCAGACATATACTTCTAAATTTAGAATTCTTTAACTAATGTCTTTAAAATTTTCAAATCATCATGTATAGCATTAATTGCTCAAGTTTTTAGAAATTTGGTTTAAAATTGATGTTTCATGTCGCTCCTTTTTTCTTGAAAGGAAGAAATTAAGATTTAAGTTTGATTTAATTTTGTCTGTAATAACATGTATTTTTGTTCATTCTGATTTGTTTTGTGTCTTAAATAATATTACAGGTTTTTTTAATCCTTTCGCATGAAGCTTCTTTTATAACCAACTTCATTTCCTTTATGACTACAAAAGGCTTGGCCCTTACTGTGAGGAGACATTAAAATTTTTCAAACTTTCATATTGAATTTCTTCTACATAGACATCCTTAAGTACAGATATTTTATAATCCTCATCAACTTGAAAAACTGTAAAAATAATGAAGAATAATTGGGAAGAGTGATGTATTATGGGTAATCTGTAAAATCTAAGACATAATACATCATGTCTAGTTTTGTCTGGAAATACAAGCAATGGCATATTGTCAGCACCATTGGTGTCAATGGGTTCACTGCTGTACCACATGATACTCCTAATGGAACACTTATTTCCAATGAATATGGAATTGCACTAGATGAGGTTTTTTCCATAAAAATGATGTTATTCCGGGAATTCCTGGCCTTAATGTTTTCAAAAACATTCTGTACATCGTAAAGAAGTTAATAGAATCTATCGCTACTGGTTATATGCATACATGCCATATCTCACGCCGTGAGACAAAACCTCACGGGTTTTTGTTTATTTTTTAAACTCCCGGCGTTAGATCGATTTCTCACGGGAAATTGCTATTCCTCCCTTTAATTTTTTTCCAAACAAGCTACGCCAATCAGTTGGGATAATTACTGAATAAACATGGTTTGAAGTGTCCAAAGTCGTGTGCAATATTCCGTAGACAATCACCTAATCGGCAAGCTAAGTTTTGACAAGTTTATTTAACCTCTGAGGCGCCTCTGTGTATGACATGCATACAAAGCCAAAGGTAAACACAGGACAGGTAACTCCCGATATCTACAGGTGTTTTAATCCGATAATTAGATTAACTTGAGATCATCCATGCATGTCGTGGATTCATCAACCTGTTGACTGATGTAATTGAATGCCATCTCAATGAAGAACCTCTAATATTTGCAATAAAAACGTCTCTATCAGAATGGAAACGGGGGGGGGGGGGGGGGGGGTGGTGAATTGAACAAAATAGTAGATCGTTTTTTGTATGAAAATTTAATAAAATAACAGACCTTCTCAGAATGTTGCCTCCTCACAAAGGAATCCATAAATAAAAGCAGCCATGCCATGTGGTTTTTAAAACAAGGGAGGTAACTCAATCGGTGAATAAAAGTGCAAGACATTATTTATTTTTCATTTATTTTTGTATTTTTTATGTTTATAATTATTGTATTTTTAACATTAATTTTTAAAACACATTGTACATTTACATTACATTTACATTGTAATCTTAAGACAATGAGTGATGTGAAAATGTAATATTATTAGGACATGTTTATATGATCAATGTGTGAGTGCAATATGCACTCAGCTTGTACATCATTGCAAAATAAATAAAAAATTTAAAAAAAAAAAATTGAAAAAGGAAAATAATAAGAATTTTACATCTTGGTTTATTTGGATTAAATAATATTACATTTATGTAAGATGCAAGTCATAAATAGTGATGCTCCCATTTATAAAGTCAAACGGCTTGGAACACACATCGTCGCATATTAAATTTCGCGGCGGAAAAACTTCTCCCTAATCTTGACTGAGGGAGAAGTTACTTCTCCCTTCAAAAGCCCTAATTACAGGTTTACGTAAAACCTCCCTTATTTTTTTCAAAACTCCCTTAAAATTGCCACCAATCTCACAGTTTGCTACCATAAAAATATGGCATGTATGTATATGAGATAGGTAAATTTCAACCAAAGGTCTTATATATTTGGTCCAGAACGAGGCTTCTCATATGACCAGTAGCGATTGATTCTTTTTCTCACACCTTATTCCTTTAAAAATCCATTGAAAGCTTCTAGGGTCACAGAAAACAGCTGTTTATTCAGGTGTAGCGTGTAGCCTGTCTCAACCCTAGGGTGAGACGCCTGTCTCAACCCTAGGGTGAGACAAGTAAATCCCACATTGGTAAAAACAAGGAATTTCCATGTCACAAGTGTGAGAAAATTTTGTATAAAATCTTGTGGTAAGGTGGTAAGCCAAAACCCCATTGTTTGTTTAAATATATTGAGCGTCTGCAATGAACTTTCATTGACTACTTATAGAAGGACAATTTTCTTCGAAGTTTTGTCTCTGTCTCTTTGGTTCATCTGCACCCTTATTATGTAAGGACAATGCTTGTAATGTTAATTCATGGCAAGATATAAATCACTCCTTGTAGGTGTCTATGTATCTGTGTAATCTGCCAGAAGTATGTAGTATAATAACCTCACAACATAGTGGATCGCTGTCAACAGAACTGATATTTAACCATTAAACTGTCTAGAAATGGCGTTTATAGTGCCATAACTTCCATTGCCATGCAAAGCAAACCGAATAACGTGCGCTTGTGCGCTATGACTAGTTTACTTTGCACGGCAATGGAAGTTATAGCACTATAAACGCCATTTCTAGACAGTTCAATGGTTATATTTACATTTCGCATTGTTTGAAAATCTTATTTTTGTTTTTGGATCCTGAAATAAATTTAAAAAACTGTTGTGTACGACATGCAATTCCAATTCCTGGAACAGCCTATCAATGACGTCACGAGCATAGGTGTCAGCAAGAAATGAGTGACGTCACATTAGCAAATGTAATTATAGTCCTATAACTTCATTTGGTCTAAAACAGAGTTTAATACAATCAAACACCATAAATGTAAATATACAAATGTATATTCCTGTCATTGGTTTTTAAACAAAGCATAATCTGAAAATTACCAGTAGCATAAAGCATTATGTGTACAAATAATTCTTGTCTCTTGTCCCTAAATGTATATAAGTATTATGTTTGGTCAGATAGAAAAAATAAAATAAAAAGATGTTCTCAAACTTTAATTTGCATGAAAACTATAATACTGGTTCCAAAGTACCAAATTATCCATGAATTTGCTTTTACACATCTAGAAGTTCTACCAATGTGAATTATGTATATAACAGAGAATTAAACATCTTTGTAGACAATGTATCGACATTTAAAGTAACAGGAATATTAAAAATACTGCCTATAACTTAAAGAAATCAAATAGGGAGTACAATTTTATAAGGAAGTTTGCCTAAAATTAAAGTTGGTAGTTTGTTAACTCCTTTGTGACAGAGACATTACATATGCAGTATTAGTCTCAACATTAAGGGTGATATTTGAAGCCATTGTGAGCTCAGTTTAGTATGAAAAGTAATGTCTGTACACACCCACACACCCATACAAATGTAATAACTGTAATTGAGATATTTCAAGTACATGTGTTCATTCATTTATCAGTACACTAAACCCTTCTTATGATTAGCACAGTGCCGGCTCAATATGTGGAGGATCAGGGTTCAAACTCCCACCTGGTCTGACCAATATTTTAAAATAAGTAGTGATGGTTATTTGGCAAACTAAATGATTTGAACTTTAGAAATGGTTATCACATATCCTTCGGATGAGAACTTTAATGCCCTTTGTTATGATATAAGCTTGGCATGCTACAGAACATTCATTGCAAGTTCCAATATGCACACCGAAGGCCAAAATTCCTGCCAGTCTACTAAGGGTAGATAATGCCTCAATATAAGTGAAATATTATACTGGGATGAACAGATTAGGGAAGTGGGGGTTGCTTTTAGGGTTGGGTTTTAGACAAATTTATCAAAATTATATTTGAACTTTAAATTTTACATATATTTACTATTCATTTATATTTCATTAACATTTTGTAGCTCTGTGCATGATTTATAATAGACATAATTACTGCAAATTGCCACTTATATTAATTTATACTATTATATATATTTCAGATTTACATCTCTACAATGAGTAACATAGAGGGGGAGCAGATGAGTCTAAATCTATCATTTGTAGACCGAGTGGAAGAGAAACTGACAAGCCCTGATAGGGAGAAATTGAGTCCAGCTAAAAAGACACCAGGTACTCTACCACAGGAAACAGTGGAAGAAGATTTCAATGGTAATGTGACAGATCAAGGCTTTAGTGAAAAACTGAAAGAGACAATAGGAAATAAAAGTGTTGAGGACAGTAATTCTGTTTTACAAGTCACAGAACACGGAAACAAACAGGAAAAAAATGATACAGAGACTTTTATTGACCGACAGGAAACTTATCTCCCCTTTGATTTGAATCAAGGACAGGATTTAAAGATTGATATGGAGGGGAGGAAAAACAAAAGTTCCGATGCCTCGTTCCAGTGGTATGAGGATCAGAGTAAGCGGGATAAGATGTATGAAAATAAAGTGGATGTAGCTTTTAGTGACAAAAATGATGAGACCGAGAGAATTTCATCCCAGTTGTTAGATAAAACAAAGGAAATGTATTACATGGATTCTAAAAAAGAAATTGATGACAAAAATAAAACTGTAGTGGCAACAGATGATGGGAAATTGTTTCATAGTGAGAGATTTGAAATGTACAACTCTATAAATCAAATAAAGACCAGCAGCTCAAAGGTAGATGATACTTTGCCAGAAGCAATTCAGCATTATGGAAGCTTGGAGGCAGGTGCTTATATACCAGAAACATCTGTTGATTCTACACAGAATTTGAATATTAAAGAAAATAAAATACAAGCTGTTTCTACTAAATCTACTGAACAAATAGTAGATAGTACTACTAAAAAGGTTGAAAGTTTGAATTATAAGGAGAAAGGTACAACCTTTGAAGAACTGTCCGGTAAAGGTCCAACAATGGAGGCACGGAATCAAAATGAAGATGAAAATCTTATATTTGAAGAAGATGAGGAAAATGTAATAATTCACTTTAGTTCTGAATTCAGCCAAGATCAGCAAGGTGGTGTTGTTGAGGGTGCTGAACAGAAACAGGAAGTGATGAATCAGCAACAGGAAGTTGTTACTGAGATGGGTAAAACTGTTAAAAAGCAGGAAACGACAAAAGTAACAGCCAAAAATGAGTTGGAAATAATACCAACTGTACCAACAATAGAAATTGAACGGAAATTTAAAGTCATGTCAGATAGTTTGGACAAACTAGTTAAATTAGGGGCCACATTACTTAAAGAGCGTATATTTACCGACAGATATTATGACAATGATAATTATTCTCTTACTTTGGCCGACGCTTGGTTACGTCAGCGAAATGAAACGTGGGAACTGAAACTTGGGAGACAGTTATCTGAAAAAGCTGGATTGCCAACACAGTATAATGAAATCTCAAATGAAAAAGAAATTAATCAGTTTCTTGTTAAGCATTTCAAAATGGACTCTTCTCTACAAAATATGTCCGTACCAGATTTATTGAAGAAATTAGGACTGGTAGAATTTGCAGTTTTTACTACTACTAGACAGTCCTATGGACTTCCAGATTGTACAATTGACCTTGACCTTACAGACTTTGGCTTTCAAGTTGGAGAGATAGAGGTCATGGTCATAGATGAAAGTCATATACCATCAGCTTTGGACACCATTACTGATGTTGCCAACAAATTAGGTTAGTATTTAAAAAAAAAAAAAAAAAAAAAAAACTTTTTGATTATTTTATTGGCAAACTACTTATAACATATACTTCATGCTTAAAATTTACTTTACTAATTCTTTGTTGAAAAAGTATATAAGTTTTGCAGTTTAATGGCAAAAATGTTACAAAAAATTAATGGGATATATAAAACTTAAGTTGAGACTATCCACATGATATACACAGAATATATTTGAATACAATTTACGCAGAATTAGCCAATATCAGTTGTTTAATTTACATAAAGAATTGAGTAGATCTATTTTGTTTTTCTATCAGGACCCCTGAAAAGCAATTTAAAATGGTTACTAAAGCTTCATTACTATTCCCATTATAAAGAACCAGTACATATCTGGTGAAGAAATCATAATTTATCACAAACATATATTGACTTAAATCAAAACGGCAATAAAAACCGACAGAAAATATATAACAAATTATAGAACACATCTCAGATCTTTTATTTTTACTGATCAGGAGAAGGGTTAGACTTTGGCGTCAAAAGTTATTATTCCTGGTAGACCTGTTGTATAGCGTTAGATTAATCTTAATCTAGATCTAATTTCTTTGCTTCTGAATACAGAATAACAAACTTGCTTCAAAATCAAGGCAGCGATTGTCCCGCTAATTACAAATTAGTTATCGATGTCACTTGTGTTTTTCCATTATGATAAAGACCAGATACGCATTTGCAGGGCGAAATTGACGAGGTCTATAATGTGAGTTCAACCAAAATAAGAGGAAAAAAATTGCATTGATTGTATGTAATTTTCTCAGACAGAGCATTAATAGCAATTTATCAATAAGATTGGGACACGATTCCCAGAGTGAATATTTAAAACTGAAATTAATGTTATCCTGCTGATGTAATGATTCCAATGCACTTCCCAATCTTACATAAATATTATGGATGTTTGAAATATGTGGCCCAGAAACAATTAATCTGTAATTATTTTGTAGATTACTCTTTGGGGTACTGACTCTATGGTGATTCTTGAGTTATCACCAATGATCAGGGTCATCTTTTTGATTGCCAACATCAAAAATGGCGGAGATTTATGAGGTTATTCTTTGGAGACATCCCATTAACATCAACGCGATTTTGCATCACTGACTTTTGGCAATTTTCTTTGCATTCTATTCAGACTAATACTTTAAGTCAAACGAAACAACCCAAAATAAGAAATTGTTAGCGTAATTTATCTTTTCTTTACCATGCTTGTCAGATTTCCAATTCCATTTTACATCAAAATGGAGTAAATGTAAATAAAGCACATGATAGAGTAGCAATCTCAAGATGTGTTTGCTAAATATAAGAAATATTAGATATTAGCCGTAACCATTAAACCTAATTTCTAGAATTGGACGGGAGTGTCGGCCATGATATTTCTTCTAAATGAAGTCATCAAAATTATATGACAGTGATGGATATTGTAATCTATATTTTTTTTGAATTATGAATTAATTCAATTTAATCCTACTTATTTATGGGCATTAATTTTAAGTTATTGTAATGAATTGTCTTGTATTAAAATACATTAATGTAGAATGTCGTCTGAGTAACCGAATGTTTTAATCTATGATGCTGTGCATATCATCATGTAACAACATTCAATATATTGGCACACAGACATGTATATCAAACTAAAATACATAAAACACTTCGGGTTTAGTCACAAGTTTTGTTTTTCAATATCAATATGTTTCTGGCTGTGGACTTTGAATACCAACTTTCTCAGTACCAGTATAATGTGTTGAGTGGTTTACGGTTTTTAATCTGCTAAATTGTACATAGTATATTAGTGATCTAAAATCACCATATATATGTAATCATGCACAAAGCAAAATAGATCCAAAACAGTTTTTACTACTAGTAACTCCAGAACCACATAACTTTATGTATAGTCAAACACAAATATACTGGTCCATGTTTAAATCACAATCCAAAAAGCAAAGAATCACAATCCAAAAAGCAAAGAATCACAATCCAAAAAGCAAAGAATTTTTTTTTGAAAACTGGCATTTAGTTAAACATATGAACTCCCAATACCATTTCTGATATTAATTGAATCCTGTGTGAATACTAGTATACAATTCCACCAAAATCTTTAAACTTATACTCACTGCAAAGTTGATAGATCAGAAACACTTTTTACTAACTCCAGCACCTCCTAACCTTGTGTATATACTGAACCATGTTCAAATCACAATCCAAAAAGCAAAGAATTTTTTTGAAAACTGGCATTTGGTTAAACAGATAAACTCCCAGTACCATGTCTACTAGTATACAGTTCTACCAAAAACTTTTAAACTTACTCACTGCAAAGTTGACAGATAAGACCATGCAGTTATGTCAAATCAAAAATGACGTATTTTAATTGTGATTGGTAAAAGTACATGTCTTTATGAAATTTGAAATCTAGCTACACACAATTTAGAATTTCATACTTAACATTTACAGAAAAATTAGCCTGAAAATAAATTTTACCAACCTTTTTCACAAATAATTTAAGCACATTTAAACAGCGATATAGTTATCAAACATACAAAAGGCAATACTGCACCACATAGCAAGCATTTCACAAAACTTAATCATTTGAGCAGGTTTCTTAATTTTTTCACATAATATGTTATAAAACTTGAATTGCCTAGGTCGGTGTAGACTGTGAGAAAAACAAAATCTTGAGTAAACTAACGACCTGTCTAAATTAAACTAATTTATAAGGATGCACCAATGACATTTGTTAGTGAATAATTTTTTTGACAAAATCAGTCTAATTCAGACAAAATGTTCAGTCTTCAGCTGCCTCGAGTAACATACTTTAAGTAAATCTGAGTGTTTGTTTGTTTGTCCTTGAATTGTTTGCTTACACCTTCTTCCACCATTTGCCAACATCAATTTAAGGCATGACTTTGCATATCACACACCCCTAAATATTTTTGATACAGTAATGCCTTTTTCATTAACCCTTAATCCCTAAGAGATTCCCCTTCTTCATGCGATGCCAATTTAAATGTAAATTTCTTTAAATACCAAGTAAAATATTGTCATAGTACTTACTTTTCATTAGTGGTCACCACTACTATAAAGATACATATTTACTTTAGATTTTGTAGCCACATTAGTGTCAGACAAGTGAATGGAGTCATTGTATCATGGATACATAGAACAAGACATTTTTGAGGAAATATGAATTGTAGTTGGGTACTTTAATTTAGGTTTTCAGTTTGGATTCAGCATTTTGTGCTTTAACATCCCAGTCATTACACACCCACCCACCCACCCACCCACCCATCCATCCACACACACACACACACACACACACACACACAGTGGTATCATGATGGAACATTTACAGTTGGAGCAATGAGAACATTGGGTACTTTAGGTTTTCAGTTTGGACTCAGAATCTTAAGTCTCTCTCTCTCTCTCTCTCTCTCTCTCTCTCTCTCTCTCTCTCTCTCATATCACAATGGGAAGTTTACTGATGAAGCAATAAAAATGTTTGATACTTTGTTTTAGGTTTTCAGCCTCTTCAGCTTCAAAAACCTATAAAGATATAAATAA
This sequence comes from Anadara kagoshimensis, assembly GCA_021292105.1. Taxonomy (NCBI): domain Eukaryota; kingdom Metazoa; phylum Mollusca; class Bivalvia; order Arcoida; family Arcidae; genus Anadara; species Anadara kagoshimensis. Next base: position 46,510,645 of record CM037875.1, read on the forward strand.
TAACAGATTATTTAACAACAGGTAAATGTATCGTAGTATTAAAAGGCTTTTATCCCCCTCTGAGTGTTTTAATTTCAATTTTTTTTTGCTTTAACAACATTAATTTTATGGCATTACCCAAAATATTGCACATTTTGTATACCATCACTATTTTCTTCATTTTTACTAACTTTTGGTCACAGTAATGCTATATATATATATATATATATCAATTTACTTATTTTGATATATTGCATGTTTTGCTTTAATATGATGTACCTGTATAGTCTGTCAGCGATATTGTGGCAGTGTTTATAAACACAGGCGAGTTTAATTTTACACAATAGGTATTAATACACGTATATTCACGCCTATATGCGTTCATTTGTCAACTCCACCTTTATATATCCCTATCTTATGCTATCTACATCCTATAGACTCTTCCATGTTTATAAACACTCTGCCACAATATTGCTGACGGACTATAGTAAAAGTGATTTAGACTCCTTCTATGCAGTCAGCTCCATACCTTCTGATTAAACTACTAACATAGATAGCAAACAACTTTGACCTGTCAGCTTGACCTTTAAGTTAAATATTATCACGGACCAAGTGCATCTTTTTTAGTTAAACAACATTTACCTGTCCGTTTGACCCTTGATTTAAATATTTATTATGGACGAGTGAATTTATGTAATAGGGATCACACGTGTATATTTAGTCTTCCTAATGTGAACACTAATCATGGGCAATTTGTAGATGTATTAACAGCAAATCCTAACACCACCTATGTATTAGGTGGACCCTCCTATATGAATACATGTATTCCTAATGAAAGGTCAAATGGTCAGGTCAATGTTGTTTGTCTATATAGGGAGCACAGGTGTTTATTATGTATATTCACCTTATAGAGTACATATGTGAACTGAGTATGTAGGAACTTGGATCTTAACACTACCCATGTAATGGGTGGATCCTCCTATATGAATATTCCTAATAAAGTGAAGCGGACAGGTCAATGTTGTTTGTCTATACAAGAAATGGTTGTCTTGTGTGTTTATTTTGAGCACCTTAGTTATAAAGCTCACCAGGCCATAAAGCAGGCCAATGTGAGCCATAGAGCAGGCCACTGTGATTAGGTCCTAAGCTAATAGGCATTGCTTACTAACTGGCTTGCCAATGTACAGCTTGAGATTTAATATCCTACATATGACTTGAGAATGCCATTCATTGTTTCCAATGTTTAAGGTGTTTTGCTAAGAGTTTGCTGACAAAGCAACTCTGTTTGCCTCACATTTTTGTTTTTCCAATATGCTAGAAATAATACAGTAGGACCAAGTGAGTGAAAAGGCCCTTTCAGACCTTTGTTCTTAATAACTTACAGAGATTGCATTGAAAACAAAATTAATGAAATCAAAAACAAACATACTGATCTATAAACTGACAAGTTAGGTAAAACACATAATAAAGGTAAAAGTATCATGTAACACTAACATTAATTTGAAATTGGTATAGAATTACTTAAATTTGAAATGATGAATTTAACATATTACTTCCAAATTAGGAAAATAGGGGGAAAAGCGAAGTACATTATGCAACAAATATATTGTAATTAATTTTAAAGTGCAATTATGTCTATTTTAAACTACACATAAATAATTTTAACTAAATGATTAAGGAAACAATGAAAATCTTATCACGTTACTAGCAATCTTATTATATACATACAGTCCAACCTGCCTAAAAGGCCACCTGTATATAAGGGCCACCTGCTTATAAAGGCCAGTAGAATTGTATCCAAATTGTTCTTGGTTATTAATATTTGAACCTGTATATAAAGGCCACCTGCTCATAAAGACCGCTTTTACTGGTTCCTTTGGGTGGCCTTTATAGACAGGTTTGACTGTATTAACAAAAGGACACAAAAGTGTTAAAATTAAATCCATGGAGATTAAATAGGGTCTATATAATCTGTAATCTTAGTGATCAAGTGATGATGCAACAGTTGCATATTATACCAGTTTTAATTTTACAGAACTAGACAGCCACTTATAAAGTAAAGAAGTTCTAAAATGTTTTATGGATCTGGCTCCAGTTTCACAATCAATCCTTAACTAAGATTTTCCTTAACTAAATCTTGCAAAAGTTCAAATCATCATAGTTTTCTTAATTTTTAAGATATTCAGAAATTTAAGGTGTCATTTTTAAGATCACTTCTAGATTTAAACATTTGCAATTAGTTTTGACAAAAATATTCATCAGTAGTTCCAAAATGAGAGTACCAAAATATGCTAAATTTAAGTTAAGGAAAATCTTAGCTAAGAAATGATTGTTAAACCAGGGCCTGCTGATCCATGCCCAGTGGAGCACATGAAGTGTATAAATGCACTTGAACTTATACCTTTTTACAAAATATGAAATTTTGAATTTTGGCTCAGTTATAACCCTTATCATCAACATTTTTTCCTCAGTCAACAGTTTTGCCAGCTCCACATAAAATATAAATATTAAGACATAAAATGTTGTTGTATTGTTTTAATTTACAATGTTAATTTTTGCACTGTTTGAGTTATGTCGTAATTGTGGACTTTTTGGGGATGTTTTTCACACAATTGTCTTGAAAAAAGTTTTCTTGCATGATATGGCATGAATGTTCTCTGACTTCTTGTAGTAAAGTTGGTTTTAGATATAGTAGTCTTTTAAAAAAAAAAATAGAATTGTAAAAAATAATATTTCTGTGTAAAACAACATGGATAAAAATTTATAGTGTATCAATCAGAATAATAATGTTTTTTTCTTCAGAAGGTGGTGGTGTGTTTAATTCTAGTCATTCTTCATTTTTGCATGAATTAGTTCACAACTTATAATTTCTTTAGTTTCTACACAGGAACTAACTGCATGTTTTCCTAATTAACGATAAAAAAACACCATCAACATTCTTTCTCATTTACAGTAGAAAAATATGTTCATTAAAGCAATGTTGATTAATGTATTGCTTTGATTGATGTGGGAATGGGTTGTATAGGTTACAGGCCGTGTGAGGCCCCTATAGGGTACACATGAAGCAGGTGCTTTTTTGGCCTATACTGACATTGGTATAGATAGTGGTGTACTAGAGAATCCCCCAGTCAGCCATGTAATTAACACTTGATAACAGGTTTAACATACATCTGACATTCATTTATCACAGAACTAGTGTTTTATACCAGAATCAGATTAAAATTGATTAAACATTATGTTTTTCTGATGAATTTTCTGTGTATTGTGATAATACCACAATCTTGTAAAAATAAATATTACACACACACACACACACATGCATATGTTACAGGAAGGAGAAAAATTCAGGGTTGGACTGGGGATCAAACCTGGGATTTCATGCAGTATAGGCTAGTGCACTACTAACTAATTTATACAGATAGCTATACATTTCTACCCTGTTATGTTTTAGTTTCCTAAAGTCCCAGGTAGGAAATCTCACTCGGAATCCTTTGGGACACAACACTGCAAGTCCACCACTTTTACAGGCCACATTGGCCACCAAACTGAAACAGGAAGGAGAAAAATGCAGGGTTGAATTGGGGATCCCATCCTTATTGCAATTACATGTATTTAAATTTTCTATTTTCAACCTCTTGAATAACAAATACAATTTTATAAAACATGATAGAATTGAAATCGTAAAGAAATTAGATTACAAAGTAACATATTATCATGAGACACCATGAACTGAATTACAAATCCGACACATCTGATTTTATTTTTTGTATAATTAGCTAATTATGGCTATATAGTAAATAAACACTACTCTAAAAATCCAGTTAAAATCACTGACCCTGCTGCGTAAATGAGGGAACTGTTAATTGGTGTAAATTTACAATAATGTAATTTGTAAAAAAAAAAATCAATGGCTAGAATTGGACAAGAGCGATGTGGCAGCTTATTATCAGGATAGGTTACCGGGAGAGTTAATGAATGTGATAACTGAAAGAACCCCACTTTGGTCTTACTTAGCTTAATTAAAAGGAAATTGGAATAATACTAAGGAGGGGACCTGAGATATAAATATGCTGAGAAGTCATGCTGACTGAGTTCATTTCTGAACACCATGTGGATTACATTATATACAACAACTAGAATATTAAAATATGAAAAATAAAACTAACTAGTTATTTATGACCTGACACCAGTTAATGTAAAATTTGGCAATTTTTAACCTGCTGTTTTATGTGATTACCATGGAAACTAACAGTCAGATTTTTAATTTTTAATTTTATTCCTATCAAACTAACTGTGAAGTTGGCTGTTATTTAAAAATCCTACTTGTTTGTAATTATGTTACAATATGGTAGAACATCCCATTCTTTATTATGTATCAACCCAAATGGATCACCCATAAAGCAGCTAAATGTGCTTGTTAAGCAAGTTGTTAGTATTTAAATCTGTCCTCAGCATTTAGGCTCTACAGGCTGATGTTTAGTACTTAAAGTTAAAAGTCTGTCCCTAGTGTCATCAAGCTCATGTTTATTCCAGTTTTAATAACATGAAACCACTTCCTCTTGTGTAAGTTGACTTGGTCCATTGCAAGGTTAACAATGATTGTATTTGATGGTACTATTCATTTAGCAACTGGGTAGACTGGGGCAATGTGGAATTATAGGTCTTGCTCAAAAACATACCATACAGCTTGGATGGGGCATAACTGCTTTGCTCAGTCACTTGTCTCCATAGTCAGCAGTGTTTGAAGTAACGGCGGATCCAGGATTTTTTGAAAAGGGATGTTGAGAATTACTAGTATACTAGTATATCAGTGCTAGGTGCAAGGGCCGAAGGCGCGAGCTTCCAGAGACGTGGGGTCTAGTAAACACGATCAGTGTTGCAACCCCCCCCCCCTTCCCCTTAAATCCGCCACTGTGAAGCCTCATTTAAATAAAGTATTGTAAGAAAATAACAAAACCAACAAACTATGATGATTCTCTATTACTAAACCCAAGGGTAGAATGCTGACAGTGGCTGTACAAGTTTCAATGTGCATGGTTTTGTGTCAGTGTCAAGGACAAATTCTTTTCTGCTCTGCCACTGTTGCTGAACTAGGTCTAATTTTCTGTTACTAACTTTTTGTTGTCTCTTTCATTTCTTTAGACAAGCATGACATTTGTATATATATGTTTTGTCTTATGTGAGACAATGTGATCAGTGGAAGTTGTAGAAATATTGTAAAATTCCTTTTGTCTGTGTCATTTGGAGCCAATTATATCTACCATTACACATACACTTCAGTGGTATGTTTTCTTTAAGAAACATTTCACTTCATATCGTAATACCTAGTAATATCAAATGAAATGAAGCAGTCTGTAGCTGAAAAATATGTACAGTCCAACCTGCCTTAAAGGTCACCTCTATATAAGGGCCACCTGCTGATAAGGGCCAGTAGGATTATATCATATTGTTCGTTATTCATGTTATTTGAACCTCTATATAAAGGCCACCTGCCCATAAAGGCCACTTTTATTGATTCCCATGGGTGGCCTTTATAGACAGGTTTGACTGTACTTACCAATAACTAAAGTAACTAAGAACAACAAGCAAATATAGTAAGAAACCAAGTTTTGGTGAAATAAGAGTTGAGTTGAGTTGAGTTGAGTAATGGTGTTTACCATCCCAGTCAAGAATATTTCACTTATATTTCACTTTGCCTGTGCGCTGCGTTTATGGTATTATACAGCAGGTTCATTATTATGCCAAGCTTACTGTGACACAGGACCTTGTTTATTTTAAGTTCCCATCATTTTGTAACGGGAGTGCTTGGGGAAAGAACAGTCACTACCCACTTTCAAGTCTTGGATCAGACCGGGTCAGGATTCAAACCCATGACCTCCCACTTACCGAGCAAGCTCTCTACCAACTGAGCTACCGCAGTGGTTTTTTTTTTTTGGGGGGGGGGGATAATAATTTGTGGTTATTTTAGCTCTTGGTTTGATATAAATGGGTGTTGAAACCTAGAATTTCAACTTATTTATCTAACAACTTATCACTCAACCAAGCTACTGACTAACCAAGCTACAACCAGATAATCTACCAACTAACCAAGCTACCAAAAGTTGTTGGACACATTTACTCAGCATTTAACCTTGATACTTTAAAATGTTACAACTTTGTTCTAAAATAAGATCATTTGTCAAGTTTTGTCTCATTTCACTCCTTCACAGGTATATTTTAAAAAAATATATTAAAAAACTGAATTTCAAATTGTTTGTACCATCGTGGACATTAACAATGATTGTAATGAAACAAACAAGAGGAGTTTTTTTGAAATGAGGATGTCAGATCACTTTAATACAAAGATGCTTTCAAGATTATGAAATGTTATTTAATGAACTTATTGTTTATTTTTTTCAGGATTGGGTTCGAGTGAAGATGTACCTGGTAAACTTTCAGCATACTTAAAATCTAATAAACCTCATCAATATGAATGTTTAGTTAAGGCCAATATTCTACCATATATACATGGATGGTCTGCAGTTACCTAGCAACATAATAATATAACCTGTCACCAACAGACACAACAGAGATGGCAATTCAGCAGACACAATGTGGAGATACATGCCAGGCGGCAGGCAGTCATAGATTCACATGTTATGGATTACAACATTTTTGGTTACATTTAAAGTGCATTTGCTCTGTGAGGTCATTACTCCTAGTTAGACTAGCTTTAAATAGAAAATTAAGACAATGTAGTAAACTAATTTTTTTACACAAAAATGTAACATTTTCCAAAAATATCTCAAACTTCAATATGATATTGAATTGCACGCTTACAGGAAACAATTGGTTAAAGAATATTCATTCTGAATTTGACAATGGAGTAAAATAATTGTAACAAAAATGTAACACTTTCAAAAAACATCTGAAACTTCAATATGATATTGAATTGCAGGCTTACAGGAAACAATTGGTTAAAGAATATTCATTCTAAATTTCAGCTACTTATTAAATTGCAGTTCTTCCTTGGAACCTTCCCACTAGTTTGTAAACACAAACTATAACAAAATTTTCTGTCAAATTCAGAAATGTTTCCAGTTACTAACCATACTGTCATGTAGACAACAGCTTATTATGATGTCAAACATTGTATGTTGTATATCAGATTGCTTAAGTGAGGAATATTTCTTAGTCCACTGTCAATGTTAATACATGTATGAATTGTTCCATTCCAATTTTACAAATTATGTAAACTTAGATTTGTCTTATAATTTAATATTACCCTCTGGAAAACAAAACTCATATGTTTGTTTATAGTATTCTTATTTCTCTGTTTTAAATAGTAGAATTGTTATATTTTGACAAATTCGACACTGATGCTAATTGACGTTTCGTGGACCACACCCACAATGTTCCAACACTGGCCTCCATCACGGTACCAAAGCAGCGTCAAGGCAACTAATGATGTACTAATGTCAGTGACGTCATTAAATGGCACAATTCAGGTCGAGTTTTCATTGTTTTTGCTTCTAATTCAAGCATGCCAGGCCTTTGTCGGAACATTGTGGGCATGGTTGGCGATAAGTCAATTAGCAGTCTAAACCAAAGTCTGTAGTATTACAATCAGTGTTTTTATATTTTAGTGATGTTCAGTGTTCATGTTGTGTTCTTTATGTGCATGTCTCTGTGTGTTCTTTAAAGATCTGAATATGCCAGTTACATTGAAGTTTAAAATCAAACCACTTTGGCAAAAATGTGTTTACTACTTAAAAATGCCAGGTTTTGTTAAGTGATTTATTTTTTTAAAGTTCTAACTATATTTTCTTACAATTAAAATGATAAGAGTTGCTCAAGATTGCCCAGGTTTTCAAAATTGCTCTACCGAATTCTATCACACCATAAAGAAATGATGCACAGGGAAAGCCCATCAGGTATAGTACCATGACTACACTGATCAATATGGCTGCCTTGTAGCTCACCTGAGTGAATGCTTACGTAAACTGTTCAAATATTTTTTTCCATCATTCAGTGCCTATACACTTTCATTTAAACAACTCCAGAACCAGTAAAATAATGTCATTGAAACCTGGCATGAATGTTGAGCCCTTTAAATGGTTGACTTGAAGTAGTAAAACATTTAAACAACTACTTGTCATAAACTAAAAGACCTAGAAGCTTGCAATATATATTTTTGTGATTTTCCACTGTTATTTTCAATTTTAGAACTCTTTAGTAATGAAGACACAAAATGTATGTAGTACTATAAATCTTGCATGCCATTTTTAGCTTCAGGACAGAAGAGTTCTACCAGATCTGTAAACCTGATTTTCAGTTGACCCAATTTTAACAAATTATGCAAATTGGATTAATTTTGATTTCTTGGCTTGTATATTGATTTAGTTATCACAAAGCGGGACAATAAAATTATTTTAGCCTCAAATTTGGAAGAAAATGTTGTGAACATAGTAATATATTTCATATGAAAATAAATTCTTATCACATTTGATAATTGAAGGCTTTTGTCGGAAATAAGTTACATAAGCTAAATTGGCTGAAACAATCAGCATTTTAAGCTCACCTGAACCTCAAATGGGAAAACTGTAACAGGGAAAAAGTCTTCTCCAATAAACATGAAGTAGATAAAGTTTGAATATTTTAAGTGGTTCACCCTTAGGTCAAGTAATACATGTATTTAATATGTACTTTGAGCATGTTTTTAGGTCATCAAGACCCATTTGCCTCATATCTGAAGGTGGTACCAAACTCTGTTTGCAGTCCTCTAATTTGGATGCATTAAAATTAATATTTGCTCTATAAATTGAAAATAGAAATTAATCTTTGTTCTGATGACAGATGAGCATAATTTATTACCTAGAATTAATATAGATCTATTCATTTTCAAAGGAAAAGAGCTGACAACAATCCACAAGTTAAAACATATTTTTTATTTAATGAATTTATTTTGAGGTTTATTTTTATTATTTTCTTTTTTTTAATTTTAATTTGTTTGTGAATATTAATATTTATATAACTCTGAAGTCTGTTTTCTCTGGTATGATTGTATTCTTGACATTGTTTAAAATTAAAACACCTGTGTCTTGTAGATTTGATCATGTGTTTCGCAATGAAATTGACCGATTTATCAATTTTATATAACCAAAGCAATATGTAAGTGAAACACATGTACTTGACAACAGTCAGTGTAACCAAGAACATGATACAATATAGCTTTATGATAGAAACAGGCAAGTAAAACAAAAATAGGTATATAGGAAGGGACCACTGATTGTAAAACTCCTGACTTTGAATGGGCACTGAGATTAATGATAAAATAATGTCCAGTAGATTTGTTATGTAATAATATTAGAGATTCCCCAGTCATACAAAATGATTTAGGAAATGGAACCAATTTATAGTTATCATATATCCTCTAAACATATATAAGCAAGTACTTGTGAAGTTTCTTTATTCAAAATAAATTCCAATTATAACTCTTTGTCAATCAGTCAATCATTTCTTGTATCAGAAAAACCACATGTTCATGTTTATGTAAAGAACACTGTGTCCTTATATGTTATACATAAATCTACCAGTGCATTTCTTATATACTATTACAATTGATAAAAAATGGTCTTGCAAATGGTTGAAATATTGCTTACAGTGACATAAAACCAAATACAAGTAGGGTAGCCAACCATCCACAAACTCATTATTGGCTCTAAAATGTTAACTTACAAACAAAAATGTTCCAATCAGCCACAAACTCATTATTGGCTCTAAAATGTTAACTACATTGTACAAATGTACAAACAAATATGTTCCAATCAGCCACAAACTCATTATTGGCTCTTAAAATGTTAACTACCTTGGACAAACAAAACTGTTTCAACCAGCCACAAACTCATTAATGGCTCTAAAATTTCCATTGTACAGACAAAAATCTTTTAAAAATTATAATATTTGAAGTTTCTAGAAAGACTGAGGAACAAAAGATCAAGCCTTTCCATGTTTCATCTTATTAGTATTGTAAATACATCACATTTCTTTGTAAAACCTTCATTAAGTGTCTTGCTGTATATTTTGAAAATAATATTGTCTTACAGCAATCTCAGACTCAAAATATAACACATCTTGTTTCAGCATACATGTATATCTTTGCTTAATGCAAATTTAGTATACATTTATATACAATTATACTGAGGTATATGAAGGATTGAAATGTTGAATAGATGTAATCTCTTTGAATTTAGATCTGATGAAAATTGACAAAATATTGATACTTTGTTAGTAAGTTTCAGGGGATAAAAACATTTTCTTTATTCATATAATGACACAAAAGTGGCACAAAAATACATATTTTCTGCGATCTATATTTGCTGTATGTGCATTGAAAACAAACACTTTGTAATATAGTTTTGTAATTCACAATAGTTATTTGCCATCTTGATGTGACAAAACAAAAGAAAACAGTAAAAGCGCCTCTTCTAATATGTATGACTGGTCAGTTATATATGTGCGGTACAAATTTAAAAAAAAATTGTGGCTTGGTTTAAAAATTGTTGTGTAGATCTTAATGATTCATTACCATTTAATACAAGTAACATGCTTAATATATATTCAATATCAATAGGTTTTTGTTTTTATGTAGATTTTTGAACATTTTCATTTTAGACCCACATTCAGCTGGAGTTGTATCTGTGAAGTAAAAATTGTTTTTTGCGTACCGGTATATGGTATAATTACTACCTTTAAAAAGGTGTTATTTTCAATATTCACATGCTTCTTTTTTGTGTTAATTGTGCAATATATATAGCAGAAATTGAACTAAGTTTAAGTAATTGAATATTGACCAGCAGTTATATGTGGCGTAGTGATAAAGTAACTGTTCATTTATGTTCTAACTGTACTCAGTAAGAAAGTTCATTAAGAACGAACATATAAATCATTTAAAAATGACCTTCTACAACTTTTTATAAATCACATTTATTGTGAACAATATTCACATTGAAAAAATTTATTAATAAAGTAACAGGCAGCTCTTTGCCAGTAATATATATACATGTATAAAAATAGCAATAGATTTTAATTTGTTAATAGTAGAAATTGCAGAAAGTGCCATGAACAATTTAGATATTTGCAATAAAATTTTAAATAGAAATAAATATTTAAATATATTTTTCAGTCTCCTCCCAAAACATGTTGCATCTTTCCTCTTTCCAATCAACAACAATAATAAGATTAATTTTAATGCTTCAATAAAAAAAATTTAATCCACTTTTGACCAAAGTGGTAAATTCAAGAATGGATTCAATATACCGCGCAAGACCTTATTGAGTATTGTCAGTTCTATCATAGATTCTGAAGAATTGTTCATACCCCCAACATTTTGGTCTCATACAAATGGTCTTTATTAAATTTTTCTACTTTTGTTTCATGAGTTTTCTGTTAGGTTCTGTTTATTCAACATGGCATAGAGAAGAAAGTTTATCACTATAACTTGCTTTGAAATCTAACTTTGTTTTGTTAAATTGATTGATGTAAACTAAGATTTAAAAGCAAACGTTAGACTTGTCACCACTGTTGTATGTCCTCCCTGGGTTTGGAATTCTTTTGCTGCTAATATACATAATTAACAGCTTCTCTTTTTCTGACAATTTTTCGAAATTTTATTTGTCAGAAACTGAAGGGGCATTTTGAACTGGGATATCTAACAGCAAAATTTTGGTTTAAGTTTTCAGAATGACAGATTAGATGAACATCACCAATAAGCATTTTTGAATTCTTTATTATGTGTAAGGTCTGGTCAGCCATTAAACATGTTTCAAGACCTTTTTGTTTCTGTACTTTGTTATTGTCATTTAAGAATTGTGCTGTTTTCGTTGTTTTTGTCAAATTTTAGTTTGTCTGCACATTAAACTGCATATGAGTTTATGTCATACCCCTTAGGTAAGCATTAATGTCAGTATTCAATGTTAAAATTGTGATGGACGAATGTGTCAAAAGTGTTTGGTTGATATTTTTGATGGACTTATTAGTAAATGTAAGCGACATTGTCCGTCTTTTACAGCTTTTGCTTGTTATTGTTTCTCAGTGCTTACCCTTAGTTTGACAAATGTCACAATTTATTTTAGTTTTGCTCAATAGCTTTTCAATATATACTTAGTAGACAACTGATGTCTTTCAGGAGGACTTTATTATTAGTGCTATTATTATTATTATTATTATTATTATTATTATTATTGAAGCTTCTTGTTATATTTTTATTGTTAAATGTTATTTTTATAATGTGATTCATAATAAAAGTGCTTAACATTAAATATAAATTGCTCGTGCCTTTCTTGTAGATTTAAGATATAATTTGAAAATTGTAAACTTATTTGTCCAGAATGTTTATTTTGATACAGCATTCAAACTTTGTTCTTGGAATGGTCTCCTTTATAAACAGGACATAATGTCTTCAGAATTACGCTATATGACAACATATGCTAAGGATAACAAAATCATTGCTTTGGATGTGAGGGGATGGTGTGTGTGTGTGTGTGTGTGTGTGTGTGTTATGGCCTACTTCATGCTTACTTTCCATTTTCAGTCAACACTTCATACATCTATACATTCCAAATAACCAGCCTATTTACATACCAGTAGTTTTGATACTTTTATGAACTGTGTTCTTATTTTTGTAGCTAGTCTGTTGTAAGTCAGTGTCACAATATATATACATATGCAGTATTTTCTGTATTGCAGTTATGGTTAATGGTGCTATTGTTTGATATTATTTTTTGTTTCTTATTGTTTTTTAAGGTAAAACCTTATTTGCTTCAATTTTTGTATTGGTAAAGGGAAACAACCCTTATTCTGTTAATGTAATCATTCTAAAATTTTGTCCCGAAAATGTTTTTTGTTTAGATGATTAGGTATGTAAGGGTGGTTGAATGTTTAGCATTAAACTCATACTTTAATAAAAGAAACTAGTTAGAATAACCATAAATATTATGTACCAACATAGAATTGGTAACTCTGCAAGAGACAGTTTATTTTTCACTATAACAATGGAAGTAAAACTTCACAACAACTGTGATACAGTACTTAAAAGATATAAAAACCCGTAATGTATGCTATATAAATAGTATGATTTTTGTGTTTTACTAAATACAAATAAGACATTATGGAAATATGTTATTTTATAAATTTATGTTGCATATGTTATCTATAAAACTGGTGACACTCACATATGCTCGTTGATGGCCAAAGGTTAGGAACATAATAAAAAATATTTTAAAAACTGTAACACTGAAATATGTTCTCTCTTGTCAAAGACCTATGAACAGTCATGTATGCTGTAAGTTGTTCAAATACTTGTAATGCTCACAAGTTTTCCATTATTCACTTGTTCTTTGTTGCCAATTGCAATCCAGATATGTTCTGTGATGTCCAAAAAATTCGGAACAGTCATATAATTATGTTCTTTTGAAAAAAACATGATGAGAGATTAATTTAATCACTATTACACATCAAATGACAGAAAGCATACTTCACAAATTCTTTTTATTAAGTACTGGGTCAATGACCTTTGTTTGACAACACACACACACACACACACACACACACACACACACTCTGAATGTTTTTGATAATGTTGTAGCTATGAGTGGTATGCTTGCCTTGTCCTATGTAAAGGTCTACGTTGTCACAATAATTGATGGTCTGGTAAGCATTGATGACTTTTCTTGTTTTGTTATGGATCTGGTGGTGCTGCTGTTTCTTTATCTGTTAATAGATCTTTATTTTCCGTTTTATATGATAATCTCATTATAATACATGTATATTCGAAGGCCAATTTTAAAATGTGTAATTGTGTTATTAATATGCTTGCGTAATAAAATTGAATAAAAATACAATATTTGTTATTGTTTTGCAAAATCAAACATGTCCATGCCCAAGTCACATTAAAAAAAAACAAAGTAGAACCTTTGGTAACTGGAAAATTAAGTTCAACATACTTCACTTGGTATCACCAGCCAAATTACAAGACCTTAGTTACAGATATGTGCTTTAAGTCTGAGAATGTTTGACTGATGCCCCTTCCAAAGGTAGAAGATACATTTTACAGAATGCTGCTCTAAAACATATGGTCTACTGGAACAAAGCAATTACCAAGTGCACAAAAGTCGTCACCATTCCGCTTAAATAAACAGAGGTTAAATTGCTTGAATATACAAATAACTAATTTAGAAGTTGTTTTTGTATTTGTTACAATGAACCAGTCAGATAATTCAGGAGACTTAACTGTGGACAGTGTGAAGACTTCTGACAATCAGGTAGAGGCTGTTAACAATTGTGTTTAAGCTACAAGATCAATCGGGTGTAGTTTCCCAACTCACTTTGATGGTCTGACCGCATCCAAGTCGTTCGTCTATTGTTTTGGAATTAACATCTAATGACGTTTATATGCTATGCTTACACATATCGAAACGTTAAAAAGACCTTACAAATTTTGTGCAAGTTTTATGTCTAAAACAAGTCTATGGTCTCTGGAGACAGGGAGATGTGGTGGTGTAGGCGTAGTTGCTTGGGATAATTTTATAGCATTGGACTCAGTAAAACAATGTTCTAAGGTCATTTAGAAACCAGAGATTAGTTCAATCTATCTAAATGAACATCAGATAGCCAATTTTCAATTAAAAGCTGCCAGTCTTAGGTCGGAGTCATTATGACCATTGACCTCAGCTGCTCTTCACTGACCTCATCTTTTGTGGTGGTCTATTCTTGCCGAAATAAAAAATAAAATTTCTTTATGAAAATTTTATTTTATAATCATTTTGTTGAGACATATTTCAAATCATTTTTTTAATTGGAAGTTTTACAATCTAGGAAAACCCCATCATGCAAATATTTGGCTGAACATAATTATGATGGGTATCTTCTGAGGAATATTTATTTTTCTGAAAGCTACCATATTTTTTCAAATTAAGAGCAAATGCACTTCTAGAAATATGTATTTTTATCAGCAGACATTGTCTGATTATGTCATGGCCTGCATAGTTGTTTTAAGTCGTTAATTGGTCTACAAAACATAAATATTGGTCCTAAGTGAGAAATTGATCAAACCTAACACGTTTATAATACCAGTACATCATAATTATAGTAAGTCTCTCAATCCATAACCAGTGTCAAAGTAGTTATCTTTTACCTATTACAACTTCTAAGTACATGAAAATGAGGGTTGTTAACACAACAATAGTTAGTTTAAATGGACCTTATTATAAATATCGGAATCTCTACGGAGACAAATGGCTGTCCTGATCAGCTATAGTCATTAAGTTAGGTCTTATTGATCTACTAAATAAGATCTTAACGGAGTCTTGCTTTTCTTCTTCTTGGTGATTATAAGGAAATATTGGCTTCAGGCCATATTAATTTTGTAAAATGGCCAAACAAAACAAAATTCCTCGCAACATCTTAATCAGTGAGGGCAAATGGATGAAATTCATTTCAATCTGTGTGCACTATGGAGAATATAATTTCTGAACCATTCATCAAGCCAAGACATTTAATATAGTTAGTGTGTCTTCTATCTGATAATGTAACTTATAGATGTGAATTTTTCTTTTATAATTTGTACAATTCATGGTGTAACTGAATTATGGATGCGACGTCAGTACTATGGAAACTTCCAATCGTACATTAGGATGATAACCTCACAAACATTTTGATGAATGCGTCCAAAATTTCTAGTTATTCCTTGACAAGACCAAAATTATGTTAACTCTTTTAAGAAGGAAGAGAGTTTTACATCATTAAGACTAACTGTCATCTTAGTCTAAGTAATTGAGATGTAGGCCCTGTCATCCTGTTCCAACAATCTCGTTTTATCATTAATGAACAAAATGTATTTCAATTTAATTAAAAGGAGGTCTTTAGATATGAATAGCAGAAATAAATATTATCAGCGAATGTCCAGAATGGTTAAAATGGTATAGAACAAAGTTTGAGTGATAATGTCTAAATCGTAATTCAACTATCGATTAACTGACACACTCTACACCTAGGTTTCATTAAGATCGCACAGAGTTTAATCAACGACTTTGTGTTTGGTACAATCACTGCAAAATTAACTAGTGCCCCAATCTAACGTCATTTTTAATCAAATATGCCCCTTGATGAATGTAAATTTGTGCAGGAGCAATCGCCAAGAATATTAAGTCAACCATCAAAACGTTGTGTTAAATCAACAATTCCCAACAGCTAACATGGGTTCATTATATGTAGAATCTGAAACATTAATTTACGACTTTTAACTTCTAAGTAACTCCACTCCTTTCTGTATTTAATTCTCCGTGCCTTTTGGTATATATATGTATATATATTTGTTGATCTCCACAGCAGCAGCACAAGATTGATTATATAATGGCTTTAATGTAAAATTGTTCTTAATTTTGTGGTTTAAATGACACAGCTCTCTTCCATTTGTTGACACTTGACGTGTCGTATACTGGAAATATATATAATTCCTTTTACGGTCTAGTCCTTTAAAGATCACTCGCTAAATATACTGTCTTTTAAATACAAGCAAGCAAACAGGCAAAGAGTCCTTTGATAAGAAATACATTGACAATCGTTGGTTGACACATATGACATGTAGCGTCCCTTTTATAAACTCAAATAGTGTTAAAAATACACGGTGTCCCTAGACTGTTAGAACTCAGAAAAAAGTAAAATGTGGTTACGCTATTGCATGAAATGCTGTAAAAATACCATAGGGAATTTCTATCTCGTACAAGGAACTTATACAGCTGTGTGCGACAACATATCTCGATGATACTTTTTTTTTTCATAAATATTGGAGTTAGGTGAACTAAATGCATGTGGCATTGATAATATTTTAATACGTCTGATACAGAAAGTTGTATGCAGGAACATGATGACAGCAATGAGCATTTTAACCTTGAGTTATTGCTTCTATAGGTAGCGATATGAACAACAAGAAAGAAGTATATAAGACCAACATAACCAGATCATTGTAATATGTGTATAAATATAACAAAGTTATAGAAATTACGGAATCTAAATGGATGCCTCTCCATTCTGATGGTTTTGCATATTGCCATAAATCTGCAAATGGTCGAACGAATATATGCAAATAATTTCATATATTTACTCTGGATATATCCCTTAGTTTAATGTTTCTTTCACTCTCAATTTTGATTACAGACATGGCGGGTATGGCTAGTTAAACAGGAAGTGCTTACACTTCCGGAATACCCAGCTTTACTACACTTGTGAAAATGTATTGGTATGTTTGTTTTTGATATATACAAAGTAATCGACATAAGCAGATTTGATACATCTTGTGTTGTTACTAAAGAATGAAAGACGCATACGATGGAATATTCTATTATCTTGTCTGTCAGGTCAATGTACCATGTTTTTATTGTTCTGAACAATGACCTTATGTGCTGTTGTCTAGAATCTGACATTGTCTTGTAACTTGTAGTTAATGAGGTGCAATATGGCGACGAGGGTAGTAAAATTCCTAGTTTAAATAATATCTAAATATTTCCTCTAATTTTATGTGTGTTACGTGGGTGTAATAACGTTTTACTGTAGACAAATAACTAGAAGCAATCTATTGTATGCATTATAATCAAGGAACGCGGGTCAGATTTCATACGCCATCAATCTCTATCTAAAGAGCTTTGTGCAAAACAACACTTAATGATCCCATCATCTCTAGTTATAATTGGTAAAATTAAAGGAAATAGATGAATTTTCTATCATTAATTGTCGTTACTTAGGAGATGTAGTGAGTATGAAATCGGCACGAGAGTGTGACATTCCATAGCACGTCTAATCATTTAACAATACATAAAACCCAATCCGTCACTCAAACATGCTTTCTGCATATGAGAAAAGGTTTTAATGAAAAATGATGTAATTTACGCCCTTTGAGCATTGCTTAGGCTAGATTAAGTAGTGTCCAAGGGACTTTGTTACGCCATCCTTGAAACAAAAGTCATAAAATAATGGAAATGAAGGGATTATAAAAGTAAAAACCAAATCAGTCGTAAAACGCAAGAATCGCAATTACAAAGACCAAAACTATCCGATTAATTATGGAATTCTCTCATGGGAAAACAATCTCAACGATCCATAATATGCCGTGATGTGATATTAAGCCTTACAACTAATCGGTCAAAAATCAAAATGTAATTACTATGCTTCTACAGTCTAGGAATTATCTATATCACAATTTAATTTTGAAATTATTTCCGGACATTCTGTCCCACCAGTTATGAATTAATTCAAGCAATTTAGGTAGTATTGTATTAGGATTGATAAATGATCGTAAATATAGGGTCCCTAAACGGTCTAATGTTTTGAATTCATACAGATTATATCGCGATAACACAGTTTCTATTCTGACGTTTCTTGTCTCTGGTTGAATAATCCGCCAAATCTCATATAAATTGACTTATTAAGGACATTGCTTGACGTTATGAAAATATAAATTAATGCTTTAAATTAATGATTGATAGTTTCTCAAAGGTTGCCATGGATACTGGTTTTAAGTGAAATTATAAAGTAATCCAATATAGTTTTTGCACTGCTAAACATTAATTGCTTAAGGACGAGGTTTTCAGATTAATCCAGCAATTAATGGCGATGTAGAAAATAGTTCTTTAGTATTCAACAGAAACACAAACTCTAATACCATCAATGCCAAATATATAACAAAACCAAAAACCGAGAATAATATAATGGAAAATGTTGATTCCTTAATCATCAACGATTAAAAACATTACAGCCATTGTTTACATGACCGTGTGGAGTTTGTGTTTTTGTCCTTCGCCTTAATGTCTTCATCTGTCCGATTCCACTGAAAGAGGATCACTAAATATTCGTTTTACTTGGAAGTATGCTAGATGTATCTCGATGATGTATTCATATATTGGCGGAACTTGGATCTTAAGGTTTATAATTTTTCGCATACTTTTTGTTTTCATGTCGATCACTAGATGGACCTCTTCCAAAGAACCATCGGAAAGGCTTCCCTGTATGGTTTTGTGTTTTCTCAAATATTTGTTCTTTTTCTTTAACCAAGGAATCCAGCATAATACTAGCCGTGTATATGCCCGGAATAACACAAGCGATTGAATGCCTCTTCTATGAATCTTGTTTTCAAATACACTGCCTATAGTGCGAATCTTTGTTGCACTTATTTACACAGATCTTTCAATTGAATTGATTTCAACATAGTGCCCAATGGTTCCAAGATCTGTTAGTGTGCGATGTTTGATTTTTTTATATTAAATAATGCATTCAAAGTAGAATTTGTAAAATTTGACAATTATTGCATATGGCAACTTAACCAAACTCCATATCGTGCCTAATGTTTTAAAGCCCGTTAGATTAACGAAATTCAACATAGCTTTATATTTCCAATTTAAGTGTCCAATTGTTAGTTTAGCCAAATTCACTTACACTTCCCAATTGATTAAAACCCGTTAAACACTCAAATTTCATACAGTGTTTAATTGTTAGTTTAATCTTATTCCACATACAATGGCGATACCAAAGCTCTGTTAGTTCATTAAAATTCAACAGGCAACGTTTAACAGTTTAACGTTGTGTAAATTTAACCATATTCTACACACAGTGATCCATTATTCAAAGCATCGTTTAATTAAATTACAGTGACCAGCTGTTCAAACCTTTGTTGTTTTGGTCAACTCAATTGTTTAAAGTTCGGTTTGTTTAACCACATTTAAAAAGAAATTTTCAACATACCTCTCTAGGAGGATGCAGACTCTTTTGACAAAACAGCGGGTTAATGAGTCCATCATAACTTTCGGGGTCAACATATGATGTTTTCATGTGTTTTGTTTACAATTCAATGCAATACTAAATGATAATAGTATTGCTTGGGCCAAAATTGTGGGACCAAAATGTTTTCAATGGTTTGGTAAAAATACTCAAATGACCAACATACTAGTATATTGCTACAGTCTTAAAATAGACATTTGTGGCCATGTGAGGAACTCCAAATTCCAAAGTGAAGTGTGACATGGTCCAATTCAAAATCAAAAGCTTCAACTAAACAGGATGTGCTTACCCTTCCGGAGCACCCGGCTTCACTATCCGGTGAAAGTTTGCGTGTTTATTAACTAAATTTGCCAGTTTTCAAAATAAAATTTTACTTTGCTATTTTTATTTTTATTTGAACATGGATCAGTGTTTGACTTTTGATTTGCAAGTTCTGATTCTAGTTGTGTATCGACATTTAGATTTAATTGTTTTTATTTCAGTTTACAAATTAATGGAAAAACAATAATGCACAAATAATATTGTTTTTATATTTTCCTAATCACAAAGATGAATCATTGTTCTGGGATCACTGAAGTCAGATAATGAAATGCAACAGTTTTACCCACGTAATTATTCTGAGTGCAAACTCTCATTATATAAAATCCTATTAATTCACTAAATAAGATAAATGCTATGCTTTGTGTTTAATATTTCAGTCTAATGAGGAGGAGGTAGAGTGTTTCATTTGCATCTGTGATCAAATTAAATCCTTTTGATCGGTGTTATTTCTGATATCATTTATATTGGACGGCGAAGTGATTACAATAAATGTGATCCAATTAGGAACAGAAATCTCTAAATTCTTATGAATACAACCCTAGTCATTAAATTATTAAATTACTGATTCTATTCACTTTCCTTTGTTGCTCTTTCATAAACGTTTATCTTGAAATTCTAAAACCTAGTTCTCTTTGGGAGGAAAATCCATAATTGTTTAATTTCTCCGATAAGCTATTTACGTGATCCGTTCTTATCGATCTTATATTAACAATTATTAATCGATTTTTTAATAACAATAATTATTACTGATGACGTTTATTTCCTTCTGATGTTCTGTTTGAAAACCAAGAACTATTTATAAGGGCTAATTATAATATAATCACCACCAAGTAACGGGTAATAGCGACGTATTTTTACACGAATAATAACAGTGTATTTTAACATAATCGCACTTCATTTTTTCTTCAAACCACATAAACAAGAAGCTTATTTCAGCAATTTGTTATATCCAACTGTTCTAAAATAAAGCAACTTGTTTTTTATTTCATTGGGTTATTATGTCGTCTGTAACACTTTCACTACGACGTCTGTGTCTGAGTTGGTTTCCAGACGACAACTCCTGTAATACTGACAGGATTACAATGGAACTTTTCCAATTTATTTGACACCTAAATACCTCGGTTAATGCGATCTGATTGCTCAATGGTTCCCAGATGATGGCTCTTGTAATATTGATCAGGTTTTGGTGAAACTTGATCAGTGTTCTCATTACCCAAGATCATCGGTTAAGTTTAAGGCGTGGCATTTGTGCATAATTGTTGATGATCCTGCAGTCTGATTGCTCAATGGTTTCCAGATGATGCCTCCTGTATTATTGATCAGGTTTCAGTGAAACTTGATCAGTGTTCACCATTACCCAAGATCCTCGGTTAAGTTTTAGGCTCCGACGGCATTTGTAAATAATTGATGACGAACCTACAGCCTGATTGGTCGATGCCTGTAATATTGATATGTATTAATACACGATATTTACACTGAATTTATTTTACTATGCTTCATACATAATGCTATAAATAAAAAACATACATAAGATCCGTGTTCGTTTTTATCCTCCAGATTTTTTTGTGTCTATTGCATATCTTCATACTTTTGTAATGACAGTTTTCAGACCATGGTTCTCAAGTCTCAAGATTTAAATTTTGAAAACATTTCAATACTGCAACAAGTTTATAATTATGTTGTGTCAACTTACTTTATACCGTGACGTTTTTTGGAAAAGTGAAAGTTTGCTATTTGTCTTACTTCTCCTAAATCCGCCTCTACCGTATATCAGTGTAACAAGCACTGCATCAACGGTCCATTTGTCATGCTGAATATACTTCTGTCTGGAAAGGTCTGTGTACCTGTCAATTTGTTGAATTAATATACAACAAAATAAACAAAAGTTTACTAAGAAAACTGTAATCTGATTAAACAACTGTGTCCAAATGATAACTCCGTTAGCATTGACCACTGTGCTAAGCAGGCAAAGCACCCATGTCCTAGGACAACTGTCTCACTTTGTCATGTTGCAATAAATATTCCAGTATATCTCGACACTGCATAATGATCTTAGCTTATTCCTCTTGATTCCCTGGGGAACAAAGGGCCGTAACAACACCTCTCCATCTGACACGATTCTGTGCTATTTTCTTTAGTTCAGTCCAGGTCTTTCCAGCTGCTGTTAATGTCTGTCTCCCTTCCTCTTCCCTTGAGGGTGCCAGTCCAGAGCCTGCCTGGTGGCATTTGATGCAGGCTTGTGGAGTGTGTGGCCGATCCATCCCCACTATCGCTTTCTGATCAATGACGTCTGGTCCTGTCCCATAGTTGTTTGTTTGAGACAAATGCAGGCCATCTGATGTTAAGGGTGTTCCGTTCCTGAGGCATCTGGAGTTTGTGGGTGTTGGTCTTGGTTACCCTCCTGGTTTCTGAACCGTATAGTAGTAGTAGGATGGACTTGACGTTGGTTTTAAAGATCCGCAGATCTACAGATTGGTCGAAGGGAGTTGAAAGTTAATCTGGCTTTGTTGATGCGGAACTAGATGTCTTCATCTGTACCCCCATCTTTACCGATGACACTGCCCAGGTAAACAAACTTGTCGGCTTCCTTGAATTTCTCTTGGTGTAGCTGCACTGGGTCTTCTGTTTGGTTGTTAATCCTGATCACCATGATCATCATAATGATCACCAGGCAACTATCAATTTGGCATCGTAATGATCACCAGGCGACTATCAATTTGGCATCGTAATGATCACCAGGCGACTATCAATTTGGCAAGATGCAGATGTTACAAGTCTGGTGCTAATGCCTACCGTGATACGGATCATCGGTTTTTAAGCCGGTCTCTTCAAAAAAGGTCCACTACATGTTGAAATGGGGCGAAATATTACTACCTTCTTCGCGTCTTGCAGGTAGGGCCCGGCTGTGGTTTTAATCCCCTTATCTCACATATGGAACAAGCACTATGAGCTCACGTAGTGATACAAGAGAAGATTCTCCACCATGATTTTTGGGGAAAAAAAACTTTGACAGTGAATTTTTGCCCGCGGCAAAGGTCTTTGCCGTTTACCAACCAATAGGGAAACGATCATTCTAGTACACATGGGATTAATCTTATACAAAGGTTTACGATGAGATTTTAGCAAGATTGGACAATTTATGGCCGATGCCTCTACGATTTATTTGCCTTCTGAAAATGCGTTTGTTAACCAGGCGTGATACTTAGATACACCAGAACCAAGTAGAGATTAGAAATACCCAGTTTTTATATCCTTTAAATATTTTGGGACATTATTTGCATCATTGTTCATAATAAACAATATTCGTTTTAATATGCTATGGAATAGTATTATAGACTAGACGGAACACCCGACTTCAACAAAAAAAATTGGGCATGGCCCACACTTCATGCAAAATGAAAGTAGAAGCCAAAGGGGAATAACTCTAATTGACTTTAAAACCCGGAAGTTGCAGAAATCATTTTACGTGTACAGCTGTACACATGTTTACTGTCTAGTGTGCAAGGAAAAATTCGATGTATCTAAATGATCAATGATACATGTAATATATTATTTCAGATATGTTTATGTTACGTTGACTATCATCGTCTCTGAGAGCTGTGCAATGCAAAATCAAAACCCAGGCGTGATAAGTACAAGTGAACCCGATTTACGTCACATCAGAAGTCCTCTTGTAAGAACTGTGTACAACAGGTATCTGGACGATGAAAAAGAAAAACAAGACAATCATTCACAAGTATGTGTAATATATTGTAAAAAATTGATTTTACGAGGAAACCTCGGGTGGGGGACTAGCTTCATTATACCCTTTCAACTAATACACATCACAGGAATACATGTACAACAAGGGCCTATTTACTTTTGCAATGAAACTAGTCCCTGTGGAAAAATACCTATTTCCAGCTTCAAATTTTAAGATCTTTAAAGGATTTTAACAAACTTTAGAAGGTTTTCAGTCTTTATCATGAGTAGTCCTAGCTTGTATAATGGTTGACTAAAACAGAGAATTTACCACTGGAAAGTTGTTCAACATGAAAGTAAATCAGTTATTAAAACTGTTTATGATAAACAAAGTATGTGGTATATCTCTTCAAATAAATTCATCTACACACGTTATTTAAAGGGTTAGCACAACAAAACATTATTAAACTTTTATTTTAATTAGATATAATCTTGCAGATTATTAACTAACATATTGACTGGTAGACTAGACCTGATGATTCATGTCCAAAAAAAGCTGTTCCGAGACGTGAAGTTTCATGTTGACAGTACTAGTAACCATGTGAGAAGTTTTTTTTTGTAATTTGTTTTTTATTGTCCCAGAAATTGAATATGGGATGGTCAAGTACCATGTGAGAAGTTTACAGTTTTACCAGCATGAGGAGAGTGTGGACAAAATAAAGAAACTACACAATTCTTACAAATCTGTTATTATAAAGCTAACTATTGTTAATTCTGTTCTTATTTATGTTTCAGTGGTACTATGTAGATACTGCCAAGTTACCAGAAGATGTCTGTGACAAGTTTTTACAATTTTACCAGGATGAAGAGACTGGACACTAGACAGTTCTTACAAATCTGTTATTATAAAGCTAACTATTGTTAATTCTTTTCTTACTTATGTTTCAGTGGTACTATGTAGATACTGCCAAGTTACCAGAAGATGTCTGTGACAAGTTTTTACAATTTGATCAGGATGAAGAGACTGGACAGTTCTTACAAAACTGTTATGATAAAGCCGATTGGTTCTTCACACAGATTGGACATTCTTTAGCTAAATCAGTATTGTCCTGGTTTATGACAAAACATCAGTAAACGGGTAAACTTATATATTCAGTAGTATCAATTTGTTTAATACTGTCAGTAAATACAGTACAAAATAGTTCTTGATGAAAGTGATATGTGTGCACTGTTGGCACCTAAATTTTGTTCCAGTGTTTCACAGTACACGAGCATGTGTCCTTCCATTGACAATGGACCATTTGTCAGTTCTATAATGGGGCTTGTTATCCAGTTCCTATTTTACAAATACAACCATCAACAAATGTACAATATCAGAGTTTCTATGGACCAGTACATTTACTAGTCCTCTGTCTATGATGTCACAATCTTTTTGACAACCAGCTGTATCAGAAATAGTTCTTGTCCAGTTTGCTGCTCAAAAACAATTTGCATAGTCAGCATAAAGAATAAATAATTAAGAAATCCAGCATTGTTGTGACTGTGTTTGAAAAAGTAACCTATTTTGAATACCTTTTGATACACAATGTAATTTTTTAAAGCAAACTTTTAAAACAAACATGTTACTGTAGTCTACTGCTAATTTTTGGTTTGTAAACGACAAAATGATTATAGAGTGGTAATAAACTTTATCTCGGAATTAGTTATTATTTGGTTCAAATATTTTAGGTTATTGCAGAGAGGATCCATGTTTGTGTTTTCTGACTCTCAGTTAAAACAGCTTCTTAGTATTGAGGACAACTGGAGAGGCGAAAACTTATTAGACTTGGGTAAGAAACTTCTTTTCCTAGTGAACTAGATACTGTCATTCACATCCCTTAAAGTTGTTGTCCAAACACTCATTAGCAGCCCTTGTTGTCCAGATGCAGCCATTACCAGGCCTTATCCAGATACTCTTATGAGCAGCTCTTATTGTCCAAAATTTGACATTAACAGGCATTTTTATCAGTTCTATCATTAGCAGACATTGTTGCCCAGTTACTACCATTAGGCATTACCTGTTTTGTATTATGTAGCCAATAAAAATAGCATACAGGGTTTTAAGAGCTGTCAAATAAAACTTTTTTATGTCATAAAATTATATAGATTAAAATGCAAAGGTTTTTTTTTTGTAATACAGGAGCAGGAGATGGCATGGTTACACAGTTTATGGCAAAATATTATAACAAAGTATACACTACAGAAGTCTCATCTACCATGCAGTGGAGGCTCAAACAGAAAGGTTACAGGTTGGTATTACTTATAAGCGTTTATCTTTAAGAAATTAATTGCATTTATTTATAGAATCAAGATAATATAACTTCAATACAACTAAAAAAGAAACATACCAATCCATGTCCACATCATAATACCAAAGCAAAGAGAAAATTTATTTAGATCAAGTGCTCCAGAAACTTTAGTTTCTCCTGTTTAGCTAGCTACACCCACCAAATGTATAACATTTTAATCAAGATCATCCATGGTTTGTTTTAAAGCTCTCTGTCAAATAATTATATTTTGTCTTTCCAGCATCCTTAATATTGATGAATGGGACAATGGCAGTTTACAGTATGATTTGATTGGATGCCTTAACCTACTTGACAGATGTGACCAGCCAATGAAAATCCTTAAAAGTATACACAAATCTTTGACTTCTGGGATTGGTAAAGCCATAATAGCTGTAGTTTTACCATTCAAACCATATGTAGAACAAGGTGAGAAACAAGATGGGTTTGTGAAGGACCTCCAAGTCCTTAAGCTTTATACAGTGGGTCAAAGGTCATTGTTGTTTGATCAAGTGTTTTTCTCATGTGCCAAGATTGGATAAGAGTTCTTGGGGAAGGCAAAGAAAAACCAATGGTTCATGTGATCAACTTTGTTGCTGCCCATTACGCCCTCTCACACAACAGAGGGCATAATGGGCAGTAAGTAAGTAATGTGATCAATAGTTACAGAAAAATTAAAAAATTTACTTTTCATGTTTGATTTAATGTGCCAAAACCACTATAAATTTTAATGATTTTGATGCAGAATATTCATTGAATATCTGCTGATGGTTGATGTTTACATTTGAATAAAGTAACTTCAAATGTTGACCGTTATTTATTAGAAGTTTCAAACATGTAGTGTTGTTAAAAAATTCAGGACAGCCATAATTTGCATAATTTGCTTCCATATCATATAGCCATATATTTGCTTTGTCACTTGAACAAACTATGACATCACCATTATCACTTAACTACTGACTGAAACATAGAATTTATTTCTTATAAATTTACAGCACACCGAGTGTTAGCCTGGGGGCTGACCTAACTTTCTACTAGTTATTTTAGATGGAACAAGAAATAAGGTTTTAGTTACTGATCTTACCATATTGTATTATGTTACTTTTATTTTTTCAGACTCGGAAGATCACCTACCATCACAAAAAATATCATTAAATGGGAAGACATTTGAGGAACAAGCTACAAGTTTTATAAAGGACGTACTTGAGCCAGCAGGATTCACTGTAGAACATTTCACTAGATTACCATATTTATGCGAAGGAGATCTACACAAATCATTCTATGTGTTACATGATGTTGTATTTGTTATAAAGCCTATACAAAATGGATGACAAATGAATGTAAATTTAAGTGTATAATTGTGTATATGCAAGATATCTGTTGAGGAGGAATGAATCTATTGTGTCTGAAAGTTGTAGTAAATAAATATTCCTAAAATCTGTCATTATGTTTTGCATTTTATTTTTCTTAACACAACTCCCTGGTTAATTTGAATGCTTCAGGGCTTGTCTGATGTTAAATAGTTAAATACAAAACCAAATGCATTTTGAACTTTTTCCTACAACATTAAACACTTTACATTTTCAGTTTCCCTGGTGGGTTATTACATGTATTTCTTTTATTGTAAACAAACTTATTTATTGTTTTATGAACTTTGGAGAGTGTGTAAGCCTAATAACATTACCCAAAAAGTGTCACATAACTAAGCATTGTGTAATAGTATATCATCTCCAAGAGCCTTAATTGTAAAACTTGTGTATAATTTTTGTCTTGCCTGGCACCATACGGTACAACTTGTGGTAAACATATATGAAAGTCAGTGTGTACTAAATTCTTGTTTATTGAAGAATTGTGAAAGTTAATAGAAATATAAGTTTGTTTACAGTAAAACCGTACAGCAAGCTTTGAAGGTCATCTAAAACAAGAGGCCCAATAGGGCTGAAACACTCGCTGCTAAATCATAGCTAGTTAAAATGATACAATTCCATTTAAAACTAGAAAAACTGTGAGCCACAAGCTCACACAAAAAATACACCCCCCCCCCTTCCCAAAAATCCATCTGATCAAATATTTAAATAGGAGGTGCACATCTACATTATATCACAAAGATTGTGTGAAAGTTTCATGAAAATCCATTGAAGGGTTTAGGAGGAGTTGCGGATAAGAGATAGGTACCCTAAGGTGTAACAGAAGGATGGACAGACACACGGACGGACACCCCTATCACTATATACCCCCCACTTTTTAAGCGGGGGGTATAATATTGGGATAATAACTTGGGATGCATTTTTAACACTATTCATTGTGATCAAAGGAGGCATATTCTCATTCTTTTATTAACAGTGAATGTCAGTGTTGGCACAATAAAGTTAGATTGAATAAAACCTAATTTATAATGTGTTTCACAACTGGGGTCAAAGACTCTGGCCTTTAACCATGGGTTCATGAAGAAAAACAGTCGAAAAATGTTTAATGAAAGATCTTCAAAAATAGCAAAATAGTGGGAAAATTAAATGCCTTGACCCCAGTTTGAAAGGCATTTCAAGAAAATATCAAAACTGAAAACCCATTTATAGCAATTTAAGGCCAATTTACAAAATTTTCTAAGGTGAGGGCAAATACCTTATTTTTGAAATAGGTTTTAAGACTAGCGAATCCAAGTACATTTTGTATTAATTCAAATTTTGCCTGCAATCATTGGCTTTGAATTTCTTCTTTAAAGAATTCTGAGCCACCATGACCTACTTGTATCTATGGTGACACTGGGAAAGAAATCCAATTGCATTGTCAGACTAAGATGCTTCTGATCAAGTTTCATTGGTATCTCACTATCTGTAGTTTTATGTGTTATTGCAGCACATTCCCATACTATGTCTATTGCCTTTTCAGCTTTTGCCAGGTGAGCTACAAAACAGTAACAACTTACAAGATAGAAAAAAATGTTTTATTGACAGCGGAAATTTAAAGTTGTATCGACAAGCCATATTGTCATTGAGGAACACATGATGAAAGGATGCACACTTCACCTAATTGTTAGCTCTGCTCACTATAGTCAGTTGAACTAATTAAAAGGTGGTTCCAAAACATTTGATAGACGAGATTTATTATAAAGACTGGAAAAATTGTAAAGGACATGGCTTACAACCATGTTTCTTTGTTCAAAGGCTTAGTTCCAAAAATATGTTCCAATAAAATAAAACTCTAAATAATATTCAACAAAAGGGCATGTCAGCATCAATTTTAACAATTAAACAAAAAGTTAAGAATTGGTAACAAATAGAAAAATATATATTTAGACACCATTTGGCATCACTTGCATCAAACATCAAAAATTTGCTTTGTATTTACAAACTACCTGACAAAACAATCAGGTAATGTGTTACCTGTATGTCAAATGTCCAACAAGTACAAATTAAAACATTTATTAACACCGCTCCAACACTAATCACATGCATTTTTCTATTGACTATAGTCATACCAAAGAACATACTCTTGCAAAGACAATCAGTGTGCATGAGACAAAATAGTGTACATCTTAAACATAACAAAACAAAAGGTTTATTTTACTTGATAACAAAATAAAACAAGAGACTCAACTGGCCTGATATGCTCACCTGATAATTATAGACTAGATGAAATTCTTTAGTTCCAATATAAAATTCAAATTATTAAATTTTTAGATTGCATACAACTTAAATGAAATAATTAAATTATTCATCAAAAATTTTTGTTCAGCGAGAAAAAAAGTAATGCATGACATGCAAAACAACTGCATTGAAAAAAATTTCTCATAAAAAGTAAAATACACACAATGTAGAAGAAAAAACATAAGTCAAAAGTCAAGTCATGACCGTGATCTTTGTATTTTACTTCAGGTTGGAAGGTCATCATAAAAACTGAAAACCCACATGAAACTAATTTAAATACAATCAAAATATATCTCTACAAATAGTCAAGTTATAACAATTTGAAGCCATTTAATGAAATTTTCAAAATTCAATGCATAAATGCACAAGTTACTTATCCATTTTTTCAACAAAATTTAAACACATGAACCATCTGTAGGCTTAAGACCTCAGAGAAGCCAAATTTAATATTAGACGTTTATCTCCCTTTGTCCTTGTAATTTCAGAGTAGAAAATTTGTTTTATAGAACTATGTCACACTAGCACAAATACTTTGCCATGCCATAAGCTCACATGACCTATGACCAGCTAACTTAAAATTCTTAAAAGATCTTTAACAAAAACATACAAATATAAATTATCTGCAGTTGCACTTAAGTGATCAACAAAATTGCACAAATGGACTTTAACAAATAGAAACTAACAAAAATATAGATCTGTATACATTAAACAAGCAACAACAACAAAAAATCCATAAAAAATCAAAAAACAAAAAAAAAAAACAACAGCAGCTGTATATTATACATCTGTTACATGTTTGTGACTTGTCTACATGCAGATTTCAATATGTATTATTATATCAATGATACACTGTATTACATTTTACTGTACATCTGAGTAGCAGTTTAACTGTGGTGTTCCTGAAACTCTATGGTTTGATTCCCCCCCCCCCCCCCCACTCTGCACATCTGAATATGACAAACATTTATTTATTAAAATACTCGTACTGTTTTGAAGTTATGAAGCACAAATGGTGCCAAAATTCTAGGTCCTTTATGCTTCACCTTGAACTTTGAACCTAGACCTCCATGCATTGTACCTTTCACCTTTCACATCTTTTGAATTGATGCTTTGATAAGCAACAAATGAAACATGCTAGAAAGAGATTAGATGATGACCCAAGGACCTCAATCTTTTAACAATTGGTGGCCCACATAAAAAACTTGGTGGCCCCAAATGTTCACATTTGCTGTATCAAGATAACAAAGTAACAACTTGGGCATCTTTCAAGTAAAAATACACAATTATAAATACATAATAGCCTCATGATCTCAAATGATTCCACATTGAAAAAAATAGTTTATACTCAAAAAGATATCGGGCACTAGTAAGTATCTGCTCTAAACATTTGCACATTTTAAAAAAAATTTGGGCTACTCTGTTGATCTATGAATATCTCATCTGAAAAAAGTCAAATGCCAACCAGACTCTCACATTTGCAGAAAGAGCTTCAACAATAATGTGTCTATATTCACCAGAGTATAGAACCCCAAAACATTATCTTCTTAAATATGAATTTCTCTACTCGATAAAAAGAGGGATAAATCCCCTAGTAAATCGAGAACTTAGGACCATTATGTATCACTCATATAATACAAACTGAACATTTCTAATTTCTATTACTGGTATTTATGCTGTATCCATATAGACATCAAAGTCAACAGTCTTACACCGTTCTGTATATGTTTTAATTTTTTTTGTCAATGTCTCCAAGTAACAGAGTTCTGTAAGCAAAAACAAAACAAAGCTTGAATTTGTAGTCAGTTTAAGTTTGTGTATAAAAAATAATGTTTTACTCTCATTCACAGTTTAAAACTCTAAAGCATTACCAATTAACATAGATCTGTGCAAACTTAATATATGTCAAATCTTAACCAATTATCCAGTTCTCATGCAGGGGGGTTAATCTTACCTTACTTTGCTAAGTCTGTTTCAATAGCTCATTAGTTGTAAGCCTCCTCTGTAGCAGCCACAGGTGGCTTACACTTTTTGTAACTCTACAGAGGTTCTTAAGCATGCACTGAGACGGGACCTTGGTTTTGAGTCTCATTCAAAAGACTATTCTAGTATCCTATCTTACTTTTTATAGCTCTATGTTAACAAGACATAACATTCTGCCATGTTCTACCAAGTTATGAATATAAAATTAACCAAGGAATGTAAGCAGCATCTTTTTTTCAGTTTCAGCACTTTTTGTGGTTTGACCTTTAGGCTAAAATAAATTGCACTGAAAATAAGCATATGGGACTCTGTGTACACACAAAAAGTTAATGAGCTATAGCTAAATAAAGCTGTGCTGATTCCTTCTGTAAAGTGAAATTGCTGTATGCACCAACATAAAGCTGTTTACAGCATATAAATATGATATAACTTACTTCTTTTTACTCTCTCTATGGCTGATAGGTCTCTAAGATATGACTTTGTAATATCTATCTTCAAGTCATGGATGGACATCAACAAGGAAGTGTAACAATTGGTTTGCTGTGCCAGATCTGATATAAATAAAACAAGAGTTGTTAGAAAACAACATAACTTGATCACAAGAGTTGATAATTAAATTTACATTCATTGTAACAGTATTCAATGTAAAAGAGGCCCTTTCACCGTTGGTCTCAAAATAATAATTTAATCCTACAAAAATAGTCTATAGGTCAACTCTGGTCCATCTTTTTAGTCTTAGTTGAGTTTTCAATAAATCCAGTCTAAGTCTATGTTATCTTGTTGACACAATTTTTGAAAACATGGCCCAGATTTTTCAAAGTCTGGACCAGGATTACCCCACCAACTACATTAAATTTTCTGGATTGAACACTGTGGTAATAGGCTAAATAGGTTTGCAAAGTGCAAAATCTGATATTTCGAATGATATATTTACACAAGTTTATCCACATCATATCTCATTTGCTTCTATTTATGATTATTCTATTTGAAACCTGTCACTGCATATATAATTATCAAACCTGAGTTAAGAAATGTTACCATAATATCTTATTAATAACAGCACTGCAGTTTTTATCAACAACTAGTTGTAAATATGTTGCACAGACAGATATTTGGAAATAGAAGAATTATAATTTCACAATAATAAGGAATATATAAATCAACCTGGAATATGTGCCAAGTGTTCTTTTCTAAAACTCAATGAAGGCGTCACCAAGAACTATGTAACATATTGTTTAGAAAAAAGGACAATGGTGTTTGTATTCCAACATGGGAAAAAGATAGAGATTGACAGGCCCACTGCCTTACCTTTAGAATAGTACCATATTGGATGAGGTAAAGGTCCTGGTCTTGGTACCAGTGGTATCTTGATCTCATATTTCCTCTGTGTACTTATCTCTGGAGAGTCCAGCATGATGACGTCACCATCATCGTCTTCTTCAGAATTATTCTGTAACGTTTCACAAGCAGATGTATTAGGTTCCGTTGGTCCAGTTGATGAAGACTGTTCCATTTCATCCTCCAGTTCAATCAATACTGTATCATTAATGCCTGGAATTGGTTTTATTTTCAGTTTCTTATCTTTTGTAGTATGAACACCTGCCTCAATACGACCTGGTTTTTCAGATCCGAAAGTTGAAGTTGTAGTACTACCAGTGATTTTATTTTGTTTCAGAATATTTTTAGAACAATTGTTAAGAGCGTCTGTTAAATTTCTACAAGCATCTTGTTTAGTAATAGTTGCAAACTTTCTTTTTACAGAAGCATTTTTAATTTTAGCTCTTAGCCGTTTTTTCATGCCAGACAATGTAACTTTAGACTCCTTATTGCCACTTTTGGCTGAAAGATTTGAAATTCCTTGAGAAGGAACTATCTTTAAACCTTGGAGGTTTGACATGCCACCTTGCATTTGTGCTGAATATGTATCAAGATCAATAGTAGTGCTGCCACTTGCTGTTTTTACTGTGGGATTGATGGTGGACAATTTACTGCCATCTATAGCAGTACCACTAGCAGTTTTCACTATTGGGAACAAGGAAGTTGCATTGGTTGGTAGAACACAAAACATGAAGTTATTTGGATCAGATGTGTTCAAAGCATTGTTTGGTAATATGGCAACTTTGTTGATAGTAGAAGAGTTTTGATTTGTCACCTGATTGCTGCTGCCAGGAACAATGGTAGCAGAAGTTTGACAGCTCTGATTGGTTGCATTAGTAGCCAGTAAAGGTTTAATATTTGGAAAGTTATATACATTATGAGTTATTCCAGATGCTGACAAAGCTTGCTGTGTTGAAGTTGGTAAAATGAAGCTAAATTTCTGACTATCTGATGTAGTAATGTTGATAGGTTCACATACAATTCCTTGTGGTGTATATTTAATGACTGACACTGGAAATGGTTTGTTTTCATTCTGAATTATCTGTCTGGATGGCTCATTATTTGACATTTGCTTTGCTAATAATGGTGGTGCATTTTTCACAAAGTCTGCTTTTGAAGAGCTTGTTGTAACTGTTGCAGTAGTTTTCTTTGCAGTGAGTTGTTTTATCAAATTTTTGACTGACTGGTTCTTCCATTTGAAAGGAGAAGACACTTTATTTTCCTGCTTTGAAGACTCTGGAAATAACAAAATAATAGCATATAATTGTAAATGAGTACTTTATATCATTTATGTATACCTCTTGTTGTTGTTGAATACAATAAATATATATGAACCCCATTGCTGCAGTCACTCCAAAGTTATACTGTAAATCACATTAATTTGTGTGATATTTATTTTTGTATAAAATATATATTTGTTGTTATTAATTGCTAATTGGCATTAGTAAATTACATGTGTGCATGTGAGGTACTGGGTTCAATCCCTGGTCTGACCTTTCATTTTTTTCTACTTCCTATTGCAGTTTGGTGGCCAGTATGGCTTTGAGAATTGATGGACCTGGCAATTGCTGGCCATATGAACCAAAGTCCATCTGAGGAAATTTGGTAGTGGAGAAATGTAGTTATTTGGGTACCTCTGCTAGCTCAGTTTGTAGAGTGCACACCTATAGTATAGTGCATGAGGTCCTGGGTTCAAACCTTGTCCAAACCTGCATTTTTTCTCTTCCCTGTTACAAAGTTATTATGTTACCAACTTATTACCTACTTAAAACAGTAAACACATATAACTGTTTAGATGAAAATAGATTGTATGGACTGCAGAGTAGTGTTGGAAACAAGTAAAAATTTTAACCAATCCTTGTCTTGATACAAAAGTCAATTGAGGTTGCATTAGCGCATATAAAAATCAAATGTACAGTCAAACATGCTTTAAAGGCCATCACTATATATTAAAGAGCCACCTGCATTTAAAGGCCAATAAAATTTTATCCCAATTGCCCTTTATTCAGGCTATTTGAACTTGTATATATGAGGCCACCTGTCCATAAAGGCCACTTTTACTGGTGCCCTTAAGTGGCCTTTATAGACAGGTTTGACTTTATATACTAAAAATGTATACAAATGGATATATAAAGCTTTACCTTGGTTAAGTTTTTTAAACTTCATAGTGTCAATATTAAACCTTTTCTTGAACTTTAATTTCTGACATGATCCTGTTCTACAGTTCTTGACAATAGTTTTAACAAGTTCTTCATTCATTCCAAATGATCTTTTACCCATTGTGTATTTACTTTGAATCTGTAACAAATAAAACAATAAACTCTTAAATTCAAGAAAATCCCTTCAGTAGTTTAGGAGGCATTGCAGGAGCTTATCCAATAAGAATGAAGAAACAAATCAACAGCAATGCAACACAGTGCTATAAACTATTAATCATTTCTGCTTACTTAACTTATAATGAAATAATGAAACCCCATTAGACGGACCATGACAAACACTATATGCATTCTAGTTTCAACAGCTTCTTAAAATAATTCATCTACATATGCAATCTTGGGATTTATATTAATGAGAACCAAGAAAGCTACCATTATATTTCATGGCTGATGTTGAAATAAGAATTCTTTATTGGGACCAAGAAACAATAAAATGGACCCACATATGATAACAGAAGCACCTTGGCTCAAATTCAAATCTCTACCATCTGCTGACAAGTTCATGGCCACTCAGTGACACACACTGTGTTTAGGGATTTTACGGATATTTTTTTGTTCATTTATAAAACTGCTAGAATTTCAATCGCTGGGACTTATTTTTGCAGATCCAACGAATAAGCTGGTAAATAAACAAGTGGCCCAATAGCCAACAGGGCCTGTGTTGCTCACCTGGAACATCTTGTATTTCATTAGTCATTTATTGTTGTTATATTAATTTATTTACTTTTTATTGCTTTCTATAATTATGGTAACCACCTTGAACTTATCAATTTTTTTTATCTTTTAAACATTAATGATATAATATGTGAAACACATGTTCTTGGAAGTGGGTATTGTAACATTTTAATATTTTTAAAGGCCCAGTGACAAACTTTTAATGTCTTTGGCCAAAAGGCCTAAACAGAAGTAACCAGCATCAGAATTATGGTGTAGCTCTTCATCAAATGGAACTAAAATGTCAAAGACCATGATTCATTTGAAAGAAAAACATTTCCCCAAAACAAAATATTATTATTTTTGTCAAATTGGTCAAAGGTCAGGATCATGTGACAAAGCATTTGGGTGCGGGTGGAACAGTCAAAGACACCTGAAGTTAAAACTTAAATAAACCCCCTATTCATATAACCATTGTTGATATTAACATCATAAATGTCAAGGTCACACAGTAACATCATTAAAGTCTTGTACTCCAACTACTTGAAATGCTTGCCACAGAAACCATAAGGCTAATTCGTACAGGTGCATAATGTAGACCTATATTGTTGAAAATGAAACAAGAGGCCCAATAGGGCCTGTACTGCTCACCTGGGCCGTTAACAGCACAAAAACACAATAAATACTACATTTAAGGAGCAATAACTCTGATGTGGATATTTAGATATTTATGAAACTTGCTACTCGCATCTGTGACCTTGACCTTCAATCCAATGACTATAATCTATATATTAAAATGATCTTTGCATCAATACCAACAATATTCTAATATACATGCCTATACAAAAAGTTCATAGTTTTCGAGATAATGAACCTTTTTAGTATTGTTTTGCAACCGTGACCGTGACCTTTGGACCCATGACCTTTTTCTGTACACCAAAATGATTGTTGTATCAATACCTACAACATTCTAATATACATGCCTATACAAAAGTTTATAGTTTTCAAGATAATTAACCATTTTGGTATTGATTTGCTACTGTGACCTTGACCTTTGGACCAATGACCTTTTTCTATACATCAAAATGATTGTTGTATCAATACCTACAACATTCTAATATACATGCCTATACAAAAAGTCAATAGTTTTCAAGATAATGAACCATTTCAGTATTCGTTCGCATCTGTGACCTTGACCTTTAAACCAATGACCTAAATCTATATATCAAAATGATCGTTACATCAAAACCAACAACATTCCAATATACATGCCTATACAAAAAGTTTATAGTTTGAGATAATTAATCATTTTGGTATTGATTTGCTACTGTTACCTTGACCTTTGGACCCATGACCTTTTTCTATACATCAAAATGATTGTTGTATCAATACCTACAACATTCTAATATACATGCCTATACAAAAAGTTAATAGTTTTCAAGATAATGAACCATTTCAGTATTCTTTCGCATCTGTGACCTTGACCTTTAAACCAATGACCTAAATCTATATATCAAAATGATCGTTACATCAAAACCAACAACATTCCAATATACATGCCTATACAAAAAGTTTATAGTTTTCAAGACAATTAACCATTTTGGTATTGTTTTGCTACTGTGACCTTGACCTTTGGAACAATGACCTTTTTCTATACATCAAAATGTTCGTTGTATCAATACCTACAACATTCTAATATACATGCTTATACAAAAAGTTCATACTTTTCAAGATAATGGACCATTTCAGTATTCTTTCGCATCTGTGACCTTGACCTTTGAACCAATGACCTTAATCTATATATCAAAATGATCGTTACCTCAATACCAACAATATTTTAATTTACATGCCTATATAAAAAGTTTATAGTTTTCCAGATAATAAATAATATTAGAAAGGTAAAAAATTAGGTCATGACCTTCATAATTGACCTTGACACCATTTTGAAGGTAATTACAAGAATATGTCAAAACTGAAAACCCCATGTCATTATCTGGTCAAATAGTCAAGTTTTAACAATTTGAAGCTATTTTACGATTTTTTCAAAATTAAACGCAAAAACGCGTAACCTATTTTTTGTCCGAATTTCAAAAAATGAACAAACTACAGGCTTAAGACCCCAGAGAAGCCAAATATCACATCAGATTTTTTCTCCAATCAATACTTTCGGAGAAGAAGATTTTTTAAGATTTTTGCACCCCTAGGTCACCTTGACCTAGTTATGGTAGCCATGGCAACGCCACGAACAAATCTGAATTGCACCGGCCCATATATACTTCTTACCAAGTTTCATTGAAATTTGTCCAGTAATTTCAGAGGAGAAGTCGAAAATGTGTGTTAACGACGCACGCACGCACGCACGCACGCACGCATTCACGCACGCACGCACATACACACGCTGCGCTATGCCATAAGCTCACATGACCTATGGTCAGGTGAGCTAAAAATGACTAAGGTCAAGGTCAAATTTTATACCAGAAACCAATGCAGACTGTAATCTAATATGCATGAAGATACAAAATGTTTATATAGGAAACGCCTAATTAAAAAGTATAAACCGATTTTTATTACCTTTTCAATAGTTTTTTTTACACCCAAATGTCTGGATGTTTTAGAAGTCCCATCTTCTGAACTCCCACAATGCATTTCTTTTATGATCTGGACAAACATATCTTTTGGCAAAATTATTTTACCACTGAGCTTATGTTTTAAAAGACCATCTTCTAGAAACATTCGCCGTGCCCATCCTCTAAACTGACGCATATTCTCAAAATCATGCTGTTGTTGACGTTGTGCTGGGGATTCATTCGGATTTGTATCAGACTGTAAAAAGTCATCCGTTTCATCAATTTCAGGCAATTCGCCGGTTTCAAGAAATTTTGTAATATCGTGGTATTGGCTCTGGCTGAGAAAACCGCCACGTTCGCCTTTTACCTTGTCTTTTGTCGGTGAACTCATGTTTAGATGCTTTGCATGCAAGCAAAATATTGAGCAGACGCACTTTTGTCGTAAAAGAGCAGCGGCATCAGCATTTACGACATAAAATTCAATCGTTTCGAAATCAACAAATTTTGGTACAATTAAATTAGAATAAATACTTATATAACTTTTTGTAATTTAATGTACGACTGGTTATACTGCAATATGGTATAGAAATCTATGACATTGCGACATCAAAGTAAAAATGGCGCCAATATTTAAAATATAGAAAACTTTTTGCTTCATCTATTAAAGCCTGTGCAATGTAATAAAATGAATACAGCCCTCCGATGAAAATGAATTTTGGATTGAAAGACCAAAATATAGAAGAAAACCTTATGGTTCAATGTAACCACTGGCTTTGGAGAATGTGCCTTGGTGCATGGACCTGTCACAGTGCTGTTCAAGTTTAGTTTATTACTGGGCATTTTATAATAATATTTACATTTATGGTGTTTGATTGTATTAAACTCTGTTTGAGACCAAATGAAGTTATAGGACTATAATTACATTTACTAATGTGACGTCACTCATCTCTTGCTTACGCCTATACCCGTGAAGTCATTGGTCTGTTCCAGAAGTTGGCGTACACGATGAAATGAAATGAATTTAGGATTCAAAAACAAAAATGAGATTTTCAAAAAAAAAAGCGAAATGCAAATATAACCATTGAACTGTCTAGAAATGGCCTTTACAGGGCCGTAACTAGGATTGATTTGTGGGCGAGGCAAGCCGGACGCACTAAGGGCGCGTCGAGCTAGGGGGGGGGGGGGGGTCCGGGGCATGCCCCCCCCCCGTAAAATATTGATATTTTTGACACAATTTAAATGCAAAATTTGCTTCGAAAAATGTACATGTACAACATTTTGATTACGTCGTTGGCCCTTATGTATTAAGTGACTCAACAATCCCCAAGGAAACCGGAAATGGTAATATTTCAGAAATTATTATGGTTCAAATTGAATAATTCTGTAAAGCAGAAAGACAAACAGTCGGATGCAGCAAAAACTATATTACCTATTCTTTATGCTGTATATTCTAATATTCTACATAAAATTACAAAATAACATTAATCCAAAGTTAAATCTTAATTTATTACATGTCATAATTGACATAAATATCAGACTCTAGTCTAATTGTTCAAATGCAAGTGGGATCTTGCGAGTTCCTGTGCTGGCCCATTTCTTAAGAATTTTCTTTGGAGAAACATTTCCAATGCCATCATCACTTTCAGACGTCTAATAGCTTCGTCAACAAAGATTTACAAATTATCAAACTCATGGGTTTTTATCAGTAATTTATTTGGATATTTTGGATTTAATTACGCAGAATTTGGAAAAATCCTGGACGAGGCAGCCTCCCAATATCAGACACGATGCATATAATTCCGACAGTCCTCGCCGTAAGTGAAGCACATTCAAACGACCGTAAAAATAAGTTGATTACTTGAAATGTTCCAATATTTATCCATTGAAGATAAATTGCATTTCTTATCAGCTTACCTAAAAATTTTAAATATTTTAACCGAAATATATATTTAAAACACCGATAATATGGTATAATGAACGTAGCTCCATGAACGATAACTCATTGCTCGGTACTTCAAAACTGC
Organism: Anadara kagoshimensis; assembly: GCA_021292105.1. Classification (NCBI taxonomy): domain Eukaryota; kingdom Metazoa; phylum Mollusca; class Bivalvia; order Arcoida; family Arcidae; genus Anadara; species Anadara kagoshimensis. Next base: position 46,551,221 of record CM037875.1, read on the forward strand.
ATTATAAGGGGTTAGAAACCAGAGTGGTCCGCACTTTTTTCTAAGGTAATGGATCCATGATTTTTTTACTCTCATTTTTTGTTTTAAACATGACAGGCAACGTCGCAGTCAAGAAAATTCCACTTACAATGTATATCGAGACGTCGCCAGCTATAGGTGAAAGTGCAGAAATTTTGCCTGCGTGTTGCGCTGATGGCATTTTACACCAAGGTTACTTATTCAGCTTACCGTGACACGGACCTCGTTAATTTTAAATTTCCATCCAAAAGAACCGGCCGCGACTTTCATTTCGTAATGTCGAAAGAATAGCCACTTTCTACCAAATCGTGGTTCTAACCCATGACCTACCACTTACGAGGTAGACAAGACTTTCCCTGGTGGAAGTTAACTTAATTTGTCAGTTTTCAAAGTTTGTGTTTTTGATACTTCAAGACCCGTCATGTTCAAGATATTGGATTTATATAGGCAATATATATATGACATGGCCAAGGATCAAACAATCGACCTTCCCGCCCTGAAGGCAGATGTAATAACCACCAGGCCAATTGGACACGATTCTGTGTTAGAAGGATTTGTTAAGTTTAATATACAATGTAGTTAATTAAGATTTGTGGTGAATCGTTGTGAATGAAGTTATTCTTGGAATAAGCATTGCGACAATAAACATCATTTAGGAACACGTCCAAGGTCATTCTTCATTAATTCTATGTTTTCACGATTTGCTTCTTTTGTCGCAAATTTTGACCAACCCGATTATTAAAGCATTTTATTCAAAGATCTTATGGACACGCTCGCAAAGATCCACTCTTCAGTTGAAATTCATTCATTTCAAAATACCACTTGAATTTAAAAACCATTACTTGATTTGAGTACTAGTACATGATAAATACCGTGGCACGATAGTTCTATTGCGACCTTAAGGAGTCATTACAATACCATTTGGCAGGAATGTGCGCGTTTTCCAGACGGGCATTATAGTCAGGGGGCAGATCTCAAAAAGTAGCCTCTTTATTGACACCCCTAAACTTTTTTGTTAAAAGCAGAAAACATGGTGGATCTTATTGCTCTATATGTACTTAGTTAGGCTAGGTATGTTTCCACCTTGACTTTTTCAGTTTAATGGAAATATGGCTGCCAATCAAAGATGGCCGCCAAAAAAGACAATATAAGTATAAAAATTCAATATCAAATCAACCACTCAACCTTTTTAGTTAAAATTTGGTGTTTGATCAATTAAATATTTATACTAATTTTCCATGAATAAACATTGGTTGTAAAATTCAATATGGCCGCCATTTCTAAGATGGCCGACTTATAACCACCGCGCTGCATTTTAAATCAAATACAACATACGATGTCATTATTTTATGACATTAAACCAATGTATTGTATTTAATATATATGTATTTAGTTAGGCTAAGTATGTTTCCATCTTGACTTTTTCCGTTTACTGAAAATATGGCTGCCAAATCAAAGATGGCCACCAAAAAAGATAATTTAAAAAAATAAAACTCAAAAACAAATCAACCGCTTTACCTTTTGAGTTGAAATTTGGTGTTTGATCAATTTAATATTTATACTAATTTCCATGAATAATTATTGGTTGTAAAATTCAATATGGCCGTCTTATAATCACCACGCTGCATTGTCTTAATACAATAAGCCAATATGTGTATATAGTAGTAAACTACTTCCTTTTTTACACCAGCATGAATCACATCCACAAACAACTGTCCAGTAGAATGTGTTTTTTAATAATAATTAAGCTGCACACACATAACAAAGATTCAACAATTTCACATTCATAAATATTGAAGGTCAATTTCCCAACTGCTGACAAGAGTTGATGGTATTTTTTTCTGAGAAAATAAACATAGATTCCAAACCATTTCCTGATAATTAATGTGTTTAATGTGCATGACCGGAACGTATCTTTTAAAGTGGCAATGACGGAACATATGACTGTGAAGTTCATGAAGGTTTTTGTTAAAGGGTTGGTAGTTTGAAATAGATTACAAACAAAAGAATCTACACTTGATGACAGCATTATCGTACATTCATAAGCTTTCAGTTCAGTTTTCAAACTCTGTAATTTGTTTAAAAAATTCCCGTGCTGGAAGCTCAATCACTGTCTGTTGATCAAATACCAACATATCTGAATGTTTTTCTTCTGATATTTCTTATTGACTCCTGGAAAGTTTGGTGTCCATTCTGTTGTAGTACTCACTTAAAACTTACTGTTTAGTTATGAAACAAAATCAAGAGAATAAAAACATATGCATCTGATCATTATCCGTTATTCTATTCATCTCACTCGGCATAAGGAACAAGTCTTGAGTCTGCCTATTTATGGTTTGCAATAAGACTTGATGTATCTCGCCCTATACTTCAGAATGTTGCATTTGGATTTGCAATCCTCCACTAACCACTGACTCTCTGCCTTGTACTTCCTTGCAGAACTCATTTGATATCCGTATTTATAAAATTGTTCAAATACTCAGGCAACATGGAATTCCATCTTTCTTCTGCATTCTTTAAATCTGTTTATACAGCGGTGCAAACTGCTAACAAATGAATTGTTGATGTAGGGATAGGGCAAGTCTTGGCGCATGAAGGTCCTCATAAAGATTTATGGCTGTCATCACAATATAGTATGGTGGCTCTGTATCCGAAAATACCATGGATATGTTGCGTCCTAAAGTTCATATTCCTTTCATTCTAAAATTAAAAGTGTGGGGTGCTCAATTACCCTTCTAGGTTACTCGTTCTCACTTCCTGGTGGATGTTCCTGTGTTAAACTTAATTTGAAAGTTTCAAGATTTTACTGTGATTTTGACATGGATTGGTATGTTTGATTTATTTTTTTTCTTTTTGTCTAGTTTAAGCTTTTGTAAAATGCTAAAAATATCAATCAAACAAAACATCACAAAACATCTACTCTATCACTATTCCTTAAATACTTTGTGGTTGCTTCTTCAAAGTGCATATTGTGGTTTTCCAATGCCACATATTATCGAACAGGTCTTTATATTTTTCGGTACCATTATGGAGTTTCAAAAATCAAAACAATAATAGCTAATTAATATCATGGTGTCAGTGAAAGCAGGAAGAGGTAATGGTGATAGTGATATACTGGACAAAAAGAAGTAACTTTATTCTAAGTAACATCATCAGGTAGTTTACGACCAATCAACAAACATCTGATGTAGTCACAGGTTGATGAAGTCATTCATGTTCAGAAAAAGGGTATAAAGATTTGTACCATAATAGAGAGTATGACATTGGTTAACAGCATTTGGAAAGCACCAATGCACAAACCTTTGACAAGTTTGTAGATTTGCAGATAGCACAAAGTGTCATTTAAGGAATTGTGATAGAGTAGATGTTGTGTTTGATTGATATTTTGAGCATTTGATAAAGTATGACAAGAAAAAAATCAAAAACAAACACAACAATTCATCCACAAATCACAATCATAAAGCATTAAAACTAGTAAGAACTGGTAAGAATAATTCGATTTAAAGAATAATACATGTACTGCAGAATAGAGATAGAAAGTTAAAAATTGGAATAATTCAATATACATATGGGCGAAAATAATGATTTTTTAGTTTTATATCAAATAATATAAACAAAAAGCATGTATGGCACGCAGTTGATGCTTAGATTAGGGTTTTTGGATGCAAATACTACATTCTCGAGTACAGGGCGAGGTAAATCAGGTCTTTGAGCAAACTATAAAGAGGCAGGCACAAGAATTGTTCTTTGTGCCAAAGAAACAGATAATGGTCAGACGCTTATCCTTTGTAGAGATTGTCGTGGTTTTTGTTGTACAATATATGTTTTAGAAATAAAACATTGTTTTCAATTCTATATTAATAGCTGTTGAATTTTTGAACCGGGGAAATGTTATATTCTGGTCATACTTACATAATAAGTATAAGGGATATACGTATAGAATATATTGCTGCAAAGTGCCCGTGGATGTTAATCATGTTGCTGTTGGACCTCTTTGAATGTTTGAATGAGCGATATGACTATTTTTTATTGCAGACATCAAATGTCATAGCTATTAAATTGATTAAAATGATCTTTATCGAAAACTTGAAAAATGTTTCGGCTTCGTTATTTTAATTACATAAAATAAGTTTAAAGAGCTGTACTGATAATATTTTCACACAATATGTAACACACACACATACGCAGAGCAATTAAATGCAATCCTTTGTTGTATTTGATTTAAAATGCAGCGCGATGATTATAAGTCGGTCATCTTGAAAATGGCGGCCATATTGAATTTAACAACCACAGTTTGTTCATGAACAATAAGTATAAATATTTGAATAATCAAATTTCAACTCAAAAGGTTGATTTGTTATTGAATTTTAATTTTGAAATTATCTTTTTTGGTGGCCCTCTTTGATTTTGCAGCCATATTTTCAGTAAACGGAAAAAGTCAAGGTGGAGACATACTTAGCCTAGCTAAATAATATATATATTAAATACAATACATTGGTTTAATGTAAAAAAAAATAATGACATCGTATGTTGTATTTGATTTAAAATGCAGCGCGGTGATTATAAGTCGGCCATCTTAGATATGGCGGCCATATTGAATTTTACAACCAATGTTTATTCATGGAAAATTAGTATAAATATTTAATTGATCAAACACCAAATTTTAACTAAAAAGATTGAGTGGTTGATTTGATATTGAATTTTTATACTTATATTATCTTTTTTTTGGCGGACATCTTGGATTGGCAGCCATATTTCCATTAAACGGAAAAATTCAAGGTGGAAACATACCTAGCCTAACTAAGTACATATAGGGCAATAGGATCCATCATGTTTCCTGCTTTGAACAAAAAAGTTTAGGGGGTGTCACATTTTTGGGATCTGCCTCCTGACTATTATATTCGGGACATTCAGTGCTGCCTTGGGAACGGTAATGAAAATCAACATGTCCATCTTGCAAATCAATTGAGATTAATTCGGTGAAAAGTTCAGAATTTAGCAAAACAAACTAGAGCAGTCTCTTCAGAGATTACCCCATGCCACCCTCAACATTGCCGAATTTTTACCTTGACTGACCTAAATTTATCGTGTTGGTTTACACTTATCTAAGCTTGATCAAAATGCAGACGTGGGGCTAGAGTAATGGTGTTAAACGTCCCAGTCAAGAATATTTCACTTATATCAAGACGTCAACAGCTATAGGCGAAGGTGCAGAAAGAGGTATGGCGGGTTTGATTGGCGCTTTTTACATTGCCCCCTGCTTGAACGGATGAATGACGTAACGATGTATTTTTAAACACCCGAGGATTTCGCATTCTATAATTAGACCAGGGGTGGGTAACTCGAAGCTCTCTTAACAGTTACGAATACTTAACGCCTACTTACGAAACTCGTAGAATAAATTCGGGTAACTCGAAACAGTCGTAAGTAAGGTAGTCATCGTAACGTGTCCTTAACTTTACGGAAATCAGATACCTCCCTTAGACCATACTTAGCGTAACATTGCACATTCAAACAAGAGATTTACACATTAATTGCATGTGTTCCAGTTATTATTTAATTTTGACAACATCAATTTAAGTTTATTTGATCATCAGTGGCGTACCGCCCTATACGCAAAAACGCAAGTGCGTACATTTAAATTTGTCATAAAAATTAGTTTAAAATTAAAAAAAAGTATACGAGAGAGAGCGTGCGTGTGTGTGTGTTTTCCAACTTTTCTTGAAATTACAGACAAACATTTTCATTTGTAATCGGAGCTCAAATCTAAAAATCTTTCAAATTATTAAACCAACAACTTTTATCCATTTAAATCTATGATACAAACGCAGAGAACATGTGTGGTTAAACCTGGAACCTAACCTTCAACTTCCAAGGATCAGTATGATCCTCAGTCATATTTAAAAATTGTAATTAAGCTCTAATTTGTATCAAAACACGAGAAGGTATTGTTTATCTGTCTCAAAATGCAAGAAAAGCCGTTTTGAAGCATTTTACATTTCAAAATTTTACGGGGGAGCATGCCCCCGGACCCCCCTAGCGTGGTCGCGTCTTCGGCGCTCCATGTTTGCGTACACATACAATCAGGTCACGGTACGCCGCTGATCATGTTGATAAATTCTTTAAAACGATTAGTCATTAAAGTGACTGTGTTTTTAAAACAACAATGTCTTATTTTAAAATTATGATCATTAATAATATTGTGATAATAATTATTAAATTAAAATTTAATCGGGATAATTTTCAACTTATGCTTAAAACCGTAAGCATTTGTTTTACCTTGAATCATTTAATATTATATAATTGAGAGAGAGAGAGAGTGTGTGTGTGTGTGTGCGTGTCGTAATCTTTATGGAAAATAAGATTAATATTTATAAATGACATAAGAATCTACATGTGTAGCATTTCATACTGCATCAAAATTGTTTGTAAGTAATTCCTTCTCTATGGATATTTTTCACAGTAGAATTTAACCATTTCAAGCTGAATACTGCTATTTTAGCGTTTTAAGTCAAAATTATCCTATGTCTGTGTGCATTTTCTTTCCATAATATTTAACAAAGTAACTTGTGTATGACACTGAATCATTTATGGATTTTAAATTTCAATAGATTTCATGTAAACTACAGATCTACGCGAAGCATGCTCTCTTGAAAACTACAGAAACTGTATAATTTATTTAAATTTAAAAAAAACAATTTTCGACGAATTTGCTTCAAGGATTTTCCATTTTGAAACTCGCTTATTGTTATATGAAAACATAGATAAGTGCAGGATTTTTTCGTAGTGTATGTTCTGATGGGAACTATAATTTAATTTCACTCTATTCCCTATTTAAATGCACGTTTTCAAACTACTACATTACATAATTAGTTCATGTTCGTATATTGAATTTTATGGGTTAACGTTTTCAAAATTCAACAGGCCCACTTCGTAATCCAGTGTTACTTTTTTTACCCTGTTCGAAGCAGTTGCTATTTAGTTAGTGACTTTAATTTGCCGAATTTCTTTTGACTGCCATTTAATTATTTTGTCAAGTAATAACAGGGTAACCGAATATTAGAAGAAACTACGAAGAAATAAAAGAAAAACGCTGTATATTACAGAATATACGAACGAAACGAATTCGTAACTCTACACGTAAATCGTGATCGTAAGTACGCGTTAAGTACGTTTCGAGTTACCCGTGTAAATTTGTCGCAGTATAAGCGGTTCGTTTTTGTAAACTTGATTTTCCTTAAAGAGTTGAGAATATGGGACAAACTTTAATATCCATAATCTTAATTTTTCATCTCTTTATACAATAAACATAAAACTAGAACAATAAAGTATTAACTTACATCACGCTTTACAAAGAATTCACGGGCAATATGCGTAGTTTTATTGTATAAAATATACAGCTTGATCTGCTAGTAAATAGTATGTTTTAAAGAAGAAAATGACCATTTTAGAAACGCATATTTTTTTATTTAACAATTATTTTATAAAAAATAAAAGATTAAAAAAGAATAAAATTATATCAGGATGGGACTTCAAACTCATGTCGCACTGGTCACAAAGCGTCCTCACTACTCTCTGAGCTAACCATAGCAGTAAATGTCAATGGTGTTAAAATATAACACGAGTTATATGTACAGTGGTCAGATTTGATTTTCCCTGTTTTTCAAAAATTTACCATTTTCTCCCAAGAGGACCATTTTTGGAAAACTCGTAAAGATTGCGTTTTGAAAATACTTTCATAAACAATAACGTTAAAGTTGGTCCTACGAGGAGAACAATTTGAAAATAATTATCAAAGACGGGAAAACCCCCTCGTTTTTATATTTTAGCATACGAGAGCACAAAGATGGACTTGCTAAGAAGAATGCGCGTAAAATATACCTTTGTAGGAGCCAAAATCTGAAAATTCACATATACTACTCTTACTTTTTTTATTTAAGAACAAGAATATTTAGACATATTTTTTTAAACCAAACAGTCCATTTAGGACAAAATCCTATTAAACCCGCCATACCTCTTTTGCCTATGCGTTGCGCTGATGTTATTATAATGCATGGTTCTTATGTGCCAGTCTACCTTGGCACGGGACCGCGTTAATTTTAAGTTCCCATCCGAAAGAACCGGAACTCATTTCGTAATGCCGAGTACTTGGCAAAAGAACAGTTACTACCCACTTTCAAGTTTTGGGTCAGACCCGGTCGGGGTTCGAGCCTATGCAGACATGGAAGATATGGAGTGGTCACGACACTGGGACGGGCAGGCGATTCATATATACCCGGTGGTAGAGTGGTCTAGACGCAAACGTGTACAGATGATGGACTCATCGCCTTAGTTCGAATCCGATTCAGATCAATCTTAGCATTAGGTGTTTGTCGGTTCACTTGCAGATAAGCGGTTTTCTCCTCGGTCAACCCAAGGTCTTAAAGAGGTGGCTATCTTGACTGGGGGACCGCGTTCCATGCATTTGATTGGTGCGGTGGTCTTTGTTGCATCGACATGTACGCCAAGTACGTTCAGCTATTGAATGAGTTTGGTTTCCTCAATGAATCAGAACCGAGAAACAATTCCAATATATAAGCGCTTGAAAGCTGCTGACATATCATTGCATTACCGACTCGACGAATTTAAAATCGGACAACGAAACGGCTCTCGTCGCATCCAGGTTGTGAACCAGTGACCACTCCACTCCGGTTTACTTCAATGTTGTCAGATTTTGAGTGGATACTCATCACAACATGTAGAGTATGCCGGAAGTGCATATTGTGTTAATACAAGCACATTGTCTTGTGGTACAGTACTAATACTAAATATTAAACTCGCAATTTTCGAATGTTTTTAAAATAACGCCAAACACAAGCATGGAACCAGTAGAGTAAATACTTAACACAGGTTTAATTGTGTCGGCGAATTTAATACAAGCCAAGACCGTCAACTGAATGGCAATTGTGTGGAATGGCGCTTTTAACATTGTATGGTTTAATATGGTGTCATGTAATCGTCTTCTTGCTACACGCGTTCCTTTTAATAAATTTATAATTGACTATAGTCCTCCTGTCAGAGATTAACAAAAGCATCCTGTTAAAACTAGGAAGAATGGAGAATGATTCATTCATGTATTCAGCAATTTTCAGCTATTTGCCACGGGAATTAGTTTTATTACGCTCTCATTGGTTAACCTGTATACACGTGGCGTGTGTAGCTAGCTAGATTTAGAGCACCTTGCATCACTCCTTGGTTAAAGTCCACTTATTTCAACTTAAATTGCAAGTTGTCAAAAGTTTTTACTTTGCTTTTCGAATCGTTTTGGGCGTGGACCCGTCTTGTAGTAGTTAAGTGTGTAAATATAGCAATAGATAAGAAATCCCTCGGTCCATTGTTCGGTCACTGAATCGACCAGTACATGCATGTAAAGAGAAAAATGTTTTCTCAATTTCACAAAAATACACTCCAGTTCGAAGACCAAGCTCACCAAAAGGCGTTACTCTGACAAAACACTTTACCATAGAAAAAAGCAAACATGATGCCCTTCAAATTGGTAGTACCCGTAATGTCAAATTCAAATTCATAAAGTCATAAATAGCATTAGGCAACGCCAATGTCGTGGTTTAGATGTTATAAAACAGTGGCAACATAAACTGTGGTCTAATATAAGCTTGTATTTATACCACCGATATAATCATTTCTGCATCTTAAAGACGACCCATTAAAGTTGATACATATGCAGTTATTAATGGAAAAATAATTCCATGCAAACTCTAAAAGTCAACATAAGCCAACTCTGCCATTTATAAACAGCATAGACAGGGTCACATTGCTTGCCCCTCCATTACAATTTGTTTCAACAACTTTTTACAAAACAAAGCATACATTGACCAATCTTCTAGAAACCAGTCAATTCAAGCAGTTTACACTTAAGACCTTGAAACATTAGACTAAATGGATATCACTTTGTCAACTTGACAACAAAACAAAACACATCCACAGATTATAATACTCGGTGAAACTCCATTCATTATTGGTTGATCCACTAAAGCCAAATCACCAAATGCCTATTACAGTTTGTACTTTTGTTGACCATCTTTTGCACTCTATTGCTCAGGTTTTTGGTTTGTATTTAACCCAACCCATCAATTCTTGCAAAGCTCTAACTGCGAATTATGTTTCCAATATAAGTCCAAGTGAGGATATTAATGGTTGATTTCTTTTTATTTCATTGCCTAATTATCATTAAGTTTACATTAGTTGGCCCTTAACAAGATTTCATGACTGTTAAGACAAGAAGCTAATGGCCTTTACTGTTTAAATTAGAACCCATTCAATATGCAGTTTACAGTATCAAAATAAGACCCCCACTATTTGTCAACAGAACACAGATTCATATGAATTTATTCCCATTTTAAACAAATGTGTAACAGGAAAAGGGGATTCCAGAACATGTACACCTAAATGTTAACTACACCCTTTAAGTATCAAACAAAATGGGCCATTTATTTGTCATAGTATTTGTCCAAAAACCAATTTATAAGAATTTCCAAAATTCAAATCATGTAAAAGAATTCTCTGTAAATGATTTTTAGATGGTAAAAATGTGATCTTTTATGATAATCCTCAAACTTAACACAGGTCAAAATTTTGGCTTTAATTGTTTTGAGATTTTTTATTGTTTACTTAATCTTGCTTAAAAAGCAAATGATCAGTAATTTAAGATTTTTCTCAAGTTCCAATGAGAAGGGGGGAGAGAAACCATAAAAATCCTGAAATTTAAAAGAAAGTGTATTGGATAATAAAATATTAACATCCAAAAATGATGTTCCAACACCGTGGTCTGGTAGAACCCAGTTAAAATCTCCAACTAACAATTACACACACCTGAATGATCTGAAATTAAAAAGAAGAAACAAAATGTTAACAAGAATAATATTAAGCCTTTATTCACCCGCTGTCACACGTACATCATACAACATCTGCACAAAAACCAATAACAAACAACAAAACACGCATAAATCCATCCTTCTTGCGAGTTTCCATACAGTCAACATTCAGCACTAGTTATGGAATTCACTGGATTTCCTTTTTCACAGAATGTATATTTTATATTAAAAATTCCATTCAATCATTGCACAAACAGTTCACAATCCCATCATGCAATTCAACATTAACATCCTGTTTCATCATAAAATCATCTTCACTTTTTGTCTTTTCATCCTGTATGAGAACTTTCTTAGAAAGTAAATGAACCATGGCGCTTTATTTACAAAATGTTATGCCACACACAAAAACTGCTAACAATATATAAAAAATATTTACACCCATCCATTCTCAGGCAAGTCACATCTACGCTACATTTAAAACAACAACAAACTGCACTCTGCTAATTCCACCCTCCTTGTTGTTGTTGTTGTTGTTGTTGCCCTCCCGCCCAACTTGCATAGCCACCAGCAGCACTATTGGCATCACTTGATCCCCAACCTTGAAAGAAACCTGTCCCACTGTTTTGTCTACTACTGTCGTAAGTTTGATTTCTATTATACGCATCCCCTCCCCCTTGGTGTTGCTGCTGGGTGGGTTGTGGTGCTTGTTGAGCTTGGTTGGGTGGAGGAATGGCCCCCTGACTTGTAAGAACAGCTTGTGCTGCTGCTAACACAGCTGAATTAAAAAAGTTCATTCCTAAACTATTAGCTATGTTATTGGGATCCTGACTAGGGTGTACTTGTTTTAGAGCATTTCCAAATGCCCCTTGTTGCTGTTGTTGGTTCCATCCTCTCTGACTCCCCATCCCCTGACCACCTTTACTGTATGACCCCCCTCCCCCATATTTATCAGAATTTTTGGGAGCTGCAGTTGTTACAAAGACACTTGTTCCTTTGATGATGTGGTCTTCTCCTACAAGACTTCTAGCTACTTCAGCACTGTTAAATGTGACAAATGCGAATGCCCTAAATGGTTTTGGGATAAAAACATCAACTACTTCGCCATATTTGCTGAAGTAGTTACGTAAATCATCAGCGGTGATGTTTTCAGTACATCTTGCCACAAATACTTTTCTGCTGACTAGTTGTTGTGCTCCTTCCTGTAAAAGATTAATAAATATCTACTGAAATGACATGCAACTTTCTAAATAATCAAACCAAGATTTAAATCAGAATTTCCTATTACTCAATGTCTGCTTTAGTATTTCTTTTAAATTTTAAAAGTTTTTCAGGTAAAGGAAATTCTTCAAGAGATAATGATTAAGATAATATCGTATGTTACCTTTTCTTGACTTTTGAATCACCTTCATCACTATTCAATACTGTGTGTGAAAAACACCATTTACAATAACAAGTTTCTATCTACACTAGTGATTATCAACATTTCATATAACTGATACTACTATGATAAAACTTCCTACTTGGCAATTCCATTTGCTCGACAAATTACTGTTTCTATTAGAAATGATATGTCTGTACATCTTTACAACTTGTATTCAATGTTTTCTTGTCAAGTCTTGTTACCCAGTTCCAAACTTGCCTTGCTAGCATAATGATGTATATTTTATATTAAAAACATTACAATATGTTATTATTTTCAGCGATAAGTTTTGAATTAAAATAAAAGTATTTTTTTCCAAAATTATCCAGATTGTTGATATTAAAAGTAATAAATGTTATGGTACAATGTATTTAAAAACTGCTATACTTTGCAACTTTTTTTATGAAGTCACTGGTACAGTAAACCAGAATGATTTAGCTCTTATTAACTTACATTTGAGTTAGGAATTGTAACATCACACCAACGACCATCGATCATATGTCTCTGGGACATACATTTCACCTGAGCTTCATAGTCATTAAATCTTATAAAACCAAACCCTTTAGACTGGCCACTCTTAGGATCTCTCTTTACCTACAAATTACAAAGAGAAATTTTGTAGTTGTTTTTAATATTACACAATAATTTGCTACTGAAAAATACATGTACCTGGCCAAAACATGACACAATACAACTTTATGTTACAATTACTGTAAGCAGAGAAATTTTATTTCAAACATATTTGGGATACATTATACTTATTACATAAACAAGAATTGCAATGATTCTATAGGACTTGATGTGACACTTCAATCAATTCCTTAATCCTTCCAGTATTAAACATAAATTTCATACTGTGGTGCATCAACCAAACAAACAAATGATTGCAAGCTTTAAAACTGAAAAATAATATTTTCCAAGTCAAAAAGTAACTATGTAAAATCATTAAGAGTAAGGAAAGACAACTCTAATATTTCAATTTAAAATTCAAAAACAAGTCATTTTTTTTTTACTGAAAAATGAACTCATCTATAACAAGTAGAATCCATATGCAGGGGTTCAAAATTCCCAGAGTCACAAGGTCCGGGACCTTTTGATTTTACAATGGGACCCTTCATATTTAAACTGAAAAGTCTTATGGCCCTGTCATTTTTCATTATAAGGACCTCATTTTCAGATTTTCTCTGATAACAAAATTGTACATGGTTATTGGACTTTCAAAAATTAATGTTGGACTTGTCAAAAACAAAGGGGCAAAGGGCCACCGAACCTTCTATTACAAAACGTAATTATGAACCCCTGCAATTGATTAAAATTATTTTGTTTCTATTGCAATGAAGAATGCAGACTGGATGACAAATTATTCATACTTGAGCCAAAACAATTTCTCCAAGCTGTGAAAAGTATCTTTTGAGATCTTCTTCTGTACTTTTCCAAGGTAAACCTAACACGATAAGGTCACTGCATCTCTGATTATCTAAACATTTTGTTTTTGCCATTGGATTGTCTAAAACATCATCACCTTTTCTCTTATTTTCTACAAATAAAAATACAAAACAACAATTTAATAAGTTATTTGCATCTTTCTTCAGAGAAGTTTCAGACGGAAAGATTCACATATGGCAATGTCTTAATCAACAAAGCAAACTGAAGAACTATGTTATACGTACTGCATAAATTTTTCAAAATATACCTCAGCATACCAAAATATACTTCAGTAATCTCAATGAGTTTGAGAAAGAATTCTACATGTACCCACAACTTAATTGCTAATTTTGTCTGAAAAAGCCAAAAATGGCTCAATCATTTTGTGACAAAATAATTTCATATTATACCAATATTTTACAGTTAAATGACTGTGGGTACAAAAGGAAGTTACACCTGAATTGCATGCCAGTAGCAGTTTTTACCATTAAACCTTAGTACACCATGCATATCAAATGAATTAAAGTCATTTTGTACCATATTCTTTGACCATTTCGTACCATACATTCAAGGCATTTTTTACCATATTGTAATGCTAATATTTTTGTACCATAGTGAAGTGTTACCAATTTGTTCCATAAATTCCATCATTATCTCTCTCTATGACAATGCATGATGTTTTTTCAAAAGGTCAAGTTTTAATATTATCAGCACTTATTCATATTTTTCCTTTAACAACACACTTCTTTTATTATAGTACAATTCTTTATTTGCCAACCTCATTAAGATGAATACCAATTAAACCATCCGATAAAAATGCTTGGACTTTGGGAATCTTCATGTTAAAAAAAAACATAGGTTTTGCAGAACTATGGTCACTAGTCATAAAATTTCCATATGATTTGTGGAAAATCTTTCAATGTTCTTTTCTTCCCGCCACATTGCGAGTTAATCATATCAGCACTTTTTTAATATTTAATTAGCAACACTTTTCAAAATGATTTTATTTTTAATATAGAACCTTTTTTAATGACCAACAAATAATGCCATTATATGTATTTGTATATCTTATGAAAATTATTGTATAAGCATGAATTCAACTTCAGCGATACACAATGGAAAATATGGGCATGAAGTGGTCATGGTACGATGTTAACATATGACATGGTACGAACTGGACCAAGTTGGGTACAAAATGGTAAATTTGAGTACAAAATGACTACTGTAGGAACCACTCTGCCTGTGACAGTGAAATACTCTTTATATCCAAACAAATTAAAAAATTAAATAACTTGAATAAAGATCGATATTTTTCACTTACTTGTACCTAGTCGTAACAGGAAATCTGTATGCACATCCGCGATTAGCCCAGAATATATCTGCACAGGGTAAAATGTTGGCTCTATGAGGATTTAACATGTTGAAAATCCAGGCAAATGTCGGATTCTGTTGCACATGTGACGTCATTTTCGCCATGTAAAATCTCATAACGCCAACATTTTCCTTTCTACAGACATACTTTATGACAATCACGGATGCGCATACAGATTTCCTGTGACTAGGTACAAGTAAGTGAAAAATATGAAACTTTATTCAAATTTATTTGATTTTCTATGGATATAAAGAGTATTTCACTGTCACAGGCAGAGTGGTTCCTACAGTAACTGGCAACATATTAAGTTCTATTAGGTAAAATGTTCATAATGACTTTCGGCCATTTTAATGTGCAAATGGTATAAATCCCAATTATATCAAACACGTCCTGTAGTGGTAAAAACCTTGCAATATGAAAAAGTGTATATAAAATTTAAAGGCCAGCACGATTAATTTAAGGGCGAGACCACTCTAATGTGTGTATCGGATATGTCACTATGTGTGATGGGGGGGGGGGGGGGGGGGGTTCACTGTTCATTCGATTGATTTAAAAGTACCTTTCGGAAACACAACAATATATACATGGTGACCCCAGACTCCATCAGGAGGATACAGTGTTCCATCAGTCATTCTTATTCCTCTCAAATTTCCGGTTGAAGGATTTCTATATTTCATGCCACAAGCACCCGGAAATTGGGCAGCTACTGTAGTCAAAAGCAGAGTTCCATCTTCCTCGCTTGGAATTTCTATGGGTTCCTCCCTTTCATCTTCTGCAACTTGGATATACTGTGTCATCGCGTTACGTATGTGTTAAAACAGTGAAGGAATATAGGAAGGCAAGAGTGCGGATATTGTTCACTACAAAAAAAACACAAAATGGCGGCGGAAGTTATTGCACTCTTACGAGCGCCATCTGAAATAAAAAAATAAAGGGAAATAACCCGTTGTTGATTTTTAGTTCAATTGATCACTTTGTTTCCATGTTCTTTCACCAGTTTTAAAATCAGAATTCATTGCTGTCGAAATGTGGGCCATAATGGAGCAGAATATTGCATCAATGTTTATGAAATGTTATTTAAATGGTACAATTCCAATGTCTAATGACATAATAAGCCCACTCATCATTTTTAATTTATAGCAATTTTAAAAGATAGATCTTGTTATTTACAATGAAAGCAAGAAATTTCAAGGTTGACAGAAAAAAAACAACGAGACACCATTTTTTCTATGTATTCCCTATATTTAGATATCCATGTTTAGTTACTGATATCAATATGGATATCTTTACTGAAATCGAGATGGATATCAATAAATATGGACGAGTTATGGATATCCATTTCTCCAAAATCCGACTCAGTATTCATTATTTTTATTTCTCATGACTATTTAGAAATAGTCCTAATAAACCGATTAATGGATATTCATATATTCCGGCCATATCTATTGACATCCATATATTCGCTTTATCTATGGATATTATCTATATATTCTCCTTATCTATTGCAGAGACATATAAAACCTTTATATAAAAATCATCCATATATTCCCATTATCTATGGGTATCCATATATTTTGGCCTTATCTATGGATTTCCACGTATTCGCCTTATCTATGGATATACATATATCTCGGCCTTATCTATATGGATATCGATATAATCCGGTCTTATCTATGGACATCCATACTGATATTCGCGATGTCTATGGATATCCACATATTCACCATATCTATGAATATCCATATATTCCGGTCATACCTATGTACATCCATATATATGCATTTTCTGTGGATATACATAAATTCTGGCCTTATCCATGCATTCGCCTTATTTATGAATATCAATACTGTAGAATCATTAATATTCCGGCCTAATCTACATGAATATCCATATATTTGTCATATATCTATGAATATCCATATATTTTGGCCTTGTCTATGGATATCCACATATTCACCATATCTATGGATATCCATATATTCGCCATATCTATGGATATCCATATTATATACGCTTTGTCTATGGATATCCATATATTCGCCTAATCTATGGATATCCATATATTCGCCATATCTATGGATATCCATATATTCGCCATATCTATGGATATCCATATATTCGCCATATCTATGGATATCCATATATTCGCCATATCTATGGATATCCATATATCTCCAGATTACCCATTGATATCCCTTGTATTTATGCCTCTATCATGGTCTTGTTGATGTGTAACTTGATTGGTTTCGGCAATATTTCTAAACTTCACCGATACTCACTCTTGAACTTAATATTCTACTCGTATGAAGACATCACTGCAGTTCATCTTTAAATACACCACAGACTGTCCGACTGGGCATGTCAGTGTCACACAGGTCTCCGACGGTTGATTCTTTTCAACCCCATCTTCTTATTAAGTTTCTGATAACAGTAACTATCAGATTCCCGTTAGTCCTAATATGAATCGCCTGACTGTATAGAAAAGCCATCTCCACTTCGAGTTCATCTTACAGGTGCCGAGACTGTCGGTTGCAAACAACGGTATAAATTCTTGATCGGTCTTTTTTCTGCGTCCAATCCTGTTTGTTGTAAGACTACTACCGAACTAAAATCTACCTATTGCAAGAATAACACTTATACTGAACACTAATCATCACGGTATAAATCACATAACTGGGCTTGGACATTTTAGCTTGTTTAGTGTGCGTAGTGCTCATAGAACGGAACCGTCCTATATACCTTACACGACTTGTCTTCTTTCCCGATTCGGGGTCCGAGTTGAGTTGAGTAATGGTGTTTAACGTCCCAGTCAAGAATATTTCACTTATATCGAGACGTCGCAAGCTATAGAAGAAGGTGCAGAAATTTTGCCTGTGCGTTGCGCTGATGGCATTATACAGCAGAGTTCTTTAGCGTGTCAAACCCACCATGACAGGGGACCTCGTTTATTTTAAGTTCCCATCCGAAAGAACCGTGACTTTTATTTCGTAATTTCGAGTGCTTGGCGAAAGAACAGTCACTAGCCACTTTTACGTCTTGGGTCAGACTCGGCCGGGGTTCGAACCCACGACCTCCCACTTACGGAGCAAGCACTTCGGGGTCCGAATCTTTCACTTAAGCCTGGGAATCAAGAATATAGTACGGTTATTGGAAATCAAGAAAAATAACTAAACATGTCAAAATAGCTCTGGTTCCAAAATAAATTCCTCACACTGTGTTAGATTCATTCACTTTATCATGCAGATCGCAGTATAAGTGCGTACTAAAGTAGCACAAAGCAGATAAAACAATCAAGACTCAAATACCACAATCATTTGTGTTCAAATCATCTGATTAACAACAAAACTTGCCTCATCGGGAATAGCTGAAAAATTGCTAATACAATGAAAAACAACACCAAGTTACAAAATGTCGACTGCCTAGATTAACAGGTCTGGGATCCGCCCGAAACGGGGATAAATCGAAATCGCCCGATCGGGGGATAAAGCCTCTACGTTTTTAGGACTATAACATCGCGCATGCGTATTTCATTTGTTTGCCTAGAAACGGGCTTAAAATCGAGTAAAATTTATTACCTTTTATGAAAAAACGGCCACGGGGATTCATTTCTAAGTAGGGGGACTTAAAAATTTGAACAGTTACGGTAAACATATATTTCTAAAGATTTGTCGTGCGGAAAAAAAATCTGTCGTGCGGAAAAAAGGTATAAGCTCTTAAAAATGCACTTCCGGTTATAAATGTTCACGTTAAAAATACATCGTAGTTACGGGTATAGAAATGCTAAAAGGACCGTTTCTTACCTAGTTCAGATGTGTGATAACCAACTCTTTGAAGATATTTTTGGTAATTTTCTGTCTGAATTTCGCCCCCACCACCATTAAATACCAAAATGTTTTTAAAAAATTTACAGTTTACACAATCTTTCATGAAATAACTTGTAATTGTTCAGGATAAAATGTCCAGGTTGTGTCAGAACTTTTATTCTGTTGTAAAGTCAGGTGAAATGCTGTAAATATGTAGCTAATATTAGTATATGTTTTAATTCTCAATCCACTGTCACAATATACTAACTAAGCTTTTAGTGGCAATTTGATTTTTCAGTTTTGACCCGTGTATATGTAGCTATATATGGAAATGTCGGGAGTGTAGGGTAAATCTATATCCTGCTTATTGTTCTAAACTAAAGAAGATTTGTCATTTAGCCTCCTGTTCTTTATTTCAAACAAAATAATCATATTCACTAATAATTAAAAAAATAATAATAATAAACAGAAACGGTATTAACTATTGCGATTGATTATATCATCAAATTGGCTTTCAAGGTAGTGACTTGCTTAAAATTCCGAACTCAGTTTATACTATATATGTATACAAAAATTCTTCTCATTATTCAGCATTTACACTAGAAAATAAAAGGAAGAAAACTGACAAAATGGATGTCGTGGTCTGATAAAAAACAAGATACAATAGTGTATTAATTTTTTTAATTGAGTAAATTCATAGATTTGAATTAGCAGTCAATTTGTGTTTAATTAAAATCTTCATTCAATTGTTCTTCTTTTATGGAATCTTTCATGTCATCATTATAAAACACTGCCGATATGTCTGTCATTAAATATTACCTGTTGCCTGTAGGATTTACAAAGCTTTATTGACAACCACGAGTATCTATATATGTACGATCTACCGGATGTTTACATAAGGTAGTATTACTCGCAATCATCGGAACTCTTCTGTGTACTCGCGTGTACACCCACAAGAATTACTTCCATTGCTTGTCCCCCGATCGGGCGATCCCCCGTTTCGGGCTGATCCCAGACCTGATTAAAACCATCATGGTATCTCTGTCCTCCATCTCAGATTTTATGTTCCGCAAACTGAGCTTAAACGGTTAATTCATTTTTGTTGTTATGAAAAAAAATTAATAATCCGGCTCGGGTTAGGTGTAAAAAAACTAAATATATTTGTCTAGAGTGTACTAAATTTAAGTTTTAATTTCTTTTGGGGAGGGAGAGGGACATGCCCCGACCACTAGCCTAGAAGGAATAGACCATCGGTGCGTTTCGTGCTAGTACGTCACTGTAAATAGAGTAAAATGAATCTGACAACCATGTTATGTTCGAATTTATTAACATAAGTCAACATAAATAATAAATTCGACACTGATTAGCAGTTTTCCATAAAATATAAAAATAAATACGCCAATGAAGTTTAACGCCTAATCATTCGGAAGTAACACCTAATCATTCGGAAGTAACGCCTAATCATTCAGAAGTAACGCCTAATCATTCAGAAGTAACGCCTAATCATCGGAAGTCCAAAGATTGAGGTCTCATACAAGAACTCTTTATGGTATAACAAAATACATGTAAAATAAATTATTGAACGACTGTACACGTATTTGACTTTTCCTCTGGAGCCTCAGTCTTTGGACTTCATTAGGCGTCGAAATTGTCAATGCCTAATGAAGTCCCTAATTAAGTTATTATGAGATCTTTGCTACAACGCATCACATATATTTGATTTGTGTCCTTGAATTCTTAGCGTCTGGGGCTGCCCCGATCTGAATAAACAGTGAAAGAAGTTCTGTCACTGTAATTGTCTAAACGCGGAATATCAAGATAATCGTCTAAAGGAGGTAGATCTACATCATAATTATCCATTCCTGTATCATCATATTCTTCCATATTTTGTCTCGCTTTGTGTCCAGCGCGACTATATACGGAAACCTGTACCCTCCGATTTTTGTATTTGATAACCATCATAATCAAAAATATCCAAAAATCAGCAAAGAATGTCAAACACAAATAACCGAAGTTTCTTAGGATGGCATCTTTATCATCTTGTGGGTTGACTTCCAGCTTATAAACTATCCTTTTCACATCATGATGCCAACATGAATAGCTACATGCGTCAATAAGTTCTACGCTCTTTATTATTAATACGCCATAGACATCAATCTCCGCCCGGTGTGAAGTCAATTGTCCTAAAACCATTGTTGGAACATATTTGGTTCCATTTATCCAGTAAACAATTGTATTCAGAGTTGCACCAGGACATTTCATTTCCACTTTTTCACCAACCGTAGCCTTTATATCAAATTCTGGAACCGGCCTTTTGAACCGAACTTTTCCTATTTTAATTCCACTGAATACGCCACCTGGGCCTTTTCTACAGGTTATATTACATGATTCAATCATAATTTCATCCGGTCGAGTCTTCTTGAATGCAAAACCTTGAAATAAAGTTGATCGGCAAGGAATACCTTTTGGAACGGAATTTAGAATATGAAAAACGAAAACGGGATTAAAATATTTGACTTTCATCTCAGGGTTGAATTTGACTGTACAGACACCATGTCTTTTTCTTTCACCAATTTCACCACATGCACTACAAGGAGACCAATTACCCCAGTCTGAATAGAAAATAAAAATGTCGTCGTGAAACATTGGTATTGGTTTTGGATACTCTTTGCCATCTTTTGAGACTATAACAGCTGGCGCCTTTGATTCTGGTAAAATGTCTAAATGGTAATAAAAGTTAAATAAATGTTTACGTGAAAAAAGTTGATTAATAAGAGCCGCTGTCATGCTGGGATAGATAAAGCCACGGAATGTTGTAATCATCTGTCGCGATTGCACGCAAAAATAAGTTCCTGCGTCATCACGAGTTACGTTCTTATACACTAGCGACGAATGCTTATCGTTTTGCATGTATACACGATTTCTGGATTCGTCGTCATGCATGTCCATTTTGACATCGACGATATCATATTGATCAGGCGAGTAGATGTCTCCTCTGATTAGCTTCTTCCATGTTAAATGTTTCGCGGACAAACGCTGGTTTCCACACACATCACAATCCATTTTAATATCGTCCCCAGGTTCTAAAACGTAAACCAATTGCACTGCTCTGCTTTCGGTTATTTTCTTCATATTTCTTAAATTTGAGGGCAATCTCCCTCAGACAGTTCCTTCAATTGTTGCCAAATTCACGCTTGAATCGCAATCCTTTTTCCTTTATGTAATCAGAACTGTGCGGTACCTCTGCAGTATCATCCGCTTGTACGGAAGCTCCTCCGTCAGACGGTGATCAATTTCTCTTTCTTCACTATATTTCTCCACGATTTCACCTTTATCATTTCTCACTTTAACATCCATATGGAAACTGAAAACTTCGCATAAAGTGAGTAACACTATGAACAAGATAATGTTTTTGAACATTGCCACGATTACATTCACGACGGAAATGTTTTATGTTTAATGGCGTTTTTCCATGATCTGGCGTCACAGTTAGAAATTTGACGTCAATATGTTTTGACGTCACAGATCCTTTCAAAACGTCAGCAAGAGTCTGTCTATGACGTCATGTATCAGAAAAACACACACATGAAAGTTTCGCCATGGTACAACAAGGAATTGATTAGAAATTTCATCAGTGCATGTTAATGCACGCAATGACATTAAGATTTCATGAGCAAACCGGAATAAGATATAATCATGTATATTCCCACGGAATCGTACAAATACAACTTCAAAGTAAAAATTACTACGTCATAGATATGACGTCAATGTTTCGTCATTATTCCTAAATGGCGAAGTACGCCACTAAAAATAATTAGTCGAATCCTAATTATAATATATGAAATTTAATTTCTTTAATTTCATTAAACGAAAATATAATAAATTATTCTGCACTGTCCTGAACAATTCTAGTCGAGAAATGTTAAACGTGCGAAAAACTAAAGTTTATAAATTCTTGAATTTAAGAAGTCCTATATATCAAGAAACACAGTCCTTGCCAGATCAGTCCGCCCTACCACCCTCTGACCTTCTATTTCTTTTTTCCTACAATAAATAAAAGGGAAGAAATGTGGTTAAAAGAAATGCATACAAGTATACAAAATTTACACATTATAACATATATGTACAATATATATACATGTATATACAATGTTTTTTATTTATTTATTTATTTATTTATTTATTTATTTATTTATTTATTTTTATTATTTATTATTATTATTTATTGATTGATTTATTTATTTATTTATTTTATTATTTATTTTTTTATTATTTATTTATTATTATTATTTAGTTACACGTGATCATCTACAGATTCAACCAAATAACGTGTAATACAGTATTGTCTTGTTCTGGGAGGGAAACTAGGGTGGGATTATATCTTATTCCGGTTTGCTTATGAAATCTTAATTTCATTGCGTGTATTAACATGCACTGATGAAATTTCTAATTTCATTTCGCAAACCTCCATAAGATATAATCATGTATGTTCAAAGGTAAAAGACAATACTTTATTTTGAAATTGGTTCTCATTATGAGATTGCTGAGTATTTCTTAAATAGTGTCTTTTGAAAGTGGTATCACTGAACAAGTTTCCCATTTGCAAAATCTCGCTACAAGATAAACCTTTAGCTCTAGCCTTTGATGTGGACGCACCGCGAGTAGAATAAGCCTTAAATTCACTAGTATCTATACCTGCCGCTTCTAAAAGCTTGACTAACCATCCTGCGATAGAGCACGGTACCACAGGCTTATGTGGCTCCACATAGCTTAATAGCAACTGGTTACGGGGTGAATTCATGCGGCATCTCCATTGACTTGTTCTCTCTAAATATTATTTTAAACAGAGAACTACACAAAGGCGTTGGTCATTATCATATGCTTGAAAAGTCAGAACTAAAGGAGACTGACCAACTTTACGTGACTTTGCAAGTCTGCTCAAAGTAAATGAAACATCATTATCATTGAGAACCATGTATCTTATATCAAGGGCACATAACTCTGATGACCTTCCAGCTGATGTCAAACCTAAAAGCATTGACAGTTTAAAAGATAACATTTTATCTGAAAGGCTCTCATTAGAACCCATCGAAATTATATAACTCAAAACTATATCAACCTCCCACATAGTTTTATACCTCGGAATTGGAGGATTAGCATTGAAACACGCTCTCAGAGTGTCCCTAACCTATTTGTATCCATCTATGATTTCATGATATGCCGAAATTGACGATCGACGAGAATTTATGGTCCGGTAACTGTCACCTTTATAATGACAGCTAGATAGATAATTGACAATTTCTACCACAGGGGCTTGAAATGGATTAATTTGTCGTGGAACACACCAACCACACCACTGTTTCCAACAGCTGTTGTAAGATTTGTTTGTTCCTTGCCGCCTTGTGTGAACTGACAATAATTCGGCAGCTTGTTCAGAAACACCTCTCTCAATATTGCGTTTTCAGAGATTTTCCAGGCCGCTAGCCGAAAGCTCGCCTGGTTCATGAGAGGATGGGTCCCTTTCGACTGGGATGTTATCAGATCCTTGAAAGGGGATAGCAGAACCGGTAAATCTACCAGGAGACTCATTAATTGTGGAAACCAAGGTTGTGTCTGCCAAGGTGGTGCAATTAAAACCACTGTAGCCCTTTCCTCTACTACCTTCTGTAGACACCTCGGTATCATACAAAAGGGAGGGAAGAGATAAAGACCTGTCCCCTTCCAAGACATTTGGAAAGCATCTACTGCTTGAGCGTAAGGATCTGGGTGCCAGCTCACATAATTCGGGAGTTGTGCATTGTGACGACTGGCAAACAAATCCAACTGGAACGGGCCCCATGTCAAATTTATCGACTCGAACACGGACCTCTTCAGCTTCCAATCGCTGTTGTCCGTGTAATTTCTGGACTGCCAGTCCACTTCCGAGTTCAAAAGACCCGGGACATATTCTGCGGTCAAAATGTTTTCTCTCTCGAGGCAGAATTCCATTAATGTTTTGGTCAAAATCACCAGTTGACGGGATTTCGTAAACCCCCCCCCCCCCCATTTTTTGTTGTCCACAAGTAGTTAGACTTGGCATTTCATGCGAGTCTTTGCGAGACTCCTCACAGCAAACAGAGCTGCTTTTAATTCCAGCACATTTATATGCTCCAATTTCTCTGGCTCTGTCCAGAGACCTTGGGTTTTCACATTGCCCCATGCCGCACCCCAACCCGATTTTGAGGCATCGGTGTGAATTATCATATCTGTATTGGAAATTATCATGGATTTTCCATTCCAGTCCTTCATTTGGAAAATCCACCACCGAAGTTCGGTCACACAGTCCGCTGTCAGACATATCTTTGTCTGATAAGACTTGTATTCCAGCAGGCCCTTTATTTGAGACATCTGCAGGTGTCGGTAATGGAGTGGGGCAGGTGCTATTGCTTGCATTGAAGAAGTCATGTGACCTAGAATTTCCGCTAACTCGCGGACACTGGCCGATTTCTTCATTGTCAATCGTTTGCATTCGTGTATAATGTTCGTTATCTTGTGTAACGGCAGTGATATTGTCATCTTGACTGAATCTATGACATAGCCTAGAAAGTCTAGATTTTGAGTTGGTAGGCAAACTGACTTTTTCCAATTGATAAGAAAACCTAGGTTTCCACTAGCCATCTCAGAATTGCTAGATCCTTGGTCAGTTCCGATTTTGACTGATTCAGAAGTAACATGTCGTCTAGATGATCATTCTCACGCCTAGACGTCGGAGAAACGCCACCACGGGTTTCATTAATTTGGTGAAATAAAGTGGAGCTGGGGTTAACCCAAAAGCCATTGTCTGGAATTCCATTAGTCTCCCTTTCCATAGGAACCTCAGAAACTTTCTGTGTTCCTTGTGGATAGGAACTGCGAGATACGCATCTTTCAAATCCACCTTCACCATGAAGTCGCCCGCTTGAACAAGCGATTTCAGGAACACAATGTCCTACATTTTGAAACGTTGATAATTTATGAAAGTATTTAGTTTTTTCAAATTTATTACAGGTCTCTGACCCCCATCTTTCTTTGGCACAAGAAAGATTGGGCTCAGAAATTGACCGGTACATGGAGTTACCTCCCTTACTACACATTTCTGTAATAATGATTCTATTTCTGAATCTATCATGAGTGCAGCATTTCCACTTAGGGTTTGTGCTGTAGCAAATTTGTGAAATGGAATCTTCATTCCCATTACTATTTGCAAAATAAATTTGTCCTCGGTCAGAATTGTCCAGTTTTGATAAAATGTTGAATTCGACCGCCTAGAGGAAACGTTATGCCTGGAGATTTTAGACCGAGGTCTACCAGACCTTTGTGAATCAGACATACGTCTAGAAAAGGTGGTATTTCTGTGTCTAATGTACACATTTTTGTGTTCAGTGGAAATGCTGCACCCTGTGACAGATTTTTCTCTAAATCTAAGTTTAGGTATTCTGACACATATGATATGAGCTTACCGCCTGTTCTCATCTGTGGTCCAGAACTGGTTCTGGGTCCTCTAGAGAATGTAACCTTCCGGTCCGCCCCTCCAGCTCTTCGAGTTGCGGACCCCTTGAGAAAGAGAGTGATGGAACTGCCTTTGGAGGTCTTAGATTTCCAAGTTTTTCTCTCTTTCTTAGGACCAAGTTCATCGGCTATCTTTTCGGACGATTTCTTTATATTAGCCGCCTTATACAGTACCCTGTAAAAGCTATTTCCAAAAAGATCAGTATCTAAAATAGACAATTTACTGTCATTTGACAAATCCAGGTGGTCATCTGTGACCCGGCCTGATCTTATAGAGTCCAGGTCCATCCACAATTTGCTCAAAGGACCCATGACGGATGCTATTCTGCTCTGTATTTGGGCCAAATTATCATCATATGGCTTACCATAAGACCGCTTTGCAGCCTCGAATATATCGGGCACATATCCGTCTACACTGGGCGACAGTAAATTTACATTTTCCGGAACTGGGAAAAAATCCAAGATCTTTTCCTTTAGTACTTTATCCGGGATAAACTTTGTGAACTTACGATTGATATACTCTTTCATTTCATCTGGTAAAACCACTCTGACAGAGTCAGTTTCTTCAATATCAAACCTTGAGTAGCCAGATTCGTTTGACGAGTTCACACCGGGTCCGGTAGCATTATTGTCCTGAATAGAGATAGGTGGTTTATCTGCCAGAACACTGGCAGTGTCATCATCAGAGCTACTTCATTCGCTCTCTCGATCAGAATCAGTGTCCTGATCTGAATCACTTTCAGAATCCGAAGGTGAATTTTCTCTGAATTTCTGTCTCTTACTCTTAGATGGTGATGCATTCCCATCATCAGTTTTGCGTTTAACACCGTCAGGGGTACTTATGTCCCCTAAATTTACCTCCTCAGGTACAGCGGGAGGGTTATCTCCGCTACCCTGCCTGACATAAACATCGGAGGGTTTTGCGGTTGCCATAATGTCCAAATATAAAAATATAGCAGAAATATGAAATATAAAATATTTCTGCACGATATAAAGCTAAAATCAAACGTGGATTGATAATAAAATCACTCAAACACGTTGGATAAAGATAGGCTTACGACGACAACACGTCCGAATAGTACGAAGCCATGAGGAATAATGACGAAACATTGACGTCATATCTATGACGTAGTAATGTTTACTTTGAAGTTGGCTTATTTGTACGATTCCGTGGGAATATACATGATTATATCTTATGGAGGTTTGCGAAATGAAATTAGACACTGTATCAAAATGACGTTTCTTAAAAAAAGAACATGTGACGCCAAATCACAGGAAATATTTCATATTATGGTTCAAAATTTTACCATGTGGAACAATTTGTCCCATTTTATAATTAGCATACGCCGCCATATTGGATTAACGTCAACGTTATAGAGACTATGGGCCAAATAGACAAAAATCTTTAGCTCGCCCTCTTCGATCCAATAAGCACCAATTGGATATTTTCCGACAGGTAAAATTTGCCATGACACCGGTTACAATACGTTCATGTACTTTTCTAGTATATTTGTCTGGATTTCGAGGTTCCCACTAAACTTATATTTATGAAGCGTAAACTCGATTTCATCCAACAGTATTTTCTTTTAAAATATGAAAAAGTCGAAATAACCGAGGTTTTGAAATTGTTTACTTCAACCAACTTACGACTTACAATAATTTCCGAAAGGAGAAACGGAATTACAAGAAATGTTGTTCCGGATACAGTCAATTGAGTTCTTAAACTTACACTCAAAAAAGTTCCCTGAGTTTTTTAAAATTGATCTATTTGACAAATTTGTCGTTTTTAATGAGGCACATTAGGGGATATTAAAAGTAAAAGTCCAAGACGTCAATTCATGCAACAGAACCCAGATTTAATTACTTCCATCCTGGGAGGACATATTTGATTTTACGTCGGTTTCTCTTGACACCGGTGCAACAGAAGTTAAGTTGAGGTGCCATATGGGGAAATAACAATTACAAATCGATTGTTTTTGGTATTCATATTTTCCCGGTCATTGAACTTGGGATCACGTGATGTAACGTCATGAATATTCATGAGCACAAAGAGAACTAATTTATTGGTATGCAGATCCTTAAAACCAAGTCCACAGTAAAGGGTAGCCTGGAACAGGGCCCGGGCTCTCCACTTTTTTGGCTAAAATTTCGTTCGGTTTCTAAGACATGTAATTCATTAAAATGGGGTTCGCCGCTGTACCACTTGATCGATACCTCTTAACGTTTGTACGGAACGTTTTGAAAAACATTGGCGTCGAAAATTCCCGGAATAACGTAGTTTTGCGGGAATACGCCATTTTATGCGATAAGTATTGCGCACAAACGAAACGCGACGAACCCCATTCTGTACCGCATCTGTAAAATTGTTGTATAATGGGGTTCGCCGCTGTAACACGCGATAACCTCTAACGTTTGTGCGAAACACTTATTCCCAATGGATATGGAACCGCATGAGATGACGGTTTCCCGCGGAAACGACGTCATTCCGGGAATCTGTGACGTTGACGTTTTCCAAAACGTTCCGCAAAAACGTTAAGAGGAATTGATCACGTGGTACAGCTGCGGACCCCATTAAATATAAATTATAAATTTTATATTGATGATACGGTTTTCGGAAAATGAAATTATCTGTGTTCCTCTTGTGGTTTATTTTTATTATATCTTTCTTCCTATTTACCACAATATATTAGTTTAATCATGGAAAAATTACACAATAATTGAAAAGTATAGAAAATAATAGATTAGCCGTATAAATTTAAAAAAAAAAAAAAAAAAAAAAAAAAAAAAAAAATATCTTGAACTAGTGCGTGGATTTTTCTGCGTTTTCTTATTTGACTAGTTTTTAAAAACAGCTTCTTCTGTATAATGGATTAAATGTAGAGACGCTTCAATAATTGACTGATCTGTCCACAGTTTTACAATAATTCCTTAACTGGTGTCTTCCCACTTAGCCAACATTTTAATATTTCCTGTTCCCACTTAGCCAAGATTTAATTAAGAAATAACTGTGATATTATTTTTTTTTATTGGTGTACAAAAGAAAAAACGATTTGCACACTGAATAATGCGCGTAGTCACGTGGTCTCCATTGTTTTGTATGTTAAACCTGGAAAGTTTTTGCTATAGCAAACTGAATCTATAATGCTGTGTATCTGTTCAGGTAACAGTAAATTGCTAAACACTTGTCTGAGATTGTAAACTTTTTTTCTTAATGTGGGTAAATACAATTTGGAAAAGCAAAACTTGAATAACGTCTTGAAACGATCTCCTTCTCACGAGCCCACATGTATAGCTCCTATCCTTTCAGAAGACACTTTATCTTTAATTTGTACCACATGGACAAAAATCTGGTTAAATGTATAGAAACAGCTCGACGGTTAGAATGTTAGCTCCGTAAGTGAGTGAATTATGGTGTTTAACGTCCCAGTCAAGAATATTTCACTTATATCGAGACGTCGCAAGCTATAGAAGAAGGTGCAGAAATTTTGCCTGTGCGTTGCGCTGATGACATTATACAGCAGGGTTCTTTAGCGTGTCAAGCCCACCGTGACAGGGGACCTCGCTGATTTTAAGTTCCCACCCGAAAAAACCGTGACTTCCATTTCGTAATTCCGAGTGCTTGGCGAAAGAACAGTCAATACCCACTTTCAAGTCTTGGGTCAGACCCGGCCGGGGATCGAACCCACAACACCTCACACTTACGGAGCGAGCACTCTACCATCTGAGCTACCGCAGTGGTCCAGCTCCGTAAATGAGTGGTAGTGGGATCATACCCCGGCGATGTCAAAGCAAAGACTTGCAAATATATATATATATATATATTTGCAAGTTTTGTTTTGACATCGCCGGGGTATGACCCCATAGATATTATAAGTTATAATACAGGGGAAACGCCAACCCGGCCTACGCATTGATTCATTAAACAAGTTTGCACGCGCAGAAGGGGTGAAAAAATGGCCAAAAACGGCATACACTCGCGGCGTGGAAATAATGAAATATTTGTGTTGCCGACTGTTTTTACTGAAACACATGGCATTTTATTAAAATTTCTGGACAATTGTAATTGATTAAAGGCAGATTTGCTCTAATTTGGTGGCAATTTTACCATTTAAATACCGATTGAATGCGGGACACTTGCCTAAAATCGAAAATTATTTTTTTGAAAAATGTGATCTCTTTCAATCATTTGCTCATGCACCAAAGATGTTTTAATATGAATGGAAAGAACTTTTTCCCGTGTTTATTTTGATGTATAATTCGACCGTTAAATTTTCTGGTACAAAAAACGTACAAGTTTTAAAGTCGAAAAATTCGATGAAAATGTCGGATATGTGATCATGAGTCGGTCCCTTTTCCGGCTCATTTGACCCATAAATAATGCAACGGCAGCTTCCTCATGGTACACCATGTGTAAATTGATAGTCCAGAGACGCTGTTTGGATTTATTTGCTGAAATAAAGTAAGTTTTACCATTTAAATAGTAATTTTCTTCACACTTCAAGCCGATTTTGCCGGAAATTTGGGTCTACTTTCAGGCAGCCATCTTAGAAAAGTGCCGTCACCGCCTCAAAGTTCTTTTTTGCATTCCCGAATTATCCTTTTGTATTTTGTACATGGTAGTCATGGTTTTTACACCATATAACATGCAGGATTGATTTGTGGTACCACTGAATATATGAAGTTTGCATGGATACCAATACACTGGCCTGCATGTACTCAGGACACATTGGCCTGATGCTTTGTAGGCCTTCAATTTATTTGGCTGCTAAACAACATTCAACTGTCTTATTTTATTTATTTTATTTTAAATACATGGGGAATGGGTTTACTCAAAATATTTACCATTAATATTTGACAAGGAGTGTGGATTTCTACATAAACTATTCCTTAGATGAGGAACAACTTTCAACTTAGATTTAGCTCTCAATTCATAAATATGTACATTTTGAATTTCATCACAAGATTGGCACTGGTCTTAATTATATATTTTTTTCAAATTCTAATGTAATAAAAACCCCGCCTTCATTACTTTGGTACAAAGCATGAACTCATGGTTTATTATACAGTCCCATTTAATTGTTTAATCAAATTTTAACAGAAAAAAATTCATTTGAAATCCTATACAAATTGAAAATTTGCATAAAACCTGGACTAATAGATCTACAGTGTGTATACATCTATGATCTTAGCTACTAAGTTATTTTTATTGTAATTAGCTCTGGCATGAGCTACTATTGATTTTTTATGAAATTGTCATGTGCTGATTAAAGTGATTTTGAATTTTTATTAAAATAATGCATTCAAAGTCAGAACATTTGAATTATATTATTTCAGTAGCACATGCCAGCTCTACTGTTTTTGCTCTAAAACTTTAAAGGAGACAGCATCTTTTTGCTAATGTAATAATTGAAATTGCTAAATAATAAAATGAAATTATAATTTAACTTAAACCATAAACAGATAGGTCTAAAACATTGCAAATTGTCCATTATAATCTTGATTCAACACCCACAACTGAGCCAAGTCATTAAAGTCACTTTGCTTCATTTAGTTTGACAGATGTGTTTAGATCTGAGTTACAAACACATAGATTTACCATACCTACAACAATACATGTGTCCATCATCTGATGTTGACTTAAAAGCCAGAGTAATTCAAATTTAAGCTAACATGGCCCATCATAAGTTGTCATTTAATTCAGATGATGAACAAGTATGGATCCAGAGAAAGACCCCCCATACTGATTATTTCAATATGAAAAATGATTTCACTTTTTGTGAAATTTGGACATGCAATGTAAGGCACTTATAAACTTTCTCTTATTCAGCAACAAACACCTTATTTCACACCTGGTAGTTATATTATTCCTTGCTGATTTTGTTTCAGTCCATGGATTTAACAAGTTTTCACTGATAACTCATCACTTGTGCATTTTTTCATTTATAATTATGATAAAACCCATTTTTTA
The DNA here is from genome assembly GCA_021292105.1 of Anadara kagoshimensis. NCBI lineage: Eukaryota > Metazoa > Mollusca > Bivalvia > Arcoida > Arcidae > Anadara > Anadara kagoshimensis. The sequence continues at coordinate 46,583,625 of CM037875.1, forward strand.
GACTGGTAAAATTAGTATTAAAATTAAAAATATATAAAATAAACTAAATTGATGTGGAATTATAATAAGTATTTGATGTAAATCTTATTTACACTTTCATTTGTGTAACATTCAACCTCAAATTAACCCTCATAAGCTGAAAATGATCAGGAAAGAATAAAATTCATGATTGAACACTGAAATTACACATTAAACAACTAAAATACATATATATATATACATGTATGTATATGAAATTTTGTGATATGAAATATTGAAGCAATGTCTAAAGATGTTAATCCACAGCTAAGCTCAAACCCAAGTTAATGAATATTGTTTTCACAAGCACTGCTTCAACATAATATAGTTTATGCTTTTTCCCTCATTAAAATGTCAAGTCCATGACTACTTCACATGTACAATTAATTTTAAAATTTAAAAAAAAGAGATTTATCTTTGGTTAGTTTTGATGCAGCATTCTAATTGTTTAATGTATGCATTTCATTTTCAACTTATAAATACTTTATTGCACACCTGCATATTCTGGTGTTGGTTTGAAATAAGTCAAATATTGTAGTAGACTACTCATGTACATGTATATAACACATATGGCTTGTAATGGGTAAATATGTTGTACATAATCATGCAGTTTTAAAATTCCTCAAATCCTCCCCCCATCACACATATGCTCTCTCTCTCTCTCTCTCTCTCATACACACACACACACACACACACACACATTAATGCTGATTATTTGGACCAGCAAGACATATTGCTTTGAGTGGAGGTCAACATCAGAGATCCTACTATTTCTATGTTTTCCTACACAGTTAAACCTGTCTATCAAGGCCACCCAAAGGAACCAGTAAAAGTGGCCTTAATAAACAGGTGACCTTTGTATACAGGTTCAAATAATATGAATAAAGAACAATTAGGATACAATTATACTGGCCTTTATAGGCAGGTGACCATTATATAGATGTGGCCTTGAGGGCAGGTTGGGCTGTATTTCCTATAATTTTATGTATTTTCAAACCAGTAAGTATACATTGGAGTTGCCAATATTTTATGTTTGTTAGTAAAAGGGGGAACAGAAATGACTGTAGGAGAGGCCATGGATGTATATTTTTGTGCAAATTATTTAAAAATATTCCCATAATTTTAGTGGAAACTCCTATAATTTTCTATAAAACTCCTATAATTTTGATGCCACATTCCTATTTTTCCTATATTTTGGACCTCAAAATGGTAGGATCCCTGCAACATGTAACGATTAGAAGTCAGCGCAATATGTAAACATGCTGAGCAGCTGACAGTGCATGTAGGTAGAAAAATCAATAATGCATGCAACAGTCATGACTCGACTGTGTGATGAAGCGAAACACGATATTGACGTCACTACGTCAGATGTATGTACAATGTATGAGTACATTGAAGGTCACGGCCATATTTGTTTTCATTGACGACAAATGAAGGCTCTTGGTTTTTTGCTTTTTTCAGATATTGACACCACATGCACCAGGTATAATACTTTGTTAAAATAAATTACAATAATATTGTAATACTATGTCAAAATTTCAAAGAGAAAAGACCATGGTACAAAAAACGTGCAAGTTTTAAAAATCGAGTCGAGTTTCATGCTGATTAGGCTACAGTGATTTTTAAGAGAAATCAGGTGCCGTCAGAAAATAGAGGGGTTTTTTTTGCAAGTATGCGTGTCATCCAGAATTTTTTCACACACGCGTAACTTTAAGTTCATAACAAATCTGCTGATAATGCGTTTACACCCATAAATTCAAATTTTACCGTTAAAATACGACACTGAATTTAGTGTACACTGAAGCTCGCGGCCATATTTGTTTTCATTGACGACGAATGAAGGATCTTGGTTTTTTGCTTTTTTTCAGATATCCACACCGTATGCACCAGGTATAATATTTTGCGAAAATAAATAACAATAGTATGGTAATGTTATGTCAAAATTTCAAAGAGAAGTATTCATGATACAAAAAACGTACAAGTTTTAAAAATTGAGTCATGGTGATTAACAGTGATTTTCAAGAGAAACTAGGTGCCGTCAGAAAATCGCGAATTTTTTGTAAGTATGCATGTCATCTCGGATTTTTTCATCCTGCGAAATTCTAAGTTCATGACAAATCTGCTTATAATGCGTTCACACCCATAAATGCAAACTTTACCGTTCAAAAACGACACTGAATTTACTGTACACTGAAGCTCGCGGCCATTTTTGTTTTCATTGACGACGAATGGAGGCTCTTGGTTTTTTGCTTTTTTCAGATATCTACACTTTATGCACCAGGTATAATATTTTAAGGAAATAAATAACAATAGTATTGTAATTTTATGTCAAAATTTCAAAGAGAAATATTCATGGTACAAAAAACGTACAAGTTTTAAAAATCGAGTTGAATTTCGTGCTGATTTTCAAGCGAAATCGGGTGCCGTCAGAAAATCGCGAATTTTTTATAAGTATGATATGTCATCTAAAATTTTATAATGCATACGAAATTTTAAGTTTATGATACATGTGCTTATATTGCGTTTTCACCAATACATGCAAATTTTACCGTTAAAATACGAAACTGAATGTGACCGATTGTTTTCCAGTGTCGGACACTTGACAAAAAATAATCCCGTTTTTTCGACCGCGGAAGGTTTCAAAAAACAAAACCGAAACACAATTTGCTCTTGGCGTTTCCCCTGATATACAGGGCTTTGGCAGGTTACAAGGCCCCATGCACCCCGTCAAAAATTTATGTACCCTGAGCCACACGCCGTGTAACCTGCCAAAGCCCTGTATAACGTTTTTGTCACCCTTCAAAGCGTTACCAGTTGGATCTTTTAAACTTCCATTTCGTATATTGTGTGACTTGCGTACGTTGTCGCCATGTTTGTTTACCGTAACTAGACGTCAGCGATGTACGAGTACTTCCCCTTTACCGCTAAACGTCGCGTGCGTTCATGTCCAAACATAGTTCTATGTACCCCGACAGGTTAACTAATCGCTATTCGAGACAATTCTTTGAAGGGTGACAAATATATATATAGGCAGTCACCGTCTCTTCGCTAAACGCTCGGCACTACGAAGTGAAAGTCGTGGGTCTTTCGGATGAGACCTGAAAAACCGAGATTCTGTATCACCGTAGGCGTGGCGGTGTGATAAAAGCACACTGCAAATGCCATAAGCGCACTGCACAGGTATAAATTTTTGTACATTCACCTAGAATTGATGGCGTCTTGATATAAGTGAAATATTCTTGACTGAGATGTAAAAACCCGTTACAACTCACTCAACATTCAGGTTTTAAACTGAAAGTGACAGAAAGCTGTTCATGTGTATATTAATTTGGGGCGGAGTATTTGGCTCTCAAAAAGTTTAGGCATGGCCTATGTAGCACATGACATCTTATAACATGCATGCAGCATAATCATTTTGCATTTTCATATCCAATGGAAATAATTATTCATATTCCAAACGCTAAAAGTATCACGAAGTGCGCTGGTGAATCCAATTAACTGTGACCCAACGCTTTTGACTCACAAAACTGCAGACCAGTGCCACACAAACTTTTCAGTATAAACTTATAAAATTAAATTTATGTGATGTATGTAGATGAAGTTTTTGACATGCGATGATAATTTGTTAGGTATGTGGTAAATGCCATGTGCTGGTGAATGGAGTTTGCCAGCGTACCACGTGATCAATACCCCATCACGTAATATTGTGTATTCATACCAAGCGAGATTGTGGATTTTTCATTTTATGGTGAATTCATAGCTAGGTTGTGGATTTTTCATTATATGGTGAATTCATAGCTAGGTTGTGGATTTTTCATTTTATGGTGAATTCATAGCTAGGTTGTGGATTTTTCATTTTATGGTGAATTCATAGCTAGGTTGTGGATTTTTCATTTTATGGTGAATTCATAGCTAGGTTGTGGATTTTTCATTTTATGGCGAATTCATAGCTAGGTTGTGGATTTTTCATTTTATGGTGAATTCATAGCTAGGTTGTGGATTTTTCATTTTATGGTGAATTCATAGCTAGGTTGTGGATTTTTCATTTTATGGTGAATTCATAGCTAGGTTGTGGATTTTTCATTATATGGTGAATTCATAGCTAGGTTGTGGATTTTTCATTTTATGGTGAATTCATAGCTAGGTTGTGGATTTTTCATTTTATGGTGAATTCATAGCTAGGTTGTGGATTTTTCATTTTATGGTGAATTCATAGCTAGGTTGTGGATTTTTCATTATATGGTGAATTCATAGCTAGGTTGTGGATTTTTCATTTTATGGTGAATTCATAGCTAGGTTGTGGATTTTTCATTATATGGTGAATCCATAGTAAGATTGTGGATTTTTCATTATATGGTGAATTCATAGCTAGGTTGTGGATTTTTCATTTTATGGTGAATTCATAGCTAGGTTGTGGATTTTTCATTATATGGTGAATTCATAGCTAGGTTGTGGATTTTTCATTTTATGGTGAATTCATAGCTAGGTTGTGGATTTTTCATTTTATGGTGAATTCATAGCTAGGTTGTGGATTTTTCATTTTATGGTGAATTCATAGCTAGGTTGTGGATTTTTCATTTTATGGTGAATTCATAGCTAGGTTGTGGATTTTTCATTATATGGTGAATCCATAGTAAGATTGTGGATTTTTCATTATATGGTGAATTCATAGCTAGATAGTGGATTTTTCATTATATGGTGAATTCATCGTTAGATTGTGGATTTTTCATTATATGGTGAATTCATAGCTAGATAGTGGATTTTTCATTATATGGTGAATTCATAGTAAGATTGTGGATTTTTCATTATATGGTGAATTCATAGCTAGATAGTGGATTTTTCATTATATGGTGAATTCATAGCTAGGTTGTGGATTTTTCATTTTATGGTGAATTCATAGCTAGGTTGTGGATTTTTCATTATATGGTGAATTCATAGCTAGGTTGTGGATTTTTCATTTTATGGTGAATTCATAGCTAGGTTGTGGATTTTTCATTTTATGGTGAATTCATAGCTAGGTTGTGGATTTTTCATTTTATGGTGAATTCATAGCTAGGTTGTGGATTTTTCATTTTATGGTGAATTCATAGCTAGGTTGTGGATTTTTCATTTTATGGTGAATTCATAGCTAGGTTGTGGATTTTTCATTATATGGTGAATTCATAGCTAGGTTGTGGATTTTTCATTTTATGGTGAATTCATAGCTAGGTTGTGGATTTTTCATTATATGGTGAATCCATAGTAAGATTGTGGATTTTTCATTATATGGTGAATTCATAGCTAGATAGTGGATTTTTCATTATATGGTGAATTCATCGTTAGATTGTGGATTTTTCATTATATGGTGAATTCATAGCTAGATAGTGGATTTTTCATTATATGGTGAATTCATAGTAAGATTGTGGATTTTTCATTATATGGTGAATTCATAGCTAGATAGTGGATTTTTCATTATATGGTGAATCCATAGTAAGATTGTGGATTTTTCATTTTATGGTGCATTCATAGCTAGATAGTGGATTTTTCATTTTATGGTGAATTCATACCTAGATTGTGGATTTTTCATTTTATGGTGAATTCATCGTTAGATTGTGGATTTTTCATTATATGGTGAATTCATCGTTAGATTGTGGATTTTTCATTATATGGTGAATCCATAGTAAGATTGTGGATTTTTCATTATATGGTGAATCCATAGTAAGATTGTGGATTTTTCATTTTATGGTGAATTCATCGTTAGATTGTGGATTTTTCATTATATGGTGAATTCATAGCTAGATAGTGGATGTTTCATTATATGGTGAATCCATAGTAAGATTGTGGATTTTTCATTTTATGGTGAATTCATAGCTAGGTTGTGGATTTTTCATTATATGGTGAATCCATAGTAAGATTGTGGATTTTTCATTATATGGTAAATTCATAGCTAGATAGTGGATTTTTCATTTTATGGTGAATTCATACCTAGATTGTGGATTTTTCATTTTATGGTGAATTCATACCTAGATTGTGGATGTTTCATTATATGGTGAATCCATAGTAAGATTGTGGATTTTTCATTATATGGTGAATTCATAGCTAGATAGTGGATTTTTCATTTTATGGTGAATTCATACCTAGATTGTGGATTTTTCATTTTATGGTGAATTCATCGTTAGATTGTGGATTTTTCATTATATGGTGAATTCATCGTTAGATTGTGGATTTTTCATTATATGGTGAATCCATAGTAAGATTGTGGATTTTTCATTTTATGGTGAATTCATAGCTAGATAGTGGATTTTTCATTATATGGTGAATTCATAGCTAGATAGTTGATTTTTCAT